>CAMPFS010000006.1:0-600000 GCA_946814055.1 Caenorhabditis sp. 36 PRJEB53466 | reverse complement strand
TTTCGCACGCCCAACTATTGAAAGCGCCGAGGTTTTATATCATCGTGTGTCGTCGCCAGAAACAAACGAAAACGCGCTCGTTTCTTTTTCATTCCCATTTTTCGTCTTGTTGGAACCGGCGGTTTCGGAGGATTACGGTAGGCTACATATTCCCATCGGAATTATTCGCGTTGTCAGTCCATCCGTGTGTTTCCCATAAGTGGGAGGTATAAAAACAGTAGAGGCCGCGTGCATTTTGACAGAAAACGGGGGGGGAGGGGGCGGCTAAATTGTTCCCAATTTTCCGGCTTACTGTAGTCATTCGATTTCGCAATTGTGTTGTGCAACCGCATTTTTGGCACGTTAAGGGCGAGCCTAATTTATGCACATTTTGACAAGAAGCAAGCGCGCCTATTTCACCCGCACCCGTCTTTCTCGCCTTTTTTTCGTAGCAGTACTACTAATAAATGACTCACCCACGTCACACACACGCGCGCACACAGAAGCTTCTCCTTCGCCTTCCCTTCTGCCTTCGCTCGCTGAGTATCCCTCCCTTTCTCGTCGCCTCGTCCGTCGCCCCGCAGGCCGCGAAAAATGGCAAATTTCGCGGCGAAGAAGACGTCGACGTTGTGTTGTTTTTGCTCCAGAGAAGAAGGAGAGCGCCCTCCCCTTCCACGGCTCGAGGAGAAGGGGGCCGCGTGGTGCCTTCTTTCTCTTTTCAGTGCTCTTTCGCGGCTCGGCGCGCCTCACGCGCGTTGTCTCGGCCCTCTCCACATCTCCATTTTCGTGCTGCTCGGCTCCCCTGCTCTCAGTTCTCAGATTCGTCCGCCGTCCTTCGTGCCTCATGCTATTTTCTTTTCCACACCCTTCGATTTTCAGCTAACCGTCGTGCGTTATCATCTCGAAGCTTGGAAACCGCCAACTGATCTGATCGGATCTGTAGATCAAATTAATTTGAAGCAAAAAGCGAACAAAACAGTCGCGAAAATCAGCGAGTGAAGGGTGCTGCTCAGTAAGGAACGAAGGAAGAACCCCGGGACAATCCACGTGATCTTCCACGTGAACGGCCACATCGAAAGGACGGAAAGCAAGGTGGGTTCTATTCCTGTCTGTGTCTTCCTACGTCTACTTCTACAAAAATGAAAGACCAATTTTTTTTCTCTCTCTTTCTCTCAATCTCTTGGTTTGTCACATGTCACAAAATCGCCGTTCTCGCGCCACATCAGGTTTTCTCTCTTCATTCTTCTCTCCTTTTCTCTCTTTGTCTGCAACGTGGCTTAGCGTGGACATTCAAAATTTAAAATTCAGCAATTTAATTATTGCCAATTTGTCTTTTTTCACCCATCATTCACTCAACACGCAATGTTTCTCGATCCTATCATTCCATAACCAATTCATTAAAAAAGGGTATTGGTTACTGTATCCCCAAAATGTAGTACACGTCATCGTTACAATTCAGCCGGGTTGAACTCGATTAGACGGTTTCTCTTCTGATCCTACTAATCCCGTTCGCTTTTAAGAGGAATGCCTTCCGTTTGTGACTCTGACCGTCGCCAGAACACGACGGCACAGCCAGAAAAAGAGCAAGAAAAAAAACGAGCGGTCTTATTTTTTCCATGCGCCTTTCATGCCCAGAGACGCCGTAGCGAAATAGCGGTGATTCGGACGGAGACGCCGAGTAATTGATGAATGTGTGCTGCCGCCCTCGTGTGTCCGTCTTCTCTCGTTTTCGTTCTATCTTCACAACGACAACGTCGCCGTGGCCGCCAGCCCCTGCTTTCCCTCCAAAAATGTCGAATGCCCTTGTGAGGCAGCGTGAGGGCTGTGGAGAGCGTCGGAGAAAAGCGAGAAAAGACGGGGAGTGAAGCCAATTTCAGCGAGATTCGCGCCTTCGTCTGCGTTTTTGCCTTCCCCTTCGCCTTCCCCTTCCCCTTCCCCTTCCTGTGCTGCGCCAGAGCTGCTGGAATGAAAGAGCACGCGTACCCCTTCCCCTTTCCCTCAGAAAAGACGTGGCTTCATTTCCTTTTTCCATTTGCATACGGTGTCTCAACCCTGGCCAATTATTCTTCTCCGGCTCAGAAGCTCCGCCTAGTTTTGTCTCTTTTCCGCTGTTTTCCATCCTTCTTTTCATCCACTCGTCCAATTTTTTTCTCACAAAAAAGGATGCGTGCCTGGGTGGTGAACAAGTTTTTTCCTGCCCGATGACGGCAGCGATGAACTTTACAATACATGCCTCCCAAAGTGTTCAGCATCGTGGGTAGCCCTTTTTTTCGAAATGTTGGGTTAATTCTTGAAATTTGCAGTGCCGTTTCGTCATTAGAATTTTCTGACTTTCCAGCCGCGAAATTCCCATCTCGACCCTTGGGATCACTGAAAAACAATGTTTACGTGCGAAAACTGATACAAAATTTTTTTGATAAACGATATTTTCCCAAGGATGACGAAAGCTGTACACTTTTTCGGTCTGGATATTTTCCCCTTCGTCTGTTCCTCTCGCTTCTCTCGGATCCCACTCACTCCTATCGGTATATCCTTCTTCCCTTCATGTTTTTTGATTGAAAACGCAATTGTTTTTTGATCGGTCAACCTTCTTTTGCTTCTAAAAAATCTTCTTTCCAAACGCTGTATATGTAGTAGTCGTTTCTCAATAATTGGGCTTAGTTTTTCTTCCTATCACGCGCTTGTCCTTTTTTACTAATAATGAGCTACAATTTTCGAGACTAGGTCATTCAAGGCGTCAATTTCAGCTCGAAATAAAGTTTCACATAGTATTGTAAGTGACATATCGGCTCCGGTAGAACAACAACTTGCCTCCAAGCTGCCAAGAACCGTATTTTTTCATATAATCCTATACCACATGCATTAGAGACCACGCAAGTTGGCTCCGTCTCCGCGCACCTCTCAATTTCCTCTCCCGTGCCAAATATCGTTGAGATTACTGGTTGCAAAAGTTCAACTTTTTCCTTTCAAAGGGAATATATAACCGGAAACGGAAGCGGTGGTGGATGGAAATTGCTAAATTTCCGACCAATCACGTTGGATTCCAAAATCTGATTCACGTTTCTCAGAAATTTCGTCTTCATCCCTGCAGCATTTGTTCCTCCCCCGCTTTTTCTATTTCTTCGCTTTTTTATCACAAGGCTCGCTTCCCCAATTTTTTTTCGGGAATACAATAAAACATACAAACAATCGGGAAGACGAGGCGCGGCAACGGGAGGTAGCTGATTCATATTTTATTGTTTCTTCTCCATCGTCATTTCGATTGTGCTTCCCTGGTTGAAACGATCGCTACAGTACGCCTTCTTTCGCTAGCTGTTCCAAACATTTAATAGATTTCCATTTTATTTTATTATCTCAATAAAAGCGCAATGAATTTTGCATAAAAGCACCAAAAACCCTCTCGAAAAATCGCTGCGCGTTGTCCGTCCTCTCTTTTGTGTGCAAACACCACGACGCACAATTGCGGAGCGCACCTCCTCTCTCTAGCTTTTCCACACACATACGTTGATTGATTTGACTACCAAATTCGTTTTTTTTTCTACATTCACCGCTCGCCACGTATACCCAGCCGGATATGGTCTTTGCCGGTTTACTGGTTACGACGCACGCCCCCGGTGCCTGCTTTTTTGGGTTTAATCCTTACTCGGTTTTGTCCGTTTTACTTCTCTTTTAGGCTCACTGCGCGGAAATCCAAAAAGACGTTTTTATACATAATTTTTAGAAAGAAAAGCGATTCTCTACCAAAAATTGTCAATATACTTCTATTTCTATCGAATTTCGTATCTCTGTTTTCCGTAATTTTTTTATCACAAATAGTAAATTACAGATTTCAGATGGCTAAGAAGAAGAAGACCGCTAAGGAAGTGCCTGCGGAAGTGCAGGCAGTCCGAAACCGCTACATCGTGTGGATGTCGGGCACAATGGAAGAAGGTGAGTTGTAACATGCGATTGCGAAATACAGCCAATTGTTCATCATTTCAGAAGTGCTCTCTTACAGTCGACTGAAGATGCACCAAAGCAAGCTGATGGTGGAGAACTCGAGAAGATACGTGGTCATTCACGCAATTTTCAACCAGAGCAACAATCTGAAACTGGAAGTGAATGAGGAAAACGAGAGCCGTCTGTTTATTCTCTGGGACATTGTCAAGACGTGAGTTCAGACTAAGTTTCAAGTGTTTATTTTTCATTCCAGAGTTTACGCTGCGTACCTCATCTTCCCTGATGACATGGAACGTCATCCGAATGACCCCAGATGGATTGAATGCAAACTCTTTGAGTTCTTCAAGCAGATGGAGGCCTGGAGAACTTCTGTCAGTTCTACCTACTTCCTCTAAACTGGATGATTTTCAAATTTTCAGGGCCAAATACTAAATGATCACAGTTATGCAGGCGATTGGGCCTATCAGCACGCCACTCCGGAAGTTGCAGTGGAGATCATCAAGCACGCGCGGAAGTGGGCGAACATTGGAGCAGACGTTCCATTTCCGAATTTCCAAACGTTGGAGAGAATGCTGCACAACAGCACGTTGCTGGCACACGAAGGAAACTGCAGTTCAACGGAATCGGACTGTCCCACCAAGAACATCATATTCATCGATTCTGGCGACGGTCAAGCTGCGTGTTACATGGCCCTTCGAGCCGTTTCCAACGTCATCATGTTTGAGAAAAACCGGGAAAAAAAGGAGCAATGCGAGAATCTATTTGAAGGAGCTCAGATGTGAGTCCATATTGCTCTTGTTGAAAGTGAAATTCTATTCCTAACACATTTCAGACTTTCCAATCATTTTGGCAAACATATCGGGCAAGGACTGTTTCTCACAAAAAAAGATCTTACTACCCATGAATCCATTGTCAAGAAGCTCACTTGCCAGAACATCTCACTATTGTTCTCAGTCGACAAGCGTCGTATAATGCCAGTGGTTCGACGGTTGCGCTTTCATTTCGTGGATAGGGCTGTAATTTGGACACGTCGCAAGAAGCTTGTTCATATTGGGCGTCCGAAGAGTGTGGCATTCTTTTTTCTCGGAGACCAATGTTTTATTTTTTAGAACGATTGCTAAGAAGCGCTCAAATCAAGACGATAACCGGTAAAATTGCTCGTAGACAACGGCAGATTCTGCTTTCAAAGTATATTCTCCGTAAAAACGCTACAAAGAAGAGGATTCTTGGATTCGTTACAAAGACGAGAAGACTCATCTGGAGATTCAAGAAGGTCCGTCCTGTTGCTCTCTGACTAAATGTACTAAAATTAGTTGTTTGTAGGACAGCACAGACGTCGTCAAGATTCCGAGATACATCAAGGAAATGGCGATGGAGATGAGCATGAGAAGACGCACAATAAGAAAACAGATGAAAATGGAACTACCGGCCGGGTGGATGAGAAAACCGCGGCGACATTCCAGAATAGCTGATGCGGCAGCGGTTCAAGGTGATTTTTTCGTTTCTGTGGGTGGATCTGACTGTGCCAGATTAATTTTTTCGCAAATAAATTTTCATTTTTCAGAACTTGCTTCAACGTCAATGTTGCCTCTCAAAGTCGACATTGTGGATGGACAGAGGACGACGACCATCAACAACATGCACTACAACATCCACCGAAGCTCACAGATTGATAAGATCATGGAGGCGAGCCCAAGTGCGTCCAACGATGTTATCCAGGAAACCGAGACAACCGATGTTCAACCTTCGTGTTCTGGAAGTGCTGATGAAGTGGTTGAGAATATTCAAGAGCAGGCATCACTTGCCTCAACTCAGACTTCAACTGAGCGAATCAAGACCCCTGTTAAAACGACGAAAACTACACAGGAGCCGAGCAGTGTGTCGACTATTTCTGAGCAGGGTTGTCAGACCGGCATGGTCCCCAATCACTCGCCTCTCTCCGCAACATTTGACAGATCCTCGACGGAGCCATCCCCATCCAGCACCGCCATTCCGACTCCATCCACTTCCCCAAATCATTTGGATGCCAATCGGGAGTGGAAGAGCAAAGTGAATACAGCTGACAGTCAAACCAAGAGTAATGGACTACTTGCAATTGAATCTCCAAAAGTGCCTGTTCCGGTGAAAGTGAAGAAATCAATTCTCATTTCTCCACCGCCCGTGAGGGTCCACGTTGAAAGAATGGAAATTGATGACGCTCCCCGCTCTAATCTGACTGATGGCAAGAAGCCGGTCGTGTTTGATGATAATGAGGTGATAGAAAAACATATTATTTTTAAATAATTTTTTTCTTAATTTGCAGCTAGGGCCGGATTACCCTGACCACTTGCAAGCTCCATCAAGCCGCCAAGTCAAATCATCTGCTTCTGGTTCTAACCTTCAAGAATCCCATGAAAACGGTGTCGGAAATGTCACTGCAACCAGCACTTCCGCACCAGAATCAATGTTCACATCTTCTAGAAGTAGATACACTCCGAAGACTAATACCGGATTGAACATTCTGGAGTCCAGTTCAAATGGACAAACCGGCCGCCCTGATCCTTACAACTTCTCGGATGAACACAATTCAGTGCCGAAAAGATGCAAGCATATTGATGCTGTTTCATCCGACATCGCTGGACCTTCGACATCTTCTGCATCCGTTGGTTATCAACCGCTGCAAGATCCCTGCGTGCCTGCTGATACAAGACTTGGAGACTATGTCAGAGCTCGACATGCTTCTTCTGGTTCTAGGAAAAACCAGAAAAGAAAAATTCCCTGGCAGCCAGAGCCAAACATCTTGGGCTTTGCCGGCCCGTCTCAACAACAAGTTCCTCGCCCTCCACTTCCAAGTGGTTCTCAGAATCCTACATCGTCGCGTGGTGTGCCGTTGCCACGAGAAGCTAGTTTTGTTCCCACACCGAGTGCCGGTGTCCGCTACCCTTCGGCAAGAAGAACGTTCAACTTTAACTTATCGGACTTTCCTTCTCGAGGTCTCGACCTTACACCCCTTCGAGAGCCGCATGAACACGAGAAGAACATGCTCGTCTCAGAATACGTCTTATTAGAAGTAAACAAGCAGCGAAATACCGTGCGGGACAATCAATCGAGATACATACAGGAACACGGAATTGTTCGCCCAGCTTCTCCTGTTCTAGTTGTGAGAGCGCAGGCAGCAGCAGGCAGGAGTCAATCTGCAAGCAGGAATGTCAGGAGACCACATGGCCAGTCTACAAGCGCCAATGTCAGGAGACCGCGCACTCAGTCTACAAACACCAATGTCAGAAGATCACCCGGTCCGTCTACAATCAGCGATGTCAGCATAGCACCCGGTTCGTCTACAATCACCGATGTCAGCATACCACCCGGTTCGTCTACAATCCGCGATGTCAGAAGATCACCCGGTCCGTCTACAATCACCGATGTCAGCATACCACCCGGTCAGACTACAATCAGCGATGTCAGCATACCGCCCGGTCCGTCTACAATTAGCGATATCAGCATACCACCCGGTCCGTCTACAATCAGCGATGTCAGCACACCGCCCGGTCAGACTTCAATCAGCGATGTCAGCATACCGCCCGGTCAGACTTCAATCAGCGATGTCAGCATACCGCCCGGTCAGACTACAATCAGCGATGTCAGCATACCACTCGGTCCGTCTGCAATCAGCGATATCAGCATACCACCCTTTCAAAACTATCTGGCAGAAGAAATGGAGGCTTTTCGGTCATTGCCACTTCGGTACTTATTGGAGAAAGTCGTTCTTCAACTGGGACGGGCATTGGAAGAGGGCGAAATTGGAATTGTTCTACGTTGGCAGTTAAATTGGAATTGTCGTGTTAACTTCCTCGAACTTGTGCAGTATCTTCAACTAGAACACGCGAGAAAAAACGCTGAACAAGCAGCACAAGCAGAAGAGCTTCAAAAATCCAGTGGGAAATCCCTGAAAGAAAGAAGTGATGAACCCGGAACGTCTGCTGTTGCTGCTGCAATGTCTGAAGTCGAGCGTCTGAACAATGGTATCGAGGAGCAATCAGCACGCCATACTATCGCGCAGGAGAGAGCTGAATCTGAACGTCAGGAAAGGCAAAATATCGAACATGCCCGTCGAGCCGCCGAAGCACATGATCGTCATGCCCGGGAAGCTGCTCATCGGCTCTCCGAAGCAGAAGCAGCTGAGCGTCAAACATCCGAAGAAGCTGCGCGTCGAGCAGCAGAAGAAAGCGATCGTCTTGTAAAAGAAGAAGAAACGGAACATGAACATAGCGCCAAAGAGAAAACCACGCGCACCGTGGACGAAGCAGTTGCTGAACATCTTGCGAGGTCGATGCAAGTAGCGGCACAGCAGCAACAATCTCAAGGTGCTCTTGCTCAACACAATGCTCGACATGTCCCGGTTTCAGTCATTGTTCCTCCTACTTATGTTGCTAACGCCGTTTCACATGCTTCAACGGCTCAAGAAGTACAACTACCTTTCTTTGGATTGGATCCCAAGCTGTTGCAAGACTGGATTGAGCAACAACGCAAAATCAATGAGAAAGAAGAATATGAAAGAGAACAGAAGAAAATCCTGGAGGAAATTCAGAGGAAGTTGTTGCTCGAATCGCTCCTACGTCCACATATGCCTTCATCATCTCGACCCGCGACTGCTGCTCCACCCGGTTTGGCTACCATGGGAAGAGCTGAACGCCCAACAAGACATCAGGATTTTATCAATCAGTATGCTGCCTCTCCAATTGTTCAAGTGGACAATACACCACGAATGAATTCACCACGCATGGACCCACCCGTCATGAATCATTTTGCCGCCAACTTGCACAATCAGCACTTGATGGCTTCTCCGTCCCCGCAAAACTTCCAGAATTCGGGACCATCCGGTTCAATGAACAACTTCACGATGGGAATGGGATTGGCCAGACCTTTGACTGCAGCTCCACCACCATTTGTCAAGCCGAAACGGTCGTACAAACGCAAGAACCAGCAAGATGGTAACGAACAGAAAACTCAGCCAAAGGAAAAGAAGCCAAGAAGTTCGAAGAAGAAGAATGGGGCAGACGCTCAAGTGTTTGCTGCACCTGCTCCGCCTCGAACACCGTCTCAAATTCAACCATCTTCATTCGCAATGCACCTACTCAATCAAAGGCAGGTTCCTCCACTGAACGCTCTTGAGGAATTTTCTCGGACTTTCCCGAATTATCGCAACTTCATGGACACGCAGGCAGCTCCCACTCCACAAGTTGTGCCAATTCTGCAAAATGTCCAAGCTTATCAATTCAACCCGTTGATGGCTGCTCTGATTGCATCACAAACTATGCAATTCAACAACACAATACCCGTGAGTTTAGAATTTCACAATAGCGGAATTAATGTGGGTAACAGTCAAGCAACTGAATTCAGTCTCATTCAGTTTCATTTAACCATTTCTGATCAAACTTACCATTTTTTTCAGCTCGTGCCTCAAGTTGCCCATCTTCACCGTCCAACTCCAGTTGCAACACCCGTCCCCGCCTATACGCCGGTTCCAGTCGTTAACAACGCCTTCACCGCACCGATGCCGCCGTTGCAAGTTCCCATTATACCGGCTGCGCCGCAACTGCAACTGACGGATGCTCAGACTATTCAGTATATTTTAAATACAATGACTTTGTATCAAAATTTTCAAACCGGTAATCAATAATTGTTCATCTTTTTAAAATCTTTTTCCCCCGACGCCCATACAACTCGAACCCGTTGACAAACTAAACTTTCTAGTCGGTGTTTGTTCCTTTGCCATTCATTTTCTCCCCCGTTGCACACACTTTCCCCCATATTTTTCTCCATTTTTCTGGGTTTCGATCTCACCTATCAAATTATTAATTGTATAATCAGAAGTCTCAATAAAGTTTTGTGCATTGAAATAAAACTAGAACCAAGATCTGTGCCTGACACATAGAATTAATGTTCTTTGTATTCTGATAATAAATCTGAGAAAGCTTTTTTGTTAATTTTCAGGTGTCGAAGTTTGTCTAGAATACAAAATCAGCTCGGTCTGAGTGTCAGAAACATTACATCCCTCGCTGTCCCTTCAAATCGTAAATGTTATTTTCTCAACAGGTCGTTTTTCTTACACAGTCAGTGAACGTACTTTCTCACACTCCGTCTAACAAGTGCACGTTAAGATGAACGAGTCTTCTCAAGGCGCATATCCAACGTCACTTCGAGCAGTGGACTCTGGCGAGTAGTGAAGGCAGGCAGAGAAAAACAATTTCCACTATAGTATTAGGATCAAAAGAATAGTTTGACACTTCGTTTTGACCAATAAACACAAAAAGAATGGGCGACATTAAAAAAAAGAGTTGATGAAATGTGGACATGTCACAGTAGTTTGAGAGAAAGAGTTGACTCTCTGGTCCCACCTAATCCCCCGTTTCCTTATAAATAACTATGAAACAACTAGATTTGTCATTATTTTCCGTGTTCTACCTACTTTTCTATCATTCTTCTTTAATTTTACTTGAACTATGACAAAAATCGATTGCCTTTCTACTCCTTTTTAACTAATTTTTTTTCAGTAAGCTTTCAGTTTTATTCTGTGGACGTGTGACCAAGCAAAACGCTGAAAATATGAACAATCTGGAAGGAAAAAGAAATGTAAGTGAATTGGAAAATCTTAAATTGTTGGAAAGTGTTCATCTCGTTTCTTATATTAATCCCGCGAACTTACCAAATTTCAGATCGGATGTTACGAGTGTAAAACGCCGACTTCTTCTAAAATCTCAAAGAAACTGACAAGGTGAGCAACGATGTTCAGGCTTTATCAAAATAAAATCTGCAGACAAAACGGAACGAGCAATCTGCGTACTCCGGAGCTCCTCGTGTCGCCTGTGACAGTTTCTCCGAGCGATGCTGCTTTGAAATTGTCTCATGCGCCAAGAAAAAGCGTGGAGAGTGGGTACAGCTCTGATCACGCTGCCAATCAAAGCCCACTTCCGTCTCAAATAACTACAACTCTGTTGATCACCAAGAAAAGTAGCTCAACTTCGATGCTCGAAAAGAAAACAAATTTGAAAACTCCTCATTTGGAAATTGATTATCATCTTGAAACCATCGGAGCGGTTTGCTCGACTATTTATCGAAGAATCACCACCGAAACACTTGTAGCTGTCATGACAAAGATGTCGGAATGGGAATTTACTGAAAAGTACGTTCTGATTGATTGTCGGTACACTTTTGAGTACGCCGGAGGACATGTAAAGGTAAATCACTCTTATATTTTTGCTTCTGCCCACTCCAATGCGTTTTTCAGCACGCTGTTAATTTTTACGATTCGGACAAGGCCAAATCCTTCTTTTTTGACAGTGAGGGTAAGCGGAAGTTCCATCAAGTACCAATTTTCTACTGTGAATACAGTCAGAAAAGAGGTCCGACCATGGCTTCTGCGCTCAGAGCTGCTGATCGTGGGCTTAATGAGAATATTTATCCGCGATGCGCTTATGAGGAAATGTATGTATTGGATGGTGGATTCAAAAAATTTTTCAATTTCACAAGAGACTCGACGTCTACGGTTAATCAAAATGTATCTACGTGCATCAGTTCACATCCTCGTTTTAGGTTCTATGCGAGCCCGATAATTATGTTCAAATGCTTGATCCACGCTACTCGGAAGAACTGAAAACGTTCCAATTCCACAAGAAAATGTCCCAAAAACTGCTCGTGAGAACTTCTAGGTAGGAAAAGTGAATTCACAAAAATGTATTCCGTAGCAGAACAGTTTTCAGGTCAGCAAGTTCCATCACGCTTGAAAAGTCTACTGCTGCTACCCCAGTCTCCACCTTGCAAAGGTCTTCTAGCAGTGTGACTTCAATTTTGGAGAGAAAACGTTTGTGACAGTTTCGTTTCAAGCAAAAAAATCCCGGTTTCTTTTATTATCGGTACTGAAGATTATTGCATGTTTGTGAAATGCTTCCAATAGTATTCCAGCATGTTATTTGAATCTTTGCTAATAAACTTTTCTTCTCAATATCCATATTTGCATTTTTTCATTCCCTTAATACCCTGCAAGTAACCAATTTTTAAAAAAAATCTACAAATCAGTGGTTTCTTCCACAGTCCATTATAACTTCGGCATATCAAATTCAATGACATATTTATTAGATTCCAATGCAAATTACTTTTTGAAAAATCGAACTGGGAGTGCTTGTAAGATTTGGATAAATCGGGAGGAAAATAAAAAATCGATAGAATCTATGTACACGGGGTTTACCAATACAATAAATTAATCATGTAATGGTGCGAATAATGCGAACTTTACCCGATAGAATATTCCTTTCATGTTTGAAATTATTTATTTCCAGCGAAATATTTCTTCGTTTGTTTGCAATCGCGTGGAGTTGATCATTAAGTCGTCTTTTCTGATTTAAGGAGGCTTTCCTCCACGCTTCGTTTACTTTATTGTACTTTGCAGTGAGCTCTTCAAGACTGGCAGTCAAGTGGAAAATTTGACGTGTTTTGCGCAAAATCTCTGGTTTGTTGTTTTGCAACCAGTCTGGCAATCCGCGACATGCAGCCATAACTGAAAAATTCTCATCTGAATTATCATCCATTAATTTCCTTTTTTTTAATGTTGTGTACGTCGTTCGAGGAATGATGAAAAATTTAACTCACGTTCTCTTTCTAGGTCATCTTCATCAATAACTCTGAGTTGCTGTTCTGCGCGAACATTTCGAGCTGTACCAGGTTCTTGGACAATTCGAGGAGCTGACATCTGAATTCCGTAGGCAACTTCTTCTGGAACTGAAATCGGATCTGCGTTCGACTCCATAGCTTCGATTTCCTCTTGTTCATGTAGAAAAACTGCAGGAGCACGAATGTCCTCGATTACCTCCATAGTTTCCTTTGCTCTAGCAAGTTCAGATTGATCAAGTTCGTCGCAGAACACGATATGCTCCCCGTCAGGAAGACGTCCGTCTTGATTATTGATCGGAACGTCTTCTATCTTGCTGTTAACTTGTTTGGCCACTTTCATAGCACATCCCTTTTGCGGTTCGCCAGTTAAAACCTGAAAATTGAATTTATTAGAGTGGTACTCGAAAAAATGAACTAAGCAGAAATCATGATCAAGTGTTTGACGTTTTCTCACTTACGTCATATTCATGTTGTAGTGGGCGGAAAATGTGCGTGGGTGGGTTGAGGTTGAATACAAGACTAAAACAAGAACGAGGATTATCATAGTTATCAACACAGTTAAACCATACTTTTCGGATTGATCGTACTCTAAATAGGACGATGTACAAGAGAAGATTATATTGGATCGTGAAACCAGAAGCCAGAAAGGAAGAAGCCCGTTTAATAGCATGCGGACCCAAACAAAGTTGTTGTGCTTGCAGTAATCCCAGAAAGTCTCGTCAGTCAGGAAATCTGGAATTTTTAAAATTGACAATAGACTACAAATATTGGGTCGGGTTTACCAAACGTTATTTTCAGATGACAAGTTTTTGGATGTACCAGCAAGCTGGCTTCGTACTGAAAACAATTGATATCAATGCAATTGTAATGTTTTTGACGTACATGAGTGTTAATAAGATCAAATCCTGCATCAAAAGAAGCGTAGAAGTGTTTAGTTTCCGCTTCTTGTTTATCGACTTTGACCTTGCACCAAGTGTTTTGATGTCTTGGGTTTTTGCGAAGGACAAAGACAAAAACGCTGAAAAAATAAATTTTAATGATTGTTTAAGAGGCGATTCCTGAAAAACTAGAAAAGCGGATGGCACAAAAAATTCAGATTGATCCTACTTGTCCCATCTTATAACCATGAGGTTCTCTCATGACACTGACACCCAAGAATAATATTTGGTCCGGCTCTGCGAGCCCTGGTCGGAGCACTGACTCTAAGTACCTCTAAACTGTAACTTTTTTCAAAAAAATCCTATCGACTCAGGCTTAACGCCATTCGATTTCTCGCATCTTTATGAGCATATTTTATGTCGAGACCAAAAATTTAGCACCCCTCATTCATAGAGAAAAAATTGATTTGTGGTCGTTTTCAAAATTTTTTTTGAAAAAACTCGATTTTCTGGAAAAAATGTGCACTTTTTTCCAAAAAGAGAACGTTGAATTCGGATTCTACAGACAATTTTACACCCGCATGACTAGTTTCCAAACAAAAAAAGGGTTGACTCCGGAGTGTTTCAGCCCAAAATACGTGAAAATCGGAGTAATTTGCATAGTCTTTTTTTCCAAATTCTGAAAAATCTGGGTTTTCTTGATTATAAGACCGTTTTGAGACATCTAAATGTTGTTTTCACGCATTTCCGATTTTAGGATCAATCTGAATTTTTCGTGCCATGACCAGTAGTGGCTATGTCGATTTTCTGGGAGAGCGCCTCTTAATAGCTGTATAACTAACTCTGGATAATTAAGATCTTGTGATTGTTGTTCGTCGTTTTCCTTAAAGTCTCGGAAATTTTCCGAGAATTGCATCATTTCAGCGTCGAAGTTTTTAGTTTTGAGGAATAGACACGGCTCAAATTCTATCTGCAGTGGAGGAACCATCTGTAACAGACATTCTTCAATTTTAGAATTCAGTATGTGATTCTGAAACTCACATGAACACTCTCAATGTTCTGAAGTGGAATAGTGCAGTAAGTACTACTAGAGGAACTAAATTCAACTCTTGGAAAGTCGACATCCATCACAAAGCAGAGTTGTGCGAATTGAGAAGTTTCAAGTTCCACTCCGCAGTAGTAAACCTGCTCGCAGAAGAACTGCAAAAATTCAAAAAATGATTAGCAATGAGAAAATGTCTTACGTTTATCCCGATAGTTTTATACTCTTGTTGAAAACACGAACCAATAATGTTAATCACTTCAGACGGGGCCACACTGATAAGTTTCTGCCTCTTCTGGAAGTCGCAAGTTGCTTGCGAACCCGCGATTTTGATTTCTGCTGCTGCCTCTTCCTCCGCTTTCACTTCCGTTTTGGGAGATCGAACTGGAGTGTCGATACCTACGACGTCGATATACTCGTCACTTTCGTAATACTCTTCTTCTTCGGAGAAATCATCAGGTTCACAGGCCGATGAGGTGCACGGCTGCTTTTCTTCAAATGAATCGGAGGTCTCCACAATTTCTTCGTGATGTGGTGGTAAAGTCAAATCAACAAAATCTTGATGTCCACAGTCTTCTGCTGTCGCATTGACGATTTTCTCTATTAAGAAACGTAACCCACTTGAAGCCTCAGGTTCAGGTCGCTTGATCGGTTCACGTTCCATTTGTAGCATACCTGGATCTTCTTGCTTAACCCGCTGTGGATTTCTATTCTTTCTACGGCGACTCCCTTGCACATCTCCATTATTCTTGCCTTGGTTTTGATGACTTGCCAATGCTTCCTGAGTTGACATCCAACTGCCACATTGCAGTTGAGATTTCTCTTCATCATCGCTGGATTTGAAGCATCCGTTTTCCGAGGTGCTCGCAATCATCTCCGCATCTTGACGACTATTTCTAATATTATTCGAAAGTGGGTCCAAATAACCAAACGGCTTCAATCTCTTGGCCGAGTCTTGTGGTTGAATCAGTTCTTCGGAAGCTGTTTCCGACAGAGGCAATAATCCCACGAGTTTGAGCAGTAATTCATTTGAAGAGGTGGCGTAATCTGCTGGACTTTCTTCGTAAACACTGTATTCTTCTTCCACGGGAATTTGAGGCTCGGCAGGAGGTTTTCGGCGTCTGTAGACTCGTTTTTGTGGCGGATTTAGATTGTAGGCGGCAGCTACACTAGCAGCTTCCATCGTCTGCTGATCTTCGAGCTGTTGCTCCAATCGACATTTTTCGAGCAATTCTCTCACAGTGTTCTCCAATAACGCAGGGTCCTGAGGTTGACTTCCTTCACCTGGATGCTCTTTGAAGCTGAATCTTTCGAGTCTTTTCAGTGCCGCGGCTTGCTTCTCCTCTGCTTTCACTTGCTTCTTCTGTTGTCGCTTGAGCATCCTTTCAGCGGCTCTCCTGGCTTTCGCGTTCTCCTTTTCCTTCTGCTTTTGCAATTTTGCTTGCTCCTTCTGAATCCTATTCCGCTCCTTCTGATCTATTGTTGAGCCAACCGAGCTTCCTCCTTGTGCAACTTCATCGACAATTTGCTGTGTGGCTCGTGATGCAGCTTCAATATCCCTCTCCTCTTGTTGACGCGTTTCAGATTTTGCTGTCTCTGATTGTCTCATGAACTCCTCCACGTGATGTCGTTCTTCCGCTTTCTCCTTGGCCTGCTCGCTGAGTGATTGATATTCTGCATCCAGGGTTGCCAGTTTTCTTGTGCATTCTTCTATAATCTCGAGAGCTTTCGGTTCTTTCTGGATATTTTTCGTTTCGTATTCAATAACTCGGTTTAGATTCTCGATTTCTTGCTCTTTCGCTCTCATAGCTTCCATGATTCGATGTTCAGCGCATAGGAGTGTACTCCATAGAGAGTCTAAATGTTCAAAATATTACGAAGCTGCTAAATTATTTTTCTACTTGCCATAATCTTGCGGAATTTCTGGTTCCGTTGTTTGTTGGACAGAAAATTGAGACGTTTGCGGTGGCCCGAAATAAGACAAAGAATTGCTCTGGATGGCTGGTACTTGCTGTGGTCTGATTCGTCCGCCGGCTAGATCTGGATATTGATCCATCTGGAGTTCATGGGTGATTCCGGAAGATGAGGAGGGTTCCGCCAAATCAGAAAGTACCTACAAGCAATAATGTTATTTCGGAGCGTACAGTGAGCATAAGCGCATATTTGAGACTATTGTTTGAGAAAAAACATGTGGATATGCTCTAGAAATGATCACGTTAGCAGAAAAAAAACAACGGCGGATTCAAATATCGTCAGCGACATCCACTTACATTTCCGATTCCATTCATTTGATCCGGCTGTCCTGGTGCTGAGTTTCCTCTCCCAAGACTGACGTATCTGATTTGCTGAGCGCCTCCTCGACCTATTCCCAATCCAGTTGCTGTGCCTGCTCCATATTCCCTCATAATTCCTGGTCCCATAGCTGGAATTGATCCTGGACCCAATCCAGGAAACATTTGTCCGAGTTGAGCCGGATGTCCTGTGAAACCAGGTGGTATCGTAACTGTGTGGATCGGCTTCGGTAGAGATGTGATCGAATGAACCGAGAACATCATGTTTGTGTGATGTTGGGGAACCGCGTTATGTTGATGCGGCATGGAAATTGGAAAGCCGTTAAAGAAAATTGGATATGCACGGTTCGCAGGTTGAGGAGCAGGTTCGGTGTTTGTCTGATATAGTGCAGGAACATTCAGTTGGTAAGTTGGATTCACTTCACTTTGCTGAGTGACTCTCACAGCTTCATTGTTCGGTGGTATCTCTGAAAATCAACGCAATAATCACACAAACTTAACGTATTCCACATACCATGTCCTGGTAATGACTCGCTTCTTCCGTTTCCTCTCCCGATTCCTCTTTCAATTCCTTTTCCATCTCCTCTTCCAATTCCTCTGCCGATTCCTCTTCCAATTCCTCTTCCAATTCCTCTTCCGATGCCTCTGACCATTCCTCTGCCGATTCCTCTGCTGATTCCTCTTCCAATTCCTCTTCCGATGCCTCTGACCATTCCTCTGCCGATTCCTCTTCCAGAGCCTCTTCCGATTCCTCTCCCAACGCCAATGCCTAGTCCTGGATCAACCGAAGTGCTGAGCACTCCCTCCTGTCTGTCCACAACTTCTCGTCCGTACTCCATGAGATCCTCCGCAGTGAGCCGTTGTCCGTCTGAATGGTTTTGCGAGATTCGCTGCACGACTTCACGTAGTGACACGTTGTTTGCCACTATTTCTTCAGCTGACACCAGTGGAAACAGAATAGGGCGACCGTCGCCGGCGCCGTTCATCGTCCACAAGATTGAATCGCTATGAATGCGCTTGAACTTGAGTTCAGTTGATGACTTTTTAATTACCTGAAATTAGAAAGCTAACGGAGCGGATGACAAAAACTGAGGAAGAGTAATAAGGAGGAGAAGCTGACAGACAAGCAAAAACCGAATATCCTATACCTATTTTACGTTGCAAAGCTAGATACTGTCACTATTTGTGAAATTACAGTAGCCACACGACGGAAATCTCTCTTAGACGGCCGCATGGAGAAAGTTAGGCCACGGAAAAGGAAACCTCGGCCAGCAATGACTTAGCGGAGAATAAACAGAACTATTCAGCTATAATCGAGTTTTTGGACTAAAGAGGAAGCTTGTCATCTAGCGAAAGTGTGAGGTAAGGTGTTGCATAATTAATAAGTTATAATCATCAGTAAATTTTTTTAAATGCGTAAATAACTTGAGAAGATAGGCGATAAGCTGTTGGCAGTTTCGGTAGCGCTTTCTGTTTCGATGAC
Source organism: Caenorhabditis sp. 36 PRJEB53466 (assembly GCA_946814055.1). Lineage (NCBI taxonomy): Eukaryota > Metazoa > Nematoda > Chromadorea > Rhabditida > Rhabditidae > Caenorhabditis > Caenorhabditis sp. 36 PRJEB53466. The sequence continues at coordinate 581,742 of CAMPFS010000006.1, read as the reverse complement.
CTTTTATTGTAACAATACAAAGATGATAGAAGCGTTGGTATCGATATCAAATGAAGGGGAAAGCAGCGGGCTGGCGCGAGTTAGAACAGAAATAGGACACGCACAACCGTCCCCATGATGTCTCTGCGCATCTTATCCCTACAGCATGCCTCATGTCTCTCTCTCTTTGCCCCATCCATTTTTTGTTGCCCTCTTCTCTGCCCAGTATATTTCGTCGATATATCGATTGCCGAGTTCATGTCGTCGTCGTCGCCACCGCGCTTCGCTCGCTTACACTCACACACCGCTCACCACGCTCACGAGAAGGACCGTGCGTTAGGAAGAGACAACGGACGGCAGTGCCAGTGACGGCATTGTAACGGGGCAATCGATGCGGCGCAATGAAAAAGTAGGCGACAGATAAGAGAGCAGGCAGGCTTGCAGACACCAATGAAATAGCACCTGTTATCAAGAGATTTTTTCTTTAAAAAAGTAGCCGCGCGGGCAGCGGACATGGACACTTTTGAGAAGCGTTCAGAGGTTCGCCATTTGACGAAGGGAAATTGAAAGAATGAAAATAAGAGAAGAGAATTGTGCACGAGAAATTAATTGATGAATAAAGGAAGGAAAGCTTAGGCCATTTCAGGCGAGCACTGATAGCAAAACTCAAAAGGGTTGCTTTCGAATTCTGCTTATGATTACAAAGGAGAAACATTTGAATGCGGAGAATAGACCGTTGAATAGTTCTCTGAAGATAGAGCTGTGGCAATATAATGCGTTGCAAATTTTTACGGCCACTCTCGTTGTGCTCTTCCACGTGGCGCTCAACAAATTTTCGACTCGGAGACTTCAAAAGATTATATTTAGGACACGTTACGTTACGTATTGGTTATCTCGGTAGCGATACCCGCATAATGCAACAAAACGCGCAACCTTTCGTTTCTATAGTGATCCCGTCTCATCATTGACTCCACACGCACTCTATTTCTATCTCTCTTCTCCATAACTTCATGCAGCAAAGAATGAAACCAACGAACAATTTATCAATGATACTTGTGCCTAAGAGTAATGAACAGAAGGAATGGGTTTATCGTCTAGGCGATCGAAATGTGATAGCGTCCTGTGAGATAAAACTGAAAGATACTACTTGCACATGAGAAAATTGAGAGTGACTGCTTTCGTAGTTATAGAAATAAATTGGAACCAATAAAAAGAGACAAGGATAGGATGCATAGGATAAAGAGAAGAAAGGGATCAAAAACCACCCGAATGGTCCCACATTGTATTTGGCCATTTGCAAAAAAGGTCTTCTGGGCGATGTACTGAACCAGCGTCTCTCATGCATCAGCCGCCAATCCAACCCCCAAAACCACAGAGGACACAACGTCTTCTCGCACTAATCATAGTGATAAGTGGACAACGTCTCCGATCCGATCTTCACTTTCCAAAGCAAAATGTTGCGGGCGGATTCATAATGATAAACATAGTCAGAACGATGCCGAAAAAGGATTTGAGAAAGATTAGTAATATAAAGAAGAAGTACATCATGAACTTGTAAAGTGCACTGCTATGCTTGTCTAATCCAGGCATGGTATATCAGTAAGATCCTTTGATATATCAGTATGATCACCTTCAAATTCAAATTTCATTTATTCATCGCAAAAAAAAGAAACACCGGTAAAAGAGGGGAACACTAGAAGGGGGTATGGCTGCAAGATGAATAGGAAAAGAAGGGAACCATCCCCGCAAGAGGAGGGCGCCCTTGGTAGCGGGTACAGGATAGTAAGCATTAGCAGTGGAGTTAATATTTGACAATTGAGATATCTACGAGTGACTGAAATTGGGAGGGGGAAAGGAAGGAATTGCAGTTTTTGACGATAGCATTCCAGAAGGGGACACGTTGATTTATTCACATAGCAGTTAAAGTTTGGAAAAACGTTGAAACTTTTTGAAAAGCGTTTGCTCACCAAAAGATATCGGCTCGAAAATTGACTAAAAATTAAATTTCCCTGTTTTACAGTCCCTAAACGATTATTCAAAAGTCTGACCACAAAATCCTCTTCTCAGTCTATCAAAATGATTTCTTCATCTTCCACTAGTAGAAACATTGTGAGTTTTTAAAGGACCAGGGAACCCAAAAATTTTTTGATTAATTTGTGAAATTTTTTTGTGACTGTTTGAATTGTCTCTTATTGCCTCATACATTGGTGAAATGCTGCCTCTCAAAAATGCCAATGAACGAAACGGCATGCAGTTGAAGTTGTGGCCGTGGCCTAGCGCCAATGGCCGAAAAATATATAAAAATATATGCGCTTCTCGGCGATTTTATTTTTTCCGCTTTTTTACCGGTTTTTTTCCAAAAATTCACGGTTTCTCCCATTTTGGCACTTCATATCGACTGAATGAAAACAATTTTTTAGCAGTGAAAAAATAAGTAAGTGCCGAACAGATGTCAATCAACTGAAAAATGGGAGAAACCGTGAATTTTTGGAAAAAAACCGGTAAAAAAGCGGAAAAAATAAAATGGCCGAGAAGCGCATATATTTTTATATATTTTTCGGCCATTGGCGCTAGGCCACGGCCACAACTTCAACTGCATGCCGTTTCGTTCATTGGCATTTTTGAGAGGCAGCATTTCACCAGTGTATGAGGCAATAAGAGACAATTCAAACAGTCACAAAAACATTTCACAAAAACATCATAAAATTTTTGGGTTCCCTGGTCCTTTAAATAATGCAGTTTAAAACCAATTTTCAAACAAAACTTACAGACTTCCCCGGACTCCGAAGACCACGTCGTTTTGGCGAGAAACATTAAATCGCGCAATGATAACTGGATCAATTTTGTCAATGTTAGTCGAGTTTATTTAAAAAATGCACGTCCTTTATTTATTATAGAAGAGTAACAATTACCAAGAGCAAAACGGGCGATTCATCTCAACGCACCATGTGACGGCGGGCACCTTGTGCAAATTTTTCATTTTGAAAAAGAACATAATTGTAATAGTCAAAACGAAAACTGGCGCAATGCCAGTCAAGCTGGAAGTTAGTGAAAAATGACGTTCGTTTTAAAAAACGAGTGAAATCTTTGAAGGTTGTCGGCCCCGAACTGCTGCAAGCACGTGAAATGGACAACACAAAAGAAGTGAATTCACTCACAACAATCAATTTCGACGACATCATCAAGGATCCATTTCAAGTGGAGAGAGAACTGAAGTTAGTTTAGTTAATAGTAGTACTTTCTGAAATAAAAAAACGTTTTTGATTAGTCTGCTGCATTTTGCAACATTGTCGCTCAAAACTGATCCTTGAGCAAATGAGGAGAATTTTTATGTGAATCTACTAGCTAGTTGGCATCCGCGGGAGTGACTGTCAAGAACAGAACCTGTGAATTTAACAAAACAATAATTCGTTTTCCAGGCATCTTCCAAATAAATATAGAATTAATTTCCTTTCTCCGGACTTCTACAAAGTCCGTGACCTGCACGAAGCGGCGAAATTCTTGGACATGGAAGTTTGGAGTGTGATCAAGGAAGGCGACATCTTCGAGTATCAACTGCCGGAGTTCCCTCAGTCGGTCAGCCTTGCAAAAGTGCTCAAAAATCATCGCGGACTGCTGTTGATTCAGTTTGGAAACGTGAGTATTATTCATAACAATTCGTAGGAATTTTCGTTAACTAAAATTTAGGAGCAAAGATGGGTACACATGTTTGATCCGCTCAATCACAGCGTCGGATGGGTCCAGAAGCAAGCCACGCACGATCACTGGAAACCTTTCGCACAAGACGTGAGTTGTGTTTTAAATGTCTACAAAATTATGAAAAAAAAAGAATATTTTTCAGGTTCAGTATGTGGAGGGCTATTCTGCAGATTACGTGGCTTCAATCGCAGACAAGATTGTTCCATCATTTGTATTCCGGAACAATACAATGCACAAACACCGATTGCCAGTAAGTTTTTAAGTATTATATGCTTGTTAGATTCTCAGAACCGTGTTAAAGTTTTCGTGTTTCTTGCTAACAACTACATTTTCGTTTTAGAAATTTAAGTAGGGTCGAACAAACAGAGAAATAAAGAAACGTACCCGGGAAGACTTTTAATAATAAGAATGATGTTTAAAGGTGAACACAATGCTCTGCGTTGCCGACGAGAAGTTCAATTCATTTTGGTACGCGCACGTGGTTGAGGCATCGGTAAACAAGGAGTTTTTCTTCTTCCTGAAACTTGGAAAAAAGTACATCAAAGACACACGAACTGGCGTAAGATATCATCCACGTCCACTGCTTTTTTTACCGACAATATCTCAGAACCCAGTTTTTTTCCACATCTACGACCCCCGCATTTTTTCGCCGTCTATACTATTGGAAGCTGGGATTCAAATTCAACTCGACGAAAGCATTCCTTGTGGACGGAACGAGAGCAAAATCTTAGCGTATGCCAAAATGCTCATGAAACAGGGAGTGAGTTTTGTTTATCAAAATTTTTAAGAGTTAGTAGTGATAGTCACAAAAACGTTACAACGATCAACATAGTTATCCTAGCTCACGCTTGAGATAAAAAAATATTTTGTGACTAGAAAAATGCAAACTCAAAAAATCGAATCTACATGGAATGGCAAACTAACTAATATTTTTTACAGCCCATCGCAGGCGCGATCGTAGACGAAATCGGGAGTCATGGTCTATTCTGCGTCAAATATTTGGAGAAAAGAGAGATTTCACAGGAAGCAGCACTCGAAAATCATGAAAACCTGCGATTTGTTGAGGTGACTTCGTAATTTATGATTCACTAAATATAAACGAAATCTTAGATTATGCGGACGTCGCCAAGTGGCTCACAGATGTGTGCGGCGGAAGTAAAAGGGTTCAACAAATGGATGATGCGGATGAGGGTTGAAGACGAAGAAGATGACATTTACATGCACGTCTTGTTAGTTTATTACAGCGAAAATAACTCTAAAAGGTTACTTTCAGCGATCCGAAAATATTCCATGTTGGCTCTGCTCTCGATATGGGGATCGGGATCCAGTTCAATGAAAGAGAATTTATAAAAAATGTCAGAAAATGGTGAGTTTTGTGAAGCATGAGGTCCGACTGGACCGTTTCAAACGCCAATGCATTTCAGATTCAGAGGAAAAGGTGTAAAGCACGAAGAACATTTTGAAAACAATCCAGACTCGATTCAGCCTTCCGATGGATATCATGAATAAGTTCTTCTCACTTTTGTACGGTTTTCTTTAAGTGAAAACTGTTTGGAAGGAAACTTTTGTAAATCGTGAGAATCTTCACCTCAAAACGCCTTTTGCTCATGTTTCTGAGTGTCTTTCCATTACAGTATCCTTTTTTTATTACTACGTTCTTCTATTCTTTATTATTCTATCGTTGTATCATATTGATTACGGAATATTTGGCTATCAATGTAACGGTTTTTAGTTAGTTAATTAAAGTTTAAAAAATAAAGAGAAATACTGGAAAAAAAAAAAAAGAACAGTGAAAACTTTTCAGTACCGCAAGAAGGACAATTTGGAGCGGCTTTAGCATCTGCATGGAGACGGTTTACTGGGGAGGCAATGGAAAATCATTAAGAAAAAATATGTCTAAGGAACTGAGTGAACGAATAAGGTCTGAGAGAGCCCTGAAAAAGGCTCGGAAGGTTGTCCTGAAAAGGATTATCTTATCTGGTAATTTCTGAGAGAGCCCTGAAAAAGGCTTGGAAGGTTGTCCTGAAAAGGATTATCTTATCTTGCAAGGTCTGAGAGAGCCCTGAAAAAGGCTCGGAAGGTTGTCCTGAAAAGGATTATCTTATCTTGCAAGGTCTGAGAGAGCCCTGAAAAAGGCCCTGAAGGTTTTCCTGAAAAGGATTATCTTATCTGGTAAGGTCTGAGAGAGCCCTGAAAGATAATCCTTTTCAGGACAACCTTCCAAGCCTTTTTCAGGGCTCTCTCAGAAATTACCAGATAAGATAATCCTTTTCAGGACAACCTTCCAAGCCTTTTTCAGGGCTCTCTCAGAAATTACCAGATAAGATAATCCTTTTCAGGACAACCTTCCAAGCCTTTTTCAGGGCTCTCTCAGAAATTACCAGATAAGATAATCCTTTTCAGGACAACCTTCCAAGCCTTTTTCAGGGCGCTCTCAGACCTTACCAGATAAGATAATCCTTTTCAGGACAACCTTCCAAGCCTTTTTCAGGGCTCTCTCAGAAGTTACCAGATAAGATAATCCTTTTCAGGACAACCTTCCAAGCCTTTTTCAGGGCTCTCTCAGACCTCACCAGATAAGATAATCCTTTTCAGGACAACCTTCCAAGCCTTTTTCAGGGCGCTCTCAGACCTTACCAGATAAGATAATCCTTTTCAGGACAACCTTCCAAGCCTTTTTCAGGGCTCTCTCAGAAGTTACCAGATAAGATAATCCTTTTCAGGACAACCTTCCAAGCCTTTTTCAGGGCTCTCTCAGACCTCACCAGATAAGATAATCCTTTTCAGGACAACCTTCCAAGCCTTTTTCAGGGCTCTCTCAGAAGTTACCAGATAAGATAATCCTTTTCAGGACAACCTTCCAAGCCTTTTTCAGGGCTCTCTCAGACCTCACCAGATAAGATAATCCTTTTCAGGACAACCTTCCAAGCCTTTTTCAGGGCTCTCTCAGAAGTTACCAGATAAGATAATCCTTTTCAGGACAACCTTCCGAGCCTTTTTCAGTGCTCTATCAGACCTTACCAGATAAGATAATCCTTTTCAGGACAACCTTCCAAGCCTTTTTCAGGGCTCTCTCAGAAATTACCAGATAAGATAATCCTTTTCAGGACAACCTTCCAAGCCTTTTTCAGGGCTCTCTCAGACCTCACCAGATAAGATAATCCTTTTCAGGACAACCTTCCAAGCCTTTTTTTCAGGGCTCTCTCAGAAGTTACCAGATAAGATAATCCTTTTCAGGACAACCTTCCAAGCCTTTTTCAGGGCTCTCTCAGACCTCACCAGATAAGATAATCCTTTTCAGGACAACCTTCCAAGCCTTTTTCAGGGCTCTCTCAGAAGTTACCAGATAAGATAATCCTTTTCAGGACAACCTTCCGAGCCTTTTTCAGGGCTCTCTCAGACCTTACCAGATAAGATAATCCTTTTCAGGACAACCTTTCAAGCCTTTTTCAGGGCTCTCTCAGACCTTACCAGATAAGATAATCCTTTTCAGGACAACCTTCCAAGCCTTTTTTTCAGGGCTCTCTCAGACCTTACCAGATAAGATAATCCTTTTTCAGGACAACCTTCCAAGCCTTTTTTTCAGGGCTCTCTCAGACCTTACCAGATAAGATAATCCTTTTTCAGGACAACCTTCCAAGCCTTTTTTTCAGGGCGCTCTCAGAAGTTACCAGATAAGATAATCCTTTTCAGGACAACCTTCCAAGCCTTTTTCAGGGCTCTCTCAGACCTTACCAGATAAGATAATCCTTTTCAGGACAACCTTCCAAGCCTTTTTCAGGGCGCTCTCAGAAGTTACCAGATAAGATAATCCTTTTCAGGACAACCTTCCAAGCCTTTTTCAGGGCTCTCTCAGACCTTACCAGATAAGATAATCCTTTTCAGGACAACCTTCCAAGCCTTTTTCAGGGCGCTCTCAGAAGTTACCAGATAAGATAATCCTTTTCAGGACAACCTTCCAAGCCTTTTTCAGGGCTCTCTCAGAAATTACCAGATAAGATAATCCTTTTCAGGACAACCTTCCAAGCCTTTTTCAGGGCGCTCTCAGAAGTTACCAGATAAGATAATCCTTTTCAGGACAACCTTCCAAGCCTTTTTCAGGGCTCTCTCAGACCTTACCAGATAAGATAATCCTTTTCAGGACAACCTTCCAAGCCTTTTTCAGGGCGCTCTCAGAAGTTACCAGATAAGATAATCCTTTTCAGGACAACCTTCCAAGCCTTTTTCAGGGCTCTCTCAGAAATTACCAGATAAGATAATCCTTTTCAGGACAACCTTCCAAGCCTTTTTCAGGGCTCTCTCAGACCTCACCAGATAAGATAATCCTTTTCAGGACAACCTTCCGAGGCTTTTTCAGGGCTCTCTCAGAAATTACCAGATAAGATAATCCTTTTCAGGACAACCTTCCAAGCCTTTTTCAGGGCTCTCTCAGACCTTACCAGGTAAGATAATCCTTTTCAGGACAACCTTCCAAGCCTTTTTCAGGGCTCTCTCAGAAATTACCAGATAAGATAATCCTTTTCAGGACAACCTTCCAAGCCTTTTTCAGGGCTCTCTCAGACCTCACCAGATAAGATAATCCTTTTCAGGACAACCTTCCGAGGCTTTTTCAGGGCTCTCTCAGAAATTACCAGATAAGATAATCCTTTTCAGGACAACCTTCCAAGCCTTTTTCAGGGCTCTCTCAGACCTTACCAGATAAGATAATCCTTTTCAGGACAACCTTCCAAGCCTTTTTCAGGGCGCTCTCAGAAATTACCAGATAAGATAATCCTTTTCAGGACAACCTTCCAAGCCTTTTTCAGGGCTCTCTCAGACCTTACCAGATAAGATAATCCTTTTCAGGACAACCTTCCAAGCCTTTTTCAGGGCTCTCTCAGACCTTACCAGGTAAGATAATCCTTTTCAGGACAACCTTCCAAGCCTTTTTCAGGGCTCTCTCAGAAATTACCAGATAAGATAATCCTTTTCAGGACAACCTTCCAAGCCTTTTTCAGGGCTCTCTCAGAAATTACCAGATAAGATAATCCTTTTCAGGACAACCTTCCAAGCCTTTTTCAGGGCTCTCTCAGAAATTACCAGATAAGATAATCCTTTTCAGGACAACCTTCCAAGCCTTTTTCAGGGCGCTCTCAGAAATTACCAGATAAGATAATCCTTTTCAGGACAACCTTCCAAGCCTTTTTCAGGGCTCTCTCAGAAATTACCAGATAAGATAATCCTTTTCAGGACAACCTTCCAAGCCTTTTTCAGGGCTCTCTCAGACCTCACCAGATAAGATAATCCTTTTCAGGACAACCTTCCAAGCCTTTTTCAGGGCTCTCTCAGAAATTACCAGATAAGATAATCCTTTTCAGGACAACCTTCCAAGCCTTTTTCAGGGCGCTCTCAGAAATTACCAGATAAGATAATCCTTTTCAGGACAACCTTCCAAGCCTTTTTCAGGGCTCTCTCAGAAATTACCAGATAAGATAATCCTTTTCAGGACAACCTTCCAAGCCTTTTTCAGGGCTCTCTCAGACCTCACCAGATAAGATAATCCTTTTCAGGACAACCTTCCAAGCCTTTTTCAGGGCTCTCTCAGACCTCACCAGATAAGATAATCCTTTTCAGGACAACCTTCCAAGCCTTTTTCAGGGCTCTCTCAGACCTTACCAGATAAGATAATCCTTTTCAGGACAACCTTCCAAGCCTTTTTCAGGGCTCTCTCAGACCTTACCAGATAAGATAATCCTTTTCAGGACAACCTTCCGAGGCTTTTTCAGGGCTCTCTCAGAAATTACCAGATAAGATAATCCTTTTCAGGACAACCTTCCAAGCCTTTTTCAGGGCTCTCTCAGAAATTACCAGATAAGATAATCCTTTTCAGGACAACCTTCCAAGCCTTTTTCAGGGCTCTCTCAGACCTCACCAGATAAGATAATCCTTTTCAGGACAACCTTCCGAGGCTTTTTCAGGGCTCTCTCAGAAATTACCAGATAAGATAATCCTTTTCAGGACAACCTTCCAAGCCTTTTTCAGGGCTCTCTCAGACCTTACCAGATAAGATAATCCTTTTCAGGACAACCTTCCAAGCCTTTTTCAGGGCGCTCTCAGAAGTTACCAGATAAGATAATCCTTTTCAGGACAACCTTCCAAGCCTTTTTCAGGGCTCTCTCAGAAATTACCAGATAAGATAATCCTTTTCAGGACAACCTTCCAAGCCTTTTTTTCAGGGCTCTCTCAGACCTCACCAGATAAGATAATCCTTTTTCAGGACAACCTTCCGAGGCTTTTTTTCAGGGCTCTCTCAGAAATTACCAGATAAGATAATCCTTTTCAGGACAACCTTCCTAGCCTTTTTCAGGGCTCTCTCAGACCTCACCAGATAAGATAATCCTTTTCAGGACAACCTTCCAAGCCTTTTTCAGGGCTCTCTCAGACCTCACCAGATAAGATAATCCTTTTCAGGACAACCTTCCGAGGCTTTTTCAGGGCTCTCTCAGAAATTACCAGATAAGATAATCCTTTTCAGGACAACCTTCCAAGCCTTTTTCAGGGCTCTCTCAGACCTTACCAGGTAAGATAATCCTTTTCAGGACAACCTTCCAAGCCTTTTTCAGGGCTCTCTCAGAAATTACCAGATAAGATAATCCTTTTCAGGACAACCTTCCAAGCCTTTTTCAGGGCTCTCTCAGACCTTACCAGATAAGATAATCCTTTTCAGGACAACCTTCCAAGCCTTTTTCAGGGCGCTCTCAGAAATTACCAGATAAGATAATCCTTTTCAGGACAACCTTCCAAGCCTTTTTCAGGGCTCTCTCAGACCTTACCAGGTAAGATAATCCTTTTCAGGACAACCTTCCAAGCCTTTTTCAGGGCTCTCTCAGACCTTACCAGATAAGATAATCCTTTTCAGGACAACCTTCCAAGCCTTTTTCAGGGCTCTCTCAGAAATTACCAGATAAGATAATCCTTTTCAGGACAACCTTCCAAGCCTTTTTCAGGGCTCTCTCAGAAATTACCAGATAAGATAATCCTTTTCAGGACAACCTTCCAAGCCTTTTTCAGGGCTCTCTCAGACCTTACCAGATAAGATAATCCTTTTCAGGACAACCTTCCAAGCCTTTTTCAGGGCGCTCTCAGAAATTACCAGATAAGATAATCCTTTTCAGGACAACCTTCCAAGCCTTTTTCAGGGCTCTCTCAGACCTTACCAGGTAAGATAATCCTTTTTCAGGACAACCTTCCAAGCCTTTTTTCAGGGCGCTCTCAGAAGTTACCAGATAAGATAATCCTTTTCAGGACAACCTTCCAAGCCTTTTTTTCAGGGCGCTCTCAGAAATTACCAGATAAGATAATCCTTTTTCAGGACAACCTTCCAAGCCTTTTTTTCAGGGCTCTCTCAGAAATTACCAGATAAGATAATCCTTTTCAGGACAACCTTCCAAGCCTTTTTTTCAGGGCTCTCTCAGACCTTACCAGATAAGATAATCCTTTTCAGGACAACCTTCCAAGCCTTTTTTTCAGGGCGCTCTCAGAAATTACCAGATAAGATAATCCTTTTCAGGACAACCTTCCAAGCCTTTTTTTCAGGGCTCTCTCAGACCTTACCAGATAAGATAATCCTTTTTCAGGACAACCTTCCAAGCCTTTTTTTCAGGGCTCTCTCAGACCTTACCAGATAAGATAATCCTTTTTCAGGACAACCTTCCAAGCCTTTTTTTCAGGGCTCTCTCAGAAATTACCAGATAAGATAATCCTTTTCAGGACAACCTTCCAAGCCTTTTTTTCAGGGCTCTCTCAGAAATTACCAGATAAGATAATCCTTTTCAGGACAACCTTCCAAGCCTTTTTTTCAGGGCTCTCTCAGACCTTACCAGATAAGATAATCCTTTTCAGGACAACCTTCCAAGCCTTTTTTTCAGGGCTCTCTCAGAAATTACCAGATAAGATAATCCTTTTCAGGACAACCTTCCAAGCCTTTTTCAGGGCTCTCTCAGAAATTACCAGATAAGATAATCCTTTTCAGGACAACCTTCCAAGCCTTTTTCAGGGCTCTCTCAGACCTTACCAGATAAGATAATCCTTTTCAGGACAACCTTCCAAGCCTTTTTCAGGGCTCTCTCAGAAATTACCAGATAAGATAATCCTTTTCAGGACAACCTTCCAAGCCTTTTTCAGGGCTCTCTCAGACCTTACCAGATAAGATAATCCTTTTCAGGACAACCTTCCAAGCCTTTTTCAGGGCTCTCTCAGACCTCACCAGATAAGATAATCCTTTTCAGGACAACCTTCCGAGGCTTTTTCAGGGCTCTCTCAGAAATTACCAGATAAGATAATCCTTTTCAGGACAACCTTCCAAGCCTTTTTCAGGGCTCTCTCAGACCTTACCAGATAAGATAATCCTTTTCAGGACAACCTTCCAAGCCTTTTTCAGGGCTCTCTCAGAAATTACCAGATAAGATAATCCTTTTCAGGACAACCTTCCAAGCCTTTTTCAGGGCTCTCTCAGAAATTACCAGATAAGATAATCCTTTTCAGGACAACCTTCCAAGCCTTTTTCAGAGCTCTCTCAGACCTTGCAAGATAAGATAATCCTTTTCAGGACAACCTTCCGAGCCTTTTTCAGGCCCTTATTTAGTGACTGACAAAGTCCCTTAATGGATAAATAAGGGCCTGAGTGAACGAATGAGGGCCTCATAGGATAGATAAGGGCCTGAGTGAACGAATAAGTTCCTCAATGGATAATGAAGGGCCTGAGTGAACGAATGAGGGCCTTAATGGATAAATAAGGGCCTGATGGAAGGAATAAGGGCCTCAATAGATAAATAAGGGCCTGAGTGACAGAATAAAGGCCTCAATGGGGATAAATAAGAGCCTGAGTGAACGAATAAGGGACTCAATGGGGATAAATAAGGGCCTGAGTGAACGAATAAGGGCCTGAATGGATAAATAAGGGCCTGAGTGAACGAATAAGGGCCTGAATGGATAAATAAGGGCCTGAGTGACAGAATAAAGGCCTCAATGGATAAATAAGGGCCTGAGTAAACGAAGAAAGGCCTCAATAGATAAATTAGGGCCTGAGTGAACGAATAAGGGCCTGAATGGATAAATAAGGGCCTGAGTGACTGACAAAGTCCTTCAATGGATAAATAAGGGCCTGAGTGACAGAATAAAAGCCTCAATGGATAAATAAGGGCCTGAGTGAACTAATGAGGGCCTCAATGGATAAATAAGGGCCTGATGGAAGGAATAAGGGCCTCAATAGATAAATAAGGGCCTGAGTGACAGAATAAAGGCCTCAATGGGGATAAATAAGAGCCTGAGTGAACGAATAAGGGACTCAATGGGGATAAATAAGGGCCTGAGTGAACGAATAAGGGCCTGAATGGATAAATAAGGGCCTGAGTGACAGAATAAAGGCCTCAATGGATAAATAAGGGCCTGAGTAAACGAAGAAAGGCCTCAATAGATAAATTGGGGCCTGAGTGAACGAGTAAGGGGCTCAATGGATAAATAAGGGCCTGAGTGACTGACAAAGTCCCTCAATGGATAAATAAGGGCCTGAGTGACAGAATAAAGGCCTCAATGGGGATAAATAAGAGCCTGAGTGAACGAATAAGGGACTCAATGGGGATAAATAAGGGCCTGAGTGAACGAATAAGGGCCTGAATGGATAAATAAGGGCCTGAGTGACAGAATAAAGGCCTCAATGGATAAATAAGGGCCTGAGTAAACGAAGAAAGGCCTCAATAGATAAATTGGGGCCTGAGTGAACGAGTAAGGGGCTCAATGGATAAATAAGGGCCTGAGTGACTGACAAAGTCCCTCAATGGATAAATAAGGGCCTGAGTGAACGAATGAGGGCCTCATAGGATAAATAAGGGCCTGAGTGAACGAATAAGGGCCTCAATAGATAAATAAGGGCCTGAGTGAACGAATAAGGGCCTCAATGGATAAATAAGGGCCTGAGTGACTGACAAAGTCCTTCAATGGATAAATAAGGGCCTGAGTGACAGAATAAAAGCCTCAATGGATAAATAAGGGCCTGAGTGAACGAATGAGGGCCTTAATGGATAAATAAGGGCCTGATGGAAGGAATAAGGGCCTCAATAGATAAATAAGGGCCTGAGTGACAGAATAAAGGCCTCAATGGATAAATAAGGGCCTGAGTGAACGAATAAGGGACTCAATGGGGATAAATAAGGGCCTGAGTGAACGAATAAGGGCCTGAATGGATAAATAAGGGCCTGAGTGACAGAATAAAGGCCTCAATGGATAAATAAGGGCCTGAGTAAACGAAGAAAGGCCTCAATAGATAAATTAGGGCCTGAGTGAACGAATAAGGGCCTGAATGGATAAATAAGGGCCTGAGTGACTGACAAAGTCCTTCAATGGATAAATAAGGGCCTGAGTGACAGAATAAAAGCCTCAATGGATAAATAAGGGCCTGAGTGAACTAATGAGGGCCTCAATGGATAAATAAGGGCCTGATGGAAGGAATAAGGGCCTCAATAGATAAATAAGGGCCTGAGTGACAGAATAAAGGCCTCAATGGGGATAAATAAGGGCCTGAGTGAACGAATAAGGGCCTGAATGGATAAATAAGGGCCTGAGTGACAGAATAAAGGCCTCAATGGATAAATAAGGGCCTGAGTAAACGAAGAAAGGCCTCAATAGATAAATTGGGGCCTGAGTGAACGAGTAAGGGGCTCAATGGATAAATAAGGGCCTGAGTGACTGACAAAGTCCCTCAATGGATAAATAAGGGCCTGAGTGAACGAATGAGGGCCTCATAGGATAAATAAGGGCCTGAGTGAACGAATAAGGGCCTCAATAGATAAATAAGGGCCTGAGTGAACGAATAAGGGCCTGAATGGATAAATAAGGGCCTGAGTGACAGAATAAAAGCCTCAATGGATAAATAAGGGCCTGAGTGAACGAATGAGGGCCTCAATGGATAAATAAGGGCCTGATGGAAGGAATAAGGGCCTCAATAGATAAATAAGGGCCTGAGTGACAGAATAAAGGCCTCAATGGGGATAAATAAGAGCCTGAGTGAACGAATAAGGGACTCAATGGGGATAAATAAGGGCCTGAGTGAACGAATAAGGGCCTGAATGGATAAATAAGGGCCTGAGTGACAGAATAAAGGCCTCAATGGATAAATAAGGGCCTGAGTAAACGAATAAAGGCCTCAATAGATAAATTGGGGCCTGAGTGAACGAATAAGGGGCTCAATGGATAAATAAGGGCCTGAGTGACTGACAAAGTCCCTTAATGGATAAATAAGGGCCTGAGTGAACGAATGAGGGCCTCATAGGATAAATAAGGGCCTGAGTGAACGAATAAGGGCCTCAATAGATAAATAAGGGCCTGAGTGAACGAATAAGGGCCTCAATTGCCAAGATCATTGTTTTCAATTTGACATTCTATTTCACTGTTTTTGCTGACATCGTTCCATAACATTTGCTAAATGTGCACTGTTCTGCCCACTCCTAAGCCCATCAAATTTGGGATGAGGGAAGAAATAAAACCTTTTAGGCAGCCCATTCCATTTCAGCATCGCTCACACATATGTGTCGTTCACGACACTAAGCATCTGACCTAAGATCCCACGTGAACGTCGTATAAAACGAATGGTTTTCTGTTTTCTATCCTCCTTTTGCAGATAGCCAAGCTGTTAATTCACTTTTCCCCTTCGCATGTTCTCTTTTTAAATTAATTTCGAGATTTTAAAGGTTGCAACTACAAAATGACCAACAAAAGGCAGTCCGATTTGGAAATCAGCACTCATCTGAGACTGCTGCCCTGTTTGGTTGCAAAACAACCCGAGCAGGTATATTTTTTACATTTTTTTCCGTACATATTTGTTTATTTCATTTTGTAATCAAATATTATTCGTTGACGGCTGCATCGTTAAGTTCCATAGTTGCAACAGGTCTGACCTGGCGGTTTTGAAAAAATTATTTTCGAAAGCGCCGATGTATCACCGATGCTCTCAGAAGTTTCCTTGTCTGAAGTATGTAGTTGGATGTGGCTCCGTGGGTCCGTGCGGTTGAGCAGTGACGATTGCATGCGGAACAGGTCAATGGTTTGACTGGAGAATCTTTGTGGTTTCGCGATTGTCGCAGTCGATGTTTGACGAGCGTTAGACAGAATACTTTCGGTTGTTCTCCAGTTGGTTTATTCCTCTAAATATGTTTATTTTTAAATGATAATCAACCTTTCAAAAAAAGTGTTCTATACCCTAAAGGTTTCATGGTTGCTTTTAGGCCCACCTTCTTCGAAAACGTGATCAATTGCGACAATGGGCAATTCATCCAAACTTGCGAACTGAGGACAAACCCGCTTTAGCTTGTCTCCTGAGAAAAAACGAGAATGCAATCGCGTTGTCAATAAAACCGTACTCAGAGGTAATGTTTGAATATAGCTCATTCTAATGAGAGCCTGTTATATGTACGTAAGAAATGAAATCATTGCAGAAACGCCGGAAACATTTTGAGAAGATGACAGCTACGTTCCACCAGGCGGAGAGTGAATTTATCAAGAAGATCAAATCGCCAGCGAAGGTAGTCGTTCATCAAAAGTTGGAGAAAGTGGAGGAGTCTGAATCGCAATCCGTTCTGCATTTTCTCATCACCGGCATCCAATCGTTGTGCTGCGGACAGCATCGTCGTTCTTGAGCTCTTCCTACATCCGCTATTTTCTGCCACAATTCATAAATAACTCGGTGGTGTATTTTCCCAATTTCAAAGTTGAGCTGTGCCGCATTTACACATTACAAAAACTCGGTTATTGTGATATTGTTGTTCAGAAATGTTGTCATCGATCAATTTCTTCATAATATTTCAGCGGTAGTTCTGATCAAGCTACAACCTGTTCACGATGACTAATCCCGACCGTTTTTTGTACAATGTGTCTCTTTTGTTTTCTTTTCGCAATGAAACGTGGATTTCGACATGAGTGATTAGATAGTCCGCCGTCCTCAGAAATCGGTTGGTCAAAAGTTACTAGTGATTTCTTACTTTTTACCTGCATAATTCTTCCAATGGATACAGTTCCGCCTGATCGCGAGTGGTACACTGGCTCATTCGAATACGAGGGATTTGTCTTCAAATGCTACGCTGTTGAACGTGGGAAACATCATCGTGGAAATGGAAGGCTGGTTGCGACAAAGGAAGAATTGGTAAATTTATGCTGCTGAGAGTAATGTACGCGTGTTGGGCCAACTAAGAAAGCTACACGTGAACATTTCTATTTTTATGGCTTTTAACTTCACGGTCAACATATTTTCATTTCAGCGTATTCTGGAGAACAAGGTGAACGGAATGCTGAGATTTTCTAGAAGCGTAAGAAGCCCTGAGACCAGTAAGCTTCTGAAAACAATTATTTCAGGAGGAGCGCAAAAAAGTGCAAGCAAGTGTGATGAACCTTCTGCGTCTCTACTCTCGAATCGCCACTCTTGGATCTCAAGGCTACACTGCTGTTAGTAACAACTCTTTTAATGGAAGTTCCCATTAAAAATGCAAATTTTCAGGCTAGAAGACATGAGTTTGAGGTTCTTGGCTTTGTTGCAGACAGAGATCACAAAGCGATGGTGTACGAAGCGTCTTCTAAGATTACTCTTCAGGACTTGATTGCTGAGAACGAGGAACGCAAAAAAATTACTTTCCGTAAACTGTTCCGTTATTTTTTGAATACTCCTGATTCTAATTAGTGTGATTTTTTGCTGCGAAGACTGGAATCCAAAAAACAAAGCAGAATATATTTTAGTTACTGACGGGTGAATGACCGAGGTATCCCCAGCAATTACCAGATCTGTAATCTGTTCGTATTTATTTATAATTTATTGCTTGTATTATATATACAAAAAAGTTAAAGTATTATCTTAAAATATCACGCTTTGCTTTAGTTACAATGATCCAACTCACTTACGAATTTGCTAAATCTCGATCTATCAATTCATGAAATTATTAACATTTTTTTATCAATAGCACTTCATTATTCTATTTAGTTAGCACCTTCTTCTTCTGTTGTTGATAGCTAATGCTGGTGAATTGAATTAGTCCAAAGTACGTTAAAATGAAATAATTCTGAAGTTCTCTTGTTTTGAAAATTACTAATTCACGTCGTATGTATATACACACTTGAATTAATGTCCATGATAAAGATATTTTCTGTATTTTACTTGTTTTCGTGCTTGGCCAAACTCTGAGGTTTTTCTGCTGCACTTCCGTTCATAAAATGCGTAAATTTTCACGATGGCCTAACAAATGCACTCGCCGCGGCCGTGGCCTGAGAATCGCCGCCGACACTTTTCTAATGTGCAGAAAAATTGATTATTAGCATTTTCTTGTTAAATCTCCGTTTTTTCCGCGAAATTTTTCAGAAACCAAAAAAAAAAACGAGAATATCTATTCGATGTCATCCAAAAAACCGTTTTTGTCCGTTAAATTCACTATTAATCTTTTATTTTTCGATTTTATCGATTCTCGCTGGAGATTTTCGTGAATTTGTAAAAGTTTGCAGTAAAAATGTGCGATGAACTCGGAAGAGGACGACGAAATAAAAGAAATCAAATACGCGAAATACTTCAAGCCGAATTGGCGGAAAATAATTGGAATTCAGACGATGACATCGACGAGGTCGATTGTTCGGATCGAGGTGAACTTTCGATTTTTTTTTCGAAAATCAATACAATTCTAGATTCTCCGGGCCCGTCTGAAAAAAAAGCTGAAAAATTCGACAACCTCACTCCGCAAATCGAAGAAAGAAAGCCCAATGAACTTCTGGAAGAGCCCCGTTCGTCAATTCTCAACGCTCCCTCAGTTATCGAACATTTCACAACCGAGGAGAGCAACGCCGTCGTTCGATTCGTTCTCGACGAGATCAGAAGCAAATCGGAAGGACGCGAGGGACGCGTCGCCAAAAGAAAGGTGGATCCGAAGTCGATGCACTTTTGGGCCCGATTTACATTGCAATGCGAGAATGCCTGGCGAAAACCTGTCTCGTATTCCGATCAGTTAGTGTTTATTTAAAGTATTTTTCAAATTTTCGAAAAGTAGCTTGAAATTAACTAAATGCTGCTCTTTTCAGTTTCTGTCGCTGCATTAATCACCTTCACGAGAACGTCTATCTGACGATGGAGGAGAAAGTGGATCTCTATTATTCGCTTGATGTTCCAGTCCACAAATCGCTGCGTACGGCATTCGAGCAGCTCTTCGACGTTGAGTACGACAAGGAGGGTGTCATCACCGGCAGTCGTTCGCTCGACCACTGGGACCCCGTTCATCCGGAGAGCGACCGCGAGCAGCAACCCCCTACTTATATACCGCCCGTTTATTTTGGCAGCAGCAGAAGTTCGCGGTCGAAAAGTAGAGAGTTCAGGTGCCGTTTTACTGTTTTTGCTCTAAATTAGCTGGTTTTTAAGGGAATGTCAGAAAACTGTATTTTTCTCATTTTCAGAACTCTCAAAAGATTCACGGAGAAAGAAGACGGGATGATGTGGAAGTTTGTGTTGGATGGTGTAAAAAATGGCGACGGGGACATGCCCAAAATCCGTTTTTGGCAGAAATTTCAAAAATCCATCAAGACGAACAAAGAGATCCCCGTGAGATCCGCCGACGTCTTCCGGACCAGGTTCCTCGCAAACTTTAATATTTGCTGAAATTTTGATTCAGATTCGATCGAATTCTGGCGCCTAACCTTCACCGAATGCCGTTCGATTCCATGACCAAAGCGGCGCTTTATCAGAGTCTCAAACTCCCAGTTCCGGAAGAATATCGCGTGAAGTAGGATTTTTCCACAGTATTCTTTCAAAAATGATTGAATATTTGCTTCAGAATCATGGAAGAAACGGGTGTACAACTGTCGGATAACGGAGAAGTGCTCGAAAATAAGTACCGTCCACTCTCGCTGGTTTTGCAATCGTACCCGTTCGAAAGTGGCACGATCGGAATACAATCGTCCACTCGCTTCTCCAAACTCAAACGTCCGTCAAAATACAACGATACGATACCGTACTCGGAGGCAGAGAATATGCGCATCTGGGAGTATTTGCTCGAGAAACATCGAGACGAACGCGGAAAATGCATCAGATATGTAGGAAAAGCTACTGGATATAAGCTGTGGCAGCATTATGTGGCGGATATGAAGACTCAACGGAACTGGCAGAGTTTGAGCAGACAGTATGCTTGAAATAGGTTTTCTAGTTTGAAAACACTACTTTCAGCTTCTCCGAATACCTCACTAAGAATATTTTGTCAACGAGCTTCGACATCATCACCAAACTCGAGCTCTACTACATTTTTAACATTCCCGTCGACAAACAAGCGCTCAAACGGTTTATCTTTTTCCGTTGCTGTCAAAAACTTTTGCATTCTTTTCAGTTTCGACGCAATTTGCACACTGATTTGCCGCAATCACAAAGGGTGCATTCGTTACGCGCTCGGACTCGACTTTGAGTTTGGAAAGAAGAGTCTGACGACCACTGTCGGACCACAGTACTCTTCGGAAGAAGATGACGAGGAGAAAGAGGGTGCTGCGGATTTCGATAAACTAATTCACAATAGAAACAGTGTCAAGCATCCGTATATGCAAGTTTTCTTGGAATAGCTGGAGATTACATATTACATTGATTGTTCAGCGCACTTGGCCACGACTACATCCACACTCTGAAAAAGCGCAAAACGATAAGCAGTTGGAAAAGAACAATGATGGCAGTCGGAGACGACGAGCCGCGGAGCAAGCGGGAAAAAGCGGAAGATGTGGGGGAGTGTGAAGGAGCCCAAACGTTGCTGAAAGAGATGAAACAAGAAGAGCCGATGGATCTGGAACTGGAAATGCTGAAAGAGCCAAAGTTGGAAGATCCGTTGCAGAGCGAAGTGGTTTCGACTGCCGCGGCTCCAGAAACGAATCCGAAACATCAGACTTTGATTGAAGCGGTAAAAGTTTTGAGCCAAAATCGGGACCATTCAAAGGACCACGAGTATCGACCACGGGCGAGCAGATACGTGTATCCGAAACAAATCGATCCGAATGTGGCCCCTACCGATTTATTCGAAATGATTCAGAAGACGTTTGGAGAGGACACGAAAGCTTCTTCTTCGTCGTCTACTTCTATTTCTCCGAACGGAATTTATAAAGTTGTAATGCCAGAAGAATCCGCCTACTCGAAGCACACCAAAATGCGGCAGCTAACTGAGAAGACATTCGAGGGACGGTCCGCTGGACCACAAATACCATTGACGTCCTCCGCTCCTCCTTCTGAAGCATGTGTGCGATACGTGATCCCGCTGCCAAATATGGAACCGCCGACAAAACGGATTGACGCCGCGTTCGATCAAATGGAGGATCACGTTCGAGAATTCTGCCGCAAACTCAGATTAGCATGCGGAACGATGACTGCCAGCCAGAAGCACCATTATGCGGAGCGAACGGAAGTAAGAAATTAGGACAATTTGCAACCAACCAATCATTTTGTTTCAGCATCTGTTGAGAATTTACAATATCACCACAAGGGACCTTTTCATCACACCGGCAAATCCGTCCGAACAAAAAGGCCAAGAGGGCGCGAACACCCTCTTGCAACCCTAGATTTCATCCCTTTTTTTGTTGTAAACTTCTAATTTTCCATTCCGTTTTTTTTTTGCCACTTTGTGTACTTTTCGGGAATCTCTGAATTTTTTTACTCATGCCAAAAGAAAGCTTTACTAATCCTTCAAAAAACGAAATGTTCTGCTCGCTGGAGGCAATGGCGGCGATTTATTTTATGTGCTTTCGAAGCAATAACTTACAAGTTCGTCAAGGGAATTATTGGGAATTTTGTTGGCATCTTTCGAGACGGCACAATCCGCATTATTCAAACGCAATGTCTAAGCGGGTTTTTTTCCAAACCAATGCCGATAATCAGAACAGTTCATCTTTCACAGCGGGAATAATTTCTTTCAATTCAGAACAATGCACATAAAGAGTACTAGACGTTTTAAGAGGCAATGTCTGAGAACCTCGAAATTCGCTAATTACACCAGGTCACTAAAAATTCAGAATGCTTCAATTTGTCTCATATTATACCCAATGGGTACTTACATAACAGTGATACATCAGACAAGTTTTGGTCCGGCTCCTTGGTCCCTAGTCCGATCACGGTCACAAAATAGGTCAAACCTGTAACTAATTTCAAAAAAATGCTAGCGTCTCAGACTCAAGGCCATTCGATTTCTCGCATCTTTTTAAGCATTTTTCATGTTGGCACCAAAAATTTATCACCTTTCCTTCATGGAGAAATTTCGGATTTTTCGTGAAAAAGTTGAGTTGTTGTGCAGTTTTCCTCCGTGGTGAAAATTTTTTGCACTTCATAGCCACGATTTTATTTCAAATTCATAATCTACGGACAATTTTACGTCGATATACCATACTGTCGCACATTTGCCGATTGACATCAAAGGAGTTTTTTTCAAAAGTTTGATCCGGTCTCAAAAAAAAGTTTCTGTTCTGCTTTTGGAAAACTTACAGAAACAAGGGAATTCCTGTTTATAGACGTTTTTCATGCTAAAAACTGTAATTCTGTTATGTATTCGTCAGGTACAGCTTTGTAAACGTAGCGATTAAAACATGTTGCTATTTTTTGTCAGCCGGATAGATTTTTCGAGATGTGTTCGCTTTTACCCAATATTTTATGCTTTCTCTCGTTTTCATTTTTCAATGTTCATCTTACTTTTTGTGAAGCATTTATTTGGTCGTTCTCCGATTGATTCAAGAACGGTAAACAAGAAGTACATATTATAGGGGCACCGCACAGAAATGGCGCTCTGTTGAGAAACTCTTTTTGCAGTGCAAATTGAGCGACCTCGGGGCCGAGTTTGAAAAGTTTGGCCACATTTTCAGTGGAAAACTACTTCCTTCCACGAGTCATCCTTCATTTCTTGAGCGCGTCGCGATCGTGCTGCTTTTGATTGCCTCTTCGCTGCTTCACGGGAGAAGAAACCGGCAATCTGACGGAAGTCTTTCCTTTGATCCACTGAAAACCGCTTAGAACCGTCCGGATTTCTAGCTTCTGCCATTCTCTTTTCAACAATTCTCGGATCCGCATGGTGACATTTCTTACTTGAAGTACCCATCCGTCCTCCAATTCCGTCTTCTCGTTCGTCTCCTTCAGTTTTTTCACAGCATTCGAAATTATTGGGCAACTTTTTGACCACTTCTTCCAAACCACGAATAAATTATTTCAATGAAAAATCACGAAGTGTCTGCTGCCGTTCAGGTCGAATTATATGTTGTCCACGTTCAACATGCTCGACCACGCTTGAATATCTCAAAAATGTAGCTGAGCATCCTTCCTCTGGGCATGTAAATATCTTTTCCAAAGCGTCTTCGTACCGCGGTCTCACTTCATCGCTTTCTACTTCATTTTCATCTTCTTCTTCAATGCAAGCAGTGTTTTGAGAATCAGTTGACTTAGTACATTCCGAAAAGTACCAAAACGTGGTCTGCTTCTGCGACAGTACAGCATTTAGTTCTTCATCAATAGACCCAATCACAGTTGAAGTGTATCCGGCATGTTCGAACTCGTATGTTCCAGTCAATGACTTCAAATTGCTTGACGGAACAAATTGACCATTGCAAGAGCAACTGTACAATCAGGAAAACAATGAGTTTCATTATAATCTGTAATATTGACCATCTAATAATATCAACAGTTTGAAAATAGGAAGAAGAATAGCTACACAAAATTTGCTTTGTGCTTTTATACCTATTTGATGTACTTTTGTTGTTGAGTGTTGCCCCATGTGTATTATAGGGGCACCGGACGGAAAAGGCGCGCTGTTCGCAATCTGGCCGAATTTCTAGGCCGCGAAGTAATTTTCTACTGAAAATGTGACCTAACTTTTCAAACTCGGTCCCGAGGTCGCTCAATTTGAACTGCAAAAAGAGTTTCTCAACAGAGCGCCATTTCTGTGCGGTGCCCCTATAATATGTACTTCTTGTTTACCGTTCTTGAATCAATCGGAGAACGACCAAATAAATGCTTCACAAAAAAAGTAAGATGAACATTGAAAAAAATAAAAAAACGAGAGAAAGCATAAAATATTGGGTAAAAAGCGAACACATCTCGAAAAAAATCTATCCGGCTGACAAAAAAAATTTCAACATGTTTTTAAACGCTACGTTTACAAAGCTGTACCTGACGAATACATAACAGAATTACAGTTTTTTTAGCATGAAAAAAACGTCTATAAACAGGAATTCCCTTGTTTCTGTAAGTTTTTCCAAAAAGCAGAACAGAAACTTTTTTTGAGACCGGATCAAACTTTTTGAAAAAAACTCCTTTGATGTCAATCGGCAAATGTGCGACAGTATGGTATATCGACGTAAAATTGTCCGTAGATTATGAATTTGAAATTAAATCGTGGCTATGAAGTGCAAAAAATTTTCACCACGGAGGAAAACTGCACAACAACTCAACTTTTTCACGAAAAATCCGAAATTTCTCCATGAAGGAAAGGTGATAAATTTTTGATGCCAACATAAAAAATGCTTAAAAAGATGCGAGAAATCGAATGGCCTTGAGTCTGAGACGCTAGCATTTTTTTGAAATTAGTTACAGGTTTGACCTATTTTGTGACCGTGATCGGACTAGGGACCAAGGAGCCGGACCAAAACTTGTCTGATGTATCACTGTTATGCAAGTACCCATTGGGTATAATATGAGACAAATTGAAGCATTCTGAATTTTTAGTGACCTGCAGTTTTTGAACTTCTCAGACATTGCCTCTTAAAAGCTCAAGTTCCTTATTATTTTTCCAACTTTTAGCCTGATTGTCCGCTTCAGTACACACAAAAACATTGTCAGTTCTCCTCCTTTCAGTCCATTTGGTAGTTTCTCCGTATCACCGGCTTCCCAACCTTCGAAACTTATCTGCAAAAAACTCATCACGGCCTATGTATTCATCCGTTCAGTTCTAACATTTTCCAGAAGCGTTGACTTGTTGCTATGTGTCACAGCAATGTCCATTTGCTCTTTTACTGGTTGTTGTTTCCATGATACACTGCAACTAGCAACGTTACTACTAATTGTAGGTTGCAATTGTCTGGAGGTGAAATAGAAATATAATTGGGGAGAGAAGGGGATGGAAGTGTGCTTCTCTCCCTGTGATTGCTGATTACATTGGACCGAGTGGGAGCACATATTTAGCACTGCATTGTTTTGTGAGGATTTTTCCTAACTTTTATCTATTTTGAACCTTTTTAATTCTTCCTTTTCAACTTCTATTCAAAGTTGTTAAAACTCACTATGAATTTAAAATAGTAAGAGAAGAACAGAAAGTAATCAGAATAGTGATGTAGAAGCAGTTGTGAAACACAGTTTTTGAAGCACAAAAAACACCGAACATTGCGGCGTTAAAACTACGAATGCTCAGCGGCGGCAGTCAAACGTCAGTTTTTGTGGGGTGTCAAAAAAGAAAAGGGAGAAGCATAAGTTTGAGGTTCGGAAGACGGGAGATAGAAAAGTGGAACCAGAAAACCAGAGGGGCTAGACCTTTAAACGGAGTTTTGCTATTTAAAAGAAAAGTTCTTGTTAGCAGTTGTAATGGCAATGATACAGAAAAAAACACAGATTTTTTCGGAACTGTCAATTATGCTCAATTACGTTTCCAGAATTGTCGCCACTCTCTCACGATTCGATTGAAGTGATTCAAAAACTTTTCGTCAGAAACTGCTTGTATTATTTCGATTTTTGTATTGAAAGTTTTGTAGTTACTCTCACAGAAAACGCATTTTATTATTTTCTCGGTTCCCTGAGACCCTTGCTTTGGTCCACGATTTTTCCAACTGGTCCACGATTCTACAACAGTGCCCAGCTTACTCTGTTCTCTATTTTAACGCTGATGTTGTGTTGTCTCTTTTTTCCACAACTTTATATCTTCTCGCGTTGTGATATCAATAATTTTTTAAAGCCATTTTAGATGACAAAAATTATGATTGTAAATATTTGGATTAGTGCGGACGGATAGATGCGAGAACGTGATGAAGTCGGGATTGGATGGGGCTTTTGATCAGAGCGGATCCGGAGACTTCCGCTCGGCTCGTTTCGATAATCTGGCTTTCAGGACTTGCGAATCGACCGATAAACGCGTCTTCGGCTAATCGGACCACTTCTAACTGTTTTCGGAATGCAAGTCTTTGTTCCTGTAAAATCAAATGTTTCTTACCATCCGTAATTTAATTTAACAAATTTGCGTTGCGACACACATTATTTTTGTTTCCAATATCAACTCACCTCTGAAAATGGAAGAGCTCCTAATTGAAAAGTTGTTTGATATTTCCGCATAACATCTAGAAGTGGACACTGAATTCCTCTCTTCCGGTTCTCTTCGGTCAACTGTAAAATATTCGTCGGTCAAAGATTTTCAGAAATTCAAATATCACAAACCAGTCCTTGGGAAAGTTCCTCAAACGCTTTGTTCCGTTTATACAAATCGTTCTTCAAAAAAAATCATTTTATTCTCATTTACAAATACTAATTAAACTTACCAACTCATTTGGCTCACCAACTCGACGACGCAATGGAGAAATGCGGGGAAATTCACAAATTGTTGTCATTGGTTTTCAAAACCTTTCTCTCTCAAATCTCTGAAAATGTTTGCCAAATGCTCATTCAACTCATTTTTTATTCTTTTTGTCATTCCAAATTATCACGCAAAGTGTGCGCGATTAGCGTTTTTCATGCTATTCAAAGTTATTGCTTTACGGAAATAATGGCACCGTTTGCTTTTTGAAACAAAAACTCACTACCAGATAATGGAATTTGAGATGAAGAGAAGATCCATGAGAAATGACTGTTGTCCTGTCAATTTCTTGAGACGTTCGTTTTTGGAGTCCGACTTTTGAGCTGGAACAAAAAACTGGAACGAATGAAACTGTTGTCTCTAATAACAGTCATGAAATAATTAATTTCAATGATGAACTCCAGTTTAATTGAAACCTGTCAGCACAATTTATGTTCAATCATTTCAATCACTCACGTTGTTTTTCCTTTTCCAATAAATTGCTACAATTGGAGCATGAAGATATCATTATATTTTTTCCATGAAAGAGAGATGGTCACAATTTTATCTAAAAATTAAACAGATGCTCAAAAATATACGAACAATCGAATGGAATATGATTCTGACTCGATAGGATTTTTTTGAATGGGAAATTACAGCAGAAAAAAAGGGATTTGAATAATGAAGACAAATAAAGAACATTAGGATAAAAAAAATAAGGGAGGAGAAGCTGCAAATGGACACTTCGAACCGAACTCCATTTCGAATTTATCTTTAATGTCTCATCATCGTCATGTCTATATAGAGGGGAAAATGAGAAAAAAACGTAGAGGGGAAAATGAGAAAAAAACGAAAAAAAAGCTATTTTTTCTTAGTTTTCTTCTGATCGTCTCCAGGCTCTGAAACATCAAATTGAGGTGAGTTGTGTAGCAGATGCAACTCACTTTCCGAGGTTTTTGTCAGCTTCTCCATTGTTTCCTCCATAATTGGCAAGAATTGGTCTGAAAAGTTGTTATATTGATATCGATTATTTCCTTTTTCTTAAAATTCGGCGTCAGTCGATTTACTTAAATTCGTTACTATGTATTCAGAACAAAAGGTTGAACACTCACCAATCTCCTTCTGGCTTGGGCGATTTGATCCCGATTTTCTGATGGTCGGACGGGACAGAACATTGTTAGTAATTTTCATGACGGGAATAAACGCCTCTGAAATTGAAAACTTTCTAAAAAAAAATATGCTACGGTTTTTCTTGTTTGGGAAACGTGGCACGTGGCATTTTCTCACTCGGTACACTGGAACCTTTAGTAATAGCATATTGAAGAAAGATTAATGTGTTGATTTCTGAGCATTCAGAGTTTTTTAGCGAGAAAAATTTCAAGTTGTTTATTCACACAAAATTCACTACGTCACTCAATGAATGTATCTGATGTGC
This sequence comes from Caenorhabditis sp. 36 PRJEB53466, assembly GCA_946814055.1. Classification (NCBI taxonomy): domain Eukaryota; kingdom Metazoa; phylum Nematoda; class Chromadorea; order Rhabditida; family Rhabditidae; genus Caenorhabditis; species Caenorhabditis sp. 36 PRJEB53466. The sequence continues at coordinate 554,097 of CAMPFS010000006.1, read as the reverse complement.
GTAAAAAAAAGTTGGTTTTGTCTTCACACAATCCGCGGCATCTTGTCAAAATGGGAATATTGAATTCTCACCGATTTCCTCCTTAGTCGGCCTTGGCTTCACCGGTCTTACAGGAGCCTCATCCGCCAGACGGGCGTCGTCCGCTGCGGTTGTGCATTCTTTCACGGAACTTGGAACTGATTAGAAATGAGATTAACAAAATCCAATGAATTGTCGTATTTACCTCCGGGGACCATCGCTCGCTTTGGCTGCTGCGTCGGCTCATCCGGTGTCGTTCTGGAGCCTGCAATTGAAAAATTGATAGCTACCAAGGCTGGGCAATTGGCCGGCACGGACTTTTCGTTGGCCGGCCCTTGACCTGGACTTTTTAACCACATGCAATATTCCGATCGGACCCAAACTTTGCAGGCTTCTTGGACATGGGTTGAAGCATATTGGGACCAAGTTTCAGCCCGATCGGATTATTTGGTCCCGAGAAATGTGGATCATTGGCCGAAATTGGCCGGAAGCCCGGGCTTTTTGGAAAAAATCGGCCAATGATCCACATATCTCGGGACCCGACGATCCGATCGGGCTGAAACTTAGACCCAATGGCCCTCAATCCAAGTTCAACAATCCTGCAAAGTTTGGGTCTGATCGGAATATTGCAAGTGGTTCAAAAGTCCAGGTCAAGGGCCGGTCAACGAAAACCCCGTGCCGGCCAATTGCCCAGCTCTGATAACTACAAATACACTGCTGGACATAATCATGGAGCTACTCTATTTTTCTGTTTTTTCCCAGAACCGGGAATTATACTAACACGGGATTTTAAAATAATAATTCATGCAAGGAACCACACAAAATAGCCTTTACAATTATGTTCAGCTGTGTATTTTCTGAAGTAACACCAAGATTCAATCAGTTCCCTCAACTTATATTGATCGATTGACTCACCGTTCGATGAACTGGATCCGAAAATCCTCCGAAAAAGAGACTTTTTAGAAGCTTCTTTATTTTTATCTGGAAACGATAGAGTTTGTGTGATAATTTACAAGCTATCACAAAATTTTGCAATATTTCATGACTGATTTGTTTTTTATTCTAGACCACATGGTTTTTCTGAATACGGTCTGGCAGAGTTCAACTGAAACTAATTTGGCATTCAAAAAAATATGCTTACCTTTCGAGCTCATCGTCGTTGGTGGGATATTAAGAAAGCCAACGGAGCAAAGCTAAAAGAAATAAGGCGTTTGAATGCTTTTAAAGGTTTGAACTTCTGACTCATTTTCTGTTATCCGATCGTAGCTTTACTTTGAAATATTACCTTTTCTTACAAACACTACGATCGTATAATTGCAAATGGGTTCAGAAGGCCGCGTTTCGAAAAACTGCAAAGCCCTTTCACAAGGCCCAACGGAGACACAACTCGTGATTCTCAGTGGTATGAATCAGCAGAACTGAGTGGTCGTTTTCCAGAAAATGTGAGCGGGCAGATGAAGAAACATAAGCTATGAAGAAATTTTTGTCTAGAAATGAGTCATTTTTTTTGGTTGTTTTGTATTTTGTACAGTTCACAGAAACCGGGACAGGCCCGGCAATCCAGGCCGACTGTGTCAAAATCAAAGTCGAAATTAGAAACCACCACACAAAATAAAAAAAACCAACACTTTTCAAAATTTCTCAGCTGACCAGGCTGGGCCGAGGAAAATGTATCTATCGGTCCGGCTCGTGACAAGTCTGACACCACACAAAAAAATTCAATTCCTACTAGAAAATGTTTTTAAAAAATCGCAAACATTAAGAACAAATTAATTTTCACAAGTAAACCGGCTCCGACCGCCGAAATTGATTCGTCATTGGGCGGTCATTCACACACGTCAAATGTCAGTTTCAGACACGAAATCTCGTTCTCGTACAATAGCCGTGGAAGGTAGTCGTCTCTGCAAAACGATAGCTTTTTTTGAAGAAAAAAAGTCTCCCTTACTTGTGCCACAAATTCTTGCGATACTCAATGTACCACTAGCTGAACTTGTCGAACTGTCCGTTCTTGACATCCTAACTTCGCCGCCCTTAATCGAGTTCTATGTAAAAAGGAAAAGTTCGATGATTCGATGGACAGCACTTTCACCGTTTGAAGACGTCAGCCAGGCACTACGGGACTACGTACTCCCGGCTGATGCCACCACGTGACACTCTAACTTTTGTCTTGTTCCCGACAAGACGATCCGCCTGGAGGGATCTTGAAGAATATAGAAGATTATTGTATGAACTGGGTCAAAAGTCTCGTACTTTTCTGCTCTCAGGATTGGGATTGGGATTAGGATCTTCCTCGGAAAAAACGAACTCGAGAAACCAGCGGGTTCCATTCAACTCCAAACACTTTCCCGACAGGTTCACAGTATCGAACTTCCACGGAATCGCTCTCTTCGCAATCCTCCAGCTTTTCGATAGAATTCCATTCAACGTTTTCAGTTTGGAAATGGATGCTGGTTGCTTTTTTGAAGTGTACAATCCTCTGGTCAGATGGCTGAAGTCATGGATGCTTCCGGAGATTCTCAACGTTCCCATTCCGGACATGTAAGTTTTGCGGCTCCAAAAACATCTTAAATTGTATGAAAATCTACTCAAAAGAACCCGATATTTCTTCAAAATCTTTCTCAAAGTGGGAATTGACCGGAAATCTTACGGGACCACTTCAAACTTTAAGATTCCTATCTATAATATATTTTCAAGTTTCAGGTGCTACAAGCATCTCTATTGTCCGTTTCCACAATTCTGTATATATATATATGCACATAAATACAATACGAGAATCGTTTTCGTTTCGCTTTCGCGCCGACTCTCCTCGTTCTTCTAATTTTTCTAATCATCTTTTTATCACCAAACAACCTTTTTTAGACGATTTAATTCTGAAATTCTGGAAAACGTTCATTAGGATTCCGAAAACTTTAGAAATTGAACGAAATTTTGTACAATTTTTTCAACTTCCATTTTGTCACAACGTAATAATCCATTCATATTTTCTGCAAAACTCCGTTCGATTCCACCTAATAAACACCGCGCTCCCTGCTTGACATTCACCTTCTGATCGCATCAATGGAAAAAATCTTGACCGGGTACGTATTGTCTTCTAAGACAATTGTTATTCGTCATTTTTGGCGATCGTAATCGGAAAATATGCAGTTGCACTTTTTTCTTATCCCAACATGCAATAAAGTACCGAAAATGCGATAAAGTACCGAAAATCCTTCATATTTTCGGTAAAACTTGATCATTTTATTGTTCCAGTACTCACTTCTTCGCAATTCGGTGGAAAACCGCTGATTTTTCCGTGTAGATGTCTTTTTTTTCGTCATAATCCATCGGCACGTAAGGGAAGGGGGAGGTGGCCGAGATGGCCGAGATGGCCGAGATGGCCGAGAAAATGCGGCGGTCGCTTCCTCTTCCATCAGTTTTTGCGTTCATTTGAAACCATTTTTTGCGTGCTCTCGGAGCACCGTGGCTTTGTTTTACCACTATGGCTCATTCACCGTGCTAGTTTGACATTTTCCAAACCAATTTATCTCAATTTTATCACGGAATAAGATCGAACACGGATTTTAAGAGACATACGAGGTGCGTTCACAGTAATCTTTCAGTTTCCCCCCGGAGTTGTTCTGTTTGCCCCCGGAGATGTTCGATTTTGGGCAGAATTATATATTGAAACTTACGTGCCAAAATATATTTTTCAAAAAATCGCTCCCTTCGATTGGCTTCGTAGCTACTCGATTGCACTATTCCAGTGTACAAAGGCGATACGCAGTGTATTGAGAGCATTTGCAGCTTCCTAAATACGCATTTTTTTTTGCGTGAAGTTTATTCGGTAGACTTCGTACTTTTTTTTCAATTTTTAGTGCAAAAAGGCAGTAACCAGTTTTCCGTTCCCAGTAAGCATCTGAAATCTGCTCTGCAAAATGATCATTTCTGACAGCGGCTCGAAAACAATTGTTGTTTTTGCAATTTCGATTGATGTTTTTGCAATCGACAGAGCTGTGACAACTGTTGCGCTCTTTGCCAGCCGGCGATTTTTATTGATTTGTTGTGCCTTGTAGGCAACTGTTCTCAGAGGCCTCGATTTTGAATTCATTATGTTGGCTCAGATACCCGATTCATTTCTCCAAGCTGTTTGTTTTAGCCGCTGATGTTCATTTTGGTGTTGCTGATTTCATGACACGTGGTTGAGAAACTAACGGCAACAAACAAACATTTTTGCATTTTTTTAATTCTTTGTCTAGAATGTTGCTCCACTAGATCATTATTATTAGTCTATAATAGGGGAACTCTCGGTTTTCAAACTTGAAACGAGGAGGAGGAGCGAGACTCCTGTTGAGTTCACTTAGATCCAGAATCGTTCTCTTTTTCTCATCTGCTCCGCGGACAGGACGAGCACCCGTTGATCGATTAATTTCTCAATTTTTTCTTTGCTCACACTCGAACGCGTAGTGCCCGAATCCGTTGCACCGAAAGCATTTGATAGTTTTCTTCTGCTTTCCTGCTCTCGCAGCTCCCCGGCCTCCGTTTTGACGGGTACCACCATGGCCTCTGGCGGCACCCCCGTACGGAAACCACCGTCCGCGTTCGAAGTCCGGTTCCATCTTTCGCCTCTTGCCCTCAGATGAGCTTCCGGCCTTGATCGAATTGATCTGGGACAGTAGAACAAGAGTGTCACCGAATTCATTTGTTTTCTGGGTTACGCACGCTATTACACCGTGAATACGGAGCTGGGCTAACCCATCAATTAAATGTTGCGAAAGGCGAATTGAGATACATAGAGTTAACAATGTTAATAAACCGAGAATAAATTCTGATAGAGATGTAATTTTCTAAAAGATATGGCAATCAGAAGTCAGCAGACTGAGGCAGGAAACGTGAAAAACAAAATGCGAGCTACTGATAACTCATGTTTTAGTATGTAGTTAACGAGAGTGCAAAATAGTGTGTTTTTCGTTGACAAACTGAGAAAAAGGTCGCGCGGCGAGCGAACTTTCAAGGCTACTTTTTTTCCCCTACTTTTAGGAAGGGCAGGTCCCGAAGCGAGTTGAGAGAATGGCTGAGAGGGGCGGAATTTGAGTTCGAAACGCCATTCTACGAAATTAACGAGGTCGTCCTCCGGAAATCACTTTCAACGCCTCCAGCTTTTCCTTCTGTCACAGGCCAGCACTTCGGTCTGTCATCTTCCTATCTCCCCCAGATAATCCATAGGCCAGCAAGATTGATGACCCTGCCCCGGCATCATCTGCGCGCAGGAACCCGAGATGCATTCATTCTGTGTTCCCCTCACGACGGAGAGTGCCTGATTACCACTCTCCAATGTCGAATAAAGTCACGAAATAAAGATAGTTCTATCTGAAGTCTTGAATACACTAAACGATAGAGCGAAATGACACCGGTGATACAACCGGAAGCTCAATCCGTTTATACCAGTGAGCATCTGAAATCTGCTCTGCAAAATGATCATTTCTGACAGCGGCTCGAAAACAATTGATGTTTTTGCAATTTCGATTGGTTTCAACAGAAAAATCGACAGAGCTGTGACAACTGTTGCGCTCTTTGCCAGCCGGCGATTTTTATTGATTTGTTGTGCCTTGTAGGCAACTGTTCTCAGAGGCCTCGATTTTGAAATCATTATGTTGGCTCAGATACCCGATTCATTTCTCCAAGCTGTTTGTTTTAGCCGCTGATGTTCATTTTGGTGTTGCTGATTTCATGACACGTGGTTGAGAAACTAACGGCAACAAACAAACATTTTTGCATTTCTTTAATTCTTTGTCTAGAATGTAGCTCCATTAGATGCAGATCCTTTCGATGCAACTCGTGGTGCCTTTTCGTCCTCTTCCTTCTCCTTCTTCTTCTTCTTCTGCGTTCCGATGGCGCTGATCATTCTGCCGACTTCTTTCTTCATTTCGTCACCGAACTCCTGCAGCCACCGCCTGTCCGGATGTTGATCTCCCTGTTGCTGCTCGTCTCCCATTTTCCGTCAAAAAATTAGAGAATCCTAAAGTTCTGGTTGACCTTTTGGAAACGCAAGCAGCAATATAAACACTTCAATTTTCCGATTTCTGACGAATTTTTCGCCAACTCTCGGGGAATTGAATTTCAAACAACGTAAATTTGCGATAGTATATCAAAAAACGAACGAAAACGACCTCGTTAATTCCGTAGAATGGCGTTTCGAACTCAAATTCCGCCCCTCTCAGCCATTCTCTAAACTCGCTTCGGGAGCCGCCCCTCCTAAAAGTAGGGGGAAAAAAAGTAGCCTTGAAAGTTCGCTCGCCGCGCGACCTTTTTCTCAGTTTGTCAACGAAAAACACACTATTTTGCACTCTCGCTAATTACATACTAAAACATGAGTTATCAGTGGCTCGCATTTTGTTTTTCACGTTTCCTGCCTCAGTCTGCTGACTTCTGATTGCTATATCTCTTAAAAAATTACATCTCTATCAGAACTTATTCTCGGTCTCTTCCCATTGTTAACTCTGTCTCAATTCGCCTTTCGCAGCCTTTAATTGATGGGTTAGCCCAGCTCCGTAAGCACGGTGTAATAGCGTGCGTAACCCAGAAAACAAATGAATTTGGTGACACATGCAGCAAAAAGGGCTCACAAGACTCGACGAAATGTGTAAGAGTAAATAGAACGTAATAGTAAACAAATTCACGTATCACGGCATTTTTCACTACGGGACTAGACTTCTACGTCCGTGTCCCATCGAATGTTTTTCTTTCATAAATCCAACATTCTGTTCCTTGAAGAAATGGTTACTTAGTTAATTAGTCGATCCGTTTCTCGCTCACGTTGTGTGGGCGCAGATCACAGCACACCACGCCTTCCGATCTTTGCCAATGGTGCTCCATGGTACCACTCGGTTTCCTTGTCGGATGGTGACTTCTTTGTTGAGGGCGTCGATCCATCTCATCGGCGGTCTGCCGACCGGTCGCTTTGTGTCTCTTGGGATCCATTCTTGCGTCAGAGTGGTCCACCGGTTGTCTGTCCTTCGTGCCACGTGTCCGGCCCAGCCTAACTTCCTCTTTTTGATGTGGAGTAGAGGGTCGCGGACGCCGGATAGGCGTCGGATGTCTTCTCGATGGAGATTTCTCTCTCTTTGCTGGGAGAGCGACAGTCCGACGAGTCTCCTTTCCAATGACGCGTGGGTTACTCGCACTCTTTCAGCCAGGGCTTTCGTAAAGGTCCAGGTTTCTGAGCCATAGGCGAGCGCCGGGAGGACGATCGAGTCGAAGAGTCTGGCACGGATTTTGGGGCAGGTGAGGGCAACCGTGGTGTTCTTGATTCCGTTAAATGCCGCCCACGCTGCTCGTCGTCTTCTATGGAGCTCCGGCTCCAACTCGTTGCGTGTGTTGAGTAGTCTACCTAAGTAGATGTACTCGTTGACATCGTCGATGGCGGTGGTGGTGGTTGCTCCACTTTTGATGCAGACCGGATGGTCGGTGGCAAATGTGTTTCGCAACACTTTGGTTTTGTTAGTATTGATTTGGAGACCTACTTTTGCACACCTTTCCACTAGTTCCTGGATCATCTCGCTGGCAGTATTTGGATGATTTGCCGCTAGGACAATATCATCTGCAAATCTTAGATGCGTTAGATTTCTGCCGTTGATTCTGATTCCAGAGTTTGTCGCGTGGTCCTCGTCGTGCCCTTTCAGATGATTCCAGGACATTTGGCTGAAGACTAGTTCTAGGCAGGCCGAGAACAAGTTTGGCGAGATAGGATCGCCTTGCCGCACTTCTCTCGTGATTGGGACCGTGACAGGTCGGTGGAAGGGTGTGAATGTTGTGCTGCAGTTGATATAGCACTCTTTGAGTAGGTTGATGTAGGCCGAATCTATCCTTTGCCTTCGGAGACTTTCCCAGATAGCTCCTGGCTCAACACTGTCGAATGCCTTGTGGAAGTCTATGAAGACAAGTGTGAGTGGGATGTGGGAAGTTTGTCAACGAAAAACACACTATTTTGCACTCTCGCTAACTACATACTAAAACATGAGTTATCAGTAGCTCGCATTTTGTTTTTCACGTTTCCTTCCTCAGTCTGCTGACTTCTGATTGCCATATCTCTTAGAAAATTACATCTCTATCAGAACTTATTCTCGGTCTCTTCCCATTGTTAACTCTGTCTCAATTCGCCTTTCGCAACCTTTAATTGATGGGTTAGCCCAGCTCCGTAAGCACGGTGTAATAGCGTGCGTAACCCAGAAAACAAATGAATTCGGTGACACATGCAACAAAAAGGGCTCACAAGACTCGACGAAATGTGTAAGAGTAAATAGAACGTAATAGTAAACAAATTTTCGTATCACGGCATTTTTCTCTACAGGACTAGACTTCTACGTCTGTGTCCCATCGAATGTTTTTCTTTCACAAATCCAACATTCTGTTCCTTGAAGAAATGGTGCAAAAAAAATGCGGTCTGTGTCTCTTTTCAGAAAAATTTAAAATTAGGCTCTCATAAAATTTCTAAAATAAGGGAGACGGCATTCTGCTCAAAAAGCCAAACAAATATTTCGCGGACATTGTAGTGGAAAAAAACGCTGTGACGTATTGGCAGATGCACCGCTATTTTTGCACTTGTTATCAGCAATGGCTGACAATGTCTCATGCTCTACTGCTTCTTCTTTTTCTGCTGTGTTGCTCCCTTTTCGAAAACTCACGAGTTGCATTCGACGGAGCTTCAGTTGGAGCTCTCTTGAAGTAAAGAGCAAATTAACAACTAAATAATCCTTATGATTGGTTTGGACTATTTTATCTATTTTAATATAAGTCCCGACCAGATTGCTGCAACGCCATATCAATTTGGAATGTGCATAATATTCACTTTGCAATACTCTCCTCTTTTTATCTATGTAGTTTGACAGATTTTCTTCTCAAAATATTCACAGCTGCAGTACGTGAAATGGAAACCCGACTCATCATCCATTCATTTTATTCTAAAACTCTTTATCTTCCTCCCTAGGATTTTGGACATGCTGTTTTAAAATTTGAATTAAAATTTGAATTTTTTAAAGTTGTCCTTCACTTCAAGGGACGCGTGTCTGAGGTACCGCTAATAAGCAATCAACCATGAATGTTTTCATCAAAAGATCTCTCCTGCCTTGCGCGCTGCGTTCAAAAAAAACCACGAGCTCTGTGGCGACTGTGGTAGAATGCTTTAGAGTAATAAGTATTTATTGTTTGTAAATAAATGTGGGTGAATAAGGATGGGTATCAGGAACTGGAAAAAACGAGACGGCAGCGGGTAGATGGTTGAATGCTCTCTATGGTTGAATACTCTCTCCGCTGGGTGAGCGCGGTCTTTACATAGCGTCAAAACTGGTTGTCGAGTACGGGTAATTCGGCCTTGTTTCCATACATTCGGCCTATTGTGTGGGGTTTCGCTCCTTAATTGCACGTCGCCCGAATTGGTCGTGATCATTGACGTGACGTCAGTCGTGACAAGCTCTTCACTGAGATGTGGCCTGTTCGGATCGGCACGCTAAATCGCTAATTTCAACACTTATCCTATTTTATTGGTGCCTACATCCTCATATCTCACTACTTGCTCCGTTCCTTTTCTCAGTTCAACAAAAAACTGTTTCAATTTCAGGTATAACGAACCCCTTAAAGAGATGGATTTATTCGATAAAGTGTTAAACAATATGGATAAACGTCCCGGAGGATCGACTTCCTCAAACGCCAAGAATTCTTCTTCGTCGTCAGCATCCCGTTCGTCATCGAGCAATGTTTGGAACCGTGGGCCCGGCGGAACTCGTGGACCCGGATCTGCATCAGCATCTGGTACCGGAGCTGGAGTACCAAGTGCACACGGTGGACCGCAGCAGGGAACTGGAAGCCAAAGAATCCCGAGCGGACCAGCTGGTGGTCCTCAGCCGTTTGGCCGCATTCCCAAACGTGAACGTGTTGACCAGGATGGACCGGATTCCAAGAGAACACCTCAGAGCAGTGTTGGCGCTAGTTCGGACTCCTTCGCGCCTTTCGCCACAATGAATATCCAGCTGAACATGTTTGATCTGGACATCTCCCGTATGGATAAAGTCATCCACAAGGTGCTCTTCCAGGTCACCATGATATTACCAAACGGTAAATCATATGAAATCAATGAAGGCGTTGCAGCGGCCGTTGGAGAGTACGTTTTTGAGAAATCTATTCCAGTTAACCTAAATTTTTTTCAGCGTAAACCGCCAGATTCGCAGACGAGCTCAATGGGTGTTGTTCAACACGTGGTTCAAAAATAATGCGATGTTGTTCAAAGGAAAAACAGATCCGTCGGTCGCCGCCTACGATTGCGCGGAGATGATTTACATCGGAAGTCAGAACTACGCGGGTGGTGTGGAGGAACACATTTGTGAATTCCAAGAGAGCGATTTCTCTCCGGACGATTGGACGGTAGTGACTCGTCTGTCTCGTCGCAGGAACCCGAAGTTCTCCGTCAGGATCAAGGCCGTCGGACAGGTCAGTGATTTTTAACGTAGAAAGACTATATTTTGAAAAAAATCTACAAAAATTGTCATCAATATGAGGGTTTTTCTCATTTTAATAAAACATTGTCAGCAAAATGTCCGTTTCCAGTTGTTCACTCGTGGACGGGAGGCTCTGACCGAAGAGAACAGACCTGAGCTCACCCGTTGCATCGAGACAGTCACCAATCAAATTTTGCACGACGGAAGTTTCCACCTGTACGCCGCAGCAACCTTCCCGGTTTCTGGGGCTCGCTTGTCGGAGCCGGATGATGTTTCTGAAATCAGAGCAGGCTTCACCAAAGTCACCAGAGTTCTGCCAGGCCGCACGGATGTACCGGACGTCATTATGACTATCGATACTGCAAGATCTGCATTCTTTAAGCCGATTCCCGCTCTGAAATTTTTGTGCAACAAATTTGAAGAGCTCACCGGAACTGGAGGACGATATCGTGGCGGTGGAGGTCGGGGAGGGCATGATCGTGGTAGTCACGATCGTCGTGGAGAAGATCGGCGTGGCGGATACAATCGAAACAGTTACGATCGTCGTGGAGGAGACACTCGCCATGACGAGCAAAGATATGATCGTTGGGATGGCGTTAACGAAGCTCATGTCCGTAATTTGGAGAAGGCGTTCCGTGACGGTCAAATGCTGGATGGAGTTGTTGAGGCGCTGAGCAAAGCGATGCGATGGATTGAAGTGAATCCAACTCATCTGAACCAAACGCAAGCTAACAGAACCCAAAAAATGGATCGTCTTTTCGATGGAAATGCAATGAAGTAAGTCAACTCGATTTTTTTTTCGGTGTGCGTTAAATGTCCATGCAGTTAACTTTAACGCCGGTTTTGTTTTAGCTGGATTAAAAATTTCGTAGAAATCGCACCCTTCTGAAATTAAGACGCATTACCAGTTTCGCTTATCACCAAAAGTGGTGGAAGGGGGGGTAACTTTAACAGTGTAATTTATCGAAAAGTAGTTTACGTTAGTTAACGTCGTGGTCTTCTACACTTATATAATATTTATCTTGTTACAGCACGCGCTTCACACACAAGGACGCTGACGGAAATGAAACCGAAATCACCGTGTTCGAATACTTCCACAAAGTCTATAATTATTCGATCAAATATCCGTACCTTCCCCTCGTGTCTACCAGACGCCTGACTCACGAGGAATATTTTCCGATTGAATTGCTTTGCATCTCAGAGGGACAGCGTATCAAGAACGATCGGATGACTGTCAATGTTCAGTCGCACATGACTGGAAAGAATTCATCTCTACCACGAGAGCACGTGAAACAGACACAAATGATACTCCACGAGTTTCTTCGCATGGATCACTTGAGAAATCGTCATCTGGCGTCGTTTGGAATCAGAATGCTATCATTCGATCCGATAAAGACAGTGGCAAAAATCCTGGCTCCTGCATCGATTCAGTTTGCGGGTCAGACTTACACACCCGATCCAAAATTTGGTGTCCGGTTCAACACCAAAGCAAAATTCGTTGCTCCCGCCAGAATCAAGAAGATTGCATTCCTCAACTCAGACCATTCGTTCCGTAATATTGAGTAAGTTTTTATTCCCAGAGTCAATTTAAGATTTGAAGTTATTTTCTTACAGTCAATTGAAAAAACAATTGAGCCACTACTGCCGGGACCAGGGAATTGTTGTCGAACGCCCGTCAAATGACTGGCAAGTCTGGAACTGTCAACCCCATGACACAATTAAAGTCAAGGAAATTATCGAAACTTGTCTCGAGGAAAAAGTTGACATTTTGTTCGCCATAACTGCCGAAAAACGTCCGGAGTTGCACGGTAAGTTATTTGAAAATACCTTGCACAAGGTCTTAGAAAAACACATCTTTAGATGAAAATTTTAAGATGTGCTTCATTAACAAGAACTTCTCCTCAACTTACTACTCTCTTGACAAAAAACTTCAATTAGCGCATTTACAGATATTTTAAAATATTACGAGGAGAAACTTGGACAGCAGACTATCCAAGTATGTACGGAGACGGCGAACAAATTGGCAAACCAGTCGGGAGGAGCTCAGACCATCGATAACGTAATGAGGAAATTCAATTGCAAATGTGGCGGCACAAATTTCTATATTAGTCTAACGCATTCGATGAACCGAAAAGTTGTGTGCTCGGATCCGAGGAAGTGAGTTATTTGAGTGATCCACTAGTAACTATGATTTTTACTTTCAGAATGCAGTCAAAACTTTACGCCAAGACACAGTTTATTGGTTTTGAACTAAGTCACAGTGGCGCGAGAACTCAATTCGAAATCCAGAAAGTAATCTTCAGTGGCGATCCGACTGTGGTGGGAGTCGCTTATTCTCTGAAGAATTCAACCCAATTGGGTGGCTTTTCTTATTATCAAGACTCTCAATTGACAAAGTTGCAGTAAGTATTCCCAGGTAGCTCAACAAAAAAAACTATTTTTTTCAGGAAGCTGAACGAAATGTTCCCCACTTGTCTGGAAGGATATGAGAAGAGTGCTAGATGCCTTCCAGAAACAATCGTCATTTATCGATCCGGATTGGGTGAAGGCGATTTTCAGAAGATCAAAGAGGAACTGGTGGAGATGAAGAAGGCGGCTTCCGAAAAGAAAGTCGGATACTCTCCGAAGTTCGTCTTGATCATAGCCCAACGACGATCACACGTCCGAATCTTCCCGGCAAGCATTGAAGGAACGAAGCCAAACGAGCAGAACGTCCCATCGGGAACATGCATTGACTACACATCAGGACAAGGGCTCGACGAGTTCATAATGACCTCGCAAACCCCGTTGATCGTATGTTTTTACTTTCTTAAAACACTCGTGAATTTTTTTAATTTCAGGGTACGGTCCGTCCAACGCGGTTTACAGTACTCGTGAATGAGCCTCAATGGTCGAAAAACGAGATAATGAACACGACTTATCAACTTTCGTTCGGACATCAGGTTTCATACCAGCCTCCCTCCGTCCCCGACGTTTTATACGCGGCGGAAAATCTTGCTAAACGTGGAACCAATAATTTCCGCACGCACTCGTGAGAAACACAAAATTAATCTCCCGAAAAAGCAGAATTGTTTTCAGACATCTCGAAAACCTCAGCCTTATTCCTGCCCTACTTGCCCAGAGGAAATACGGAGATGTGATCGATTTCAACGTGCCCGAAGAATTTGCGAAGCTGATTATTGATGAAGTTTCGACCACTGTCAACGGAAAGACGCTCAAATGTCGCAACTTCTGGGCTTGAGCCGGCAACTTGCTTTTCCTCCTCCACTACCATCTAACATGCCACTGATTTATTTTTGTTTATTTATTTTTACCTATTTTGTGTAATTCAATTTTTCTCGTTCGACATTAAACCTAATTGTATTATTATTAAACTCTATTTTCTCATTTTGATACTCTTGAAAGATGTTTCTCTGTGTACCTCTTATTCTGATCTTTCTTCTCGTTCATCGCGTTCCATTTGCAATTTTCATCAACTTTAATTCTCATTTTCATCAACTTTAATTCTCGAAGAAGACTGAATGAATTTTTAATCAAAAAGCTAGCTGATAACGTTGAAATAAATTTCCTTGAAAATTTCAGATTATACTTTCCAGCGGCAATATCCCCGAAGAAAATGCGACACTCAAGAGTCAATGTGTCTCGCGTCTCCAATAGAAACACTGTATTTTTACAATAAACGCTTCAACGCTCCTTTTCTTTTAGCTTCATTTTTCCTTGTTTCCTACGCGTTTTCCGCCTCCTCCCATCTAAAAAACTTCTACATCGTTCCCCATTTATGCAAATGAGCTTGGCTATTAACACGTTGACAAACAATATAACCGTTTCATCGATGTGTTTAGAGACAGTCGTAACTATTTTTTCTCTGCGCGCATTCGAGTATTGTTTTTGCATGTTTTACCTCCAGCATGGCTCTAAGCCATTTGACTGGCGTTGCCTGTTAGATTCATCTCTTCAAGCAAAAAAAGCCAGTTATACCAGGGCTGGGCAATTGGCCGACCATTGACCTGGACATTTGAACCACTTGCAATATTCCGATCGAACCCAAACTTTGCAGGCTTCTTGGACATGGGTTGAAGCATACTGGGACCAAGTTTTAGCCCGATCGGATCAGCTGGTCCCGAGATATGTGGATCATTGGCCGAAATTGGCCGGAAGCCCTGGTTTTTTGGAAAAAATCGGCCAATGATCCACATATCTCGGGACCCGACGATCCGATCGGGCTGAAACTTGGTCCCAATGGCCCTCAATCCAAGTCCAACAATCCTGGAAAGTTTGCTTCCGATAGGAATATTGCAAGTGGTTCAAATGCCCAGGTCAATGGTCGGCCAACAAAAAGCCCGGGCCGGTCAATTGCCCAGCCCTGAGGGGTTCTGTACTGAAGTTCGCGCCGAACCCCCGGGCAACGAATAAGCTGCTTCTACATGCCCGATGATTTCGTCACATCGGGAGTGGCTTATTTGGCAGAGAAGTACACCGTCTCACGCAGGTCAGAGGTAGTGTCAGAATACTCTCTGCGACCGGGCGGCTCCAACTTTGGCTTAGCAGGTCATAATGGAGTAAAAAGGGACACAACACTGCTCTAAACAGCAACACCATCAGCCTCAGTCCTCCGCACTCGGCCACTGCTTCTGCTCAGGCAGATCCAGAAGCAAGTCGAGAGAGGCGATCCAATCTCGGAGTACCCACAGTCTGCCATTTGGTACGGAGCAAGATCACCCGGCCAAAAACAAGAAGAACCGATCTGCGAGTCTGCACCTTCAACTTCAGGTCAGTAGCCACTGACAGCCGACTCATGGAGCTTCTCGTTGAGACAAATCGGATCAAGTACGATGTCATCGGACTTTCCGAAACAAAACGAGAAACCGAAGTGCACTCGACTCATCGGGACGGGACCGGAGTTTTCTTAGGATCTCGGAATACCACTTCCGTGTCAGGAGGTGTCGGCTTCATAGTCTCGAGCCACCTCCTCCCAAAAGTCACAGAAATCAAGTTCATCAACCACCGGATCGGCTCCCTTACTCTCAAAGTAGGGAAACGATTCAGCTGCACAATCTTCCAGGTGTACGCACCAGTAGCTGATTCGGATCCAGAAGAACTTGCCGACTTCTATGACTGCAATGAAGACGCCTACTTGTCCTACCGCAGCAAGTACAAGCTCATCATCGGCGACTTCAATGCGCGAATGGGCGCAAGAAAACACACGGAGCGGTTCATTGGCACGAACGCAATGGAACCGCGAAACGAAAGTGGCGAACTCTTAGCTACCTTCTGTGAATCGAACCGTCTGTGGCACATGAACTCACAATTCAAAAAGCCGCTCAACAGACGATGGACACATTTAAGCCCCGACAAGAAGTTCAAACACAAATTGACCATATCCTGGCCAACGGACGTTTTGTAACTGATGTCTCGGTGCTCCCCTCGTTCACGAATGGTAGCGACCACCGTCTCCTCCGCAGCAACCTGCACATCAACACCAGCGTCGCTAGACACGAGCAGGTCAAGCGGAGGAAGCCCCCGAAAAGAGTGCTGGACCCGGCCATTGCCCACGCTCTGAGCCAATCGACAATAGTTCAAACGAGCCCAGACATTGACAAAGACTACCAGAATCTTGTCGATGCGCTCAAAGAGCTGCAGAGCCAGGCAATAACACAACCATCCAACCACTCAACCAATCGGATCACAAGGGCTACTCGACAACTTCTAGAAAAACGGAGATTTATGGACAGATCAGACCCCAACTTCGAGTCGCTGTCAATAAAATGCCGAGAAGAAGTCGAGAAAGACCACGAAGAGTTCGCCAGTTCCCGCTTTGTGAGCGCCGCTAATCAAGGGAGAAGCCTGAAAAGGATGGCAAGGGACATTCAAGAACGCCCAATCCTTCATCCCCTGCCTCAAATTTCCAACGACCGGCAAAAGAATCACTTCAAGGACAAAGATGGAGCAGGAAATCCAGCAGTTCTACCGGAAACTATTCAGTAATCAACGGCCCCCTCCCGTACTCACAGTACCCATCACAACAGAAACACCACCACCGTTTCTCCTCGAAGAAGTCCGTGCTGCTATCCACTCATTTCCGAGCGGGAAAGCAGCGGGAGATGACAAAATCACGGCATACCTTCTCAAGGAGCTGTCTGGGAAAGTCTCCGAAGGCAAGGGATAGATTCGGCCTACATCAACCTACTCAAAGAGTGCTATACCATCTGCAGCACAACATTCACACCTTTCCACCGACCTGTCACGGTCCCAATCACGAGAGAAGTGCGGCAAGGCGATCCTATCTCGCCAAACTTGTTCTCGGCCTGCCTAGAACTAGTCTTCAGCCAAATGTCCTGGAACCATCTGCAAGGACACGACGAGGACCACGCGACAAACTTTGGAATCAGAATCAACGGCAGAAATCTAACGCATCTAAGATTTGCTGAAGATATTGTCCTAGCGGCAAATCATCCAAATACTGCCAGCGAGATGATCCAGGAACTAGTGGAAAGGTGTGCAAAAGTAGGTCTCCAAGTCAATAATAACAAAACCAAAGTGTTGCGAAACACATTTGCCACCGACCATCCGGTCTGCATCAAAAGTGGCGCAACCACCACCACCGCCATCGAAGATGTCAGCGAGTACATCTACTTAGGTAGACTACTCAACGTACGGAACGAATTGGAGCCGGAGCTCCATAGAAGACGACGAGCAGCGTGGGCGGCATTCAACGGAATCAAGAACATCACGGATGCCCTCACCTGCCCTAAAATTCGTGCCAGACTCTTCGACTCGATCGTCCTCCCAGCGCTCGCTTACGGCTCAGAAACCAGGACCTTTACGAAGGCACTGGCTGAAAGAGTGCAAGTAACCCACGCGTCGTTGGAAAGGAGACTCGTCGGACTGTCGCTATCCCAGCAAAGAGAGAGAAATCTCCATCGAGAATACATCCGACGCCTATCCGGCGTCCGCGACCCTCTACTCCACACGTGGCACGAAGGACAGACAACCGGTGGACCACTCTGACGCAAGAATGGATCCCAAGGAGAGAGGAAGAGAGAGATGGTTAAGAGTTTGACTTCTTGCATTGCGATAACGTAAAATCAGAGGAAGAGAGAGATTGGTAGAAATGAAAAAAACGAGACCGCTATAAATAAAAGACAACCCGCCGACTTATTTAGAGGCAGAGATTAGTGATAAGGACACCGACAAAGGACTCCGATGGGAAAACACGATTGGGCTTTCGAAACGTCATGGCACCGTGCCAAGAGGATTCAGAAAAAGAGTGATAAGGAATTGAAGGATTTCGATAAGGAATTAATAAGGAATTGAAGGATTTCGATAAGGAATTAATAAGGAATTGAAGGATATGCAAGCGTTCAACACATAGTCGATAGTCCGATCGGTCTGGACTACAGTTATAGCACATATTATATAGAAGAAATAAAATATAAAATACAACATACTTCTCATTTGAAAACAGGCTTTCAAAACAGGCATCATGAATGTTTCGATGTGAAGCAAAAATGTTTCGAAAAATGGTCATATATTCAATTAAAAAGAATATATTTGAAAACATAAAAATATACGGGAAGTTCAGAAAACTGTTGTTTTCCCGTTCGAATTTGACGTATGTTATTGTTTCTTTTCAGTGACCTTTTTATCGCATGACGTCTCTGAAAGTCAAATTTAAACAATTAAGAAACATTTGTCTGCGTGAGCGGGTTTGAATGAGAGATTGATGCAAATATAAGCGTTTAATAGAGCGTACCATCATATTCATTTTCGGAATCAGACTCTTGTCCGTTTTGACGCCTGAACTCTCTTTCAATCATCAACATTTCTTCTTCTTCTTCATCAAAATCCGGCTTTGCTCGCTTTTCTGAAGGTTCTTCGGAATCTGATCCAGATACGGTCCTGACCCTTTTGCTCTGTTCCGCGACATCTTTAGCAACTGTTAAACAATCAAAACTAGAATATTAGAAAAAAATATGATAAACCTTCAGGATCATATTGGAAAATCTTTATTGGATTCTGATTAGAACCCGACATTGATTTCGAATCGACACTCTTCAGACCAAACTGCGTGTATATTTTACAGAATTGGACCTCGCAAATGTTTACTGGAAATAAACTGAGTTATTCAAGTTAAAACAATAAAACTATACCAATCAAGTCTTCAACGTCATCTTTTTTGCTACCACGATGCCGTATCAAATGCGACTGCCAAAATTCAGCGAACTAAAAAATAAGAACTTGTATTAACAATTAATTATTCGAGCCTGCCGTTTTCATGGAATAGGGAAGGTTGCTTGTTCCTGCCGAGTCAATTACAAACATCACCGTACTGAAAATATCCGGTTTCTGAGTTTCTTGTATCAAACATTAGTCTCTCACTCCGCAAACGCTTTTCTCTCCTTCGCATTGACCTTCTTCCATTTTTTGAACAGTCCAGGCACAGATTTCCTCAGCTGTGAAAATCCGAGGGTGTTCAGGCGGAAAATCAAAGCGGTTGGATGACTGTTGTCGGTTTTTGCGTCGAAGTACTGAAAACAGCAAATAAAAAAATAGTAGACTCGTCTTCTACTACACTTTAAAAGTTATGGACACTAACCAAGAGCTGGGTGAAGTGCTGCATAGGCATGATCATTGTCACGGTTGTTCCATCAACTTCTCGTATATCAAATTTAACAATGGGGACGGTCATCGATCCGGCCTGCTTGAATTTATGCATGAATGGGGTTCATAAGACTCACCGTATCTACTTTAATTTCAATTTGGCTCTCTGTGATAAAATTATGCTCTCCGTACCAGCCTTGCATTATATTACACTGTAACTTCACAAGTTTCCTATTGAAAAATTTTAATTACTGTTATTACCTTCATGGCAATCGGAATCGTTGCAAAGAAACGTTTCTGTTCGTTGGAGGAGTTTGCATAACTTCGAATCTAAATAAATACGTTTCCCGACAAATAAATACGTTATTATTAAAAGTGCTGCCGCCATTTGTAATACTCACTTTATAAAAATTTAGCAGGCTTCGGCGTCTTCGATAAAGTGCTTCTCAGGTAAAAAATGTTTGAAACCGTGGAGCTGCAAATAATCTGAAAATCAGAACCGAATTCTCTAAGTACCCTTGTCAAGAAAGCAATCAGATACGAAATTGCTTGTTTTCCACGGGGAAACTCGGTAGAACAGTTGTTCTGGACGTGGAATTACTTCAAAAAACTTCATTCTAGCTGGTATGCAGACGTGGAAGCCTCCAAGTTCTGGCACCTTTTCCATATGAGGATTTCATCAACGTATTGAAAACCAATAGTTTAAAATTATAATAAACTTATCTTTTCTCCATTTATACAATCAATGCTTTAAATAATCACAGCTTCAAGGCGCAAACCCCTCTTTCAAACACATAAAAATTCATGCTTCAATGCTACAACAGTTTATTGGCCTTCAAGAAACAAGTACATTAATTTTCGAATAATTTAATACAAACTGAGACTCTGCATAGAGCTATTTGAGGAAATTAGAGCAAAAAGGCATGTGTATTGATCAGGAAGGGTTAACAATAAGAATAATCAAAATAATTTTGCGGGAAACAGGTGGAATGTATTCAGTTCGTCTTCTCCTCGCGTGGCTCCACCGCATAGAGGGCATGCTTCGCCTTCACACCCGAGCTTGTCTTCTTCTGGCAACTGTCGTGGTCTTCGTAGCGAAGCACGTCATACAACGGTCTATTGTGGATGATCGAAGCGTTGTTCAGCACTTGCTTCAGAACGCCTCTGAAAAGTTTTTATTCAGGAGAGTAAAGAAACGTTTTTTAGAGAACGACAAAAAGCGCAACACGGAAAAAAGGTATTGTGTAGCTTCTCGAAATCCCTCTTTTCATTGTGTAAATGTTGATAGGATGTATGTTAAACACCAACTGTCTGGATTTCTACGAATAATCAAACTAGAAAACCAACCCGATGCGAATGTTGCTCTCATCGTCGGCCGAGTTGGTGGTCCAGACGCTGATCTTCGAGCCTTTTCCACGGACGTTGCACACGATTCCGCACACCGATTCCATGTCGTTGCCGAACTGCTCTCCGATCATAGCCATTAGGATTTCGAGCCAAATGGTGTCCATGATTTCGGGAGTGCGGCCCTTTTCGATTGTGATGAGCCAGCGTCCACCGTTCTGATTCTCCGGCACCTATAAATTATCCGTAACTATTGCTATTGCTAATATCACGTAAAAAGAAGACAGCGTGAGCGGCTGACACCGTCATCAGTAGAGATAAGCCCAGATAGAGTAACTACCGAACGTATACTCTTTTTTAAAGCTTATTTCAAAGCGAACTTCACGCTTGCACGACAAGGTCGTGAAATCGTTTCGTGTCCCGAAAATATTGATACTAACCTCCCACATTGGTTGAATTCCATCACGGAAGACGTTGTAATCGGCTGGCGGATTCAGTCCACTTGGCGGCTTGATGGAGTCGTAGAGAGCCCAGAACTCGGAAACCGAAGAAAAAGTGTGCACATTTTTGAGGCGCTCTTCCCACGATTTGAGGCGCTCGTCGTTGAGATACCTTGATAAAATCGATATTACGCGTTTTCGACGAGTTTTAAAAATATACGTACCACCATGTCCAGTTACGGCGGAGTTTGAAGATTTGATGCGCAGCTTTGGCTGGCTTCTGCTCGTCACCCATGTTTCTGAAAGAAGTCTGTTTGATTCAGCGGTGATAACCGAGAAATTCTGACTTAAAAAAGATGAATAGCAACTTGCAGTTAACAGGTTTCAACAAAATTATGTTTTATCAAGTTTACCTTGTCAATCGATACGAGGAATAAAAAAACAGAAGTTATACGTGTCTGATAACAAAAATATTGGGGTTCCTAAAATATTTCTGCAAACACCACGACGGAAAATTGCGGACATGAGTAGAGAGCGTTGTAATATGAGAGTGGTAGACAGCATATGTTTGCGCAGTCGTACGGAGAGGAGATTATACGCGGCGGCTGACAAACGAATGGAAGGAAGCAAGGAGAAATACCATTGTCAACAGACTATGTTCACCACATATTCGAGACGTATCAGTTCAGAGATTTGTCTTGAGAAACTTTTTAGGTTTTGAAAAAATTCTAAAGGAATTCTTGAGAACAATGTGAATACTTTTCATCAGATTTGGTATCGAGAGTCCTGGGACCGAATCTTTTCGAGAACAACAAGTTTTGAGATTTTTGACGTTGAAATCTCAAGAAACGAGAACCAAGAAACGAGAACCAAGAAACGGAAATTCTCGAGAATTAGCAAGCAAACGAGCAAATTTTGAAGCAGCTAAATTGGACGCGCACTATGATAGGTGGCTTGATTCATGAATCTCTTCAGGTAGCACTCCGCCTGTTTGAAGATCTCACAGACCATGGCAAACTGTGGAATTTGCAGACTAAATAAACGTAACGAAATCTACGCAAAACATGATAAATACAAACAAAGAATGTGATTAAACAATCTTCATGGCGAGAAATGTGTTCTGTAGTGATATTTTGAGAAAATCGACAATCATAATAAACAAATAATAAATACAGTTATTTTTCCATTTTGACCGGTTGTTTCAATGGAACCTTATTTGCGGGAACCGTTAACGACTTCCGCCAGTCGATGTAATTACACAGCGTGTCATAGGACAATTCAAGTTTTTCGGCAATCTGAAATTATTTTGTCCGTTCCGTAAAGATTATGATAAACAGCTGAACTCACCACCATGTACTCAGTAGGCGATTTCTTTTTTTCAGCTGCTATTTTGTCCAGAATCTCGAACTTCTTTCGTGGTATTTTTGTGATCACTTTCCGGGCCTCTGCCCACTCTTCGTCACGCCTCAGTTTGATACGCCTCTTATTAAAATAATTTCTGACCTGCTGCTCGCTTAAATTCAGCCGCTTCGCCAATTCAATCCGTATCTCCTGACCCGGACGGTCGTTCTTTTCAAACTCAGCGATTAGAACATTGGTTTTGTGGATTGGTAATTTTCTTCCTTTGGCCGCATTCTTACTTGCAGTTTTTGCCCGTCTATACTCGATGATATCGTGTTGTAGACCGAGCACAGCTCCGCTTCTCTTCTCCATCCAGTTGGACACGTGCTTTTCTTCGAGTCCAAGCTGATCAGCAAGTTCCTTGACCTCCTTCGGGACCCAATCTTTGTACGTGCTCTGATACTTTTTCTTCAGATACGCTTCTTCCAATCTACGTAACGTTTCAATCGAAAACATGTTGTTTGTCGTTTCATTTTCCCTTTTCCAATCTTTGATTCTGTAGTCGTCACGGTCTTTTGTGAGCAGTTTCTTCTTCCAACCTTCGTACTGACCACGAATGAAAGAGGGTGCCAAGTCTGTTTTTTCCATTATCTGAAATGATTGTATAATTATTGAGTGTTAGAAGAATCTTCTTTCCCCCCGTGTGTTTGGGCTTCTTACACGTTAATGAAATGACTAACGAACACTCACCAAGTGAACATAACCCAAGCTGAATCTTTTGCGAGAAAGAAGATGCGTTTCAATTTCATCTTCCAGCACACTCCTCACGGCATCATCAATTTTTGCATAGGCCATATTCTCCTTTTCTCGAAGGAAAAACAGCGAAATCTTCGTGCAATGGTCGTCTTTCTGACACTTCACCCGCTGCCTTGCTCGTTTTTCGACGTAGCTCTCCCAGACTGTACGGTATCTGACTCCGCAATGTTCCGCCATTTTCAGCATGTCTTGTATGGATGGATGAACATTCTTCACGTATTCCTGATTAAAGTACGCTCTGTACTTGTAATGTGACATCGGTTTTTTTTGTCCTTGCGCCTGCGGTTCATCATCATCATTGTCGCCTTCATCATCACTTATGTTATTTTCGTAGAAGTCTGTAATCGCAATTTTCTGTTCGAAGTGGCTAGATACTATACAAAACTGCTCTATTTCCGGGTTTTTCCCTAACCAAAGTGACACCGACATGGGATTTCCAGATGATAACCAGTGCTAGGAATCCCACAAAATGATAGAAGAACTAGACGATATAATTGCACATTTTCAAAAAATGTTGAATTTGTTTTAAAAATGCCACCTAGAAAGTGGGGATAATTATGAAGTGTTATTAACATCATTTTTTATTTTGATTTATTTTTTATGATTTTTGCTTATCAGTGAACATACCATTTTCTTCGTCAGTTGAGGAATTTCTGGCGACAGAGCGAACGAGAGGCCCACGAGATGGTTTCTTCTTGATTTTTCTGTATCTATCAAACAGTATCGAATTGCCCAGGCCGATATCGTCGTTATCACTGACGTCCTCATTATCGACCAAATCTGCAAGCGACCGGACATTTGGCCTCCACATGGGTACCGGCACCGGCGGAGGAACCTGGAAAAACACGATGATACTTCTTTAGAGAACGAGATCACACTGGATTACGCTGGCTTTGGCCTGGACTTTTAAACTAATTGAAATTTTCCGAACGGACTCAAAACTCTGCACGCTTTTTAAACTTGGATTAACAAAATTTGGTTCAAGTTTCAAACCGATCGGATGATTTACTCTCAAGATACCGTGTCGGAGGGCCTATTTTGGCCGAAACTTTAAATATCTCGGGACCAGATAATCCGATCTGTCTGAAACTTGGATCCAATATACTTCAATCCAAATATAAGAAGCTTGCAGAGTTTCGGTAGAGTCGGAACATTGCAAGTGGTTCAAAAGTCTAGGCCAAGACCGGTCCTCGGAAAGCCCGGGCCGGATCCTGGAAAATTCCATTGGCATTGCCACTGGTATGGAATTTAAAGGCAATTTTGCGCGTAAGATGTTGTAGAAAAAAGTACTAACATCCACAGGCTCGTCTTTCGGCTTTTTCTCTCCTGAAGAATTTTCATGTATCTTGGAATTTCTGGGAAGTTCGAATGGTTTAGAAGCTGATGCGAGACCCTGGAAATTCTTTGGCTCGAACTATCCAATTGGCAATCTCACCTCATCTGGCACTTCAGCTTTTACTACTTTGTCCAGTCTGCTTTCAATGGTTTCCGACTTGAGCTCCTCTTTAATTCCGGATTCCAATACCCTTCCAAACCGTTCGTCTCTCGTATTGATCACTGAATTTTCAGATCCAGACGATGGGTTTGCTCCCGCTTCTGAATCTTCTTTCGGAACGCGATCAATCAAATTTTCGAATTTTTGCTGGAAAACTAACATTTTTACACATTACAGCGTTGTTTGCTTACCTGATACCCGTTTCCTATCGCAGTCTCATCAGCTGGTTCTTCTTTAGGCTCATAAGAATTGGCCGCGTGACCCTGAATATAAGAAAAATTATGAAGACATAGCATTTTAATCACAAGGATTAGATAATGATTGTAAAGCGAAAACACCTACATTCGCGAAGTTGAAGGAGTCCAAATCGTCTTCGGGTTCTGGTTTCGGTTCCTTAAGTCCATTAGTTGGACCAAAGGAAGTGTCCTTCGCCAATCGTTTCATTTTGGCTGTTCTACCTGAAACACATAAAACGTATCAAAATATAAATTCTACGGGAAGGATCGCTAATTTGAATTGGCTACATAGCAGAGTTGAGCGGAAATGGAGTTTTGAAATCCGGAAGACGGAAGAGGGCAGATGGAAGAAAACTTTTTTTACGGAAGACAGAACATAATTTTTTTCCCGGAAGACGGAAAACGGAAGACGGAAGAAAACGTCAATGCAGAACTTTTTTTCCGGTTTTTTTTTTGAAAAAAATAACTAAAGCAACAAAAATTTTGGATATGGGTGCCTGTCCGTGGAAATTCGCGTTCTTCGGGGCTAGTGAATGGCTTCTGAAAAGCTATCTCGTTTACGGTACGAAGAACAAATCCCGGAAGACGGAAGAAAATTTTTTTTACGGAAGACGGAAGACTGCAGACGGCAGGCGGAAAGCGGAACTGTTGCATAGTAACTCGATGTGTTAGTTGTTTGGAATTGAGCAGATTTGCAGCACATTTGCTTCAACTCGTCGCATGAATAGTTAAAATGACGGAACTATTAAAAAAAGAAGGTACTGGCCGTGGAATGCCATTATCGATTTTCCGTGTACACTGCGACGCGCAACGGCCGCACAGCGGGGAAAGAGCGCATATGCCACACCGAGAAAATCAAAGTGGAGGACACGTTGTGCGTGCACTAGACATTCGGCTGTGACATCGAATGAAAGAGGTTTACTATCGACCTGGCGTTTTTTTCACTACGTCGCCTGCAAAAAAAGTTCAAAAAAATTGCCGTGATAAGAATTGCAGTAATTTTTCATGTGAATGCTGGAATAACAAACTCTTTTTTTTATCGTTTGCAACAGAGCGCGTTTACTTTTGAAGTAAACAGTGCCTACACGAATGTTGATAAAGATTTTTTTAAGACCATAATTGGAAAACTGACAACAAGTGAAAAATATGTAAAGGAAGACGCATTTTCTCAACATCTAATAATTTTTTGAAAGACAGGGATAAGAAATATTGAGTGTTAGGAGAATCTTATTTCTAAATCATTTGTGTTTGGACCTTTTGCATATTAAAAATCCATTCACCTAACGTGCAAAAAGTTCAAACACAAATGGTTCGGAAAGAAGATTTTAACACTCAATACTGATGCAACAGAGCACGAAAACAATATCATCCATGCCGTGAGGATGATAAATAATTAAAATAAACTTATAAAGAAGAATTACGCAACTATTTGACTTAAGATTTTATCCAGGTATCATTGAAAAACTTCAGCCTGCTATTTTTCAACCCTTTGCCTGATAGCTTTCTTTCCTACATGTACACACAACGCGGAGAGAGCGATACGCGCGCGCTGCCCGCCGACCACATCGCTAGCCCGTCCTCTTCGTATGTTATATACGCTCTCGCTTTTTGCGGAACCACCGGGCGTCGTGGCGGGCGTCTGTGAGCCAGCTTCTTGGCGGTAGACAAGTGTGGATGAAGTGAGAGGAGGAGTCCTGTGCGTGTCGCTGTCTTCGGCGACCGAGCGTCCGTGCCAAGCGCTGCGTCGCCAGGGGCCATCCGTCGGAAGATGGGAGGTCCCGGGCGCATAAGGAGTGGTGTATGGCTCAGGTCCGAAAGGAAGCAGGCAAAAGCCACCGCGCGGTGCAGTGGCCGGACAGCGCTTGTGAGTTGACACGCACGCACAGCCTCTTCGATACCTTCAGACCACTTGTCACTTTTTTCGTTTTTGAGCACTGGGGTTTTCGATAGTGAGAAACACAGCTGAAACATTAGTTTTTGATGGGAACGACTGCAACTTACAGTAATCCACGTTGGAAAAAATGACTAGGTACTTATCAGTTGTTGGCTGATGTTGGTATTTGTGACCAGCGCAGAAATAAATAATTGCCACTTTTCCGAGATTGTTGAACTTATTGAGTTTAATTTGACTGCAATCTCAACTTCACTGGTTGAACTGCACGAATCCTTGGCGACGTTGTCAAATGGCGGTTTGCAGATGTCTCCAACGTCTAGAATCTTTTTTGTGCCGGTCACATCCTATTGAACCTATGAACCTATCGACGTGAATCAGTACTTGGCGGTCGTCACAGTCTTCTTAATCTCTCTGTAAAATAGATTCTGTGTTGATATTCATTAGAGAAAGAGAGATCAGAAATTTTGTCTGATGCAGGGCTGGGCAATTGGCCGGCCCTTGACCTGGACATTTGAACCACTTGAAATATTCCGATCGGACCCAAACTTTCCAGGATTGTTGGACTTGGATTGAGGGCCATTGGGACCAAGTTTCAGCCCGATCGGATTGTCGGGTCCCGAGATATGTGGATCATTAGCCGATTTTGCCAAAAAGCCCGGGCTTCCGGCCAATTTCGGCCAATGATCTACATATCTCGGGACCACATGATCCGATCGGGCTGAAACTTGGTCCCAGTATGCTTCAACCCATGTCCAAGAAGCCTGCAAAGTTTGGGTTCGATCGGAATATTGCAAGTGGTTCAAATGTCCAGGTCAATGGTCGGCCAACGAAAAGCCCGTGCCGGCCAATTGCCCAGCCCTGGTCTGATGTTTTTGGAAAAATCGTTGTTTATGCAGATTCGAATCAATTACAAGGTCAATTACAAGGTGTCTAATTTGCTGTAATAAGTGGAATACAGGTACAAGGTTTTTTTCAATACAGTTCCGTTTGTTTATGTGATTTGTTATTGCGTGAGTGGGCCGACGTGAAGTAAAAGAAGCTAGAAGGTCAATTACCCGATTAAACTACAATTATTTGAAATTTTTCTTTATGAGCAATAAATCTGGTTGAAAACTTTATCAAACTATAATTTAAAAAAACTCTGCAAACGCTTATCGCTAGTGGTTTAAACAGATAACTCTTCAACACGTTCATACTCACCCACCGGGGAAAAGGAAAACTACTTTGCTAACTTTCTGTGTTCCGGACAAAAAAACAATCTTTAAAAAAAAAGTCACATTATTACACAAAGCCATGACTTTCTACAAACAGGAGAAGGAGCCGTAATTGACGAAATGCCGACGACTAACAAGTGTGACAACTTCCGTCATTCTTTTAGGTGCGCTTAGCTACTTTTCACTAAACATTAGACGGATATGAGCAACTCAAGAGCATGATACATTTTGCACTTTTACATTTGTCACTCGTGAGATTCTGGAGGCGTCATCGATCAGAACTTCTGACATCAAACATGCACGTGGTTCCAGATAGATTATTATATTCTTCTGTCCAGGATTTGTTCTGTTCACGTGCATGTGCCTGCTCTTAATGCTACCCTGAATGTAAGAATGACACGGTAGCACAATCAAACAATTCTTTTTTGTTCTATGGAATGAGTCAGCTGCAGTCAATGTCTGTTGAGGGTTCCATGCACAAGTTGTGCCCTCGTGCCCCGGTACTTTAATTTACGATGCGATTGGTTGCCATACTCAATATTTTTTTTGCATTTCCTCTCATCAGTCAATCCACGGCATTGTTTGAGCTCTCGCAATGAAATTTAATTCAGTTTCGCTGAGTTTAGAACACGAAATATCTGACTGTTTATTCTCTCATTTTTGTAAGAAATCGTAAATATGCGAAAATTTTGCAGTGCAGTGCCAAGAGACGATAATTGAAGGTTTCTCACGCGTAATGTGGCACCCGCTCAAATTCTAAATTTAGCATGCTTTCGTTACTCTCCGACTATTTTTAGACAGTAATGCTAGGACCAGAAATCTCTATTCCCAATAAACAAATAACAATTAGACATTTTCTTTCCAAGAATGATATTTACAAAGACACTACTAATTCTTGCATCCCGCTGGCATCTTTTATGTTATTGCACTCCAAAAATTTCAAAAAGAAAGAGTGAATATGGTACTTTTGCTGAAAAAATACACGTTATGCCAAAAACTCCTACAACACTGCGGTATTCAAAAAGTCTGATAGCGTTGAATACAGGTGACATCATCTGTATTCTGTCTCGGCCATTATGTTTTGATACGTATGCTTCTGTGTCAAACAAAAATACAAAAATGATATAGATATTGACACACAAAATGTCGCATACGTTTGTCTTCTTCCTCCACTTTCTTCTTCCCTTCAACTTTATTCTTTTTACGGCCCACGGTCTCCAGAGCTGACAATGGGCGCAAGTGCGCCCCGCCCAATGGAGCGATACATTGGCGCGAAATTCAAATTTTAACAGCGAAATTTGTGTTTTTTGCCAGATTAGCCACGAAAAACCGATAATTCCTCATTTTTCTCTCGATAGACCGATTGTATAGGCTATTACAAATTTTTTAAGCGCAACGGCGTTAATTTTGGTCAAGTCGCAAATCACATTTATCCGTTTGAAGGTTTTTGGCTAAAACTGCGTGAATTTCAGTTGCTTTTCGGTAATTTTCGCGGTTCGAGCGCTCAAAATGCTTGTATTTACGTGATTTATCATTCTCAAAACCAATTCTGTCTGAAAACGGTCAAGAAAGCGCAAAATGAGAAGTGCGGTTTTGAGGCGGCGATCGGCGACGAAGGCGAAAAAGCGAAGTCCGCGAAAAATGCGCTAAAACGTCATTAATTCTGAGAATTAGTGTGTTTTCATGTCGAACAATCATTTTTCACCGTCTTTGACCACAAAAATCAGAGAAAACCTGCTCAATTCATGAAAACGCTATTTGGCCGAGGCCACGCCATTATTATCAAGAGTAAATAATAGATGTCAAACGTCTTCATCGGATTTCTTTTTATATTTCGAAAAAGCTAAGAAATGAGCCTATTTCTTGGAAGTTGTAGCCTCTGATAGTTGCTCAAAACAAAGCTTGCAAAATCAGAAGTGAAATGGACTATGATTCATATTTCTACTCAGCATTGGCTCAATTATAATGAGGATTGAGCCAGATGCTCACGTGCCGTGCTTTCCTTTTCGAGCGGAAACTCGAAGAGTACTATTTTAGAAATGTTATTTCGAATTTTGTCATCGACGGCTGCTCATTCTCTTGCGTTTTCGTTTTTTTCCAATGAGAATGTACATATGCAGCTGTTACACTCCCTCATTTCCCTCCAACTTTTTTGAGGGCATGTGTACTTTTGTAGGGCATTGTTTGAAGATTGTTGGAATGCTCATCTGGCGCTCCAGTTCCCATAGTTTCATAGATAGCATGTCAGCAGAAATCGTAAATGACTGATGCACTTTCCTTTGCCGGTTACCTTTGACTGCGCCTTAACCGCAGAGAAAGGATTCAAACTTTTGTCTCTTTCTTTATCTCTTACCAATTTTCTTGTGTCATAACGACATACGGACAGTGCACTATTAAAATAATTGTTTTCGAGTGTCTAAGCGTTTTTATTTTTCACAAAATCCTTAGCAATTACATATAAATTTTGTTGCTAAAGGTCGAGTAGCGTTTCATCGTCATACCCTTTCTTGTCACCTGATTTGAACAGAGTGGTAAACAATTTTTCGAAGCTGTGTTTCACCCAGGGCTAGGTAAATAGCCGGCCCAGGCTTTTCGAATGTCTGCCAAGGCCTGACCCACTTGCATTACTCCAAATGAACCCAAACTTTGCAAGTCTCTTGGACTTGATTTAAAGCATTTTGAGTGAAAGTTCCCGACCGATCGGTTCATACACTTTAGAGATATGTAGATTTTTTTTTCGCAAAAGCACGGACCAGATAATCCGTGCGGCTTGAAATGTGACCCAATATACTTCAATTCAAGTCCCCGAAGACTGCAGAGTTTGGGTCCAATAGGTTTATTGCAAGTAGGTCGAAAGTCCAGGCTCTTCTTAAACTTTCTTAAACTTTCAGATCATGAATATCCCCGGCACTGAAAACCAAAGCCCGGGAAGCTCACAGGGTGATGCTCAAGTTCCTTCTTCTCCAAACAAAACATCGATACACGGAAGCGATTCTAATCACGTATGTTAAAGTTGAAGCTACTGGTCATTTCGTGCACAGATACATTTTATTTGGGACCTGCTTATTCTTGATATTTGGGACCTGTGTATTCGTGGAATGGGTCCTGGTTATCAATATGGAACCTGGATCCTGCCTTTTGAATCTGATTACTCGGATAGAGTCACTTTATGCATAGAATGTTTGAATATGAACTAGAAATTAGCATTAATTAACTGGTTTACTGGCGGACTACTCAAACGGACACCGTTCATTTTCAGAGGGAGTACAAAACATTGGATAGAGGAATTATGGTGTACAGGACAATCATTGGAAAAGGTGGATTTGGAACGGTTCACCTTGGAAAAGTCATCCGCAGCGGCTACATGGTTGCCATCAAACTTCAGAAGACGCAAGAAGAGGAACAGTCATTCAAGACTGAAGTTCATTTCTATAAGCAAACGCGTTCTTGGCCAGGTTTCCCAAGAATGATTCACTCCTGCGAGGATGCGGACCACAGAGCCATTGCCCTGGAACTGGTGGGCGATTCGCTGGAAGATAACTTCCGCTATTGTGGGAAAAAATTTTCACTGAAGACTATTCTTCTTCTTGCCGATCAGATGATCACCCGCGTTGAGTTTATGCACTCGAAAGGGTACATTCACAGAGATTTGAAGCCGGACAACTTCTGCGTTGGACACGGAACTAACGACTGGTGGATATATGTGAGTTGCTGTACAGAAGCGAGCAAATAAATAATAGAGAACTAGCCGTATTTGGAAAATTATTAAAATTCCAGCTTATCGACTTTGGAAACGTGAAGCGCTATCTGGATGACAATGATGTGCACATCCCAGAGAAACACTGCGGTCACGTATGTGGAACCGTCCGTTATCTAAGCATGAACGCTCACAATGGAGCAGGTAGACATATGTATAATATCTGAGTTGATTTCATTAAACTACTTGCAGAGATGTCGAGAAGAGACGACATGATGGCTCTATTCAACATTTTCATGTACTTCTTTCACGGATCGTTACCGTGGCAAGGGAACAAGCACGATTCGCTAGCTACCACCATCTGGCGTGTCTATCATCTGAAAAAATATGCGACTCCAAAACTACTTGCTACCTGTCCGAAGGAGTTCAAAGCGTACTACGACACCGTCGATAAATACGCGCACAGCGAAAGGCCGGATTACGATTTTCTCAGAAGTCTGTTCAGAAGCCTTGCTTTCAAGAGTGGCTTCACATACGACTACAAATATGATTGGACTGATGCGCAGTAAGTGCTATGTATATATTTTTTTTTCTCTGTTAAAATTCAGTAAACCCAAGTTTTTTGCAGATTCCCCTTCAAATCAAATTGAAACGATTGCTAAAATAAATAACACTCACATTTTCAGGAAACTCGCCAAAGAAGACGGTCAGCAATGTAAGAAGTGATCATCTGCGTAAACCTTTTATTAACTTCATCATGAAATTGTTTGCTTCTTCACTCTTTTTTTCAATTTATTCTGTTTGTGTCCACTTGTCCTTCTAATGATAGTTCTTAATGTTAAACAGTTTAAGTTTGAAAGTGACTATTTGAAAGTGACTATATTATTGACAATTTATTGCAATTTTCAATAGCAATTATTACCTTATTTTCATTGACAATTTTTTTCTGTTACTTCTACCGAATGAATTGCACTTCTTTGTCAGTATTTACTAATTCACAATGAGAACACAAGCTTCTAGCGTTGGCCTACCTGCTCATCGTTCATTTTTCCAACTGCTTTTTCTGTGCGTCTTCGAACTCTTCTGCTGCTCCCGCCTGAAATCAAATAGTCATCAGGGTTCGCTGAAGTGAAAGACAGCTTACAAGCATCTTATAGATCGGTCCCAAAGTAGCTGGTAACCAAGAACTCATTCGACTTTTTTCATAGCAATCCTCGACTTCTGACAGAGTGCTAACGATTCCACCCCGTGGTGCAACTCCCGGGCTGACTGGGCCGGGCGAGGCCAGCATAATCTTTGTCTCGGCACGTCCCATCCAGATAGAAACGGGCTAGCGAGTGTGAACAACAATCTGAACTGTCGATTTCAGTTTTGATGATTTTGTGGACCTTCTAACTCACATTTTCAAAGTAATAATACACAGTATCTTCTTATCCGGAACTCACTAACATCCGTTCCATTGATAGTCGGAACAATTCTTGGCGATAGTAATATTCATGGCGTTAATCAGCAGTCCATCCGACAAGTACCTTCCAAGTCAAATAAATCTGTATGTGTGTCATGTCGGAATTATTTTTTAGCCTGCCTGAAACAATGACTGACAACAGTAGCCATACTCACCGGAGATGCTTCTTCTTGATTTCTGTTTTTCCTTTATTAATAACCAACCTTATTCCATTGTATATTCCGTCTTTGGTTGCAATAGACATTAGGCGAAACGTACCTTGAAATCTTCTGTTGCATTTTTCTAGCAACGAGAAATTCTCATCCTTCGTATCATATTTTTTCTTCCTCACGGCTAGTTTTATTGTCCTTCACAAAAATCATAGTTTCTCAACTATGTTGAAAAATAGACCCTGAACGGATTGATTGCGTGGCCCCGGGGCGTTTTTTGCGAGCTATAAAATAAAACTAACCTTGATGTCTTTGGTTGCTCCTAATAATTAAGATGATCGTAGCCCTCAACATTCCACATATTTCCGATAATAGCTCCTTGAGCAAAAATAATTCTTCGCGATACTTCTCTGTAATAAAGGGTGTTTCCGTCTAAAAATGTCTCTAGTAATTATTGAAATGAGAACACACGTTAATTGTGGAAACTCACTTTATCTTTTCTTGATCGTTTCGGTCCCTTAACCAGTGCAGCCTCAAGCGGCGGTTGTTCCGTTGGAACACTCGATCGAGATCGGCAAGGGGGACCCACAGCCGAGAGACGCAGAGAAGAAGAGAGTGCGCGGTTTGGCGGGCGGTAGGTCGAAACGGACTCGGTACGCCCCGCTCAATTGCTTTCTT
The DNA here is from genome assembly GCA_946814055.1 of Caenorhabditis sp. 36 PRJEB53466. NCBI lineage: Eukaryota > Metazoa > Nematoda > Chromadorea > Rhabditida > Rhabditidae > Caenorhabditis > Caenorhabditis sp. 36 PRJEB53466. The sequence continues at coordinate 520,243 of CAMPFS010000006.1, read as the reverse complement.
TGCAAATCAATAGCATTCCGTCTTTCTGCTGAAATTCCACAAAAAACTAGAGAAGAAGCGACAAACTCTCGTTTTTTTTCTGAATTCTGGTTTGTCTTCGGTAATAAGCCGTGTTTCCGTCATAAGATCCGTTGTATAACGAATGATTTGCTTGCCTGCTCGTCGTATTTTCTTTGCCAAACTTGACGCGCAAAATGCTCCTCCGTCTCTTGAAAACGAGTAACCATTGATGCGTCTTCATAGCTAAGCACCTGAAATATAATTATAGTAAGACGGAAGAAAAGCTTAGCCCTCTCACTTCCGCGTATTAAAACCAAGTAGTCTTTATATCCGGGACTTAATAACTTCTTTTCCAGTAATAGTCGAAGCAATTCTGCCTCTTGAACACACTAAAGGTACGATGGAGTGTAGCGCACTTGCTCGCGTTTCACGGGTTTGATCTACCACACATTTCCGTTTGTTCGGCTAACTGAAATAATGTGAACATTTACCAAATCTGAAGAACAAAAAACGGCTGAAAATTAAATTAAGTGCTCAAATATTTTTCCAGACGTAAAAATTTCCATCACGTCCTCGCCCGGCCCGTAACAGCTATGATTCTCCGTTTTTTTTAAATCAATGAATATCCCTTAACCTTTCCATCGCAACAAAACCTTTCCATCGCAACAACTTTTTAGGTAGGTGGAGAAAGCATCTTGAAATCCATTTCATACCTCCAAAACATAAACGGAACTTTTCATATAACCCAACCTAGAATTATCTTTGTTCATTCGTAATCTTTGCTTAAAATGTCTCTCCGTGTTTCCCAGCATGTGCCCAAGGCCTATCATTTTGTACTCGATATGTTGCTCCCTAATTTCACACGGCTCAATTCCTATGAAACTCATTGAGTACATACTTGGAAAACGTATTTTTCAAAGTGATAACGGTTTTTTACATAGTCATTTTTTAACCTTCGTAAGGAATTATCTTACGGTTGTAAGAGTATGACTGTCAGATGAGTGTGACAGCAGTGTACACTATCTCTATCTTTCTCTAATTCTATTGTTTTTTCCTAAAATGTTTCTATGTCACCGGTTATGTTTTCCACTTTTTCACACATCAATGTTTGCCAAGGACGCTTCAGTCACGAACATTTTTGCCCTTTTTTATTGTATTATCTCATGATTTCATCTTTTTTTACCAGACACATGAATTATAAATTCCAAATCTCGGTGTCTCTCCCATTTTCTCATTTTTTGCTCACTAGTGCATTCAAAAATTCGACATAAAACGTTATGACACCGGCAAATTATCCGAATATGTTCGACCTCTAGGAGATACATTCTCTCTTCTTTTTTTCAAACGTTTCTATTTTTGTGTTGATTCATTTTTCAGAAAATGCTACTAAATGGGACCGATGTGCCAATATTTCCCTCGAAATGTTTAAGTCTACAATATAAATCGTTTCAATCTGGATTTCCAAGTGCGATATCTCCATCTATTATTCAACCACACACCACTGCGCAATTAGAATCAACCTTTGTGATACCTTCACCAAATTATGTGAGAAAATGTCTGATGACTGAGGGAGTTCTACAAAAAGAACAAGAAGAAGTGAGAAGAGAATTTCAAGATGATTTCGAGAAGCTGGAAATGACTGTGAGTATAGTATTTACAGTTGTAAAAGATTTTGGAAGGAAGGGCACATTTAATTTACATGTGTGAATAATAGTTTCTGAAATTTTTAACGCAATACAAATTCTCATTTCCAATGTCTAAATGTCTTCTTCATGAATTTGCCACATGAAGAGAAATGCCGCGGGATATCAAAATCTTAAAAGAGGCCATCTGATGAACTTTTCGTGTATGAGATATTTACATCATTGGATAGAGTATTAAAAAACGGGTAGGTATAAAAATTTGCAGCGGCAGTAGCAAGGAAAAAATTTTTTAGGCCTGACATACGCCGTCAAAGTTCTAAAAATGAATCTCGTCGCTCTGATCGCAGTTGTCATTATCACTTCGCTTTTTTCTGTTGTTTTCTCGTTGCTATTTACAGTTCATAACTCGGAATTTTTCAAAAATATGACAAACTAAAAAGTAATCCACAAGATAATTTAAGTCAACTTTCCAATTGATCACGTTGACGCTCTGTCCAATGGTATTCATATCTCATCCCCGAAAAGTTTATCACGTGGCCTCTTTCAATCCAATTCTGTTCAGTTCTTCATAAAACAATTTTTTCTCAACGAACAAGCCGTTCATTTGAGACCCAAAGTTGCAACTCTCAAAATTATTCTCACGGACGAAGCAAGACACATATGCATCAATCTGTGCAATGGAGTCTATTTACGGATTCCAATTACAGAAATTTTCCAAATTGATGTGAGTTATAGTTTAAGCTAACACAACGCTTACTTATCTACTAAAAAAGGGAAAAAGTTAGCATTGTACTATAGCTAAAGCTATAATAATAATAAAATGTTTATAGGCGTGTCACCCAGAAATTACTAGTTTCCCTCCCGCTGTAAAATTGTTTGTCACTGATTCTATTATTGACTTTATGTACATGGTGAGGATAATTTTTTATAAACGGATAACATTCTTTTTTTTGCAGAAAAGGCCTTCTTTGAGAGTAAACAGTATGGTGCCATTTAATTCTAGCGGAGAGAAGTGAGTAAAAATTATAAAAGAATATGTCAATTATTATCTGTTTATTTTTAGTTACCTCATTTGCATACTGCAACCTGATAGAACCTCGCTATCAAAATCAGTGTATTCAAATGTGACAATCAAAACTGGAGAACGAGATGTCACCTACATACTGGATGCAAAGGGTGCATTACGTGTACTTATGAATGATGTACCTAAGTGGCTGGAAGAATCTACATTGTGCCCATACTACATATCATTTAGTAAGAGTTAAGTATTTTTTGATGATTTCCGAATGTTGGGGGTTTCAGAACAATTATCAGACAGCGAATGGTGGAAACTACTGAAAAAACTTCGATTAGTTTGCATCCGAGAAAATAATGTGTGGAGATTGGAGCCAGAGAGACACGTATTAAGGCTCGGAAAGTTTTCGTCATCATTTCTGGCTAATGAACTTGAGTAAGGACACTACGAACTGTATTTAAACAGAAACAAACTTTCTAGCGAAAACAGTCAAAATTTCAGAAAACTTGTTGAACTCCATCCTCCATGGCATCCAATTTTTCCTCTGGCTGAGATATCTCTGGCAAGCACAAATATTTCTTGACGTGTTTTTTTGCAACTTTTGGGGAAATTGTGTCAATAACTAAAACAATATTGCCTGCAATCATAGTGAGCACAATGTTTTTGTGGCATGTCACATGCTGTCTGAAAACCGCTCTTTCATTTCATTTTTGCTTTTTCACATGTCCCAAAAAATCAAAACGTGGAATTTACCCGTGGAACTCTTGCTCCAATTTCACGGTTACCAGTTCAGAATCCTTTCACATTCCAGTTTCTCTATGTGTAAAGCATAGGTGGCTCAATAGCGGAAGGGTTCTTTACCACGAGAGTAATGCGTCGGAGCGTCATGAATAATTGGGTTATCCCTGCGCACCCGCACATTTCTCATTCAGAAAAGCCAGTTTTCATTCGAATATGTGAAAATAACACTTTTTGCAGACCGTTTGTGTTCCGCGAGAAGAACTCAATCTTCTACTCAATTTGTCGTTCTCTCAGAAAGTGTACATGCATTCAGCATGCAAGAAAAAAGAAAAACTGATGAAAGGTCATGAAGACGGAAAACTCGTGAGATAGGGGGAAGAGAGAGAGACGAACCAACGCGCTGTCATTCATCAAACCAACTGACGTTCTTATCGCACTAGTTTTTGCGTTTCTCCTATCTTTTTGCATCAATTGCATGAAAGAAAAAGAAAGAGAGGAAAATAGATTGGTGAAATAAATGAAAAAGGCTGGTTGTCATGATTGCAATTCTTTGTAGAATCGTTTAGGCCACAGACTTCTAGCAAATCTTCTTCTTTTCAGTGATAATTCTATCTCAAACTACATTTTGTTAGAGTGGAGACTAAATAAAATGCGCGAGGTTTTCTTCTTCCCCCATGTGAACTCGTTCTCCTTTGTGATGAAAAACTAGCCTAAAATGTGATAAATGTTCGAAAACGCCCAATTTTATCTGAAAAGAATTGTGTTATTTGGTTAGCTCATAGCCTTTTACGGACTGTCTCTATACTACCATTGAAATTAGTTTTTTTCGTGTGGCTTTCTGATAAGTTGCATTGAATTCATCTTAAAGGATCTTGCACCATATCGTTATTTTTCATGTAACCACATGGCTTGTTTGCGCGTTTGTTAATAAAAGTGCGCTATATTGTGAAAAATACACTGCGTATCGCTTTTGTACACTGTCTTTGCGTCTGTCATCACAACCGAGTCGCCATGCGGCCAATTCAATGCACAACAAGATTTTACAACTTTTGCTTTTTTTTCCGCTCATACGCTTCGACACACCATGGGCCAGGAAAGAAACATTTATCATACATGTTAGGTACTGGTAGAAATTAGTTTTTATCTAACCAAGTTCACATAGAAAAATTCTAAAAGTGAACGTACAATATTGTCTCATGCGTTGAGAATTCAATCTCAATGTGGTCTTTCATGGTTTCTCGGTCTTTCAGCTACAGGATATTTTAATCTATAGGCTGAAATAATCCCCTAGATTGGATATAATATAGCTGTTCATATCCGTGCATCTCTCTGATTCGCATCGCAATATGTAATATGGCACAATGCGAGAAGAAGATGAAATAGTGTGTTTGATGGACAGCGAGATGACTGACCCTTTTTTGTCGGGCGAACACGTTTGGTTTACAAACGGCTCTTCCTCTCTCTCTCTCTCTCTCTCTCTCTCTCTCTCTCTCTCTCTCCACCTATCGTTTTTCGGTTGTGTATATTCTTTAAACTTTTAAACTAAACGCCGTTTGTTTATTTTATTATCTTTCTTAACTCCCTCAATTGTCAGGTATGAATGCAAAATTCAGTAGTCCCAAACCAAAAACATCTGATCATTATCGAGAAGAAATCCAGAATCTATTGGACGATCTTCAGAAGCAGGTGAGAAATGTGTTGATCCAATTTCGCAAAGTTTTCTAACCTTTTTTCAGTGCCCGCCAATAAAAACAACACTCAAAAGCTGCTTGAGACATGAACCTGTGTTCGATTGTAAGCAATTGTTTGAGGATCTGGATGTTGATTATCAATTAGAGGTACCCGTCTTTAAAATCATCATTGATTAATAGTTGTTTTAGATGGATTGCAAACAGGTGTTCGTTGGAAGTCAACAGATAGCTGTCAAAACTATCGATGGCGGAAATTGCCTTTTCATTGCTGATGACAAACCACGATTTGTACTGAATCTGATCAAAGAACAAATTGTGTTGACGCTCGCAGACGTGCTCGGAATTTCGGTGAGCAAAAGGCAAATTACTGTGGCTAGAGTTTATGAGGAAATATTGAAAGTTGCAAAAGAGTGTCTTTTTCGCCATTCCGAAGTAGCAATAGTGCTTGCCTGTCGGAAACCTAAAATTATTGGTGTTCAGTTAGTTTATTTTTTAGGCATTTTTCTACTTTTTCAGGTTCACAGAGCTGCGAAATTTGCATTCCGGCACATAATTGTTCTGACTTTATCGACCAGTGGAAGCGAATGCATGCTGAAGGTGAGTGATACTATCACTCGGATGGTTTTTGATTTATTATCCATCTACAGAACTATCCGTCATTGAAACAGCGTCTATCAGATAACGTTGACAAGGGAATGTTGGAAGAAGAAAACGACTTGCATAAATCGTTAGTCCAGATAAACCGTATTATCGAGAATAAAAATAACAAAAACATGTTTTCAGAACCCTTATCCTGGTGATGAAAGAACGCAATTTTACCGCGAATACTCCAATAGCAACGTTGAGAGTGTTGGACGAACCAAACAAAGCATTTCAAGCAAACGAAGAAACTTGGTTCAAAGTGTTCTGCAAGACCAAGGAAAAACTGGAGAAGCTGAATCTTGCTAACGAATTGTTAGTTGGTACGTAAATAACTATTAATACTGCGATAGATAATAGACGGGAATTTTAATCATTACGCAACATATGATGTATAGTGGCTGGCTGGCATGCCGAAAATTGAACACATTGAGGTGTTGTAAATTCAATACCTGTAGAAATGTGATTTTAATTGCGAATAATTCATGATTTCACTGAACCACGGTTTAATTGATTCGCAAGTGTCAACACAATGAACTTAAATTTTGTAAGTAAATTTTCAGATGAACTAGATAGCGAGCACCTCGAAGAAATAAAAAAGACACTTGGACTGGTTTGGCTGAAAGAAGGAAAAAACTGGACTATGAGAGATAAACGTCATTTCCTCAGTGTGACACCAACACCATTCATGGAGCATTTGACTAAGTTAGTTTTCAAAAAAAACCGAATAATTTTGTAAAATCAACCTTCACAGTGGAATTTGTGAGCTCACTCTGCCAAGTCACTGGGTCCGGCCACTTGCTAGGAAACGAATGGTTTGCATTTTCTAATAATAACCAATTTATTCATATTTTCTGTTTCCAGTTGCCATTAAATAATAACTCACTTCATCTAGAACAACCAGTTGAGTCAAATTACTCGGTGATAAGATGCAGTCCAAGAGATTATTCACCTCTTTTGCAGTCCAAACGTTCGTTCCACTTTTTTGCATTAAAAAAATATGTTTAAAAACCCGTTTTCAGATGCAAAAAATCTTGTTTACCGTTATGTTGAAGTCGACATTTCCGATGAATCAACAAGTGTACTGGAGGCGGGAATGGCGGAGCAATGCTACTTGAGAGACGACTCGGAGGAAACCCACCACGACCATGACACACCCGGCGATGACATTTCCGATGAAAATATGGAAGTAGACCATGTAGATGAGGTGCGTAATTTGTAGTGCACTCTATCAAAAAAAGTTTATATCAAAATGTTCCAGAGTTCCAGTGGAGAGGACAACAATTATTCGAGTGACTTGACATACGAAACAATACAGAACAGGCAAAAAGGCGACAATATAAGGACTTCAGTTTGAATTTTTTCAGGCGTTCATTCATTTGCTAGCGTATATTTTATCATTTTTACTTATCTCGGTGATTCGTAAATACCCCGATGAATATTCCTCTCTATTGAGCAGGCAATAATTGATTATCACTTTGTCTGTATTTTGTGATATTATTTTCACACTTTTTTTTCAGAATAATGAATTAATTATTCTTATTCACTGTCAGTCATAATTACACAGTGCGCTAAAAGTTTATAAGACCACCCCCACTGCCACATGGCGCTTGAAAAATTGGACACTGCCACATGACGCTTGAAAATATTTTCAAGCCGACAATTTCCAAATCGGATTCAGGGCATAAGGTTACCTATACTCGATAGTTTTCGTGACGATACCTCAAAAAATGTCCGAACTGTCTTGATAAAACCAAAAATCGGCCTTTTGCAATCGTTGCAAGTTTAAAAGGCCACCCCAGGGGATAGGGCTTTTCGCCAATCCGGTTGAGGCCTACGAGCACAAAATATGTTATACATCTTTAAAAAAACCTTTTAAACTGTTTTGTGATTTTTTTATTGCTTGGTGAAACTCCAATAAAGGTGTTATTGTAATTATGCATGATTGCAACAGAAATTTTGTCTGCGAAAAGCTACAAAAAGTGCATTAGTCTTTGAGTCAGAAAAAATATATTTGTGAAAAAAGTTAGTCTTAAAAATCCAAAAAAAGTACGGTTCTAATGGGGTGTACTAGTGAGCATTTTGCAACAATTTACGCAGATGTTGGTAATGGGCTCATTCAATCGGAAAAAAACTCAGTTCGATAGCGGGAAAATTCGGTTTTACCGTGGGGGTCACATATCAAAATACCAGTTGTTTACTCGACTAAATGAGACCATAACGTGGGAGGCCAATGGTAATAAGGTGAAAGGTTGATCTAATACGGTCCGTATTTGTAGAGGAGGTAGTACTCGACCTGAACACCCTCTCTGTGATCTCCACAGTCATCCATGACGACGAGAAGGAAGATGTCCATGAGCAGATTGAGGTTATCGAGGTTGTGGCGGGCAAAGAGGTAGAACTGTTGGATGATGCCCATCGCCGGGTACGGACTGGTGGCAAGTTCGGCGATTCTCTCACGCACAAAATCGTTGACGCGATCTTTCATTCCTGAAAAAAAACGTTCAGTCTTCCAGATGTTTTGCGCAGTCCTATGTTCTAAGTCCCCTTATCAGAAAATGATTAATGAACTCACTCTGATACTCCACAATCTCGCAGTCATAATACTCGGTGAAAGTATTGTAAACAGACTGACAGTCGTTCAGCAGCACTGAAATAAATTTTCTGTAAAAGACAACGATGCATAAGCTCATTATTCACATATATATTTTTTTGTTTTGTTTTTGGCAGGGCTGGACGAAAGGCCGGTCACGTTTTTTCAAGGCCTACCGAAGTCTCGACGACAAACTTGCAATGATCTGATCATATTCAAACTTTGTGTGCTTTTCGGACTTGAACTGAAATATCTCGGGTCCCAGTTTCAAACCGATCGCATAATCTATGTGAATCAGAAGCCGAAAAGGCCGGTTTTTGAGAGAATTTCTGCCTTTTTCTCAAACCAGCATATCTCTGGACCAGATAATATGATCGGTTTGAAACTTGCACTCAAAATATTTCAATCTAAGTTCAAGAAGCCTGCAGATTTTAGATCCTATCGGGTTATTGCAAGTGTGTGAAATGTCAAGGTCTTTTGAGAAAAAGTTTTCGAAAATCCTGCACCGGTTTTTTGCACAGCCCTGATTTTGAACTACACGTATGTGTTCAAACTTTAAACGTTTTCAATTAAGAAACCAAATTTATGTTGAAAATTATCGGCTTGAAAACTGATGAATCGGCTTGAAAACTGATGAATCGGCTTGAAAACTGATGTGTCAAATAACTCATCAAACCTGCCTCTCTTTAATAAAAATAAACGAGTAAACAAAGGGCTAATGACAGTAGTTACTTTAGATTGCTCCATAGTTTCTACAATATCACCCCGATCGATTCGATAATAACACACACCCCCTTTTTCCAACCTAATAATCAAACTAACCTCTTTCCGATACAGTCAGGTCTCTAACATTGGCAACATGGCGCTCCTCTTGCTCTGCCATTCTGCAAATTGATTATATCTAGACAATTCTGGAGGAAAAGAGGTAATATTTCAAAATAATCCTGGAAAGTTCTGTACTCATCCCTCTCATCCCCTTTTCCGAAAAGCTTGTAAAATGTCTTCAGACTTAAAACTCTTTTAAGAATGCGTAGCCTGTTTCCATCAATGGTTGTGAGAAAGAAGGAAAAAGATAAAAGTGGGGAGGTCCGGCGGATTGAAGGAATATGACTAAACAAACACTATGTGGGCGCCTCGACCACCGCCACCTCCTCCCGCCTGTTCCCCCTGTTCCCCGCTACTTACGACTTTGTCTAGATTAATCGATATGGGATGGGAGCAAACTTTTTTCTCAACAGCGCGGCCTTCCGAGAGATATTATCTGTTTATGGGGCTGGGAACCTGTGCTCACCAAGCAAATTCAGTTGTTTCTGAATAACCATCAATTAGTGGTATCGGTTTAGCGTTTCCTCTCTTTTTCCCTTATTGTTCTGTTGCTCAATCGAAAATTCTGATCATCCTTTTCACTTCTTCTCGCGCTGACGCACGGTACTTCAATCACAATTTCTGGTGGTCTTATCTCACGGTATTCGTATGTTTTTCTTACATGTAGTTCATTTACAGTCAGGACGTAGCAGAGGGAACGCATATTTTGTAACGAGATTCAACGGCAACTCTTTGAGCGTAATTCAATTATGGCGCATGGAACACATATTTTTGGCGACACTCGTCGCAGCTCTGAATGCGTAGTTCAGTTATGGCACAGTACACGAAGCTATTCTTCCACAGCAAGATGTATTGACCAAAACTACACGCGCGTAGTTCGGTTATGGCGCGGCGCAGGGAGAAAATCTTTCGTGGCGGGACCCGACGGCAACTTTATGCGCACCGCAGGACGAAGAAAGACGCGTCGAACATAGTTATTGCCAAGCCGAGACTAACTGAAAATCTTTTCCTTCTCATTGGCCTACCGATTAACTTTTTTTCCGATTTCCCTCGTCTTCCCTCTGCTTGTAAAATGTTTCTGCTCTCACCAAAATTCTTACGATTAAGTTTTAATTATGAAAGTAACATGAACATGGCCAAGTTTTCTGACTGAAATAGAACGAATCAGCTACGACTTCGAACTTTTGAGATTGCAACGAGACAACACACATTTTTCTATAAAAGTGATGAAAATTAACTTAGAATTGGCATGTGTATCAGAAACCTCGTGTAGAACAATGTGCAAAAACAATAACGAATGCTATTTTCCTATTCTGGCATACGATGTTTTAATTTTCGCCCTATGTCGATGTTGAAATTACCTACTACATGCTTGTCACTTACATCTATTCATCCATCCATCCTCCCTCTTTCTTCTCCCAATTTCATGGCGTGTCAGTTAATTTTAGGCAGACATCTACTGTCAATCCAAAACGTTTTGTTTATTCTGTATACGTATGGAATCAAAATCTCTTTTTTCTGGTTCCCAAATCAATAATCTTTTAAAAGAGCGTATCCCCATATACGATCATAAAGTAGGAGAGTTCTTTCTTGATACTTTGCCAGCTGGTTATGAAAACGCATGTGTCGAGTGGGATGGAAAAGGATTTGCCTGGATTGTTGAAGGTTTAAGTAGAAACTTTGTAGTTTTTAATTCATAGATTTTCTTCACAGGTTGGCCTCAAATTGAGCTCAAAAAAGAACGAACTGTGATCAGAGGACGACATGTAGTACAACAGCTACTTCATCAAGGACTACTCCTATTCGATAAGCGAAATGTCATGTTTTATCAAAGTGAGTACCTTAAAAGTCTGTCGAGTGTTACAACAAAACAATACCCTTCAGAAGCACTTCCCATCGGATACGAGTTTGTGGCTATCGAAATGATTACCGACACTATCGCAAATATTGTGTCAGGTACACCAAAATCTTTCAATTTGATAGACATATTTAGCAGTTCATAATTTTATCTGAAAACCTCAGTGTGTACAAAGAAATGTCGAACAAAGCAGAAAACATTTTCCGGTCTAGTTGGTCCGGGTTTTAGTACAAAATTTCAACGCTTAATTTCTCATTCAAAATTGCTCTCAGACTCGTAATTTGTTTTAATTCAGATAACTTGTAATTTTTTCCTCAAACATAGAAAAGCTAATATTGTTGACTCCGCTATTGTGTGTCACCTCGTAATTTGGAGGCAATGCTTCTTTTCTTTTTTGTTTTCTTATCTGTGGGAACATTACAATAGTTGCAAAGACATTCGGGAGAAAGCTGAGAACGCTACTGGTGTGTATATTTGATGAACAGAAAACTTTCAAATTATTCTACAGGTTGGCCATCACTTCTATTTCACGAACTTCTTCGTCTTGGAGATGTACAGCCTGAACAGGAAGCCAATTCACTAGAAGAAATACGTTGTGTTCGTAACTGCACACCATCCAGTTCACAAATAACTAGTCCGGAAACGCATGGTTCGCCTCTCCGAAGATGTGAGTTCATATTTCAAATTTCGGATTGGATTTTTTATTTCAGATATCTGAAGATTAATCGAGCCCTTACGTTCTTTTTCTGTATGCATTATACTTTTTTTTTTGCCTTCTTGCAGCTAGAATAAATATTATTTTCAATTTGATTTTCAATACTTTTTTAAAACTCAGTTTGAGATTACTGAACTTGGTTCATAAAACCATTTGAATACATTCATAACTTTTTTATCCTTAACTTACATTTTTTACCATTCACTCATTTCTTAACAAATTTTCAGATGGAACAAAAAGAACACGAAAAGGTCGTTGCCAATGCTCTGGAAGTCCATTTTCTATTGGAAAATGTAAAATAGTGCAGATTTCAATTTTCCAATTTGTTCATATTCAGATTCTGGAAAAGGTAAAAAATGGAGATACCGCCGACATCTCTCTGGAAGCCAGCTCGGTCGTCTGGGCGTTGAACTGGTTCCCGCAATTTCAAAATACGCTTCCAAAGCTTTTTGGTTATATCGGAGCCAACTATGACACCATGAACCTAGTCAGTGTTCTCGATTACATCTCCAACCTGTTCTATTTCGGTGAGTAAACACAATTCTGTGTCTTCGAAGTAAATGGAGAACTGTAGCGTTCAAAACAATTTTTCAAAATCGATCAAAATATGACTTTCAGTAGCTACTGTACTTTGAAAAAAATGCTTTCAGGAGATAAGGAAAAGAATCCAGTCCGAATTATGGAGCCGGAATACTTGCCATTCTACAGCGCCTTCTGCAAAATGACCGGAAATCCCATAGACGCGGAAGGTATACCAAATTACATAATTTTGGACCGCAAAACCGTCCAGAAATTGGTGAACAGATCTAAACCTCATTTAATTTGCAGCTGTGATGACTGATTTCAAACGGAGACAGCAAAAACACGTCGAGGATGCGGTGTCAAAAGTTCGCGCCAAGGCTGAGCAAGTGAAGACGGAAAAGATGAAGCTGAAAAATATACGTATTTCCAACTACACTTCCAAGAAATCAGCTTCTTCGGATAGAAAGTCGAGCGAAACCCATTTGTACGATTACGTGACCGAGCAGTCGGAGGGCGACAACAATACTTCGGATGGAGAAAACAGAGATTTCTCGGCCATCCGCGGGTCTCGTAAGCGCAAGCTTTCAGTTCCCCACCGTATCATCTAAATTGTACCGTATGCATGTACGTATACTGTTAAAAGATTGAGCAGCAATTCTCTTTTTTTTTATTTGGACGCCTTGTTGGTAGTTGGCTTGGTATTTTTTCACTTCTACACATTTTTCTCTGCTTTCTATCGTGGTATTTTACTTGATTTCATTGTCAAAAAATTTGCTCATTCCTTTAAATAAAATAGCCCATGTTTGTCTCGTCTTCCCTGTTGATCCTTCCGCCTTGCACAATTGTGAGGTGAGCGGAGGAGTCTTCGTCTCTGCGACCGACACACTATTTCTTGCGTGTGTGTGTCTTCACTAGAACGTGTGGTTTTTAGCACTATCAATTGGTAACCTCGTCATAATTGGAGAGGGACACTAACTTCTTAAAGAAACAGGAAAACAGGCAAATATATATTTTTTACATTGGGTTCGAGAATTATTTTCTGTTCTTTTCCGAACGTCTGTATTCAGAAAGTCAATTGTGGTTCTCTCAGATAAATAATTTGCGCAGGGTGAGCGTCCCGCGCGGAGATACTCATCGTCGTGTCCCCCTCTCTGTTCAGTTCGCCAGTTCTGTGAAACAAAAATAGGATATAATCGTGTGTGGTGGTCAAGAAATATTGCGACGGAGTTTGGATTTTGACTAAAACTCGAACGATTACTGGTAAGAAAAATATTTTGCGACGTTTTGAAAAATACAGGATTTGCATATAATATCAAAATTCTCTGAATTGCACCAACGGTTTTTGTAATTTAAATTTTTTAGAGCGATTGAGACTTTCAAAAACCTTATACTGAAAACAACACGCGATGTTTCTAAAATTTCACCATAGATCCCTTAGAACATATTCCAGAGACATACATTTGGCAGAGATTTTTACGCTTAATTTCAGGTTAGATCAACAAGATAATAATCATAGGTTATAAGAGAAGTGCCAGCCAAAAAATTATATTTGTTGGGAATGATGTGAAACCAGCGTTTTGAACAACTCTATGACAAAAAAGAGGATACGACTAAACTAAGGAACCTAGATGAAGGTAGAACGGCTCCTTACATAGACTAACACTATGAAAATATACTCAGATTTTCAACTGATAGTATGTGCTCAAGACCCATTCCTTCTATATTTCAGACTAATTCAAGTGGCTTTCCCGTTGTCCTTCTCATTTATCTTCTTTTTCGCGCGTCATTGCTCTTTCTTTTCTGTTCACCAGCAAAAAAAGAACGCGTGCCCTTATTTTACATTCGTCTGGGACCACTAAAAATGCGCATAATTCCCAGAAGACGCGAAAAGTCGGCGTGCAAGTGTTGAGAGCAAAAATCCTGGTTTGTTTAATATCACATGAATAAGTTACACAGTTTCAGACATCAATTTCTGTCAAATCAAATTCTTCAGACAAAGTTTCCTTCTTCACACTTCATGTGCATTAAAATGAACACGGAAAGTAGAAGTGTTCATGTGTTCTTGTTCTGCTCGTTAGAACCACTGGACCGTGAAACTTGGCGGAGGAGCCGATTTCGAAATAATAAAAGCACACACGTGTCTTCATAGTTGAACAAAGATCTGGAAGATTCAAACATCATTCTGTTATCAGTTGGAATCTTGTGGGGGAACAGGCGTATCCTTAAATCTTTGAGTAAGTATATTCTCTAGGGGAATCAGAAAAAGTTTGCCTCTAGGTTGCCCGCACGAGTTAAAAAATGTTTAAGATTTGCTTTGTCTGCTGATGCAATTGAGAACAATTTGTTCTCTTCAGTTTTATTTTGGTGAAAAGATGTATTTTTCCAATTTCAAACAATGTGTTTCATGCTCACCAAAAGGCACAACATTCCGCCGAGTCATCTCCTCTCCACATAAGCATGAAAATTGTGGGCGGTGCTCTCGCATGATGTTGGCATTTTTTCCGGTGTTCGGTATTCTAAAAATCTCCGTTTTCTTCGCACTATTTCTAAAATGTCTGAGCTCTCTGGGGACACATGACTTGGCTCATGAGATCATAAACTTTGCCACTCCTCAAAACGAGCGCTCCACCGCTCCATCTTTCTATTCTCACTCATTCGCTTGCCCTTGAGAAGTTCACGCGACAGAAATCGACTCAACTCGACCCAACAATGTTCTTCAGAGTACTATTAGTGAGTTCGCAGTATTTCTTCTTTGAAAGCAGGTAAATTGTTTCTTATCAGTTGTCTGCTCTGTGCTTGGCTGTTATCGAAGCCCTGGTTACCGTACCATCGGACACCAAAGTGTCCATCTACGACTTCTGCTCTGAGAAAGTGCCATGTGCTCCCGGACACCTGTGCCACGATGGCTTCTGCCTCATGCAAAACTACGGAGCTTACGCCCGTGGCGCGTATTTTCGTTCTCTTTTCTATCGCTAAGACCTGACCATATTGGGATGTCATAGACGACTGTTGAATAAAATAAATATTGTTCATTTTATCTTTATCCCTCTCCATCAACTTTTAACAAAATAAATGAATAATAAATAGAATTGTTACACATACGAAAAATTTTACTTATTGAACAGCGGTTGTGATGGATGGTAATCATCGAAAAGACTCGATCATCGATAGCGATTCCAGCGACGCGGATTCTCGTAGAAGTGGTCTCTGATCCATGCGATTCTGGTAAAAATTTCAAAATAACATCTGGTCTCAATACACTCACCCCCAAATGTATCTGATGACGACACGGAGCACGCGGGCAATATCTCGGCGGACGATGCGAAGCCAGAAGCGAATCTGTCCGACGACAGGCATGTTTGTTAGGAATCACAGCTGAATGATAGAAGACAAACAAAAGTGAAAAAATAAAAACTCTCGCTCTGTTGGGCGGATCTGAAGATTGTTGCCAGGGAAACTTCTGACTACCGGTTGGAAGACTTTAAGTCAAGATGCAAAGAAATCAAGAAAAAGATGCAAAGAAATCAAGAGTTCGATTAAATTTTACTTACAAACAAACACTGATGATTATGTTGAGAAACGGAAATTTGAACAATCAAAATACAAATTGAGTGATCATAAAATTCTCAAAAAAAACGTGTTTTTTTTTGTCTGAAAATGTCTGAAAATATTTGTTCCGGATACTGCACTTGGTATCATCCAAATTTTTGACGCAGAATATGGGATATTGCAGCTCCTTTTAGGCAAGGCGCTGCAATCAGGTCATTTCTGACTTTACCGCGACTGTAGCAAGTTGCTAGGTTGTTCCAACTGTCTGAATTAATTCCTTTTTCCATATTCATTAAGATTCAGTTTTTATTTAATTCGGCCTTTTACGATACCTGTTGCTTCTGTTTGGTTGAAACCAGAGCAAGCGGGGCCTGGACTTTCGTCCCACTTGCAAATATCCGATCGGACCCATACTCTGCAGGTTTCTTGTAAATGAATTGAAGTATATTGGGTCCAAGTTTCAGTCCGATCGGATCATCCAGTCCAGAGATATATGATCTAATCGGTCTGAAATTCGGACCCAATATACTTCAATCCAAGTCCAAAAATCCTGCAAAATTTTGGTCCGATCTGATCATTGCAAGTGGATTAAAGGACCAGGGAACCCAAAAATTTTTTGATGTTTTTGTGAAATGTTTTTGTTACTGTTTGAATTGTCTCTTATTGCCTCATACACTGGTGAAATGCTGCCTCTCAAAAATGCCAATGAACGAAACGGCATGCAGTTGAAGTTGTGGCCGTGGCCTTGCGCCAATGGCCGAAAAATATATAAAAATATATGCGCTTCTCGGCCATTTTATTTTTTCCGCTTTTTTACAGGTTTTTTTCCAAAAATTCACGGTTTCTCCCATTTTTCAGTTGATTGACATTTGTTCGGCACTTACTTATTTTTTCACTGCTAAAATATTGTTTTCATTCAGTCGATATGAAGTGCCAAAATGGGAGAAACCGTGAATTTTTTTAGAAAAAAACCTGTAAAAGCGGAAAAAAATAAAATGGCCGAGAAGCGCATTTATTTTTTTATATTTTTTTCGGCCATTGGCGCTAGGCCACGGCCACTACTTCAGCTGCATGCCGTTTCGTTCATTGGCATTTTTGAGAGGCAGCATTTCACCAGTGTATGAGGCAATAAGAGACAATTCAAACAGTCACAAAAACATTTCACAAATTAATCAAAAAATTTTTGGGTTCCCTGGTCCTTTAAACATCCAGACCTCGATAGGCCTTCAAAAACGTTCATTATTTTATACGGAACTTTATTCCTATAAGCAACTTTTTTGTTCTCAAGCCAAAAAATTAATACTGTGTGTGGGCTATTCGTTTTTGAGTTTGTTTATGTCTTTGATGTATATTGACCGATTGACAATCTGCTCACAAAGTCCTTTTTTTGCACTTTTTACTGAAAACCCCTCTAGAACGAAATTATTTTTACACAGCTGTTAGAAAGTGTTAGACCATCTGCTTAAACTTAGAAAAAGAAAGTCTTAAGTAATCCCTTGAAGAAAGCATACGAAATAATTTGAGGAGCCGAAGTTGATTTGATGGCGATTCGTATTGTAGAAGTTTGATCCGTTTTCTTCTATCGTTTTGAGTAGCTGTCAAAGTCATTTGTCTGGTTGTTACTAGTGACATTCGCAAAATATTATATTTTCATAGTTGTCATGGGCCGGGCCGGGCCGAGGTAGAAACATATAAACCTTTTTTCAAGTTTTCAGTCTATTTCAATAGGGATGTCAAAAATGACAGTGATGGGCCTTTTTTCTTACGTCACCGTGTCTTCGTAACTCTCATTTTTCCGTCATTTTCCTTTAGTTTTAGATAATTTGGGTTCACGACGCTATGCAATACGTCAATTACTTGGCAGTTCTCAGCATCGTACTTGTTAGTACACACTCCCAAAACATCTTGGACTTCCTAAAAGAGCCAAGCACTTGCTCGTTCCAGCAGCTCAACTTTGAGTATAAAATGGAGTGTTACTATAGTCACAGATAGTGCTACAAAATCGAGACGTGGGAGAGAGATCACATGCATCAGTGAGTACATTTATTTATTTTTGTTTTTGGATGATGTTTTGTAGCTTTCATTTCAGATTCTATCACACCATTCACATTCATGAACGCTGCAAGAGTGCTGGAGTTTCGACACGATTTTTTAGTGGAAAATTTGTTGGAAACGGGCTTTTCAATGTATAAAAACTTAGAACAAATAGGAAAAATAGTTAAAATTCAGGAGAACCACCGTATCTTTTTCCGGATTCTGCACAATTGCACTGAGTTTGCCGATAAGTTTTTGTCCATCATGACCACACGCAGTTGTTCTCCGAGGCATGTGGCCCATCCCAGTGAGTTATTTTTTTCTCATTCCGTGGGATTCCGCTATATTTTTACATGTCGAGATCAGAAAATGCTCCTGAACTGTGATCCGAAAATCACTTTCAAGACCGTTAGAGACTATAAATTTTTTCTGATCTTGGCGAAATTTTACGTCGATCTATGTAAACAATAAGTACTTTTGGAAATAGCGGAGTATCCCTTTTTTTTTAAACTATTGCAGCATTTCCGCAAAAATTTTTTTCCTCTACCTCAACGTCACCAACCTCGGAAGTATGCACCAATAATGTACTAAATCTGTGATTGATTTTACACTTTTTCATAGAACATAAATAGTTTTTTTCCGTGAAGAACTTCTCATTCAAAGTAATCGAAAGTGACAGGAAAAAAAGAACAATCTGTCCAGGAACCAATCACATAAATGCGTCTCATGTCGGGGGAAGTAATCAGAGAGAAAATTGACTATTGGAGAAATTGTGCATATAGATTGAACGAGCGGTTGGCCAGATTCTCAAGTCGTATGATGTAGTCACAGATTGTTTTGATTCCTAGAATCGTGGTCAAACATTGAAATTCGACGGTGCGCACGCGGAACTATTATTCATTTTCAGTTTTCTGATGCAATACGTTCAGTCATTTTGAAACTACTGCCGTCTTTGAAAGTTTTAAACACAAATCATCCCACTTCGATGAGAACATTAGTAACGTCATGTATCTTTCTCCCCTCTGCCATCTCTCTTCTTCTTCTCTCGTATTCTTTAATCTTTTCTACAATACTACAAACCTCGAGTCCGCTTCAAACTCTCCTATTGGACATACATGCTCGTCCCGCCTCAAAACTGAACGCTTATAAAATGAATCGCGAATTTAGTGTTAGGTTCGCTTTCCCTGTGTCGGCCGTTCAGCTGATCAGCTTTCTCATACTTTCTTCCAAATCAATTACATTAATGTTCGAAATTTAGCCTTCATGAAGTTCATCATCTTTTTTTTCCTCCTGGCGGTTTCCACCAATGCCTACTTCACCGGGCCTTTCTCGTTTCCGAAGGATCTTCAGATTATCACCCAAAAGGAAATGGTGACAGTGAATGAAAGACCCGGAATTCTGGTTTATCCATTTCATATTGACAACTCTCGAGGAATATATATACACCTCAAAAGCATTGAAGGTGTTGCTCTTGTTGGTAAATTATCGCCGGTCGTAACAGCATGTTTGAGATAAAGCCATTTCAGCAAGAAGACAGAACTACGAGCTGAGCATGCGTATAGACGTTGACCAAGATAGAAACGTGACATTCTCACTCGACAAGTGTGGTTTGCGCTCATTGCCTATAACTACTCTTTTCAACAAGGAATCCATTATTTTTCAACCCTACTACATATACATTTTATCGGATTCTGGTGTGATGCACTGCCACAAATCTGAACTTCCGTAAGAGAAAATCACTAGAAGCATTCTGTTCCGAACAGGAAATACCTTTTCCAGATTGCGCATGCTCATAACCGGAGAGTTCGATACAACGGGAACTATTTCGTTCAACATCTTGGAATTTCCGAAAACTATTCCAGCCCTTTTCACCAATACTATCATACTGTATTTCTATCCAATTATGTGGTCAATTCTCGTGCTTGCAACCGTTTTTGCGGGTTAGTTTTGCGGATATCCGAGTCAATGTTCATTATTCATGTTTAGCAATCCCAATGATGTGCTGCCTATGCAACCAAATCATGCAAAGATATGGAAACCACCGTACTTGGACGGAGTATACTCAAGTCAGATCTGTTTACACAGCTCTTTAAAATAACTTATAATGTCGAGTGTTATTTGTTTCAAAATAAAATTAAAAAAAAATATGCACATGTTAGTGTTGAAAAACGTATGAGATATAGATGTACCTTGCTTTAAACTATAGCTTCTAACAAACATGCATGTGCATTGTAAAATTCAGAAACGCTTTATCATTACAACTTTTTGTGTTAGCTATTATTTGTGATTTAAATTCAATAGTTGTTTGCTTTTTTCACATTACAAAAAATTGAAGATTTATTTATATTTTCCATATATTCCACGTATTCATATTCTCATTCTGACTCCAAATGCGCCACAATTGTGTTTTTATTTCCTCTTCCCATTGCGTTTTTATTTCTTCTTCCCTTAGACACTATGAGTAAAAAAACAAGGGTGTGTATTGTCGTTCTGTTGCGCTGAGGAAGAAGCTTGATATAATCTATGTATGATTTCCATTTTCTTACATGAGTTGATGCTGAAATTCAGCTGATTATAACATTCTCTTGGACACTTATTTTTCAGAGGACACTCTTCTTTTTCAAGGGGACCCTTGTTCTACACTAGTACCATAGTACATTTGCCTGGCCCTATTTGAATTTTGTACGGTCCCGCCTCTCTAGCCTTTGTGATCGTCACCTGAAGGGGGCGTAATGCCGGTGAAGCACGGCCGAGTGGGCGGGATTTCACTGTCACTATATAAACCGAGTACAACGTTCATTCTCTTCCTCCTTCCTCCTTCCGACGTTAGTGCTATGCAAGAAGTCGAACTCTCTCTCTTCCTCCTTCCGACGTTGTTGCAATGCAAGAAGTCAATCACTCAACCACTCAGACTAGTTTAGAGCGGTCTTTATCATCTATATTCTCAAAAAGTCTGCCCAGGAACACTTATTTTCCAGAGGACACCCTTCAATTCAATTCGATTCATTTATTCATCGCAGAAAAAAAAGGAACACCAGTAAAACCCTTCTGTTTTAAGGGAACGCTTGTTCTACACTAGTTCCATAGTACATTTGCCTGGCCCTATTTGAAATTTGTGCGATCTCGCCTCATCGCAACTTTTCAGACTTGCAACGGGCCGGGCCGGGCCAAAATTGGAAATTTTCCGGCCCGGTCGGCCCGGTAGGATGCACCTAAAAATTCAAAGCGAACCTACGTTATCGTCGTTTTGCTTCAATTTCGAAGATTCATTGTAAAAACCAGCAGAAATAGAAAAAAAGACGAAAAAGGCAATATTATAGCATAAAAACCTGTCAAAAAATAGAAATTGCTGTTTAAAGTCGCAAAATTTTCACAAAAATTACGAAAATTTTCTCAAGAGTGGGCGGAGCGATTGATTGCAACTCTGGCACGCCATTTTAGCAATTTTGCCGCACGCGTTTTCCTTTTCCTTCATATTTTTTTTGCATATTTTTTTTGAGGTCTAACTTCCGGGCCGACCGGGCCGGGCCGGGCCGACGATTTGCTGGCCCGGCCCGGGATTTGGCAAGTCTGCAACTTTTCTTCTAAACACTGACTCTTCTTCAACCGAACAAATTGTTTTCTCTTTAAAACGATCCTTTACACTCTTCCCAGTATTATCACCCAGCTGAACACTGCAAATTTTGAAAGTATTCGGAAACACGACCTATTTCTGATACATTAGACAACTGACTGAGTCTAACTGTTGTCTTGAATTTTCATAGAACATCATAGAAACTTCATAAGACGTTGATGAAAAGTTAGTATTTTCTGTTGTCAGGTGAAAGAACTTTTTTTGGAATTATGTTGTAGTTCTTCGAGTGATTTTTCAGAATGCAAATTTTTATCACAGGAGAGATTAATGCAACTGGAACTCTTTCATTCCATATTGTGAACATTCCCAAGAAAAGCTACAGCATTATCCAAGATGCAGTTGCTTCTATTCTCTTTCCCTTTGTTTATCTGTCAATACTTGTGGTTGTTGTGTTCACAGGTATGATAGCTTTATAACCTTCAAGTTTTCCGAGGGATTTTGTACATTTCTGAGTTTGTAGAATAAAAAATATTATGTACATGGTTACAGTCGTTCCGCTGGTTTGATGGGCAGAGAGAAGACAAAGGAACTCGCCACAATTTAATCGAGACGAACAAAGCAACTGAAAAAATGCGAATGCAATTGGTCAATGTGAACAATCGGCCACTGTGATTCCATTCTTGAAGTAATAAAATGTTGAATCAGAACGTGTTCATTTATAAAATTGAATCAAATTAATTAACAAACAGCTGTTTCACCACAAAGAAGTGAAGTGATGTAAGCGGCTGTGTTCGCGAGGTCGTCCTGGCTGCTTACTTGACGATGACATTTGGCAATAGCGGCCAGTTGAGTCATGTTCGCAGTGTCTCCAAGCCCAATAGCAAACATTTCAACACGCGCCTAAAGTTAGTTATTAAAATGATAAGGACAATTAATACAACCTGTTGCAACCTCTTTGCTGATGTTGTTGGGTCAGGGAATCCATTTTCTTTTCCGTCAGACACATTTCCTTTGTCCCATCCTTGCGAACTCAGCAATATCAACAATTTTCTTACCGGCGACGGGCGTAGTGGTGCCGTATTGTTTTCGGCTGTGATAAAATCAAAAACGCTGAATTTTTCATATATGTATGTGTTATTCACGAAAAAAAGCTCACGATTGAATGTTATTGCCATTGACGCCAGTGTAACCTAGACTGAACAATTCAGCAACTTCCTCTTGGTATCTGTCAAAACTATCAATTGTGTTCAGATCGCCGGAGAAGTGAGCTTTAGCATCATAAGTTCCAAGGAGGATGCGCGAGTAATCTTTTCCAATCGTAATTGCGTTGCCAATAGTTTTCACAGAGGCGATAGTCTGCAAAAAAAATTAATTTGAAAACGGTTCTATAGAATTTCCTTTAAACTTTGTTATCTACAAAGACTTACCGCGTAATACATATCTTCAGTAATACTGTCGGAAGAATCAAATGAGATTATGATGTCAAGCTTAGCAGTTGATGAATCACATGGTGCCAGCGAAGTAATAGTTGCTGCAGTGCCTTCGACAGTGGTTGGAAAAGGTTGGAAAGTAGCTTAAAAGCAAAGCGTCAATGCAATTTTTAAAAATAGGTTATTATTACACTGAGGGCGAATTTCTCCATCACAATGAATTGTATATGTGCGTCGGAACGGATGTCCTTCGAAGTCCAGTCCATCGAGAGCAACTACGAATTGGTTCCGATAGCATTGGAATGTGCTCTGCGACACGTAAGGATAAGCACATCCATCACGTTTTATCAATGGGCTAGCCCATGCAACTCTTGTCTCAGCAAGATCGAAGATTTGGGCGTATGTGAGAACTCCTCCCCCGGATATTTGAGCAACAATGGCGTTGGCAAAATCTCCTGCTCTTGGGAATAGAACAGCTCCTCCGTCATGGTACCCTTGGTCGGTTGCCACGTCTTGTGTGAATCCAAGGTTCACTTCCAATTGAGACATCGATCGAATGTTCAACTAAATACAATAAGCATTGAACCAATAATCTCTTATAGTCCTACAGTGCATGGTCCAGAGTTGGTCATTCCATAGTCAACATCAATTGTCCATACTCCTGGCTTCTCCCCAGACTGCTTGAAAGCACGAACTGTGTTTGTTTTGGATTTGACAATAGTGAAGGAGTCTACTTGTTTGTCTGAAATCATAATTTTTGAACAAAGTTACATGAAGCCCATTATTACTTTCAGTGTTGTACACAGCTATGTCAGGAGCAACCTGGGAAAAAATGTCAATGATAGCTTCAGTTCCATTTGCGTCAAGTTGGATGTAATCTTGATAGTTGGAGCAGTCACTGAAATTATTGGAAAATAGAAATACCAATCAAACATTTTTATACTTGCCCCGCGAGAAGGTGGAAATTACGCTCGGCTAGAGTCTAGCCTTAGCCGCTGTGTAAAACTTCGGCCATGTCATAATTTTTGTGTTTTGTCTTCCACTTTTTCAAAACGTAAAACCTCGGCCACTGGCCAAGTCTAGCAGAGCGGGATTGCCACCTTTTTGCGGTACTAAAAAGACCGCTCGATTAAAACCCTTTTTTCCGCTCTCTCTCTCTCTCTCTCGTATCTCTCGTGTAAAGTCATCACAGAACCGATGGAGGGTGGAGGAGGATGAGAGAGTGTTGTTCACGGAATCCACCTCCCGATGCAAAAAAAAACGAGAAGAGGGTGTTGACTGAAGCAAAGCGGCAATGTCCCTTTTTTCTTTTTTCTCTTCCTCTCAATATAAATACTGCATCATCGCGCATATTTGTGGCGGTTCCATGGTGTAGCGGTTAGCACTCAGGACTTTGAATCCTGCGACCCGAGTTCAAATCTCGGTGGAACCTATCATTTTAATTGTTCATTACGTTTTTACCTTAACTGATGAGTAACCACGTAGTATGATTGATGGAGACTGGCCAAGATTAAGGTCCAAGTGCTTTGAAGATCATCTGGAGAAGTGAGCTGGTAGGATGTTCCACCGGTGATATGGGCGGCTTCGAACATTGAGTTTACTGTTGGATCATCATAACTGGTCGCATCTCCGGGTGGCTTTGTGTCGCCAATAAACAAAAAGTTTATCGAAGTATGAGAAAGAGCAAGAGCGGAAATGACAGTTTGACGGTCAACAGTATCTTCCGCATTTCCAGAAGTGATAACGAAGACTTTCGAGTTTGGCATTACATTCGTATTAGTAATTGCTTTCACAATTCCAGTGAATACATCACGTTTTTGTTGTTGGGCCGTGTACGGAGTGTTCTTTAATTCATTCTAAATGAAACAATTGTTTGGCTGAATAAATTTCAAAAACAATATCGCACCGCTAACATCGATGAGAACTCCGTAGAGTTTTTGGAAGTAAAGACTTGGGAAGTGGATGGCACAGACGGATTTGCCTTTAAAGATTCTGCATCTCGGAATATAACTCCAACAAAACTAGTAAACCACGATGGATCTTGTTCCTATAATCTTTTTATCTGATTTCATCTTATTTGCAAGTAACCTGAATGACGCTCAAAACACCGTTCAGTGTCTTCTCAAAGTTTTCATTCACAGTTTTCATAGCATCGTTTGAAGTTCCATCGAGAACAACAATAAAAGTCCGACCATTGTCTCCAATTGCTGGAACGTCTAACTGGTTTCTATCACAAATCGCTGAATTTAAAATAAATATACATGCTGAATTTATGTCGAACTTACGAGTTTCACAAAACTTTCCACCAAAGTTCGAAGGACAAGTGCATTGGTCAAGTGTGGCAGATAGGAACCCACCATTCTGGCAGTAGGCGTATTCGCATGAGTCTCCGTAGAAGTTAGCAGGACAAATACAGTTTCCTTTGTGAAAAACACCTCCATTTGTGCAGGAATTCTCACTAACTCCTCCAATGCATGCAGCCGGCATAATTCTTTGATAAAGGTATCCGGAATCATCAACTCCTGAATTGATTATTGTTTATGTTCATTATTTATTGACTATTACCTGTGATCAACATTTGATAATAGAAGTTTGGACACGCAAATGGCGTTGAAATGAATCTGTACATGCAATTATCGCGATAACTCAATGATTGAGCTTGTAGCATGGTAAAGTTGTCATAGTAAAAATGAGCATACTCCACTCCTTTTTGGTTTGTGACGCCATTTGCGTAAACAATAAGTCTATTGGACTCTGAAACCGAGCAAAATTTGATGCGTTGAATGTACCTCGTATTTACCTGTATTTTTGTTAGGCTCTTCTCTTCCAACATCATCATGAATATTGGTAGTGAAACGGGTGGCAATTTGAACTGTTGACTGAGATCTCACCGCAATACTGCACTGTCCGCTTGCTTGCACACGTATTTTCCAAATTCCACGTGCAAGATGATCTGAAAGAATGCATTTTTTGTTACTCTATGTTTTCAGGCCCGAAACTTTCATTTTTAGTTATTTCAAAATTTTGCAGTTTCTTACACAATTTTGGAGCCTGCTGGGCCGGTGAGTTTCACGTTATGGCCCCGCCTATAGTGCAATATGCAGTTGTTTGTGAAAACTTACTGATTTCAGGGTCGGATGCCGTGTAGTCGGTGCTATCTGTAAAAAGATTGTCACATACGTAGCTAGAAGCTTTAAAAAAATTGAAAAAATTAACTTACAAGCATGCTTTTGACAGACGTACAGGTATTTTTTAGTGCAATCGTCCGTCATCCAGCCTCTGGATTCTTTAGGCCCTGTGTTCCAGTCCACTACGCACCTGCAATGTGCTATATAACATTCAAGTCTTGGAAGAAATTCTAACCTTTTATCCGAAGTAACCACAGGTTGTCCAGTCATCCAGTTTGTGTACTGAGTGTCTTGAAGAGTCAGATTAAGTTTCCCATCAATAGTATCCCATTCGAATTGTCCCATTGTGAGAACATCACTGAGACCAATCCAGAATTGAGCTCCTTCGGAAGCTTCTGAAACGTTCATTGCTTTTGAATTTCAGTAGTATTGCGAACGAACTATTCATTCCATCCTGTTCCCCTTGATTGAATACTCCAGTCAACACCGCCTGTTCATTGTGACAATCGGCTACAGCTTCGTACCAAGTCTTCCTGTCAAACCCAAATTTGAAGCAGTGACTGCCGTCAGGAGTCCATCCATCATCACAAACTCGAGCAATATGATCCATTCTTGCGTTTGTTCCAAGATCATTAAACACAGTGGTTACTGTGGCAAGGGAATCTGAATCCGTTTATTGTATACATAGTAATGGGTTTTTAAGCTTTACCTGTCGGTGGTGTGTAAGTTGGATCAGCAGTCAAAAATCCTTGTGTGTAAGAAGTGAAAGATTGTGTGCCATCATCAATTGGAACATAAAAAATCGCATCTGTACAGTCTTCAACTGTGCTTTCAAAAATCAAGTTTGACATGTAATGTGTCGGAATCTGACTGAAAACGTTTCCTGCATTTGGAGTGGTAGCAGTAATGAAAGCTCCTCCAGAGAATTGTGCGAGAGAAATAAGGCCGTCAAGAGTGATATCCTGACCACAAGGGTTGAGACTTGATTGGACAATGTTGATTTGAATTTTGTTCACTTCGATGCGTTGGAGAATTTTTTCATATGAATCCATATCTTGTGTGGGCTGGCCGTACAGAAAGACGTAAACTATACCTCCCCATTGGACACTGAATAGAATCAAAGTTCTCAAAACAAACAGAATACTATTCACTTGTCATGAGAAATAGTTTCCAGAAGAGTGGCATAAAAGTTGAGGCCGAGACAAGTGTATCCAGTTTGATTTCTATTTTGATCGTAAAGGCTTGAAATTCCCGTCACTAAATCTTGTCCGCTCTCACTGTCGACCACTAAAGAGTGAGCTGTGTCATTGAATCGAACCAATTGATAGTTGGAAATCCACTTAGGATGCTGATACAGAATATCATTAATTACACGTGGTGCAGCGTCATTTAGCGTTCGAAGCGTGGACCTTGTGGTTAGGGAATCATGTACCATAACCGTTAAACTTCTGTGGTTGTATCCCCAGAAGCCATAACCATTGTACTCGTAACACTTTGCAACTTCGCAAAACTGTCCAGAAAAGCCAGCGGGGCATTGGCACAATCCAAACAAAGCATTTCCTCCGTTCTCACACAGAATCTAAATTAAATTGCGGCTCAACTTCTTATAAATACAGTCAGTAGAGTTTCAGAAGACGATTATACTTTTATTTACTTCACTTTGAAATACTGAGAGACACCTTTATACTTTTATATAGATATCTAGAGAAAAAACATTTTTTCGTGAGTTCGCAAATTTTTAAGCCTTCTGTCATGCAGTTATCTGACCTGGTTGTTTAGTTTTATTGGCAGTCTAGTTAAGTTTTCAGCGGTAGTATAAAAAAACGGTTGTCAACTGGGTAGATGGAGTACTAGACAAACAGGTACTATCCGCCTTTTTCTAAGAAACATATATGACTCTCTCTTCAAGTA
The DNA here is from genome assembly GCA_946814055.1 of Caenorhabditis sp. 36 PRJEB53466. Lineage (NCBI taxonomy): Eukaryota > Metazoa > Nematoda > Chromadorea > Rhabditida > Rhabditidae > Caenorhabditis > Caenorhabditis sp. 36 PRJEB53466. Next base: position 492,375 of record CAMPFS010000006.1, on the reverse strand, counting down.
AAAGACTTTTCAGTTTTCTAAAACTAAAATAAAGAAGATATGATATTTTTGTTTTGTTCGATACACGTCACACGTACTTGTTGACATTTGTTTCCAGTAAAATGCGTGGGACACTGGCATGTGTTGTTATAGTAGACACCGCCGTTCAAACAGTTGCTGTCAATTGGATTTGGAGCTACCGCAGAGCAGTAGGAAGTAGCGGTTCTTAAAACAACTTGTCCATAAACATCACTTGTATACACCTAAAACTGGTTTAATTTCTGGACCCCTGACCCATTTTAATACATTTATATAAAGCGGGAGATATGGCTGCGGGCAGACAAACATTCCAAAGTACATCTCATATTGACACATATCTCGCCACGCTCCAGATGAAGCGTAAAGAACTTGCCGTTCACTAGTCTGCGGATCTAAATAAATTTAATCCCGTAGATCAATTCTGTCCTTTTGAGTGAAATTTATGTTACCGTTATACCAAATGACAGCTTCAATTGTGGCATCCAATGGATCATCAAGGTACAAAGAATCCATTCTGGCTACCAAGTGAGAAGTAGCTTCTAAATTTATAACTGTTTTTTATGTCACGTCGAAATCATACGATAAACTGGTGCATGATAGACGTCATCAGTGCCAATGTTGTCAGTAACAGAAGTATAGAGACGGTAAGTAGATCTGCCCATCAAACGATATTGACAAACTGAGCTATGAGATGTGTTTGTGTTGATGTTCAACTGAAAATATACATTTCGTCCTCAACCATACAGTTTGAACTCACGAAATAAGCTCCAACTGGTGGTTTTTCAGTCCTCCATACGTAAAAATCTCCATTTGCATAAAAAAGTGGCGGCGAGAACTGTGTGTTATTTGGCAACGTGAGCACCGGGGCCAAGTTAGCTGAACAATACGTTCAAGTAGTTAAAGAAAAACGTGATATCACTCACATCCAGTAGCTTGCAGAGTAAGAAAATCAATGGACTGGTCTACAAAGAACGGCTGGAATTGAGGAGCTTTTCTGCAGTCTTCAAGATCATTTGTGAGAATTGTGTCATACTGCCAAAGGTCTTGAGCAACAGAGAAAGTTGCATTTGACAGTTGAAGAAGACTAGTTCGAATCAAAAGTCCCTTTGACAGCCGAGAAATGGATCTTAACTGATCAAAAGTGTTTGAGCTGACATCCACATTGCAGCTGCCACTTGCAGAATCTGTTAGCATGAAAAAGATTTGAGCATGGGTGTTCACAATTTGTTCCATCAAATAGCCAACAGTAGTAAAGTCGTCATTAGAGGTTCCGTCAGAAAATACAAACACTGGCGAGTTCTAAATTATTGTGGAAGTTTTAACTTTTTCTGATAGTTGCGTAATAACCGGATATTTTTTAAATGTTGCACTGTCCAAAGTTTGAGATACTCCAGCCAGTAAAGCATCATCACATTCGGTTTCAGTTGGCGGGGCTATAAGACTGCGGATAGAGCTGACAAAATCTTCGCCAATGTCGTATTCGTGGGAGAACACGATACCTGCACAAACAGTAGCTTTAAAGGCATTCTCAGTTTTTTGTAAATACCATTGTCAGAAACAACAGTTAAAATGAACTTCTGAAAGAAAATTGGGTAATGAAGTTCATAGTAGTTGACAATCAAGTCAGCCGCTTCAGCAATTTCGTTAAGTTGTACTTTCATTGAACTGGCGGAACGGACCACAAATGCAATGGCGCTTTCCGCTTCTTCAAAGTCATCCGAGGACTGTTGAAGGCAGGAAATATGCTGGCAATGATCTCCACTGTATCCAATATCACAAATACATCCTCTCTCATCTCCAGTTGCAGTGCCGCCGTTCACACAAAGTGGAACTTCGCAGTTCACTCCAGAAAAGAACTGTCCACAATAGCAACCCTGAAAAAAATATTTGGGTTTCTGTTTTTTGAACTTATAACGTCACAACAAAACTGTTATTAGAAGATGAAAGGGAACTGTGAACTGCAAACCAAACCCAACGATTTTTTTCTCATTAGAAAAATCACTGTACAGCGTCTCTAGGAAACGAGGGCTATCTTCCAAAAAAGAGAGGCAGTAAACATTTTTTTTAAAGAGTAGCATTACAGCAGAGTATACGCAGAGAAAGGAAAACTTTCACTCGCATTGATACGGCGCAGTATAAAACGGCTGGAGGACAACGAAAAAGACATCACTCAGCATCATGGGTAAGCTCATCGTGTTTGGATCGTGCGGAATCTTGGTTTGCGTTCTCGCTTCCCTCTACACTATCAGCAATCTTCTCAATGAGATTGATGAGCTTCAGGAGGAGTTCCAAGATGGTATGATTGAATTCAGAGTAAGTCGTCTTTTATTTGATCATTACTTTTCAATAAACAATTTATTTTAGGCCATTACTCAAGACACTTGGGCCCGCATGGTTACCAAGCACATGAACCCAACTGGACTCACCGATGCCCCACCAACCTTTGAGACTCTGTTCGGAACCCGTAGCGCCCGTCAAGCTGGATTTGAGCAGTGCAACTGCGGACCAAAGTCCGATGGATGCCCAGCTGGGCCACCAGGACCACCAGGAGAGGCTGGACAAGGTGGAAACCCGGGACCAGACGGAGACAACGGAAAGCCGGGAGCTCCAGGAGTCATTGTTGCTATTACCCACGACATTCCCGGAGGATGCGTTAAGTGCCCACCAGGACGTCCAGGACCAAAGGGGCCACCAGGAGGACCAGGATCCGCTGGACCAGCCGGAGGAAACGGAAGACGCGGACCACCAGGACCAGTTGGAGGAGCTGGACAGCCAGGACCACAAGGAGATGCTGGAAAACCAGGAGCCGCCGGACGCCCAGGACCACCAGGACCACGCGGAGAGCCAGGAACCGAGTACAAGCCTGGAAACCCAGGACGTCCAGGACCACAAGGACCACGTGGAGAGGCTGGACCAGCTGGAAACCCGGGAGCTCCAGGAAACGACGGAGAGGCTGGAAAGAACGGAAACGCTGGACGTCCAGGACCACCAGGACCACCAGGAAAGAACGGAGTTCCAGGAGAGCGCGGAGAAGATGCTGCCCCAGGACCAGATGCCGGCTATTGCCCATGCCCATCTCGTGCCGTTTACAAGGCGTAGTTCCATCAGTGATTCATATAACCTTTCTTATCCAAATAAAACATGCATTCCAATCCCACTCACCGTGTTATATAAAACACCACCGTTGTCACAAAACTTGGCAGGTGTTGTGGAAACGTCTGCAGAAGGCGTTGGGAAAGTAACATCTCCAATGTCACAATTGAAATCATAGATTCTCTGAAACCGGTTTCCATCGCCATCATATCCTAAAAAAAGATTGCGTTCTACTTCCTCGATAAACTTCAACCGACCCCTGAACTTCACGTGATACAAGTTCTGCGAAGTACAGTTGTAAGACTGTTGTGTAATGTGAGGAGCGTTACACCCGTATCTGAATTAACCGATTTTTGAACTTTGATACAAAATACTTTGTTTTCATGTTTGAGGGAATAGAATCGAAAAAATATATGAAACCGGAAGTAAAGAGAGAATATTCTCTTGGACAGTGAGACTCACTGAGTGAGTGTACAACTACGCAAACAGCTGACCTCATACTCAAATCCATTTTCTGATCAAAACGCCCATTTTCATAAATGTGCACTTCATCGGGATGAATTGGAAATTCTTCGCTTTCAACCTTGAATGCGAGATACGAAGCAGAGTACTCAATAGGCCAGCGGAAAATTCCTTGATTTGCTGTTGACAGCACAACCTGCTGCACATCATCGTCCCTTATATCTTCAACAAATCCACCATCGATAGTCAACTTTGTTGGCGCACGAATTTCAAAAATACATGGCCTAAAGTAGTGTTCGTTTTTTGTTTTGAATTTGTGTAATTTACTTGTTCATATCAGCCGACAGTTTTACTGTATATGCTCCAGTTCCGTGAATATTCTTCCCGTTGCAAATTAGATGAATATATTGAGTGTTCGAAGTAGAAAAGTCTTTGCAAGCGGCCACCTCACCTCCCAAGGGATTATAGACCGCAGCTCTAGGGTTGAGTGCATCAAGAGTGTTGATAATGACAAAGAACTCTTCAATAAAACTGTCAACGTAGAAAGTGAAAGTATCAGAGCATGTAGAACTATAATATGATGTAAATGTGATTCCAGACAATAAGAGGGGAATTAGTTACCTGAAATCACTCTCAATCAAATCTCCATAGTTTGCCGTTCCATCGTGCGGCAGGATTGGAAATGACTTGTTGTAGCATGTTGAAATGGTATTTTGATCGAAGTTTTTTGGTTTTAAAGGGAATTCTGGTTGATATCGTTCAAGTGGCTGCAGTAGATTGAAGGAAGAATACTTTTCAAGTTTGATGTTCACTGAAATATCAGAGGGTCTTCCTAATATTTCATTTTGACAGACTCATACATCTTTCTGTGAATCCGTCCGCATTAGCCCATGAAAAACCAAGGAAAAGCAACGATAAGAAGACAAACTTGAGCATTTTGCTGAAACATAAGGCTATGGTATTATTACTTGCAGGAAAGAATTGAAATGAAACTAAATGAATTATCATTCTATCAGCCAATTGAGTCGTTGATACTCTTAATTACATAGTCACACCCTCAATAATCCGATTAATGTTGCGTGGAAATTTGATGCCTTTCCACTCATGTTCCTAATTTTGGTTTAATGTCCATTTTGCAAAAAACTTCGACAGTTTTTTGTTATCTTGTTCTTAGATCCGATTCGTTTATCTTACTTCCAATCTTCACCTTCTTCCCTCAATACCCAATCACTGCATCCAAAATGCTACGGTGTGAAAATGTTAACAGAATCTCATTTCGAAAAAAAAACTTCATTTCTCAAAATCAAATGAAAAGAGAGCAGAAGGAACAGTTCTCGCGAATTTTGCTCAATTTTGTAGATTATCTGAAAGCTGAAGCATATAGTTGGAATATTTGGCAAGATAGCTGATGGAAAGCGAAATGAAGGAATAGAAGAATGAATATGGGAAGGAAAGCTTTAAAACTAAATTGTGAATGAAGCTAAAACGAAGAAAGAAAGAGGAAATTAAAGCCGGCTTAATTTCCCATCAAGGTTAAACTTGAGACGCGACTAGAAAAGCAGAGTCTTTGATTACTATACAACAGATATACAGCTAGCGGGAAAGACAAAGCAATTGAAAAGAATAGAAAGAGAATGAATTAGACCAGTACGGCTTTAAAACTAGTTTGGAGGGCAATGTATATACTCTTCTTTGAAGAAAATGACAAGTTCGCACGGTAAAGCTGTACAAACTACCAAGAGTAAAAATATAATGGATTAACATTGAAGATCAGAAAAGGGTTACACCAGTGTTCAGGTTAAAGTAGATGGTATTAATGACTGATTTCGCTCGCCGATTCACCGTGCGTGCCCGGAATGGACAGGACGTTCCTTTACAGCTCTACGAAAAAATCCACATGTTTTTGTGCCGCAAAAGGACATCCTGCCGGTTCCTGACGAACACAGTAAACTTCCGAGTTTTCCTGCTGTTGAATCCTTTTCACACGAAAACTTTTTGTTCCAGTTTCTCGAGCAACCCATTTTGCATCCTTTTGCATTTGGCTCGACGGTTTTTAAACCAAATCTGCAAAAACATCCAGTGGTTCAAGTTTTTCATTCAATAAATGTTTCTTCTGCGGCTGTAATGCTTACCTTGACATTATGTTGACTGATGTGCGGGTAGTTCTCTCGGTAGGGGCAGTTGTTGAGGCTCTGGGTGTAATGATCGATTTGCATCCATGTTGGGTGAGGGTTCTCTTCGAACCATTTCTCAAGCACGGGAAGCTCCGTAAGTGGGTCAAACATGAGGCGAGAGCGGGCCGCTGAAAAAACTATAACACAAATATTGCAAAATTCTCTTTTATGAAGTTCCCTCAGAAGTTGCTTTCCGAAAGCCTCGTTTGCTTGCCTGCTTGTCCGCGAAATTCTACCCTACTTTTTCTTAGTTTCGCGCCTTTGTTGTGACAGACAACAGCACGCGCGCGGGCTCCAATGTGTGCTCGTTCTAATTTATGACCACAGAAATCTGGCTCTTTGTTGTACCTGCTGCATTGACGTTCGACATGGAGGTGGAGGATGAATGATTACTGAATGAGCCCAGATCCAGTCCACTCGGAAGTTTTGGTGACGTAGAGGACAACGATTCGCGCATTGAATTAGTCATATCCGGAGAAGAGGCGGTGCTTTCCTGAAACAAACAAATGCATGTTTCAAGTAAAATCAAATAAATTTTTACCCCTTCTGGGTCCGGTTTAACGCTGAAAATGGTGTCTTGGTTAGTTTCATCCGAGTTGCTGTGAATCTCATCATCAGCTGGCGATGGAGAATCGGAACCGCCCAAAATTCTTGAGTCATCAATTTTTTCAGTCATGAGGTTCGAAAAATCGAACTTGGGCCGTTGGTCAGCATTAACTGCCAGCAAAGATTGAAGGAAGTTCATCTGGAAGCCTTGGTTCACAAGCTGGGCAGCAGTGGCTGCATTTGCAGCAGTGATTTGCTCGGCGGTTGGGGTTTTACGGTTGCTGGAACGTTGAATCGAGAACCAGTTGCATATCTGAAAGAAATATTTGAAAATATTTTCTGTTTCGAATGAATGTTTACTTGTTGGTAGGTAATCTTGGTGTTGTTCCTACGGAATGGACTTTGATTCAGTTGAGTCAAGTAGTTGTTCAACTTATGTTTACTCGGGTTCGGGTCCTGTTTGAACCATTTCTCGAGACGTGGCACCTCATAGCTCGCGTTGAATCTTTGCACATGAGTCGGGCTGAATAGGATATTGCTTTCGTTTTTATTAGTAAGCCTATAGAAATTGGGATGAGTCATCGTTTTCTGTATACACACCACAAGCAATATTTTGCGTATCCCTCTGACAATAAGCTTACTCATGAAGGTTTCTGGTATTGTTTAGTCTAGAAATGGAAATGAATGTGGACAAAAGCTAGATGAAAACCAGAATTGAATTGCAGAAAGAAAGAACGAACGTTTGTCCATTTCATGCCCTACCAAAACAAGTCGATAATTTGACCCCCCCCCCACACTTGTTTTCTATTTCAAGACGTCTCCTTCTTTGTGTTTTTAGCTTGCTATCTCAATTTCAGAAGTGGGGGTCAAGTCAACCAGTTGAGAGACCGAGACTATCTAGGTGAAACCAGTCGGGAGATTGACTAAAATGGCAATGGCGGGCAATTAAGATATCGAATGAGAAAAGATAGAATTTGATAGGTGTTGGCCTCAAATTAGGTGTCTTCATTGCGAGATCGAGTAGATTTAATGATCCGTATTTATTAATCTACTCTGTCTTGCGACTTTTACAAAAACAAAAAAAAATTTATTTTTTCCTTTCACTTCAGATTTGGATTCCTCTCCATTACACTAGGAACATTCATCTTCCTCACTTAACCTCTACCCCCTCCATTTTCAACAAGCGCCTCCTGTTCTTCTCCCCTCTAATCCAAAACAATCATCATTTTCGCACATTGTGTGCTGTCTCACCATCAAGATGAATGTGTTCTGTGCAATAACGTGCACCAAAGGAAACCGTGGTGTCACAAATGATACAATCTGCGTTGCGTAGAGAGGTTGCGCTAATCCCCCTGCCGACTGGTTATCCATTGGTGCGATCATTACTTCAAAACAATTGCGCTTCTTGCTTCGGCAAGTTCGAAACCCCCGGAAATTACTCTTGAAATGTGGTGGAAATTGAAAAGTCTCAAGTCTTTACATCATCCCTTCAATTCTGCATGATTGAAACTTTGACTATTGACATAACTATCCCAGAACGAAGAATGTTTATATTGGATGAAATGATATCTGATCAGGTATCCTTTACAAAGAATTCAATCCGGAAAGTCAAAGATTCCCCAAAAATATATTCGCGATTCATAAACAATTTTGTGGGCTCCCTTTACCCAATGTATACACAATCCCAGCACAGAGCTCGCTAAAATTCCTACCCAATCCACAGAGTCTATTTCTACAAACAAGCCGAGCAGAGGGCTTAACTCGAGCACCAAATAGCGGCTTAACTGGCGCTACCCCCGTGTCACCGCTCTGCCTCGAAAACTCTTCGTCTTCTTTCCCGAGGCAGGGCGCGGATGTTTCGTCTTTTCTCCGTTTTCCCCTCACTCCTCTGCGCCTTGCCTCACATCCTACACACACACACACACACACCAGGGATTACGGTGGCTCCGCCGAGCAAGTCAGACACAGCAGCCACACTTTAAAATTGAGAGGCAAAAGAGTAGGAGGAGCTTGCATGCGATTGGATAAAGATTATATACAGTAGCCATTCATACCTTCTACGATCCTCAGATGTTTCCAAAGTGTCCAGCCATTCGTTGACAGCTCCAATTTGTTCGGAGCTCAAGAGACATTCATCACCGGAGATGATAGTGCTGATAATCTCCTAAAACACTGATTTTTAGAGTGGAAACAGAATATCTCGTTACCTTAACCTGCTGGTTATCCACACTGTTTAGAACGTTTGGGTTTTTGTGTACCGCAGCTTTCAGAAGTTTGTTCTTGATGTCAGCAATGCATTGAACAGCGGTCGAGTCACTTGATCTGAAAATCAAAAACAGTTTTTCCCCTGCCCATTTCGCTCCAGAATGTTGTAGTGTGCAAATACATGGATTGGTGGATCGCTATTATTGGATGGTAATAAAAATCGATTAGACAAAGCCTATTCTTTTTCCCAACTGCGGTGTTTGATACCAACACACACACAAATACATCTACGTGCACACAAAAGATAGTAATCCGCAAACAACAGATTGGTGATAAGTCATCTATGTATCCTATGAAATTTTTTCAGAATTGTCACTGTATATTCAAATGAGATAATGCAAATCAAATTCAAATTTGTATTTTTCTGCCGATTCAATCCCCTGACAGTACAACACTTTTAAATCCAAGAGGGGGGAGGGGAGAGAAAGTTGTTGTGAATGACTGAAATTACAAAAGAAGAGAGACATCAGAGGTCATAATTGCCTAAGATCCCTTTGCCCCGCGCCCTCATGTTCATCATCTACAAAAGCAATCTTCTCTTTCCCTCGAGAGCGAGTGTGAGGAGGCAAAAATGTGTGTGGCTGAGGGGAGTGTATCTTCTTTCAGTAGACTTTTTCAATGAGTCCCCCTCTCCTGTATGTGTGTATGCGCGCGCATTGTACACGAGTCTGTGCCTATGTTTGCCATTTTCTTTGAGTAGTTCTAAAGAGGATGTATGTATGTTAGGTGCGATTTTGCTCACCTCTACAGGGCTCTCTGACACACAAAGCGCGGAGTCGGAGCCGGAGCCGGAGACCTGAGTACCACCCGTCTGGCCGGATGGATGGGGATGAATTGCGCGAAATACGACACATGTAATGGTCATAACCCTCCTCTTCTCTTGCATATAAATAAAGAGCTCAAAATAATAATTACTCACGGTTTGGATAGAATCTTGAGCACGACATGCGATGAAATGTCCTTGAACAAATTTTCAACAGTTTCATCGAGGTTCTCGGTTATCTGATCAAATGGCAACGGTTTCCAGTTGTTGACTTGGATCAGACCTGGAAAAAAGGAACAAGTGTTCATTTCAAAATATTCTGATTTGTTCCCTCTTCCTTCTCGTCCCTTATTTCTTTTTATTCCGTTCCTTTCACCGATTGCATAATCTTTGGGAAAGTAGATACCAAGGAGGAGGAGGAGAAAGAGGAGGCAAAGCCACCGAGAAAAGAACAGGTTCGATCGTCTGTTTCACTTTCAACTAAGGTGGAAGAAACGTGAAAGTGAGAAAACGAGAGAAGCGCAGAAGAAAACACCGTATGGAGGAGTGGAGAGGTTGGCGCGCAAAAAAATGATTGAAACACGGGATCTCGCAGTCGCTCGGCAAAGATCTTACAGCATAGATTACGCAATGCCTCAGTGAAACTGAAAGTAAGTGGAAGTGGCGAGACTGATCTGATCCGATTTACCACTCTACGCATCAAGACATACCCGAAGTAATTGCTGAAGACTTTGCCGAACCAAAAGAGATTTCACAATCACGCGCTTTATCCAATTTGTCAAGTAGACATTTACAAATGATCAGATCGAATGGGTATTTGTACTATATTGCTAAAGCTAGGCATTATTACTTACCTCTGGCACTGGTCGACATGTTAGAATGACCAAGAGCTGCGAGCACGGTGTCCACGAGCTGATTGAGAGTCGTGGTTCCAGCGACAATGGCGTAGGTGTCAGTGACCATATGTCCTTCATGCGAGCACGTGAGGCAGTGTTGAGTGCGAACGGTTTCGACAATCACCCTCATTGGGAACATAGTACTTTGATTTGGATTGAGTGGAGATGGTGTGAGCTGCAAAACGAATTTCAAGAAAACACCAGAAAAAGAATTAAACAGGACAAGGCAAGACAGAAAATAGATGATCTAGGCCACCATCGGGCCTTCGGGTTGAATAGATATGGATGGGGCGGAGTCCGCCTTTGGAAGAGGTGAATGAGTGAGCGGAGCGGCGCGAGAGCAAGAGAGGATATGGTAGAAAAGAGACAAGACGAAACGGCTCGGAGCAAATAGGGGGACGATGGTGGTCTCGCGATTGGTGCGGGGAGGCTCGCGCACTATTCAACCGTAATTGCGATCGACAGTCGCGGCGGATAAAGGATTTGTTAAGGCGATTAGAAAAGTTTGGATAAAAGATTGAATGGTTGGGAGCAACCCAACGCCGCTCGGCCTCGAACCTAACAGAAAATCGAGCGGGTCAAAAGATTTCACAAGTAACATTAGAAAACAACAATAAAGATCAGGCGACAGGTAGTAGTAGTTGTAGAAGATTGAAGATGAATTCGACAAAAACAAGATGATATGGAAAATCTGTCTGAAAGAAGGAAGGCAGGAGAGGGAGGGACAGAAGAAGGCGTGCGCGCCTCGCTCCTCGAGAAGAATGGTAGAAGATGTGACTGGAAAGAAAGGAAAGGTAGGAGGTCGGGTCGGGATCGAGAGATGGCATAATGTAGGAACCGGATGGCTGGAGGAGTCTAAGGGGGTTGGAGGAAGGGGCAAGGGGCTGGCGCGAGAAAACGATCGAGGCATCGCGGAAGATGAGGAGGAGAAGAGCGTTTTTAGGAATGGCAGACGAGGTGAAAAAGAAGTAGGAGAAGGAGGAAGACGTCGCTTTGGCTGCTGCTGCTACTGTCAGCAACGATCATCATGTACTAGTTCGAGAAAAGCCTCGGGTCGTTGTGGCGGGTGGCATGGCATCGAACAAAGACAATCCACTTGTTCAAGATTTCTCCCTCTGTCTTCGCCTTCGCCCTTTACCCCGCCTTTCTCCCATCGCAAATAACGATGCTACAACATTACAGAGGAGATACGCATAAGAAATTACATAGGCGATAGATAAAAGTAATGAAAGGTATTGGGGGCAGATAAGACAATACATAAAACTAGAAGTTTGCTCTTTTCTGGGATGAGATAAAATATAACCAATCCTTGAGAATCTGAGAATCTTAGTTAAGACCCTAACCCATCATTTAAGATAACTTAAGCTCCGGGATTTGGTGCCTAATTGAAACAATCATGAAGATGGGAACAGACAATAGCACGAGTGAGAAGATGTTGTTGGGGTAAAGTGATGGGTTGGGCATTAGAAGAAGCTGGGAAAGTAATCCCAGTTGCTTGAAGGCAAGACACCACAAGGATGGGATTAAACCGATGTGGAAGTGGAAGGGTCCTCGTTTTCTGTTTGTTACAATAATGAAGGGACAATCCAGTGAACTGGAAACAAATTTCTTGGCCTTGTCCATCTTGAGCCGAGCCGCGCTACAGATGTTTTGTTGGAAGAAAACGACTTTTCCTTTTTTCACTAAAAAGTGTTCGATCACGTTTTGATTTCAGAGGAAGGAAAATGTGGAGTTAGTGTCGAGGGGTACATGCATGAATATGACATGCCAATACACAATACGGTGCGAGCGGAAAGAGGGGAGATTAAAGAAAAGTCATTGAAATTCAGCGGCCTTATCGATATACACATTATATGTTTACCAATTCAATGGACCGATCATATTTCTTTCCCCTATTCGAGAGGATCTCTGAATGGGTTATGCTTGCTTGCGCTCTATTATTTAACTCCCATCATTAAAATTATTGAAGCATGCGCCTTTTCGTTTCATACAGTCAGATATCGTCAGAAAAGGACGAGAGATGGAAGTGCTTAGAAACTGTTGAAAAGATAAACAAATCGTAAAATTTTTGAGAAGAAGATGGAAAAGCGCGCTTTCCAACACATCAAGCTCTCCCACTTTTATGGAGTCCTTATCGAAGAAGAAGAATGATGATGATCGCGCTATGATCGTGAGCTCAAAGTGGTACGAGAATAGAGTACAAGATAACAGTATATGACTGTACGACGTCAGCCGACCAGCCACGCACCGGTTATCAATAGGCGAGCCTGATAATCCGCTGTGTAGCACCACTAGCACCACATCTACATACATGAGTAGACGGTGAATAATACAGGCAAAAGGAAACAGATATGGGAGAAAAATCATCATAGGCGCGAGTAGGTGGAGACAAAGGATGGGCTGGTCAAGAGAACATTTAGTTCTCTTTTATGGACATTAAACACGGATGAAGATCCTGGAAAACGAACAGAAACATGCAAAAAGAACGGGGAGGGCACATCGCATAAGACATCTGGTTTTGGAGCAAGAAGTAAGAGAATAAGAAGGAGACCTACCCGGACAGTGCTGCAACACATTTTTCCTTTAGACAGGTAGAATATTGTTAACTGGTAGGGAATACAGGTGAATACGGAAGAAAAGACTAGAGACCCAAGTGCGGAACGTCTAGGTTGTCCCGCCCACAAGTTGAAGGTTTTGAATTTGCACCTGCGTCTCTCGCCTGATGTTTGCTCAACATCCTTGCCAGTCAGTCAGTGTTCCAAAAAATTTTAGATAAGAAAACTCTCTGTCAGGGAGAACTGATTCAATCATTTATTGAGAAATTACTTTTGAAATCTGAAATCCATATATTAAAAAAAGTAGAAATGATGAATCGTTGGTGCTGATTTCCTTTTTTGTCTCCCCTAACTTTTCCTTTTGTCTAATGTTGTCTTTGTCATCCTCCTCGGGACACAAAAGCCGTGGACTGTACAATATATGAAATTCGCCAAAAGAATCATCTGGAACTGGAACCGGAGATGACAATGCACTGATAGTAGCCGATCAAGGCATAAAAGTGTTGCGAAACTCGAAATTCCTTGCTGATAAGTGATAAAATATCTGTGCCAATAATACCAACAATTTCCTTCCTCGGTTGTTTATCCCACCAAGCTTCAAGATGAATCATGCCGATCACTAGTCAAACATCCAATAAATGCCAGCGCAAATACCATAATGTGCAATATTTGAATTCCGATGCCCTTACAGGGCGCCAGCCTCCCTACCATTTCTTTACAGATCTTTTGAGATATTTGGGACCCAATGGTGCCTTCTTTTATATGTGCTCGCTTTTCACACCAGCAATGAGTCATCGTCGATGGGAAGGCGCCGGAGGATCAAATAAGACCGAGCCTCTCTTTCTTCCTTGTATACGCTTGTACTACGTCGGTTTAAAAAGATAATGAGAAAAAGTGGGGCGGACATAAAACGGACTTCAAAGAGAGTTGAACTTCATAATCTGGGACTTAATGGCGCCGATTTTTGAGAGGATTCGAAGTGTGCATATACACGCAACATTGTGCTTTTTATCAGTTTCGATCGTGGATCATCACCACGCAGTGTAATGTAGTCTGACTTGCAGCAGTTTCTGCTCTTATCACCACAAAGTCACTCAAAATCTGAAAGCGCAAAAAGGAAAATGAAGTTGGAAAGGGAATATAAATAAAAATTGATCACCGTATGATGTATCAGTATTATGGCAGTGCTTCGATTGACTGTTAATTGATCGTAAAAATAATTGGAACCATGAGGTCTTCTTGACTAATACGGATTGATTGGTTCAATAGTTTATTCTGAGTTTCTTCGAAACAGATTGCCACTTTTTACTCTTTTAGTTATTAGCTAAAAGCAGTTAGCCTTTTGATGTGTTATCTTGTCTTCTCCGGGACAAACATGTAGAATGACACGACATTATTATCGCCCCCTTCTCTAACAATCTTCTATATTTGATGAAGGATGGGTCAGTCAGCTAGTCGGTCACATTTACAGCAGAGCTCTGGAGGAAAGAGCAGAGCACAATCCGACATCGATACCCAGCCCCGATAAACAACTGATAACGAATCGCTGTGGATTCACATCTTGTGATTTGAAAGAGACGCCACATACCACATACGCAAGCACTTCCGACGACAGATAGAGAAGTTTGTTGCTGATATTGTACATATACGGAAAAGAGAGATTTGTATGGGAAGGAGAAAAGTTTCTACGGCTGAAACTCGACTGAAACTGGGAAAGATGAAGAGAGTGAGAGAAATAAAATGAGAGGGACAAATATCGGCATAAAATCGCGATGATCGCGGTGATAGCCGTTGTTTCACAATAGCAGTAGAAAATCAAAAAACTCTTCTATTCTTGCAGCTTCTCGACAAAAATGTTACAGATAGCTTAAAAGGGCATAACCAGAAAAATTTAAAAATCAGTTCACTATATGACTTGTCACTTTCGGAACTGAACGGAATCTAGTCCCATATCCAAGTCACCTTCCTTTCTCCCAACACATTCCTTTGTATCACCAACGGATTATGGTTGCTGTGTAAACACTGTTTTCTTTCTTTTCTTTACTTGAAAGTACGTGAGGGCGGCTACCGTCAAAAGAATTGAAAAATCTTGGTCTTTCTACCGATTTTTCTCTCTTCAGAAGTGTTTGGTGATTTCCCTCACCGCATCCGCATTTGGATTATGAAAAGAAAGAAATATGGAGTATCTGAACATAATCCGATTTTGAATTTCAAATTCCAAATCTCAGTTCCGTAGGAGATATCGCTATTATAGTACCGTGCTCTTGAGTACTGTCGAGAGTAAGAAGATTACGCCTATATCAATCGTGTTTGCGCCAGAAATTCTCAATAATAGTACACGGAATGGTTGAAGGGAAAACAGTAATTGAGGACTGCAGATGGACACATTCACCTAACTCGTGGACAAAGACGTTACCGTTTCGTTTCCCACGCGTAATTTTCCGTACTAACTTTTTAAATTGTCTGACAAAGCAAAAGACGATCGCTGTGTGAAAATTAAAGGAAATGTGTTCTACTTCAGAGGGCAATGTCTCCTTTCTGCCCTGCCATTTCACCTCAACGGTAATTCGACCGACCTGAAAAGTATGGCGATCAGTGAAAGTTCCTCCTCGTCTTCCCTTTTCTTCCCGCACACTCCCTTTCTACAGCCGCCCCGACAACGACGACGACACCGTCGTTTTCGTTATTATATCGTTGAGAAGACCGGGAGAGTGAATTGCGCAAGAAAATTTGAGGCTTGGTTGCTTCGATTCGATCATCCGTTCTGACAAACCAACTTGTGTCATTGAAGAGGGATTTCGCGGGTCTAATCACGTCTTCTTGTCGTGGGATTTGAGAGAAAAAATGTTCTACTTTGAGAGTGAGGGGTTTGGGTATTTAAATTTCAGTCATACAAATTCATAAGTTTTTCAAAACTAACAATATCAACTGACTGGGAAGTTATTTATTGAAACTTTACAGCAGTTCTGGACAAATTCTCAGGTCTGAAATACCGGGAAAGTCAACTTTTTCAGTAGAAACATCACATTCCAAAAAAAAAGAGTTTCGAAAAATACCTGACATTCTATGCGAATTTCCTTTTATACTCGTATTGCGAGTGTTTCATAATAAGTTGCTATCGGGTTCTTTGAAAAGTGGTTTCCCCTGCGACTCAGTACAGTTCTCCGTTCAAGGCTCTCAATGTGGCATATTTGCTGTTCAGTACCCAGTTCTTCTTGTCACAAAACATGATGCACTTGTGCTTACTGCCGGTGTAGAAAAATAAGATACCGTGATCTTCTTTCCTCTTTTTTGAGTCAGATCAACAAATACATAGTCCGGTACAATTCTTAATTAGTGGTAGTCGTTCGCAGCTGACAAAGTTTACACAGGCGGCACCGACTTCTTTCTTCTTTTTCTATCAGCGCCTGCTGCTTTTATTAAATTTCCGCATCATCCTAAGAACGAGAGAAAAAACTTTTCAAATTTGTCGCTGACCGTCAGTCTGTAGGGACCGTTTTTGTTGGTTTATTCATGTATCACACTCCGATCTTTCTGTCGTTTTTTGTGTTACATCTTGCCCCAATGTTTGTGAGAAAATGAGACATCATGCCTCTGCCTTGCCAGAAGAGAAGAGTTGTCGGATACTGCTGTGTGAAAAAGGGAAAGAAAAGAATTTCAAGTTTCAAAAATGTATTCATTACCAAAATTGAAACCGGGACTAAAAATTCGAAATAAAAATGGTTAGATATTCATGCTTTAATGATTCAATTAAATATTTTAAATACAATAAAAAATGCAAAGGACTTCGAAAAATTACACAGGTGCATCAAACTTTTCTTGAAGATCATTCACTCCCCCTTTGCTTTGGTATCACTACTGTCGGCCACCTTCAACATTTTGAATTTCTTTCAAATTCTCACAAAATCATGTTATTTACCAGAACGTTCCACTGCTCATCAAATGTGGTCGGCGAAACATCTATGGCGACAGCATTCTGGAAGAGATATTCACTAAACTTCAAATACTTGTATTATAAAAGCAAGAAGATTCCGTTTTAGCTTTTAGCTGAAAATAATGACAAATGTTAATGTAAAAATCTCCATTATTCTACACAATTTGAAGAATACAGCCTTAGAGTGCCTTTCTATCAAATTAAACACGATAACTGTAATGATTTTTGTTATTTTTGCTTACCTGACGTCTAAGCTGCGGGCGAGAAGCGTACGAAATGGGGTCCGAGGCAGAATTCTGCTTTTTCAGAATCATATGGTTAACCTGAAATTATCAGTCAAAAATACAACTGTCTCAAGTTTTTCTTTTATTGACGCTTACCTGACGCGTTAACTGTGGACGAAGAGCAAAACAAGCGGAGGAAGCGGAAGATTTATTCTGCTCCTGACACGTACCGTTTTTCTGAAAATAATCAGATGAAATTGTGGAATTTCATAAGGTTTTGCTATTCTTCCTCACCTGACGCGTGAGCTGCGGACGAGATCCGGACAAAACGGAGACCGAAGCAGATTGATGCTGCTTCAGAGGCGCGTTGCTGGTCTGAAAATATCCCTTCTGTTATTTTAAAACTGGAGAACAAAGTCGAACGGGCAGTTCTGCGTCATCAGATGCTGTTTTGATATCCATTAGAGTGAATAGAAGCGAATTGTGAATTAAAATAGGAAAAATGGGATGAGAAGTTTATAATTTCACATCTGGCATATGTGGTCACAGTCCGATTTTTCCCGCTTATAAACTATAATAATAGATGTGTTTATTGCAACGGGCCGAGCCGGATCGAAACTTGAAATTCTCCGGTCGACCCGGCAGGTTCCAACCCGTCTAAAAAAAATTTTTAGTGCTTTTTCAGAGACTTTTCCGCACATATTTTTCAATTTTTCGCAAAAAATTCGCTCAAGGTGTAATTTCCAGACCGGACCGGGCCAGCAAAATCCTCGGCCAACATTTTGAAAGTATGTTATTTACGTATAAGAGTTTGTTTTGTACAAACATGAAAACATCTACCTGACGCACGGAAAAGCCTAAGTTGCCGTATGATCCGCCTTCATTCATCGGATTTGTCAACTTCTGGAGGGAGGGCTGGTTCGCGTAGTCCGCAGAGTCATTGTGCACGTTTTCAGGAAGCAACTGAGAAACCGAAAATGAGCCAGTTGCAAGAGAAGTCTGCGAGAAAGAAAAAAGTAGCAATAAAATAAACAAGGGAAATAAACAATCATGATGGGAGTGAAGGTGGAATACTGAAAAACATACCGCGGATGGGAACACCGGATCTAAAGCTGGATTGATCTAAAAATAAGAATGTGGGATAACTTTTGATCTATTTGACTAACGTCGAAATCATCGTAAAATATGTTTGTTGGTTGCTGCACAGAGACAGTCTCTTTTTCTTTGACTTGGACAGCGGTCTTCTTGATCTGAAATCTAGTTTTACACATTTTTTCTGAAAACTGTCAGAGTTAGTCACCTTGAGCTTTTCCCATATCGAATTCAGAAACGTCTTCTTGGGAGTATCTGGCATTGTGTCGGGATGCGACTCACAATACCCTTCGTTTCTCAGCTTTTCGTATTTGGGACCCTAAAAACGTAGCACTATCATATAAGCTCAGAGTCTCAAAACTGAAACATTTTTTAAAAGTAAATGTTAGCTTCAAAAACAGCGATATGAATCATCACAACCAAAAAACCCAATCTATGTGAGTCAGAGATTTGTGAGTCATTGCCAAAAATTGTTACAGACAATAGTCAGATATGATCGTATTTGATTTCTAGTTTGTACCCAAAAAAAACTGTTTTTCAGATATCGACGGGAAATATTCACATTTTCTCAAGCTTTGATAGATTTTTTTCAGAAATGTTTGCTTCCAATTTTTCGAAATATTGTGACGTGGCACTTCGTTTATTGGTGAAATTCAAACAAAACAGCATTCTCAGACCTAACTAGCACCAGTAAAACAGAACTATTTGGAGCATGTTCAGTGATAGTCAGGTATATTCATTGCAAGTGCCTTTGTTAACGTCTTATCACACCTGATTATAATAGAAATATGGCCGGGGCTGCATTGAGCACAAAATTGAAAAAAAAACGATTTCTGCAGATGTCAGAAAAAAAAAACATCAACTACAAATTTAAAATCCTAGAATTGACTAATTAGTGCTTGTGTACTTACATCACTGCTATGTCCCATAAGAGATGTGTCCGCCATTTTGAAAGAGTTGTACAGCACTTTTTAGAAACCGAAACGACTTTGTTTCACCAAAATGAAAAGGAGAATAGAATGAGGTTTTAGGATTTTAAGCTCCGCCTTGCCCACGATGAGGTGTCATTTGATCTTTCTCGTTCACCTCTTTCGAGCAATATTTCTTCCGCAATCACAAATCGAAAAAAAACATTTGAGCGGTAATAGCCTAAGTTTGCCGGTTGCGTGTTATGTTTTTTGTAAGAAATATTAGGAAACGATTATAGAATCTAATCAAAAACGAAGTTGCTTATATTTTCGAAACAGAAAGCTTATATTGAGTAAATAAAAATTTTCATTGTATGAATGGGAAACGTGTAGGATAACTCACACTGTTGGGTAGATATTCGGAAAGAGAATGGATCTTATTTTTTATGTCCATATTCTTCCTGAAATAACTTCTGGGAGGCCACTGCGATTTGAAAGGCATGGCTTGAAAATCACAAGATGTTCTTTGTTCTGAAAAATTGTTATATCTATGAAAAATTAGCTGGACAAATTCGTTCTACTAGACAGGTTTGTTCTGAATACAGGAAAGAAAAAGTATGAATGAGTGGAGAGAGTGTGTATCTTTCTGCACACTGTGTTCGGTTGTATAGTTCTGCTGTACAATTTTCATCTGAACATTAGTCATTTCACTTCATTCAAAATTAATTTTTTAAGTTACGACATTCTTTTTAGAAACGATACAAAACTTTGGTCTGAATTCTAATGATGTACTATTTCAACGAGAACAGTTCATTGATATCTGAAGCGCATATAAACAAAGACACATCACGAGCAATATTGTGTCACTTTTTGCAATAAATTATTCAAATAAATAAAACCTGAAGGTGTGAAGAAAAAATAAATAAACAAATTATCATTATCATCATGGTTGGGAAATGAGTTTATGGCACACGAACATAGCGGGGTTTTGCGGTAGTTCGCTTCTCCAGAAGGCTCTGAAAATTTTGTTACAGTAGCGGATGAAAAAGTATCCATCAGTTACCCTATGATCTATTGTAGGTCCGGGGAGAACATGTCCGCTTATTCGCTTCTTAGAGAAACTCACTCTTCCAGAACTTCGTGTCGCTGCTGCTGGCTGCGAATCAGGTTTTGTTGCCTGATACGTGCGTATGGCATGTGCGTGTCTGTTTCCAGTGGCTGTCACCGTTGATTCATAAACCCTTGGTTGAACATGAGCGGCTGGTTGTGGATTTGCTGGCCTGAACCTAACAGTCATATTCTTTTCAGACAATTAAACAACGTACGATTGTTGTCCTGCATTAGTTGACTTGGTAGCAACTGCCGCTCTCGTCTGTGGTTGTTGGAAAGCTTGTTGGAGAGCTCTCTGTTTTCTTTGATACTCTGCTGGATCTGTAGCGCCTACATTTTGAGATTGGAAAGGCCCATTCAATGGGAGGTTTCCAGTAGCCGCAATTTTTTTCGGGATGATTTGCTGAACAATCTGTCGCCCATCATGATAGTAATGGACGACTTGGTTGGTATTTCCATTTGGTTGGGGGTACGCTGAGGAGACAGGTGGTCGTACTTGCGGAACCGGTGCAGCAGTTGGCTGTGCACTCCCCTGTTGATAAACTACTTGTTGGGCACTTGGCTGTCTCTGCTGAGCGTATGTTGCTGGTTGTTGCACAGGTTGAGTTGGTGAATGAGGAATTTGTTGTGGGACTGTTGTGGAGTACCGTGGCTGTTGAAAGAATTGCTGTTGTTGTTGCTGTTGTGGCACATACTGCTGAAATTTTTACTATTATTACTGAACTAAATTATTCTCACTCACTGCGTAGTACTGATTTTGCTGTTGTGGGTATGGCTGAGAAGGTGCTGCAAGTGGAGTCGAGTAACCAAAGTTTTGCTGAACTTGCTGAGGTTGGGGCTGTTGTGGTTGTTGATTGTGCAATCCATATTGGTTAAGCTAAAAAATATGTTCTAGAAAGGTTGTGATTTTCGGATAATTTCATAACAAGTTTAAGGTCTCAAATTAAATTTCAAAATCGTACCTGTGGTGCAAAATGATTTTGTTGGCCCCAATAGTTTTGAGTGTGTTGCCCATAAAACGGTGCCTGAAAATAGATTCCTTGATCAGAATATTGATTTATTTTGCTGGGTACTTGAGTATAATAAACCTGCTGCTGTTGATGGAATGGATGCTGGATATGCTGTAATGGCTGTTGAGGGTACAAATAGTTGTTATACGGTTGTGGTTGTGGCTGTTGGACCTGCCCTTGTGGCGCAGCAGTTTGAGGAACAGTAGTCTGAAGAGCTACTGAAGGAGCAACTGGAGCGACATGTGACACCGAACGAGCTTGCTGAATATGTTTTGGGGTTGTTGACGTTTTGGTCGGAGCGGTGGTAATGATAGTAGTAGTTGTTGGTGGTGCTTTTGTTGTTGCAGTGATCGATGCCTTAAGTTACATCATGCCCACATGCACATGCATAGCCATGCTAGTGAACTTACAACTGTAGATTCAGTGAGATCAGGCAGAACTTTGAACTCATCCACTTGCTTTTGAATCACAACATTCTGCTCTTTTCTTTGGTTTTCAAAACTGGTACTGATGATTCGTGAAGCATCCGTAATTTTCTGTCGGATCAGATTTTTCTTATCAGGAATATTTTGAACTGCGGCGTTGAAATCATATTTTGCAGGCTTCTCAATGTGTTTATTCCCTTCCACCTATAACAAAATGGTGCTAGAAACGGAAAAGTGTTCAAAACTCACTTGCGCTACAATTTCATCAATCTCTTCTCGTGAAAGCTTGCTTTTTTGAAGCACTTCAACAAGTTTATCTAGTTTTGGAACAATTGGTTGGGTTTTTGTTCCGTGAGTAGCAATCACGTTCTTTTTCAGTTCTTCAGTGCTTTCAGCGTCAATCGTTGGGACAATTGGCGTCACAACGGCATGCGTTTTTTTGTTAATCTAAAAAAAATATTTGAAAGATTATAAGTTCATCTCATCTGGCGCACCAAGTCTTCATAGTCCAATTCTTCTTCTGGCTCAGTTTTTCCGTTTTTGTCGGGTAATTGAATTCTTATCTGTCGTGGAGGAAGAGTTGTCGGCTCAGTTTCTTCTTCATCCTGTAGAGTATTTTTTTTTAATAAATAATAACAAAAAAAATACCTCGTCTGGGAACGGCGTGACAGCTTCTGTAGTTGTGATAATGATTTCTTTAGTTGTGGTAGCAGCTTTTGTGGTCTCAATTTCGTAGTCTCTGTCTTCAATGTCAACAAGACCATCTGGAGCCTTTGGAGTCTTATTGTCAGTAGTCACACCCGGAATTTCAGCATTCTCATCATAATCATCAATGTCTGGCGCTGGAAAGTTGGTTCCAAACTCGGGTCCAATAGCGCCACCTCCAGATTTCCCTGGGGCAGGGCCGAGAGCTCCAAGATTGATTCCACTATTTCCTCCTTTCATGAAAGCTTCTAAAATTTCATTGCCAGTTTGACGGAATGAATTGGTAGAAACTAACGTGAGTTCTTAGCAGTTTGCTCCAAAACAGCGGGAAACCAGTTTCCTTCTGAAGCCTGGTTTAGTACTCCGACTCCTGTTCCAGTTAATTGAAGAGCTCCTTGTGCAAGTTGATATACTAAATTAAAATTTCTCCAAAGGTATCCACTAATTATAAACTTACACTGTCCAATTTGTGCGAGCGCGCCTCCAGCCTGCCCAGCTGCTCCTGCGCCAGCAGCTCCTGCTCCGGCTAATGCTCCCAATCCTGCTCCATTTCCTGTAAGAGCAAATTATCTGTAATAGATTAACTTCGTCTCATTTTTAAATGAACCTGCATCTTTTTTTCAAACTGTCAAACAGGTATTCATGGATCAAAAAGACGATAAAGGTGTTTTCGGGAAACGTTATCCGATCCCATTCATACGAGACGCGTTTCGCTCATTTCCATCTGTGAATGTTGCGCGAAAGATGGCAAAACCATAGAAAAAGCTAATGAATTTGAGGCAAGATCCAGTTCTTGCGTCGTCCAAGTGTTTCTGCTTCTTCTTCTGCCGTCGCCACACTCACGCACTATGCCGTATCTTTCTTTCCGTCCAAAAAAGGTTAGGATAATGATGCCGCGCGTGAAAGAGACTGGGAGAAAAACGAAGGACGACGACGACGTAATCCAATCCAGTGCCGAACGGCTGCGCATACGATATGATAAGAAAAAAGAAGATAAATGATGGATGCCTACGTCGTTGGCAACGTGAACGTAACAACATGATAATAAGAAAAGTAGCTGTCTTTCAGAAAATGTACTTGCGGAAAATTAAATATATATCCGTAAATTGCTATTATCAACCTGATAAAAAGAGATGATGAAGCGGCATGGAATTGCGGGTCCCTGTGTTCAAATTAGCTAGCTAAGAAAATGAAAATAATAGTTATAGGAAGTTATGGTTAGGACCTCAAATAAGTTTCTGCTTCATCCCTTACTCGTTAGATAGAGTAGGAAGAAAGGGTAATTGGAGTAGTTCAAGCAAACCGGAGTTCAAACAAAGACAAGAAAACAACTCACCTAGGGCACCTCCTAAAAGCGACGTGGCCAGAGAAGCAATTTCTCCGAATTGAGCATGAGTTGAAGAAACTAATAATAATAAGAAAGTACCGTCAAACCAGCGCATGATGGTCAGTTCTTCGAGAACGAATTGAGGGGCAACACAAACTAAATGGAAAAAAGTGGTGCGCCCGACCGATTGACTTTGTTTAAGACGATCAACACAGCAACAGCAAAGACGATGAAGCTGAATGCGTTTCGGGGGAAGGGGCCGAGGGATCCAACGAGGAAAACGAGGGAGGAACGAGATATGGCCGGAGGACGTCGTCAGCTTCGGCGGTGGCGGCAGCAGCAGCTTCGGCCGACGGTCAAGTTAATGCCATAGCCATCTCTTTTTCGGACTGGTTTTGACTTCAGCCTTCTTTCCGCCAACAATTGAGGATTTTTGGATGGAAATTTAGTGCATATTGAGTATTGATAATTTCATTTCAGTTGAGGTTGAGGCAGCAAAAACCTGAATGCAATAAAGAAACCAGCAAAGCTAAGCAGTTATCAGCAACAATGGGAAAATGAATTTAAATTAGAAATGAAGTAAACTTCTCACTTCAACATCCGTTTGAAATTCTGTAAATGTGAGTGTCAACTTCACTTCTGTCAGTAAGAACACTGTACACCCATTGCATGTTTTGAAAGAATCCGGTAAACCTGTTTACTTCTTGTCTTGTCATTCATATTCACGGAATAAGAAACAAAGAATACGATTTTATGGAAAAGTCAAATTTAAAACACGTGGAATCCTGAAATCTTCCTTTTCGTCGCAGCCGTTATCTGTGAATTATTGCAACTACCGCGAAGTCATCGAAAAACAATTAAACCTACGAGGAACACTAATAATTCCACTTCCAACTCATCGCCTTTTGCGTGTTTTATCGAGAAGATTCCTCTCTGCGTCTCCATGCGCCGCCCACTACAATCTGCGTAGGTCATGGACATCTTCTCACTGTATGCATTTGTCCCTCTACAGAGAATCTCATTTCCACTCTTTCTCGGTCTCTCTCGTTACATATCTCCTTAGTATGTGACCCTTTTTCTGAGACAACGGTCGGTTGACGTGGAACTTCGTTCGAAAGTGATCTCCATTCATTTGCATCGATTTTTTTTCGATTCTAATCCAATTCATTGCTTTACAGGTGATGTGGCTGGCAATAGCGTTTCTGCTGTTCGGAACGTTAAATGCCGTCGACCGACAAAATTTCAAGACTTGTGACCAATCTGCATTTTGCAAGTATGTTTTTCTTAATTGTAGGTGTTTTGATTATTTGTACAGTTAAACTGCGGCAATGTATGAGAGTTGCAGCACTCTAGAGACTTTCACTCTAAAATGTTATCACTTATAACAATAAATTCCTATGTAGGTAAACACTTCAATCAAATTATTTTGAAACATAAGAACATTCTTTGAATTCAAATCATTAGTTGAGAGAAGTACACGTTGCATAAGCAAAAGTTCGCATTAAAAACAGGTTTCTTTTATTTTCTCATGTCTTCAAATGCGGAAGTAGCTGACAGTCCCAGAATTATTCGATTTTTTAAGGCGTCATCGAGCGGTGACAGCGCCGACAGGATATGAAGTGGTCTCTGATTCCGTAAAGATAAACGACACTGGCCTCCACGCAACTATCAAGAACAAGGATACCACATTGAAAGTGAGCATTGTGACCCTGAAAGACTCCACGGTCCGAGTGGTGATTGACGAGGCCGAGGGAGCTCTCAGAAAAAGATATCAGCCTCTTGAAGCGTTAGTGGAGAGAGAACTATCGCAGCAAAAGTGAGGAAAATAGATTTGAAAAAGCAGTTATAACAGTCATTATGTTCAGAGTAAAAAAAGCGAAGGAAGAAATTTCTACCACTAAAATTCTAACGAGTGATGGTCACCGTGTTGTTTTGCAGCACAAACCATTCAGAGTTGATTTCTTTGTGAAAGATAAGATTGCATCCTCTATCAACGCCAAGGAAACCCTTCACTTTGAAGCCTTTAAAAAGAAAGTGTTGTTGACGGATAGAGAGAAAGGATTCTGGGAGGAAACGTTCAAAGACATCAAAGACACTAAACCTCACGGATCTTCTTCAGTTGGTGTTGACATTGCCTTTGTGGGAGCAAAACACGTGTTTGGAATTCCTGAGCATGCAGAAGGATATTCGTTGAGAGACACTAGGTATGCATAATCTCACTTTTCTTTCAAAAAATTGTTTTTTTAGAACTTACGAGCCATACCGCCTGTACAACTTGGACGTATTCGAGTATGAAACGAACTCCCCCATGGCTCTTTACGGATCGATTCCTTATTTGGTAGGAGTTCACCAGAAACGATCCGTCGGAGCACTTTGGTTGAATGCCGCGGAAACATGGGTTGATATCGAGCCAACTACCGCCGACAAGGGTGGTCTTAGCAAAGAAGTCCTTGATGCGGATACAAAGCCAAGAGATGTTCCACAGCACAATGCTCGTTTCTATTCGGAATCCGGACTCATCGACGTGTTCATCACTCTTGGACCGCAGCCAAATGACATTTTCCGTCAGCTTTCTGCTCTCACTGGAGTGACCCCTCTTCCACCTGCGTTTGCTCTTGGATATCATCAATCTCGTTGGAATTACAAAGATCAGAAGGATGTGAAGGAAGTTCATGAAGGCTTTGTAAAGAATGACATTCCGCTTGATGTTTTGTGGCTAGATATTGAACACACTGACCAAAAGGCTTATTTCACGTTTGATAAGGATGCTTTTGGAGCGCCTGAAGAAATGATTAAAGATCTTGCCGAAAAGGTGAATCGAAATATCTAAGAAATGTACCCTTGACAATTTTTCTTCTTTCAGAATCGAAAACTGGTTACAATTGTCGATCCACATATAAAGAAAGATTCCAAATACTACATCTACAAGGAAGCTAAGAAGAATGTGAGTGAATTGGAAACGTGTGGAGTCTGTAGTGCTTTTATAGAAATATCTGGTGAAAGACGCCAAGGATACTATCTACGAGGGTAACTGCTGGCCAGGAGACTCCACTTATATAGACTTCTTAAATCCAAAAGCTAGACAGTGGTGGTCTGAACAATTTTCTTTTGACAAATACAAGGGAACCACAAAAGATGTGCACATTTGGAATGATATGAACGAGCCGTCTGTTTTCAACGGACCAGAAATTACAATGCATAAAGACGCAAAGCATCATGGAGGGTTTGAGCATAGAGATGTGCACAATGTTTACGGGTTCCATCAACATTCATCCACTTTCGAAGGACTCAAAGCTCGCAGCAATAACGAAGTTCGTCCTTTTGTTCTCTCGAGATCGTTCTTTGCGGGATCTCAGAGAACAGCAGCTGTCTGGACTGGCGACAACAAAGCCGACTGGTCTCATCTCAAGGTTGAGAAATTCTTAGAGAATAAAACAATTTCATTCTTTAGGCCTCTATTCCAATGCTTCTGTCTCTTTCTACTGCTGGTCTTCCATTTGTTGGTGCTGATGTTGGTGGATTCTTTGGAAATCCAGAGGAAGACCTTCTTGTCAGATGGTACCAAGCAGGAGCGTTCCAACCATTTTTCAGAGGACACTCCCATCAAGACACCAAAAGACGCGAGCCCTGGCTTTTTGCTGACGTACAATTGATCAGAGAAATATACGTAGATTTCAAACATTTCTTTCAGAACACCACTGACGCAATCCGTACTGCTATTAAGACCCGCTATTCGTTCCTCCCATACTGGTACACGTTGTTCTACGAGCATTCAAAGACCGGAAAGCCAATAATGAGACCATTCTGGTTGGAATTCATTGAAGACGAATCGTCTTGGGATGAAGACAGGCAGTGGATGGTGGGAAGTGGACTTCTTGTCAAGCCCGTTCTCGAGGAGAAGGCCAAGGAGCTTTCAATTTATTTGCCAGGAAAGAGACAGGTTGGTTGTATTATTCAGTTTTTTCGATTAAAAAATGTTAAGGTCTGGTACGATTGGGAGACTCATAAGGCTCGTCCATCTCCAGGAGCTGTTCAAATTCCTGTAAATCTGAACACAATAGGACTTTATCATAGAGGAGGTAATATCCCAAACACCTCTCTCCATGTTTGCATTTCTCTGTTTTTTCAGGAACCATTATCCCTAAGTTGTCGGAAGTGAAGCTTACCACCAAGGAAAATCATGAACAACCAATCATTCTTTACATTGCCGTCAACCAAAAGGGAGATTTTGCCAACGGAACAATTTACTTGGATGATGGAGAGTCTTACGCGTATGAAAAAGGAGATTTTGCTTACTGGGGATTCACTTTTAAGCGGTAACATTGTTTTGATGATGTTCTAACAAAAAGAAAACTACTTTTTCAGGGAGCACGACTATCTTCACACAATCACCAACAAGAACCTGGACAAGAAGGGTAAGTTTGACAGCGATGTGTACATTGAAAAAATCGTCATCCGTGGCGCCAAGTTCTACCCAAGAAACGCGCACATTTTCTTGGATGATTTCTCGCCAGAAGACTTGGAATTCGAGTTCAACCGCGATAATTTCATTATGGAAATTGCCCAACCGGGTGCTTTTGTGACTCGCGAGTTCCGAATTGACATTCATTCGTGATTCATGTCTTTTCCAGTTGTAATTAATAAGGTGTCTTACATTTAAATTTCTATCTGTATTCTCATCATGTTTTACGGTTGTTTGGTTCTATCTATTTTTTATTTTTTGAATAAATGAGTAGCAAAGAGTGTCGATACAGAAATAAAACATTGCAAAAAGTGTGTCTTTGCTCGATAAAAGTCACCAGAATGGCTCGAACGAAGTGCGTGAATAAAGTGCGTATGTCAAGATTGAACACATTCAAATTATTTTGACAATTCTTCAAGGAGACTCTCAACGCATAAGAAAAATTCATTGTTAGAGCTCCAAGTTGAAAGTGTCAGATCAGAAACAAAAAAAGAACATCTTCGGCGTTTTCATTTTTTCGTTTAACCTCCCATGACTCACCTGCTTCTCACAAGTGTCCATTACTACCTCTTTTGTGTAAACTCGCGGAACGAAAACAATAAGATTGATGACCATGAGATGGGCAGCGGAAAGAAAGAAGAAAGGCATCATTGGGTATTTAATGAGCCGGTAAAACGAGAGAATGATAAATATTGCTTAGGCAGATGGTTCACACGTGCTTCATCGTATTCCGTCCTCTTCTCGCTCCCATTCTCACCACATGGGTGGCAAGAAAATACGAATTTGAATTGAATGTTCATCATTCATGTCTTTGCATGACATCCTGCCAACTGACAATGGGACCAGACGATCTGTGAACCGGGTGATTCATCTCATCTCTGAGCATTCGCTCTTTCAAGTAATGAGTCTTCTCATGAATCCTCTCATATAAATAGAAAATTTCTTCCACCTTCGTCATTGTCCTTTCCTTTCCGAAAAATAATTATACACCTATTTCCTTTTTGGAACAAGAACCAGATTGTTCTCATTAGTTCGTCCATTCCCAAAACGTTATAATAGCATGTAAGAGGTGTGAAAGTGACCCATTGCAATTACAGAGAATCTAAGGTAAAAGAGGTCATTTGTAGTAGAATTATTGGATTCATTCCTCATTTCTTTTCCCATTTCTTGAGGTCTAGGATGTTGCGGAACATAAAATATTTGGAGAGCAAAGGCTTGGCTGGCACCTCGTAAAATGAATACCACCATAACTTTTTTCCAATGAATAAAGAAAAATGTACTCTGTACCCCATTTCTTGACACCAATTCCCTTAAGACAATCTTTACTACTCGATTTTCATTAAGGAAAGTGTTGGGAAGTCCGGATGTATGCGTATACTTGTTGTTTAACCTCAGTCCAACCAAGTCCACAACACTTGTCATCGTCCCGTGGGGGTCGGCTTTTCTCCGCTTATGTTTTCCATCTGCTGCCTCTTCCTCTTGTCATTTTTGGGCTTGGACCTCCAAAACTAACTCGGCTTCTCTTATCATGGTACGTTAGATCCCTGGAGGCCCACAAAGAAATGATAACGATTCTGTTTTTTTCCGCACATCATCACTCACGATATTCCCAGCAGTTCCGTTATATTTACACACTTTTACTAGCTTCTCATACACGATTCCTAGCAGTGTTTGCTTGATAGAATCTATGAAAACCGCTTGGAAAGTACAAGTGGGTCTTTCCTGCGGTACCGGTCTATGTATATCCAGTGAGCGCATCGAGAGTCAACTATTTGATGCTACAGTAGTCTTGGAAGTGGTCCCACTAAACGTTGATGACCAAAGAGATTTCTCAAAACCTCCGGACTACTCCAAACGGGTCATTTTTTGAAATTAACAAACTTATGACATTTCCAAGTGACAAATGAACTCTCTCGACAGGAAATTCATTGTGCTTATCTATTTTTGTGAATTTTTTCAAGAACTACTTTTTTTTAGAAGCCTCTATTTCAAAGACACGAATCTCATCGCCATCATAGTTTTTGCATATGTTTACTTTTCTTTCCCCATCTTCTCACGAAGCTTCTACTCCATTTTCTCTACCTCTCATCATCTAGGAAAGATGCGTATTGAACACCACTCTTGCTGCTCGAATCCATTCATTTAGTTATTTTCTTTCTGGATCTTTTGAACATACGATTATTTTTTATTGTTTATCCGCATATAAGTGCCCTTTCATCTATTCTCATGAGAATATCATACGGAGAAAAGAGAAGGAAGGAAATGAAAAGAAGAAGACGTTCCATGAAAG
The DNA here is from genome assembly GCA_946814055.1 of Caenorhabditis sp. 36 PRJEB53466. Classification (NCBI taxonomy): domain Eukaryota; kingdom Metazoa; phylum Nematoda; class Chromadorea; order Rhabditida; family Rhabditidae; genus Caenorhabditis; species Caenorhabditis sp. 36 PRJEB53466. The sequence continues at coordinate 462,116 of CAMPFS010000006.1, read as the reverse complement.
ACGAGGACCATGCATTCTTAACAACCTTTGGACATCTGCCACAACTTGTGAATGGGCTAATTTAGATCACCGACCACTATTGGGTACTTCTGGTCTCCCCATTCTTTTTTTTTATATTTGTCAGTATTGGATTTATGGAAAAATGGAAAACAAATTTCTTATTTTTCGCTAATTGCAGGTTTGCTTTCTCATAGAAAACAAGAAAAAGGTAGTCAAGCAGGCCCAACAGGTGTCTCGTAACTTCTTTGGTGGACACCTCATAAAAAATCCATCAGCTTTCCTCCTCCCAGTAATAGTTTTCAGTATCGTTTAGTGGTTTAACGGTTTGGGGGCCAGTTGTCTTCTATCCAACGCTCATAAAACAGTAGATTGTCACAAAACAACCTCCCCCCCCTCTGTAGGTCAGTCGCTTTTTCGTTTTAATCAACCGAAACGGACGCAGGCGCCTCGGTTTATGGGGTTGGTGGTTGACCCGTTTCATCTTGCTCCCCGCTGAGACGAAGAATTGCTTCCTACTACTAATCATGACCCCTCTCACATTCATTGTCTTCTCCATTGCGGTCTCCGTTTACTACTCCATGTGAATCATAAAAATTTGCGTGTAAAATGAAACTTGATACCAAAGAGAGAAAGAGATGTTGCGCACTTCTTTCGATTAAAACACATCAATGAGAAGACGTAAATTGCAAGAGCGAGACTACAAAAAGAGGGGGAGGCGGGTGAAGAGAAGAACGTCCTTTTGTTTCATTTTGAATTGAGAAACTTCCATTGGGTTTTGGCCTTTAGATTTGTTCAATACGTAGATTTTCCAGATTTTTGTAAAAATTATACACCTGAATGACTTTAAAACTCTGAAACTTGGCCCATACTTGGCAAAATGATACCCGATTCGTTCAGAACTTAATGGACTACTAGCGACTATTTCCAAAATTCGATTTCAACTGATTTCTGATAAGCCTTCCGTAAAGATATAGGAAAGTTGGAAAAAATATTTTTAGGGTGCTTAAAAATTCCATTTAGTTCAATTTTTATAGTCCCAAACTATGGAACCAATCACAAAGTTTTTCTAAGTTTAACAACTAAACATCGTTAGTAATGTCGACGACGGATTTGTTTTTTTTCTGTTTGGGGACCAACACCACCCAACAATTCAATTATTTATTTATCAGGTTTGACGATTTTGATGGAAATGGAAAACAAACAAGAAAAAACTTTGTCTATTCTGTTTTTTTGAGAAAAAAAAAGTTGTTTTGTCAGATGATTTTGTTTTAAAAAAATGTAGTGATGTGCACTTCCAATTCAATGATTTCCTATCCCCTTGCATCCATTGTAAAATGAAAACATAACAAAAGTTCAGTGAATAGAGTGGTTTCCACTAACAAATCTCCTCTACCGTGCATAATTGACATTCTCTCTATTATTATCGTCAATCCTCCTTCCAAATCCTTTTTTGCAACTCTTTCCATTTTTTTCAATCATTTTTTCTCAGTAAACATCCGGCCAACCTTTTTCACACATGAAAGAATTTGTTCTACTTCTACATTTTTATCTGAAAACTTCCGGAGTTCTCTAGACTTCGTCATATCCCCTACCTTTTCCTCTCTTTTTGAACTCGAAAATATGAGCCTCAACTCATATTTCCAGATGGATTGCGCCGCGATCTGTCTGCTGACCACGGCAGTACAGTTCATCCCACTATCTTCCACTGTCAACTGCACTTATTGTGTGGAAGCCCGTTCAACTTACGAGCATTGTTTCAAAGACGTTATCGAATGCGCCTATCGAGATCCCAGCTCTTTGATAATATGTTTGAATGTCTACGAGAAGAATGGGTATGTAAATGAACAAGAGTTTTTGAGTTTATTCTCATGTTAATGTTTCAGTGGAGACCCAGCCATAGTTCAACACACAATCCGATGCATCTCTTATCAAGATTATTACGTGGCAGATGAATCCATAAAACAAGTTAGTTTTCAATTTTCAGAGGTGTTAGTGATTGGGTAGAAGATACTGAAGTTGTAAATAATTTTTTAATATGGAATACATGATTGCTTCGAAAGTTGATGAATACTTCACATCAAACTGCATTTTTCCAATATTACGGTTTTCAGGTAAGCGCTGGTGGTTCATGTGCCTTTGAGCATATCCAAAAGTGTGAATGCGATGTATGCCGCGCACCAACTACCACAACAAGTCCCGCCACAACCACTACTGAAATTACTCCATCAATGCATAGAAAGTGGGGGTTTTTATTGGTTTTTTTCACATCTTATACCAACTTTTCGTTGCAGAAAACATCATCATCATCATCACCACAAAGATGGAGCCAGCCACGGTCATAAACACGACCAGTTAGTGTTTCCCAACAACTCTTTTGCCCAACAATACAAAGATAGCGGCTATTATCTTTCTTCGGCTTCCGTTTTTCAGAAAGTCTCCCTATTTGCAATTTCTCTAATGCTAGTAGTTTTAAAATAGACAATATTTTCAACCATAACCTTAACACGCGATCTGCTCTCTGTTCGATCATGCTAACTCTTCGAACCGTGACAAATTTGAATTAATTTTTCGGGTATTTTGTTTTTTTACATTTAAAATTTTGCAATGAGCAAAACATTTCAATGTTCTGAACGATGCAATGGAATAAATGTTTCAGAGATTTTTTTCTCACTAGTTGCATTCATTCATTACGTACCTGCAATCTGAAGCTCCGGACTTACTGTCGGACTCATTATCATTAAAATGCCCAATAGTAGAAGAAATTGTTTTTATGCATGTACATTTGGACACTGGGTTCACATAAGGTTCATTGGGGGGTTAAAGGAACATCAAAATGCACTCGGTGATTGGCTTGTAGAATTAAAAATAGAGCAGAATCAGAAAATTACAAATATGTTCGAACACCGAAGGAAAAAAAAAATCAGAAGCTTCACAAATTTGTTCACGAGATTAGTAGAAATGACAGACACATTAAAAATTTCAAGGACTTCGAATAACTGGCTTATAAGAACCACGGGAAGTTTCCTTGAGTGAATCATAGCATGTATCGTATCTGTAGGAGAGGTGAATCTCCATGTAGGTCAAAAGACCTGGCTTATTGCGGAAGCGGGTGATCAAAGTGATTTCGCGGCATGTTTGTTCTGTCAAGTTTGCGGTGATGTGGTTGTACATGGCGAGGATGCGCTTGGTCACTGGGTCAACCGGTTTTACTCCCCTCAGACGTGCACGGATCCAACTGGTCGCATAACCGTTGATTTCTGAAAAATTAACGCATCGTACTGATGTTTGTAAAACTATGATTTCTAGAAATCATACAGTCTGCTTTCTAACTAAAATTCTGAAGCCATTGGAACTAAGGAAAATTTGTGAAGAACTACGAAAACATTCATATTGTTTTTTTTGTTTTTTGGTTGTTATCACTGACCAATTTGACGGAAAGGGATGTTTGGAGCCTGATCGACGATGTGTTGCTTGAACATCCATCCGTGGTGTTTGCTGAAGGCCTCAAAGCGAGCATGTGTTGGGTGTTTGAAGGTTCCGACCTCCTCTTCCGCGACTTGAGGAAATTGAAGCAGCTTAGGATCAATCTGACGGGTCTTCAGTTCTGGCAGCTCAAACATTTTGTCGTGGCTGGTCTCTAAAATCTTCTGTTCATGCACAATTATAAAGTGTGACAGAATAAAAGACCAATTTGACGGAAAACGAAGGGAATGTGTGCATCCTGTGTAAACTGTCCTTGAAAAACAAAAAAATAGAATGGGTATGGAGAGAATCAATTCTCTTAGCTGAAATATAATGACATGCACGTTATTGCCCGCTCGGTTGGCTTCCTTTTCAAACCATTTTTCAAAGAGAAGCACAGATTGACGGATCTCTGATAATTTCCGACATTTTGATAAATGATTGTATTACATCACCATCTCCTCTCTCTTTCTCCCCGTCCCCGTTCCCGTGACGGACTATTCCGATGAAGGCGTTGGTCTACTGGATGCATTGCAAAATCAACGTGAAGAAAACATACCGAGATTATAGCAAACTCCATTCTCATTCCATTCTCTTGAAGTCTCGGCAGAAACTTCGAGAGCCTGTACTTCTGCTAATGGACTGCTCAGAAGCGCTTCACTTTGCACATCTAGGGTCCCAGCGGAACCGTTTTTGCACGGTTTCTTGAGCTTTGATGTTTTCTTCTTCCTATATTCATCACATCCCGATCCAAAGGCCGAATCGTCGGACTCCTCTTCCTGCAAAAAACACTTTCTAGTTATTGAAAAACTGCGCTATCATGGAAAGGTGCACGCCAACTTCAATTTATAACATCATGAGTTATTACCGATTCAGAATCGAGATCTTTCGATGCACCATTCGCTTTCCGGTTTTGATCGTAATCACTCAGCATATCATCTTCTACTCTCTTCCGCAGCTTATCTCTTACGAGTACAACGGCCATTGCTGTAAAAAAATTGAAAATTCTTATGCAGAGGAGATAAGAAAACCTCTGAAAAAAGAGAACTAGAAATTTCATTTTTCCTGGTTCAGCCCAAGAAACATCTTCTCTCTCATGAAAACAAAAATAATTCAATTTTCAACAGATTAAATTTCACGCTACTTTTTTCGATGCATTTTTTTCTCAATAAAAAGAAAAGATCTTTATCGTTACATCAGCAGTCATCGTTTTCAAGGTTTTGCAAAAGTTCTCATACTTTGAGAAGTGATTTAGCCCATTTTTGGCCGTTCAAAATTGCGTGTGTATCACGAGACTCTCGAAAAAAAGAAGAAAAGAAAAACGGGTCGGAACGAACGAGACGACGCGCCAGCCCAGCGAACCATCGGCCGAATGCGAAAAGACTGCTGGACCCCCTTTGCTATTTCTGTCAAACACAGCAGAAGAAAATGAAGGAGGCCAGAAAAAATCGAAAAAAAGCGGAGCACAGAAAAATAAGAGAAACGATGACGGATGCCAGTGTTGTTAAGTGAACAAATTAAAAAAAGCAATCCTTCATGCCGCGTTCAAAGTTTAAAAAAAACCCGCAAATCTCGCGGATTTTGCAGTTCAAAGTCGGCAGAAATTTGCGGGGAAAACCGGGGTGCGAACAGTTGAAACGACTGCTACCGTACTCGCGTTCGTTTCGAGACCGCGTGTTATTTCGACACGTTTCAAACGTGTTTTTCCCCATTTTTTTCTGTTTTGTCAGTGGACGTTTAAAACGTGTCGAAATAACACGCGGTCTCGAAGCGAAAGCGAGTACGGTAGCAGTCGTTTCAACTGTTCGCACCCCGGTTTTCCCGCAAATTTCTGCCGACTTTGGACTGCAAAATCCGCGAGATTTGCGGGTTTTTTTTTAAACTTTGGACGCGGCATTAGAGACGACTGAAAAAACAGGCAGATGGGTTGGCGTCCTATCTTGATGCGTTTTAGTTTATAATCAGCGAAACCAACAATCAAAAAACTTTATTGAATAAACAAGTGTAATTTTAGTACCATCGACTGAAAATAAGTAGTTCAAGGTTTAAAACGAAACAACGAAACAATAATAGCAGACTTGCCAAATCCCGGGCCGGGCCAGCAAATCGTCGGCCCGGCCCGGCCCGGTCGGCCCGGCTCCGCCCACTCTTGAGAAAATTTTCGTAATTTTTGTGAAAATTTTGCGACTTTAAACAGCAATTTCTATTTTTTAACAGGTTTTTATGCTATAACATTGCCTTTTTTTAAGTCTATAAAATTTTAAGTCTATAAAATTATGTTCGTTTCGAAGTTCTAGTTCGCTTTGAATTTTTTTAGGTGCATCCTCCCGGGCCGACCGGGCCGGGCTGGGCCTTTTTTTTTGACCAGTGGAGCTGTTATTTCTCACAGAAACAGGTTTCTTTCGTAACCTCTCTCGTTTATTCTGTGCTCTGTTCTCTTTGCTGTGAACATTCCACCGTCTTTTCCGCACACTCCGCTTTTATGCGTTTCTCGCTAACTACGGGCAGGTGCCAGTCGCGCGTGTGTTGTCTGCTACCAATCTCCATAGCAACGGCTCGTCACTACTTCTCCCGTTGCAAATACGCTGTTGAGCGGCCGCAATTCCCTGAGCGAATGAAACTAAAATTATCGGCTTCACGAAAAGTTCGCCATGCCGAAATGGTCTGTGGAGTTGGTTGGATTGGTGCAGAATCGATTATATCGGCCGCTGATGATCATAATTTTATTCTAACTAACACTGCGACTAATGAAGCCCAGCAGATATTGAGCATGCAAAAGTAAGTTTTCAAAGTTATAACATATACCATGTTATTGATCAACTTTGAATTTCAGTTCATTTTTTCCTACAAGTTTACACATGTTCCCTAGGAGTCAATTAAAAGGAACTCAAAATGATGTCTATGCAGTTTCGACTTCAGATGGTATATTGTTATAGTCTTGTGAGTGAAATAACTAATTCAGGTAAAATAAACATTTTATCACGTAATGGAAAAATTGAAAAAGTTGTGGATGCTCATTCTGGGGCTGCTCTTTGTGCTCGTTGGAATTCAGATGGATCAGGACTGTTAACATGTTAGTTTTTCTTTTTCCTAAAGCGTCAACACTATATTATCAGGCGGAGAAGATGGCTATGTCAAAATGTGGTCGAGAAGTGGAATGCTCCGTTCAGTTTTGGCTCAATTCGCAACTGCAGTATATTGTGTCGCGTGGGATTCGACTTCATCAAATGTTCTTTATTGCAATGCAGATCAATGTTATATTAAGTCATTAAAAATGCAAGTCGCACCACTCAAATGGAAAGCGCATGACGGAATAATTTTGTGTTGTGACTGGAATCCAACATCCGCCATCATTGTTACTGGTGCTGAAGATTGCAAGTTCAAGGTAATAATACAAATGAATCTGCACGTTCTAAAACTCTAAAAAAGGTTTGGGATGGATTTGGTCAAATTCTATTCAATTCATCCGTTCATGACTATCCCATCACAAGCATATCCTGGAACGTCGATGGAAGTTTGTTCGCAGTTGGTTCTCACAACATCTTGAGACTTTGTGACAAGTCAGGGGTAAGAAAGCAGGCTGTGAATATTCAGAATTGAAACATAAGTAATTCAGTGGTCTCATTCGTTAGAAAAAATGAATACGGGGTCTGTGATGTCAATGAGCTGGTCTCCGGATGGCACTCAGCTCGCTATTGGAACGGCCGCCGGACTTGTTTTCCATGCTCATATTATTGACAAGTAGGTTAAAATTTGCATATGCTAGCTGCGTAATAATGGAAACGTCTCGTATTTTTCAGAAGACTAACCTATGAGGAATTTGAAATCGTGCAAACTCAAAAGACAGTAATTGAAGTGAGGGATGTTAGCAGTGAAATTTCTAGAGAAACACTGGAGACAAAAGAGAGAATTTCAAGAATTTCAATTCTTTACCAATATCTAATAGTGGTGACATCTTCGTACATTTATATTTATAGGTAAGTCATGCGCCACTTTCATGAAGAAACTGCTTTTTCAGTTCAAAAAATTGGAACACTCCAACCATGATAGAGTGTAGCGACAAAACGGTGAATATCATTGTGCAGTGCGAAAAGTAAGAAAACCATACTGTCGGGCATTTTGAAGTCAATACGCTTTGTTTCAAAGTATCCTTAGCTTCATAGTTGTGATTTTTTGGCTTGTAGATATTTCCATCACGGCTCGGGACTTAGAAATCACAATTAAGAAGGTTTCTCAATAGAGCGCATTCACTTGATAGTAACATTGAATGACTGAATTTTTAATTGAGAAAATTCAGAGTATTTCTGGTATCAGACGGCCTTACAATAACAATTTATAATTATGATGGAAGAAAACTAATAACGATCAATCCACCAGGACAAGTGATGGCTTTGCTAGATGAGAGAAAAATCGACCTTGCAAATGACACGCTCGTTGTTCGTGATCGAGCTGATCACAAAGTTTTGCACTTTTTTGATCCAACAACTGGAAAAGCTCAAGGAGATGGAAATTTAAAGCATGAGGTGTGCTAGAGAGTGCGAACGGGAGTTTTTTTTATTTGAAAACGTTGTGTGTTTTCAGTATGAGATTGTTGAGCTAACTGTGAATCAGTGCGGTCCTCTCAACGACAGGAATGTAGCTTTCCGCGATCACACTGGCGCTGTTTACGTGGCAATGATAAAAACATTCGGAGTCAGTCAGCGAGTTGCCAAGATTGGATCGCTCGTTGAGCAATTGGTGTTTAATGACGTCACTAACATGTTGTGTGGCATTTCGGAAGGGAAAATTGGTAGTTATTTGATTTAATAACTTTCTAACAATGTTGAAACATTTCACAGTTGTCTGGCCTCTTCCCAACATTGCATTCCTTGATCGGAACTTACTTCAAAAGTCAATAATTCAAAAAAGTATTGGAAATGTCGGCAAGTTCCCACAACTTGCCAATTTCGCCGGGAACACCATAGTGATCAGGAAATCGGACGGATGTCTACTTCCCACAGGCGTCGCGCCATTCTATGGAACAGCCATTTCCATGGCTTCACATTCAAAATGGGATCAAGCCATCCGATTATGCCGGAGCATTCACGTACGTCAGTTGTTCATAATGTTGCGAATAAAAATTTGATTGCAGAACGACACTCTCTGGGCAACATTTGCTGGATTATCCATTTTACACAAAAACATGATAGCAATGGAAATTGCTTATGCTGCCTTAGAAGACGACGAAAAAGTGGCTCTGATCAATGAAATCAAGGAGAAAAGTGATAAAGATGTTCGACAAGCGTTGCAAGTTGTCTTGACGGGAAAAGTTGCTGATGCAGATGTGTTATTGGAAAGAAACGGACAGAGTTTTCGTTCTCTTATGCTCAACGTACAGATGTTTAAGTGGAAAAGGTTGACACGACGACTAGAAAAATAATTTTCCTAACAGTAATTTTTTTAGAGCTTTAGAGCTTGCTGTAAAGAACAAACAATGGCTGGAGATTGTGATTGGTTATCGTGAAAAGTATCTCAAAAATTGTGGATTGAAAGAAACAGATCCACAATTTTTGAAGCATAGATCTGAGGTACAGAAACAACCAACATAAAATTTGAGAATTGAATTTTTTCTGTCAAAGAAACTACTTGAACTGAAATAATTGAAGTTCGACGCCACTTCGATAATCTGAATAAGTTTTGGAATAGGTTGAACCGAAAAAATGTAGACTAGCCAAATAAAGCCTTGGGAAGAATTAAAAAGGTGCGAGTCAAATTGCTCATTTCCAGGTTGAAGTGGACTGGATTCATATACGAGAGCTAATTGCCGCGGAAAGAGCAAAAGGAACTTACTGATAACCTAAACTTTTTTCATTGTAATTTATCTTTATTTTTCTGATAATTTCTACTTGCATGACTGAAATCGAAATGCAAAATTTCACTATCTCTTTCGTATTGCGTTTTTTTTCAGAACTTTGTTCCCTTCTTCTCTTTCCATCTTGGTTCTCTCATTTCAGAAGAGAAGACCGATGAAAAACATAGTCGCCCGCTTTGAGACAGGATGGGAGCAATCAAAAAAGATGAGACGAACTAATTGGACAAAGGAAGTATACTGTAGCTTTTGAACCTGATGATCAGATCATGCAATGTTTCTATTAAGACAACATTTTGAAATAAAAATGTCTTTGAGCACAAACTCAGTTTCCTATAAAACAACCCAAAAAAGAGTCGCAGCTATGCTAGGGCTCAATTATTTTGAGAGAGTTGTTTTGAGCCGGTTGTCAGCTTGATAAGAGCTGATACAGAAAACATACGTTTTTACATTTCGCTCTACAATTAGTTAGATTTTTCGCGTCTCTTGGGAGTGTGTCTTCTGCGTGTTAGATTACTTCGAGTTTACCACTCGGACGTTATCGATGTAATCGCGTGAAAAGAGCGATTTCAAAAAGGAGGTTTCTCATCATTATGTGAATCAGAACCTTTTTCCGAACTCTTTAATTTGGCTGTGAGAAACTTCCAACTCCCACTCCTTTCCATTTCATCAGCTAAGTTCATGCCAAAAGAACTGAAAGACTCAGAATACGAAGGGAGGAGCTATCTGCTTCTACTTTCAACGTCTTCCCCTTTTTTCATTTTAGATGTTCACGGTCTTTTGTTCAATTCAGTCTAGAACAGCTATTAATCTACAAATCTGCATATCCAATTTTTAGATAGAACTATGGCGAACGTTGGCAAGCAAGAACTAGTGAGAAAACAGCTTCCGGCGATCTACAATTGGTACCACAACAAGCTTCAAGCTGAGCTTCGTAGACGTAATCGAGACCAGGAACAGGTGGATCGGTGCAATCGGATAGTAGCCAATTGCCGGAGGCTTATCGAACTGAATGACAGGACATCCTTCGTAAGTGATCAAACATGCCAAATAAATAATAGTGATCAGAATGACAGTAGCTGGAATGATACAGAACTCGACCTTTATGTCAACTAAGGGTCTGACGATGGCGTCGTTTGAAAAACGCTACTGCTGCTAACAAAATTGAGAGATGGAAATGGTTGCAGAACCTCGGAGAGTATGAACGCTACTGCCAATTGTTGCACACGATAATACACGAGTTTGAACAAAGATCCACTTCTCCGCCGCCACCAATTCCTGTCGGGATCGCTTCTCCTACACCCCAGGAAAGGGCAATTCTCAAAGTGCAAGAAGCGCGACCCGAAGCGGATGTGGGGCACCCGCCACAGGTTCCGCCACTGTCGGCGACGAACCAAGAACTTTTTCAAGGCATGGAAGAAGGCGACGTTATGCTGTGAAAATGAATTAAACCTTTTTTTACATGTTCATTTTTTCCGCTTCTTTCCTGCGTCTAAGTAAAAATCGTGCAAAAATATATCTGTCCGCTAGTGTTTTTTGAAACCATAAACCTCAAAATGATTTTTTGAAAATTGACGTGGTTCCTGCCTCGCGGCTCTGATCTGATGTTGAAATGCTTTTTTTCTTGAATTACATTATTTATGGTTTCCGCTTTTCGTTGTAATATCTGGCCAGGGCGGGATCTTCCAGTGTTCAATAGTTTTCCGAGAAACGTCCCGGAAGAAATGTTCAATTAAAAAGGTCCTGTCTTCTCTGTAAAGGATACAGCCAATTAGATGCACAGGTCTCTAGAGCTGTGTCATCAAAAATAATAGACTGGAGAACTTCACAATTACAAAATATTTGAGTTGGAGTCCATATGAGATTCCGGAAAGGGGGCGACAGGACCTTGAATAACGAGCTCGTGATACTTTCAATTTTCCAAAGGTACAAAAAACGCCTGCGAATTCAAAAAAATAGGCAAAACAATGGATAATAATTCTTCGAGAAAGCGCGGTTGTCAACATGAACAAGCGTTTGTCGGCACGCGACAAAACGGACACATAAATAAGCGAGAACACAATATCTGTTCGTAAAATCTGTTCTGGGAAAGGAATTAAGTACGGTAAGTGATTTTTCCCAATTTTTCTAGTCCTCGGAATGTTCTGTTCTCCCAAATTCAAATGGATGTTTGATGCTATTCAAGAACTTCCGCAAAACTGATTATGAATTCCAAAAAGGATTAGACTATTTCTTCTCGTCGGTGACTGTGATTTGATGGAGATAACATTTCCATTTCGAGACTTGGCATACACCAAATTTCATAACTTTGTCTACTTCAAACTTCGCTTTTTGAAGATGGTTCTTTCACGATGAAATACATGGTTTGGTTTGAAATCTCGATCCAGCAATTATGTGACGATATCGTGCGACAAGACTGTATATAATTAGCTGTTTTGTGTCCAGATCTCGTGTAATGTAATCGAATAAGTATTTTTCTTGACCAGTTCCTTGACCTCCTGTTTGATTGTACTTTTTCCTTTCTTCATCACTATGAACTATGCAATTTGCTATTCGAGAATGGACGAGAGGAGAAAGAAGAAACCACCAACGACGAAAAGTAAACTATCACATTTTGTGTCCCGCCTCATCAAACTGTAGGATGAGGTCAGTTATGGAAACGAACCCGAAGACCGCGTCAAACTTTACTATGTTGAAAATTTCGGACAGAAATTTGAACAAAATTATCGGAAATTTAAATTAAATTAATCGTGGATATTTTTTTCTCTGGACATATTTCTGAATAGTATTTTCATGAAAACTGTGATTTGTCTGATTCTCAATCATTTATTAACTTTCTGATGAGCATTTTGAAAATTTAAATTTTTTAAAACCGTTTCCTCTGTGCCCCCTGGTGTTGGTTTGATTAATCACCTCTCCCCGCCCTCACATTTATGTCCTTGGTGATTTTCATATGTGTTTGCTTGCGCAGCACATATGGCGGAAATACGACCTACAGTTTCCCACATAAATGCCACTTTAGGTTGACTATAATTTCCTTTTCTAATTCTAATATAACTTCCTTCTGAAATCGTTCCGGTTTGGCTAAACTTTTAGCCGTAGGTAACGCAAGAGAAACTGCCGCATTATCCGTCAAAAGTCATTTGAGACATACACATTGAACATTTCATTTTCTTCTAGATGCCTAATGTTCATCCAGTCAATGGTCACTGTTCTCTTTTCCTTCTCCGCTTTTGATTTTTCCTCTTTGCCTCCCGATACAATTGTCCGAAGTTGTAATTACAATGTGTTTTGAAAGTGTCAAGACAAAAAAGTTGATTAAATTCTTGTTCTGATTCCGTGTCTGCTTCTTCTCCATTCCACCTTCGAGGTTTCTTCTAGTTAGATTCTTTTCAATTTTTTCTCCATCTTTCTGTCCCAATTACCTATGTCCGAGGAACTTTTTTTTACTTCAGAAATTTATATTGGTCTCCTTAAAGGTTGTCTTTGAACAGCGTGAACTTCCGAATCAAATTTGTCACGTCTGAGGGATCTATTCGGAAGAAAACTCTGACAGTTTCAAAACCAAAATTCCGGTGCGTTTATATTTCGAAAGTAGCAACTGGAAATTCTGTACAAAAGTTTTGAAATTCTGTTGATATTTTAGGTATCGATGATGTGAGCTATGCTCAAAATCGTAGCTATATTGATGCTCTACTCAAACTTTCCGCCCATATTGTGAGTTTTTTTTTCTTTTTTAACACCACGAGAACCGTTTTCAGTTCTCGGTTTGCATTAAAGGCAAATGTGCACCAAGTTGGGGAAACTCATTGGCAATTATTCAACGAGTGCAGTCAGGGAATGCTTCAGTCATTCATCGGATCGTTGAACACTCGCGGATATCCGGATAGGCACTGTCTCAGTGAGTCCACGTACAAAATTTCGAACAAAAGTATCAAACAAAGAATTTCCTTTGTTATACCAATGAGTCATCTAGAGAAAGAGTTTGCGTTCCGTTCTGTTCACGAACGTAAGCATGGGAATTGGGAGTGAGCGAATATATCATGTTTGCAGCCGATTGGAACGTTGTGGGAGAGTGGGATGGGAAGTTTCGCTTACAACATGCCCAGTCGAGAAAATTTGTATGTTTTAACAAAAGAGCCAGGATTACATTGAGAGTGAGCAATAGGAAAAAAAGATGTATGTGATAATAATCTCTATTTCAGTTTAATGGCTCGGATTCCAAATGCACTTTCATAGAAGAGATCCATGATAATGGATTTTCAAGGTTCCGATCAGCTTGGAAACCAGATTTATATTTAGGTAAGCTTTCACCGCTAACACTAACTTTTATTCTCTTTCTAGGATTCAACGGGCGTGGCAGGTTCCAAAACCCTCTTTCCTACCACTTAAAACCCCGTTGCTTTGACTGGATCAAATTGGTGCGTTATGTACCAGAGTCCGAGAAAAATAACTGCAAAGCTGCTGTCAAGCCTAAATCGACCCCTTCTTTAGAGCATTCCTCATTTACTTATAACGCATACCGTTCAAATTTTTTGAAAAAAGTGTCAGCTTCACATGATAGCTTATATCGTCCGAAATATCAATGATCTTATATTTACTCTAATCGACCAGCACCTTGCACATACTTGCCCTATAATTTTTATATTTTTCCTAAATATTTGTTCAAATGAGTTTTGTTAGATTACAACATCTTGAAATTTCTACACATTTTACACATTTTTTCTGTTTTTGTGTTTCACAGTTGAGCTAGACTGATGCCAGTAAGTCAAAGTAATTACTTGATTTCTTGTACATTTTTTTGGTTTGAAAGCTTGATAACACATAAATGCGTGATACATCTTTCAAAAAGTTTTTATATTACTTCGCACAAGTATTTTGTTGTTACTTTGTGTCTAGAATCCAGAACCCATGTGCCATCTCATCTCATTCCTTCACAATAACTCAATCAAAACTTGTGTTCTTGGATTACATTACATTGTCTCCTGCCACCCAGAGATCCCTCTGGAAAACACGCGGAAAGAAGATCAACCTGCGGGTAGAAGGGGAAAAGAGAAATACGAAGAAAGCAAGAAGGATGTGAATGGCATCTTGACGCCGAGCGGCAATGTTAGTGTAAAGGAGAGAAAGTGCTCGAGTTGATGAGAGAAAGATAGAGAAAGCACACGGGGAGGCTCAAACGGGAGCAAAACTCTTCCCGGCTCAACGAATTCGATGTGCTGAGCTATTAGTTTGTCTTGACTTGTCCAACTTTCTTCTTCATCAACCATTTCCTTAATCATGCGAACTTCCGAACTTTCGCCTAAATTTCAATTAGCATTCCGACGATGTCTATTCTACACATTTGCTCTTGTAGCCTGGCTATTCATTGGTATGATCTTATTCCCTGCTCTGTGCACAGTTGCTAGCAGACAAGTAAGTTCTAGCTGCTATTTGTAGAGACTGAGTGATGCTTTAGGATGACAATGAAGCGAGTTTGTTCCGGTTAGATGCAAAACGATCAGATTTGCTGAATGTTCTTTGGGCCGAAACAATAACCAACGGAGAAGACGACTGGTCGGAGCTTGCTGATCAAAAATTGGAACTTTATGAGAAGGTGAGTGGCTAATTAGATTTTTCGAGTGTAGAAAGGCAGCAAAGTAAGATACGCAATTATGAAGTTTAACTGATTATGAGTATTATGAGAGTGATGGAAACTAAATTTTGTATCTTCTGAATTGAGCAGCTGATACATAATAATTGTAATATTCAGGCGCTCCTGCAACATTATGGAATAGATCTTGACAAATCGGATAAGTCTTTTGCTGCCGGACTTCAGAAGTCGTTTGCTATTTCCACAACCATTGGCCCACTGGACGTTGATGATTTCAGCACTCTCGGAAAATTTATTGCAGTTTTGTACGCCTTGATAGGTAAGTGTATAGCTGCTAAATTTACACGCGTCGTTTTGTCAAACATTTAGGAACACCTTTGTTCTTGACAGTTATCGGTCAGCTTGGCAAAATGGTAACGTCGCTGTGGCAGGTCAGCAACCTTGAAACATGAAACAATAGCAAAACTGTGAAAACCATCTTCTTTGTTCAGGGAACGACCCTTTGGATTGTTACAATTGTCTACATCTTCATCTCCGCCATTATATATGATATCGTAGAAGGCGGTTCGGATGATGTGGTAAAATATGACTGCAAACATTAAAAAAAGAAGTGAATTTAGCCATTTATCGAAGCAGTCTTTTCCATTTTCCTGCAATTTACAACTGTTGGGGAAGTGGACAATGAATTCCAGTGAGTCTCATGAAATGCTGCCAAATCTTGAGCAGATTGTTATGGTCGAAGTTGGAAGTGGTTCCCCAAAAAAATTGAAATGAAAATGAGGATTTCCCACATCATTTTTCAAAGGCAATGGGCATGTTCCATTTTTACACAGAAGTCATGAAACATTTGTCTTTTTGGATGAAAGAGGGAAAACTATAAAAATAAGTTGAAAAAAATCATTTTTCGTTTTTCAGCGGCATACTTCCATATTGCGTCGTGGTTCTTGGATTAGCTCTCATAACAGCTCTTTATCAAGAAATGCAGCACAACATTGAACGTTTCATTCATCCATTTGAATACTCTTTCAACAGGTGCCACCAGAAACTCACAGAGCTATTGATTGAAGAAAAACGACCCTTCAGGATGTGCGGTGGCGTCGAGAGATGGATCGGAGAGAAAAACGAAGAAAAAAAGTTGTCGGTGTCAACAAGAATAGAAGAAGAAAACGAGGATGAGCTCAGCGATTACGATGAATGAGGAATAGCTTTGTTCTCACAAAATATGAACGTATTTTTCTTTTTTCGAAAGCGCTTTCATTTTGAATATATTTTATCAATAGTTGTGAACGGTGAGCGTAGATCTTGTTAGGTGCAACGTGTAAAATGTACAAAATGAGTTACCTACATCACTATAAAACTTTCCAATATTTGTTTAAACAGTTCTGTGCATTACAAGGCGTTTTTCACGGAAAATGATTTAAACGGGTGGGCAAACATTTTTATCCAGAGTGAATTCTGATATCAAGTTAGTGAGAACAAGTTCAAACTGGTTTTCACGAATCAATTTGTTTCTTTCAGAACATGAACTTTTCTATTTTATTCTTCTCTTTCCTTATTTATTGTGTCAAGTATATTTTCTTTACCATGCAAAGGGTAGCTTTCTCAAAGCTTCGAAAAACTCTGAATTTGCACCCTCATGACTACGAACTCCTTCCAAAACTCTGCAATCACATCTAACGGTTCTCTATAGGTAACACTGCAATATCTGGAAACAACATGTAGTTTGAAAATGTTTGTCTGGATCTTGATATTACTTCAGAGCAATCCCACCTATGTTTATAAGTATTCCTTGTCGTTAATAATATTTCCTTTAAAAATATATCAGATTTTTCCCTCTAATTTTCAAGTGAGTAAGCCTTCACTCACTTTGACGAGTTTTTTGTCAACAGAATCGGCGTATTGTTTTCAACTACTCTTCACTTCTTCATGGTCACTCATTTGTCATTTATCAGTTCTCCTCCTCCTCCTCCTTCTTTTTCTTCTTTTTTCTTCTTGCCTTCATCTCTCCCCCGCAGTTGATTAGTTTAGTTGATAGCCCAATTACGGTTGATTAGAGTAAAGAAGATTGAGATTGAGGCGAGAAAGAGACGCGAATGAGGCAACAATTGTCTCTTCTCGTCTCGGTGATGATAAGGATGAGAGAGAATGAATATGAGAGGGGGGAAAGAAGGGAAAAGGAGGCCGCAAGACGCTATTGCATCGGCCGCAACACAAGAACATCAATCAAACCTTGGAGCGCTGATATGAACTTTCTCGCCATTCCAAATTTTCGCGTCTCTTTAAGTGACACTGTCTTTCGTGCTGTTCACCAATTATCACTTTGAAAAAAAAAACAAAGAAGAAAGACGTTGACGCTTTTCTCATAAATGCCATTTCCGAAGTTATGCATTCAATTCCGGTGGGCAAAAAAGCAAGAATGTTATGGGATACTTACTCTCAATGTACCACTCTTCATCCTTGGTGTTTGTGTACTCAAAACTTATTTCAGATATATTGGCTTGAGTCTACAAATACGGAGGGACAACATTACTAAATTGAGATTATTGTAGTGATCGAAAAAAAAAAGGCCTTGGAATTATTACCTGGAATTATGAACAAGTTTTAGTGAGAACCATTCACGTCGTCATTTGAATATTTTTTAAACTGAAGAAAATGCAAACAATTTCTTTAAGTCATCTCAGAAGCCAAGAATTGTAAAGAATTCCATTTGCTCCCTTCCTTTTCCGCCTTTATCCGATTTTCTTTCTTCTTTCTTCGCTTTGTTCCCAAACCCTATAACCTCTATGTGATTAATTCAGATTTATCACTTCACTTAAAATTCTTCCACTTGATTTTGAATCCTTATCATATGGATTTGATGATTGACAAATGTAATAAATAATAGATAAAATGCCGTTCTACCGCACCTTTTCGACCATTCTCAATTTTCGCAATTTTAAGCCATTTTAAGGCTTATTATCATTGATTTCTAACCTTCGGTCATCAAAAATGTGTCATTTTCAGCAAATTTCAAAAATGGGGAAATGGTCGAAAAGTGCGTTATAAAAAATATGGTCGAAATCCAGTGGTCGAAATATTGCGCTAAGCCATCAAATCACAAACATAGGACTAAATTAGCAATAATTTTAAACGCGAAATTCTAATACAATTCCAAAACCCTATCCAACCCACTTCAATTTAACAGCAAAGTATACCTAATTGTAAGTTGTATTTTGAACATAGAATTGGTAAATTATTTATTTTAAAAAAGTTGTTAGAGCCTTTTCGAGGCGTTTAAAATACCGATCGAATGTCGCGCGATTAACGTTCTGGTTGTTCTTCAGGGCAGGAACGTTATTCATTGCTTCTCTTGCTCTGTATATATTTTTCTGAAGATCCCACTTTGCAAAATAAGTATTCAAATAAGCGATATCAAAGGAAGAGTTCAGAATGCTTGGTTCGCTGTCGATCATGCCAAGGTTGATCTGAAATAACAAAAAATATATAAACAGTTGCACAAAAATATAAAAAAATTACCCCAAAGTCAATAATTCTCAATTCACGAGTAGAACAATGTTTGTCTTCCTTCTTTTCGAGTTCAGTGGTTTGTTGCTCTACCACTCCATGATTACCCTTGTTCCTTTGCAGATCGCTTAAACAAAGTAGGGAAGACAAGATCTTCATCTGATTTCTCATTTCCGTATCGATGTAGACTGGTCCGATCACTAAAAATAAATTAGATTCATGTATAACAATCTAAATATCACCTTCAGAAGAAGTACTCGCTATTATTTCAGAAGCTGAGATTCCCGAAGCCGTTCGAAATCCGTCAACTAAATTGTCAGATATAAAATTAAAAATCAAACTGATGCCCACCTAATTTAGTTGCCATGAAGACCAGATCAGATTTGGTAATATTTGGTATCACATGAACTTCCACCGGTCCCACACCAATTAATTTGAGGAGGAAGTAAACATAAATTTCCATCAGGTCGATTTTTGGGCAGTTTGGGAAGTCGGACTCCTCGTCAGGTCCCGGAATACTTCCAAGAGTTTTCGCATAGTAAGAGGGCTCATGATCGATGAACACAAAGACTCCGAGCTAAAAATGCGTAAAAATAAAAGATAATAAGCAATAATTACATACATGGATCCCTGCAAACTCTTCAGATTTGTCCTTAAGTTCCACCGTTTTTTCCGGATATGCTGCTTCAAAATATGCCGAAACGGATCGGTGAAGATACTTCTTGGTGTTATGAATCAGAAAATTCACACTCTTGCCGATGTTCATTTCTTCGATTGCGAAACTGGGATACACAGCAAAGAATTTTGACGAATGGAGTGGGGACAGCTGAATACGAGCCTTAAGAGCAATCTCCCTTCTTCCGGCCGTAACACCCGATGTGGTCAATCGTTTGATTTCACTTATCATCTGGATGTATGTCCGCCAATTTACCAACATAGTATGGCACTGAAATCAGTCAATTAATCAAATAAAAATATAAAAATTCAGCTTACCACTTCGATTTCTTCAAAATCCTTGATCGACTCTAAAGGATTTAGAGAATCGGGCAATTCTTGACCACATAACTTAATCTGTTGAAAAATGACGGGAATCTGAGTGACATCCTGAATCAGCTTCACCAAATCAACACGCGAAATCTATAAATAAAACAGAATTTATGTAGATAAAGGCAATGATCAATGTTCAAACCTGTTGCTCTACAACAACGTTCTTGAACAAGCGATCTTCTGCTTCACCAACTAGTCGGATCACAATAAAAACCATTCTGAAACCAAAGAATTAATGAAATAAGTAAATTGAATAAATAAAACAGTTTTAATACTAGTTATCAATACCATCTCAAGATAAGTACAAAATAAGCTTCACTTTTCGGAAAACTTGACTAACTAAAATGCTTTTGAAAAACTGAAACATTACACCAGACAATAAGATATGGAAAAGTTGTTTACAAATTCAAAATTAAGCAGAAAATAATGATAATCATGTTAAATCACGAAATCAACGCGAACTACAGAAGAAAAGGAAGTCTATTTTCTATTTACAAAAGTTGATGAAAGAATGCGATGTTGGCAGTTTCTCGCCTTTCTCTGCGTCTCTGCTCAACGCGTCACTCTCATCACCCTTCCACTCTAGCCCAACGCGTCGCGTGCGCCTAGTTTAACTGGCAAATGTGTGATTGTGCTCGGTCACAGTGGGGAAGAGAAAAGAAGGTCACACAAAGAGAAAAAAAAATTTCCAGGACAATGACGTCACACCACAGGAAAGAACTGAAGGAGAAAGAGAGAGAGAGCGCGGCCACACCCTAAACCTTCTCGAAGGTGCCATTTCAAGAGTGTATTGGTTATAAGAGAAGAGAATATCTTCACTCTTTCAACGTGAAAATTTTTCGTTCTGCGACTCAAGTTTTCTTTGCATATTTCTATGTGTTAATTTCAGTGACTTGTTCCTATGAGTGGATCTGTTCCTATGGATGTGGATACTACAGTTGTTGAGACTAAGAAGGATTCTTCAACGGCTTCTTCACAGTTGACTAATACTACACCTCTTCATGCTCCGAAAAATGTAGAAGAAATGACTGTTCAAGAGGGGAAAGAACATCATCGTAGAAAAGGAGAGGAAGAATATATCAAAAGTCTTCAATCAAAGGTTTGCTTTTGAAATTTTTAAGTTTTTTAAATTATTCTTTATTCCAGACTGATATTCTAATTACAAAGCTTCAAAGAGCTCAAGAATATAAGAATAATGAAGTGGAGCGTCTCAATAAACGTCGAGAAGTTTACGATAACAAAATAAAGGTACTTTAGTAATTAACTATTTCATAAGTGATTGATCTTTTTTTTCAGGTAAAAGATGATCGTAAAAATACTGGTAGTAATATTCGTAAGCGTCAACGTGATGAGACAGATGAAAAAGAACAGGTTCTCGAAGCTCTAAGAGCAAGAAAGAAGACACAAAAGGAATTAAAGGATATACAAATTCCTACCAAATAGACTAACAAAGTTGTTGCATTGTGTTAGTAATTTATAAAATATAATCATACTGGTATTTATAAAATATAGCTTTACCGGTATTTATAAAATATGATCATACTGGTATCCATTCAATCTTAAGAATCTAGGAGTCTTCGACTCTGTACTATCAATGTGCTTGTAATAATGATTTGCATTGTTATTATTATTTTATCTTCATCATTTTCTCATTATAATAAATGTCTGATCATGTATATTGTTTCAAATGCAAGATAAAGACGAATACACTTGATGTTGAATCGATGTTGACAAAGAACAACAGATCAATGATAAAGGGAAAGTGTGAAGTTTGTAATACAACAAAGTGTAAGTTAATTTCAATGAAATCAACAATTAAAGGAGGTTCAGGAATCAAGGATTCCAAGGATTCAAAAGATCTCTTAGAAAAAGCTTATTACTCTCCAAAAACAGGATTTTGTGGTATCAATGAATTGCAAAGAAAAACAAAATTGCCAATCAAGGAAGTTCAAGAATTCTTGAATCAGCAAGATGTCTACACTCTTCACAAACCAGCAAGGAAGAATTTCAAGAGTCAAAGAGTTTACGTTTGTGGAATAGATGATCAATGGCAATCTGATTTAGTAGAAATGATTCCTTATGCCTCGGAGAATAATGATTTCAAGTATCTCTTGACCATCATTGATTGTTTTAGTAAGTATGCATGGGTTGTTCCTCTTAAAAGTAAAACAGGCAAAGAAACTGCAGATGCTCTTTCTTTAGTCTTTACAAAAAGTAAAAGGAGGCCACAAAAGATGCAGACTGATAATGGTAAGGAGTATTATAATAAAGAAATGAATAAATTATTCAAATCATTAGAAATCAATCACTTTTCAACTTATTCAGATAAAAAAGCTTCAATAGTTGAAAGGTTGAAGATTTTCGAGAAAGTCTTTTTAATAAGAGTATTGTTAGAAAGAAACAATGTTGTATTCGAAGTATCAAACAACAATTATACACCCAAGAACAAGAAAAAGTTGTTTTTGACAATGAAGAGACTGAATCAAAATTGCTGAGTTTCAAGAGGATTATCATACCAAATTCATATGAAACAAATGCTTACGGTTTTAGTCCTCAAGAAATGATAAAATAATTTTTTGGAAATCTGTGGATTCCAAAAGTTTCAAAAGTAATAAACAGTAATAACCACAATGATGTGTTCCAAATTCTTGAATTTGAAATGTTGACAATTCGATGACTGATTTTTTATCTTTAGCTTTCGAGGTTTTCAAATATTGTTGAAGTTCTGATGGTGGATCTAGTCCGAACGAATCAAAGTAATAAATGTTCTTATTATTCTTGGAGTAGCAAACCCAATGAGTACCTTTACCTTCTGAAGAATCTAAATTTATAATACCAGTTTCTCTTGATAGTACCTTATCCGGCAAAGTATCTCGCATAAAAACACCACGGAAGTTCTTGATCTTTAGTGTGTCTACAAGTTCTTCAAGATCATAATTTGTCAGAGGTTTAAGATTTTCTGAAAAGATCATTTATTTAGCTTTTTTTTTTTTATTCACCGTTCTACCGCATTTTTCTCGACCATCTCGACCACTGGATTTCGACCATATTTTTTATAACGCACTTTTCGACCATTTCCCCATTTTTGAAATTTGCTGAAAATGACACATTTTTGATGACCGAAGGTTAGAAATCAATGATAATAAGCCTTAAAATGGCTTAAAATTGCGAAAATTGAGAATGGTCGAAAAGGTGCGGTAGAACGGCATTTTATCTATTATTGTAATAGGGTGTCCCACATTTTGAAATTCTTTGACACTTTCAGTTCTTCACTGATTTTTGGCGTTTTGCAAGGCAATTTGAGTCGTTCCCTCATAGCATCAACTTTCATATCACTTATTGTTTGTTGCGGATACTTACTCCCCTCTTTTCCCCGCCAATCGTTTTTCTTGTGTCCGAAGAATGGGTGATAATGGGGAGTGTATAAGTAAACTGGTTCTATTTCTTTTAATTGCAGGGCTAAAGAATGACCAAGTAACATGCTGCAAACGGTGTAATATTCGGACATGAAATGAAGGAAAACAAAAGAGAACACTTTATTCAACTTTTTGGAAGATTGTAATGGAGCATAAAAATGGGAGTTAAAGCTTGGAAATTCGACAATTGACCTTTTTTCTAAAAGGTTTTGCTGATAGAAAAATGATCGAAATGAAATGGATGAGACTGGAATCCGCGCAAAACTGTTGCACTTTTGTCAGTAATGAATAAAATACATACATACCCAAGAAAAATGCAAATCACATTTTGAAATAAAATCACATATCGCCATAAGACCCATTCATAGACCTAAAAAGTGGGTTGTTTTTAGGGGATTATGCTATATTAATTATCTAATCGAGTTAAAACTTCAAGAAAGACTACGAACTGCAGGCGCACCATTTTCTAGTGACATTTTTAAAGCGTGGAAGTGGTTGAAACCAGGTGTAAGGGCAATGTTGTGTAATCCCGGAATTGGAGGAATAGCCGGGAACCCAAGTTTTGGAAGCATATGTCCCAAATGTCCGCCATTTGGTGAATGTGTCTTCTTGTGGCGGAGTAAGTTGTCTTTCCTATTGAATCTGGAACGGAACTGGTGTGAATTAAATTAATTTCTCAATTAAAACAAAGTAGGATCGGTATACATAGTTCTTGTGTAAAACTGTTCATCGAATTGGAAGTTTTTTGCAAAATGTTTTGAAAAAACCTCATCACATCCCCTCTTGTTAACAATATTACGTGCCGCTCTCTTCCTTTTATCACATGACACTTGACACTCTTTGTTTCAATAGATGGACAAAAAATTACTCACTTTTTATGGCAGTGCGGGCAAGTGTGTGGACGGAGGCCGGTGTGAATGAACATGTGCTTCTTGAGCAGGAACTTGTTGGCGAAGCGCTTCCCACAGTTGTTGTGCATACAAATGAACGGTTTTTCGGCTCCTTAAATATTTAAAGTTAACAGGTGCGATAAGGAGATACTCCCTACCAGAATCACCCTCACTTGCTGGTGATGTGAGTGGAACACCGCTGGATGAAGAAGATGATTCATTTTCCGTGATATCTCCAGTGGAAGGTGAAGGGGACACTTCTACCTCTCCGTCGTCGCTTTCCACGTCAATTTTGATGTCATCAGCGTTGGATTCGGGTTGGGATGGAACTTGCATTTGTTGTGGTCCGACATGCTTTATGAAATTGGCTGCCTGCAGGCTTCTAAAAATATGAACTATTTTATATGAGCATGATAACATGATAATTGTGCTGCACATATTACTAGTTAAACAAGTTGTTTTTTTCAACTCTTCACCAAGATTAGCGCTATTCTTGCTTGAATCACTAATCATTAAATCTGCGTACTTCATAATAGAAATATTGTCCCTTCCCCGTGACCATTGTTCCATTTCCGATCTGCAATTTCCACTTCTCTCTCATATTCGCCCTCTCACCCATTGCAAACGGTAATCAATCTTGACGAATTACCTCCGTTTGCTGCCTCTGTTATCATCTCGCGGCAAATTGTTGTGTCCATTCACTACAGTAACCGCCAGCGCCCTCATTCTCTCCCGCAACATCAATAAATAAACCCTCCCTTTGCTTCCTGACTAATTTAATTCTAAATAAAACCTTGGATGGGGATATAATTTTACGGGTTTGTTCTTGGAAGAGCATATCGATGATTGCAATCTTAAAAAGAGGTAAAGGCACCGACAGCCTAAAGTTTTCACATTGAATTAGTGTTAAAACAAGTTGAGATATTTATGTGATTTGAGAAAGCGAAGGGTTTCCGATCCCCTTTCATCGCATGGGTTGTAAAATGTGGAAATCTTCTTCTCTTTTTCACTCAAGGTCTTACGCCATATCCGTCGTTTTTTGGATGAATATATAACCTTAACTACAAATTTTACGTGATGCGAGATTGGTGACATTTTGATTGAGACGTGACACTTAATTGATTGCCAAAAATCCGAACATTTTCCCTGACCAAGTTTACCTCACACGCAGTTCATCACCTCTCACTTCTTTCTTTTGATCAGATAGGGCAGGCTATTTGTCAAGATAACATCTTGAGTATGGGGAGGGGAAACCACCTCACTCAAAACGAACTAAATTGCCACAAACGAAGTGTGTGTTGCCATCTGATCACTGGTAAGACCAGTTACCAGTTGATTTATTATCACCTACATTTGTTTACTCTTTAAGATGATCTACGTCAGTTACTGTGTCTCTTGACGACAAAAATGCGGTCCCGGGGCAAGTTACTACTATCAAAAATTGTCGTTCTTTTTGCGGCTTGATGAATACTCTGTCAGGTTACTGTAGTTCCCTTACTTTGTTCCCCGTTTGCTTCACACTGCACCGTACCAATTGAATTGGGTAAAAGAAAAAGGGAAATAGAAAATAGAAAACAATTGGGTGGTGATAGCGATAGGACAATTGTTCCTTCCCCGGGTGGAAGTGATTGTGAACAATGGGTAAAATGAGTCACCGAGAGGCGCCTACTGATACAGTTATATGTCCCTTCCCTTTATATGCTTAACTCACATTTTCATCAAAGCAGCCAATTGTTCTTCCGAAGTTTTTGGTGGATGAAACATATTCATCGCGTTGAGGTAAACCGGATTAGCAAAGGGCGATCCTAGCCAGCGTTGCATCATCGTGTTGGGAAAGGGCACCGGCACTTGCGGAAGAACGAACGGAAGATTTTGAGGAGAAGGAAGAACTGCAGCAGCAGTTTGGGAAGGTGGGGGAGAAACCGAATCTTCTTCTTTTGACACCTTCTTCATGTCATCTGACAACATTTGAACGGTGTCCTCAAGGCTTCTCTTGGCTCTCTTGCGAGATGGCATCTGGAAAAAGGAAAATGTTTGAAACCCAACAAATATTCGCATCATGAATGATGTGTTTGCTTTGAAAGTGAAAGAGAATAAATGGAAAAGGAAAATCACAACGCGTTCTGAAAAAAGGAAAAATAGAAAGATGGAGCGAAAGTTGTGTGGGAATCTGAATCTGATACTCTACTTCGCATCTATGTATGACAAGTTTCTGCTTACTCTCACGCGTTCACAAAAGGAACCAACCTTATCACTTTCTGGAGAAGTTGGTGAAGAAGTCATCGAGAATAACTTTTCGGTCTTGATTAGAGTGTCGAGGGATATGGGAGGGCTAATTTTGAAAAGATCTTCGTCATCCGAAAAGACAACACCTCTCCGCGGAGACTCCGGAGGAACCAATTCTGCGACGGACATGTCAATCAGAAAGTTTTGATTTTGGACAGAGGCATCTGACAACTCGACTGAAGAAGAGTGTGCGTCCTGAAATGCGTCCTGTCACATTTTAGAATTGTCAATTTACTATAATTAGTAGCGCAACCACATTTTCATAATTCTTACCTGTGTGTGAATCATCTCTCTTTCTACAATTCGCTCAATTAAATGGTGCACTGTTTCAGCGACCTCATTCTTCATCTCCTGCTCTTGCTCCGTAGTTTTCGCATATGCTCTGAAGTGTGTTTTGTGGGTCAAGATATTGATATGGAATACCTGTTGATTTCCTCTAGTAAACTCTCTTTGAAAGTTTCAATTTTTATCTGCAAAGCCTTGCACACTTCATCCGCAGGCTCGGCGTTCTTTTCCCCTAGAGTCTTGGTGATGGGCTCTACGATCTGCTGTCTGAAGAACTCCATGAGAGACGTTGAAGACTCCATCCGTGTCTGGAAAAGAAGTGGGTGTAATTGATGGCGGACTGTTTGGGAATCGGAGGGCGAAAACGATGAGAGAAACGAAGAGGGGGAAGCGAAAAAGGGGGGGGGGGCGCAACCGATTGTCGAGAATGGACGAATCGGAATATGGAGGAGGAGGAAGAGGGAGGGCAAAAGTAGGCGTGTAAATGATAACTATGAGGAGAAGGAGGCCCCATCTCTTCTTCCTTCCGTCTTCTTCTCCACACAATGAGTTACAACAAGTGATTGTGTGTGTACAATCTGTTGATAAGGATCTGCGAACCGAAACTAAACGCAAATCGCGGTCGAGATCCAGACGCCGTCAATTTATGAGAGATAGGTGTTACGGTTTGGAACACTTAGCGTTGAACGTAAACAGCGGGAACGGTATCAGATTGCCAGGGAGTGTTCCTAACGTGTTTCAACAAATTAGAAGCTTGTCAATGTATATGGTTATGAACTTGACTTCCCAAAGTGCTGAGAACTGAAAATTTCTGCTTTAATAACTGTTTTGGAATGAAAATTCCTAATCTTTCCGAGAAGTTCTTCAGAACCCAAAACCTTTTTCCAGGTAGCAGAGCAGCACTCCAGTTTGAATGCTGTTTCAAGAAACGGAAAAAGAAGGAAGACACTCAAAAAGACATAATGGACATAAAAGAACTTGACAAATAAAATGGGCGGAGTTCAAGTAAGGACTCCAGGTAGATGGAAATGATGATCGTTACCGCATCTTTTCTGATGGTGACAAATTGCATTAGGTTTCTGGGAATGTCTATGAATGGTAGCCATTGAACTCATTTACTGGAAAATTATCCTTAAGAAATGTCATTTTGAATGTGAACGACATTCTTTCAAATTTTTCACAAAGAACACCTGAGAAAAATATAAAACGTCTTTAGAAATATGCTAACATGTTGAAAAATTCTTTGAATCTGAAGGAGGAAAAATAACTTTTGAAACCAAATTTAGAGACTAAATTTTCCTCTCTGTTCATATATACTATAAATGTTTGGTAGCCATGGATGTGTTTTTGCTTCATTTTTCTTATTTTCGAACACTCGAAGGATTTTTCATTTGTATACAAAAGCAAAACTTATCAGAATTTTTTGAAGTAAAGACGTCATTGCTTTCAACCTGTAGAAAATAGAAGGGTATTCTCAGAAATTTAAAGACGAATAAATGTAAAAGAAAACGTCATTTCTATAGAGTAGATTTGAACAATAAACATGGAAAAATTTGGGGGATGTGAAGAATGTCTGAACTTAAGAATATAGATTAAGTATGTCCGTTGAAAAACAGAAAGTGGAAACTTTTACGCTAAGTCTCACAAAGAGGACATGTTATGAATGTTGCGTAATAAGGCACACACCCTTTGATATCTTATCGTACCGTGCATATTGGAAACTGTATTGAGCTAACCAACGGGTGCATAATCTTATCTGTGATGTTCTCTTGACACGGCCACTAACTACAACCCAAAGCCCGATTTTATTTAAACGAAAAGTTAAAAGACACCAGTTTCAGGATAAACATGCGCTATTCTCTCTCAGGTTCCTCCCGAGATTGTTTGTTGAAGAGTATCCGTTCGTTGAGATGAATAATGATTTGTTGTCTCTTTGAGGTGTGTATGCCGAGCATGTCCAACCTTGTTGTGAAAGAGAGCATATGATTCACTGAATAAATCGTGCAATGTCACGGTAAATGATAAAGACGGAAGAATCGTCACTATTTTTAGATAGACTGCTTTAAAAGTATCTATTTTGCGCGGCAATCGGACCTGTACCGCGTTTTTTCAAAAGGCGAGTGTAGCTATAAATAAGAGAATACGGTCACCTCAAAATTAATCAGGTTTTTCACGTGCTCTTTTTAATATATATTTATTTATTCGTTTCAAAGTCTACTTAGCGATAAGAAAAGTACAAAAAAATCAAAAACGTAACGGATAAAAAGCAACAACACTCAAACAGACCTAAGCAGAAATTAAAAATTAATTCGGAAAATGCTGTACTTAAAAAAAAAGCAAAATAACCAATAAGATCTTTATGAAAACTATGAAAAAAACAGTTTCCAGTACTGGATGTTTCATCAATAATCGATATTCGATGGAGAAGTTCAACTTGAGAGTGTTGAACTCAAACGGAACACATTCAACATTGTGCGAAATGTATTCTTTCTCGGTGTCTTTTGCACACGTATTCATGCTCTGAAAATTCAGCTCAAAGTATTGTTCGTAAAAACAGAAGTACCTGAATAGGGCAGTCAAGTGAGCATGTCTGAACAGATTTTTTCACATTTGACGAACTGTTTTCTGAAAAATATATTTCGTGCTCAATGTGTTAGATGCTAATTTATAATTACCTGAATCGTTCTTCTTCTCACACTTTCTGTTTTTGTTGTTCACATCCTCGGCGAGTTCTGGAGTCAGCTCAAGGCTCTCCGAGGTCAAATCGCTCTCCGAGATCAAAATGTTGCTCACATCTTCGGCGATTTCTGCAGCCTGCTCAAAGCTGTCCTCAAAACTGTTAGCATCTTCAGAGGTTTCAACAGAGGTAAGCAATTCTTCAATAGGAAGAGGAGGACTTTCCGTAAGTTTGCTGATCTCATTAACTTGAGAAACTTTTCTATTTTGTTGCAAACGGACTGCTTGAACTATTTCCTGTTCAGTTAACTTTCGAGTGTGATTCCACGCCTTGTGCTTGTTGCTCACTTCTATGAATCCATCCGCATCCATGACCGGTTTGTTCCTAAAGAAGAAATTTGGCATTTTACAGTTTCGTGACTGCCCAAAAGTTTCATAAACCCCTAATGCCTCTCTATTCTACTCACTTTTTTTCGGTCGCCTGAATCTGCACCACTTCCGCTGCTTTGAAATGTTTCTTGCCACGTCTGTTGTACCTTTTTTTGCCTGTTGCATAAAAATGCGGGTCTACAGGCACTGTCGAGACGTCCATTCCAACAACTGGATGACTCTCGCATTTCTCATCAAGTCCAACCAAATGAATCGTATAGTAGTGTGACCGTTCTGGTTTTTGTCCAGGTGTTCTCGCGCTTTCATTGCGAGCAGAAGCGTTTTGCCGGACAGCTTTGGCACGTAGCTCTTTTTCCTTCTTGCGACGCTCTTTTTGAGGTATTCTCGGGAACCGAACAGTTGCAGCCGGTTTCACAGTTTCATTTTCTCCAGGAGTTAACTTGGGCGGCACAAACTGGATTAACGATTTGTTTTTCTGTTCAGGTTTTCCGGAAGAGAGAACTCCTGCATACGAAGTGACAGAGCAACAGTTGTTGTCGTCTATTCTATAATGATACACATATTGATAGAAGACCTTTGATCTCTGACTTAGTCATCATGAATTCTCATTTTAAAGATTGTTAACGCATTTTTCCGGATGGTATATACCCTCCTAGTTGTGATTTACAAGAGTTTTGATTCGGAAACGTTCACGATTTGAATAAGACTCTGGGTCAAAAATTTTTGCAAAATTTGGTACGACTTTGAGAGTGGATATTTCAGGTCAGAATCATTTCCGAATCATTAGAGTTTTGTGATGCAGAGCCAATGATGAGGGAGTTAAAGATTAAGATGAGAGTCAAGGATTATACAATTAAACCATAGTTGAGGTAAGAAAAACCCCAGAATATTAGGAGAAAATAATTTTGCACCGAATTCACTATCGAAAAAAAAAACGGACTTACGTTTGTACGTTTTCGTTTATGGCGAAGAGCTGCCACATGATGTTTAGATAATGACTCTGTCGGAGTGCATCATTCATATTAGTTTCAGTCTGAAAAACTTTTGTAAGCAAAAACTCAAGTCGTCTCTCTTACTCACAATGTTTACTGACTCGAGAATATTCGAAAATTATGCTTGAGCTTGAATATTCGAGAACCAAAAGGCAAAAGCGATCAGTTGCTATTGCTCGCAACAGATCAGCCTGCACATTCGGAAAAGTGAGGGGACGGGGTTAGCGGCCTTCGGCAGCCGCCGAGTTAAGATTTTGCGAGTGTGTTTGTGAGAAGTTTACGAGATGAAGAACATCACTCGAAGAAACGGAAAAGAAAACTCTTGCATTGTGTTTCGATCAAATTGTTACACATCGTGAAGAAGGGTCGTTGGTTCAGGGATTCGACGAGCCAAATGACAGCCACTTGTTTACTAAGTTTCTCTTTTATTTCCAGGATTTTTATTGGAGGGGGCCGTTTTTTGTATATGGAATACGAAAACATTGAGACTTATTTCCAGGCGACATTAAAACACATGTTTTCATCGATTTCAATTTTGGTTTTTAAACTCTACTCGGCTACTGAAAGAGTATGTGATAAACAAGAAGTCACTAGCCTGGAGCAGAAGACATTTGTACAGTTCTCGGAATCCATCACTTTTTTCCCAAGGATATGTACTGGTGATCGAGTTCCAACTTGTCTTCATTTGACTAATCTGAAATTTTAGTCTTCTGAACATTAAAAAAACTCATTTAAAAAAAGTACAACTCGGAAAAAGCTACCGCAAATTCATAATTTCTAGTTATCAGTTTCGTGGTGGTCATGCAAATTTGTTACATCATATTCTTGTGAAAAGAAAATGTTTTAAAAGTAAAATTGTGAAAAGAAGGGGGGCGGCAAAACAAATGGGCAGAATAGGAAGGGTACGATTCGGAAAGTGCTAATCATGCTTTCGAATGGGATGTAAAAAAGGGTAATTCAATAGAACACTGAAAGCAAAAATAGATGTATTCACGAGAGCAGCTACCATTCATCTTCGAGAAAACTTGTCAATAGTTGAAGAAATTAGGTCTGAAAACCACATCGAAACGAGCAGGCTAGAACATTCAGAACCGTTTGAAATAAAGTTAAGGGAATGGAGTTCCTTTGTGAGTAAAGGTTGCATAATGCTATGATACTCAAAAATCTCATCCATTTTCACTCCGTCCCTTCGAAAGTCCTGTAGAAATGTCACTCGAATAGGGTTAGGCTCAGCAACTTGCGCATTTGTTGGCACAATTAAACTGGTTTCACGAGTTACATTAGCTACAATTTATCTGGTAGAATCATTTGTCATTGTGATTCTTGCCGACGCAGGACAGCGGGAACTTTGTCCGAACATAGTGTGTCATGGAAATGATGACTTCTAAATTGGAACATTTTTTTTGTGGGACAACGACGATGAAGGCACATGCTCAGAATGACGCCGAAATCTGAACCGTTAACGTGGAACACTCTTTAGCAGGTGCTGTCGAATTGATGACTGCCAGCTGCTCGGTATGCGAATGCGGTTTTGACAGAAAAATAAACAAATAAAACAGATTTGCTTCAACACGATAAAGATTTTGCCTGCTCGGAGAAACAGCGGAAGTCACAAAAATAGAAAATCAACGGAAATCGCGAAGCTACTACATAGTCACATGTACATCTTCTGATTATGAAATGATAGCGGAAAGGTGAAAATAAAAAACCTTTGTTTGTTGCGAAGGTTTCCTTGACAAACAGACACATACATGTCATTAAAGATGAAATGGAGAATACAAATCACTTCAAAAAGTTATTCGTTTTTCATCTTGTTTTTCTTCTCTTCGATGTGTCCGAAGCAACTGAAGGTGTACCAGCCAAGTATGGTCGGAATCATAAAATACACAACAATCCAGAAAATGGGGATCAGAACGTCCAGGTTGTAGTATGTTATCGTACTCTCCGCTCGACTTTCGAATTTCAACTCGTTCAGCCCGCCATTTTTGATAGCCTGGTCAAATACCTTTTTTATAGCTTTTAAAGGAACGCATGTAAAAAAACTAAATGAAAAGTTTTTAATAAGTACATAAACCAAAACAGAAACATACCCATTCAGTAGTTTTCACAAGTTTGGCTGCTGAACTGAGTGGTTTGGACTTGATAAGGTCTCTGATTCTATGAGCTTGATGGGTATATCTAAATAATGATTACAACTGTTCGACTAAGATCAAATCCTACCCTTCCTTGTGAAGGATTTCGTCAATTGCGGCCTCGATAGCTGATGGATCCGTCAAGAGTTGTCGTTTGTCTCTACGCACTCCCCACCCCTTTCTCTCGACTGCTCGGCTATTCCTAAGAAACATTCGAGTTTTTAAATGTTTCTTGTTCTTGATATTTTTGAAACTTACAAATTTTGATCAAATATAAAGGGAATAGTTATCAACGGAACACCTGCTCTGGCAGCCTCGACTACGCTGTTGTAGCCAGAATGTGTTATAAACATCTTCAGGCGAGGATGATCTGAAGAAAACTTTTATTAAATCACATTTTTTCCTTCAATGTAGTCTCACGAAGAATTGCTGGCTGTGGCAGCCAATCCGAAACGAATGCATTTTCAACTTGTTTCGCATATGCCCGTGTATTCTGCAAACTTTGACCTTATAGTATACAAAATGTCAATACCTTGTCATATTCATCAGCTCTGATAAGAAAATGGTAGTCGGGGTATTTTTGAACAATATTTAACACGGATTGCATCACTTGTTTGTCGAGAGTCGAGGTGTTGGCTACTGTACCCAAAGAGAAGTAAATGACGCCTTCTTTCCCTTTTTGCATTTCAGCCATGAAAATCTGAATCCACTGTAATGTATCTTTGTCTGACTTTTGCCAACCTTATCCATATCGGTAGCATCATCATCAACCCCGATACCTCCAACATGCACAATGTTCTGAAGGGTTGTAGAAGAAATGTCAATGATTTCGTCGGTAGCAATGAAAATCACGTCGACGTCTCGTGCAATAGTCTGGGGTGTTGGGAAGTTCTCTCTGCAAAGGGTTGTATAAAGTTAGTATGAACAAATTTCTTTTTCAAAATAAAACTAACCCAAACTTCAGATGAAAATGAGCAGCGAGTTGGTTAGAAAGAATCATGTTTTCCAAATTACCGATAACTGTGACCAAAAGGTTTCTTGCTCTCTCAAAATACGTGGGATTGACGCTCATATCAGTGGAAAACGGCACGTTTGATGTAGGCATTGGAAGACCCGTTAACTCATAAACTGGACCAGAAAACGGACAGCTGAACCAGAATGAAAATTGTTCTCCTTTTCTCTTTTTACATCAGAATACCTTGCAATTAAGAAACGTCTTTCGATTCCGAGCGCATGAGCATATCCAAAGCCACATGTGTTAATTTGTTCAGCAAAAAATCCATCAAAGTGCTCATTTTTGAGTTCATAAAAAATATCATCTTTTTCCAGAAATTCTGAAAAATATTTGTGTAAGATGTGCTGCTTTTTCTAGTTTCTCATGAGTTTGCTTTCAGAAGGACAGTCAAAAATATATACGTTGAAGTAAAAATAAGGCTACCTGCACACAGATCATTGTACGCTTGTTGATAAGCCCAATGTGCCTTCAAATTTTCAGTGAAGGAAGGCTCGTCCATAGCATTCTTTGAAAAACCTACAAACAAAGACATAAAGTAAATCATTAATTGTAACAAGACCGGTTAGTGCTTCCTTGAACTTTTCAGCGTGTTTAAACTTTCCTATGATCCGCTTCTTAGCAACTTTCACGCTCTTGGTCGTTCCCGAAATTTGCAAGAAATCGAGTTCCAACACTGTCTGAAAAGAAGGTTCCTGAATGTTTTTCTTCCAATATTTGAACATACCACGTCATGTCCAGCACGAGCCAATTCGTCCGCAAGTCTCCCATTAGAGATAAGATGGGATTTACTGGTAGCGGGAGAAAACACAAGAATTTTGTAACAATTAACTCTATTGACAGCTAGAAAAATTACTGCCAGCATAGGCAGCACCGTCAGATGCATTTCTCGAGAATGGAAATGAAACTGGACTGGTTGTGTACACACATGTAATCAGTTAGATTCTAGAACTGATAAAATATGGCGACGAAAAGCGACGACTACTTATAAGCACTAAAATTTTACGATTGATGCAGTAGCTTTGCCGGTTTTTTGTTCTAGCCGTGATTTGTTCTTTGTGAGTTTAATCACATTTTTATGTGGCTACACTCTACAAGATGAAAATGGAGCATAATAATTTTTTTGATAATTATTCATAAATGAGAAATGAAATATTATTAAAAAACAGCTGAATCTGCCCGAGCAGAATTTTATTTTCCATATCCACATCCACAGCATCCATAACCGCATGGAGCAGCAGAAACGGCGGCAACGGTAGCACACCCACACCCACATCCACAACCGTAGTATCGTTTCGCACGCACGACGACATCAGAGGACTGACCTTCTTGGGTCAAATCTAAGCTCAACGATTGAACATCATTCCCCAAAAGGGCTAGGTCCGTGTTAAGAATTGGTTGAGTCCCATCAGAAGTAGGGGTCTGAAATTTTCCTGACAAATTAGGAAGACGAGCTTTCAATTTGATTACCTTTTCGATAAGAACCGACTGGGCAACGACAGCCACAAGAAGAAGAGCAAGAGTGAACGTTTGAAGCATATTGTTCAGATTTCGTGAAGGTGTATTTGACTTTAGCACTTTCTAGTCTTATATACCACATTTCAAGACCAACAATATGATAATCATGTTTGAACATATGTTTTGTAAGCCTTGATTTATGCTAGACTTGCTCATTGAAAAGCAAATAAAGACAATTGGCACACAAAGTGCTACGTCACTGTGTAAGGGCAACAAACATACGTTTAATCCTTGAAGAACAATTCGACATACCACGACCATAGCTGTTCACCTTTAAAGATGCATCAAAATTGTCTTTGGTCGAAAAGAAAACCGCTGTCGTCTATTTTAGCTAAACTAATTCAAAAAGTCTATATTATCGAAATGATAAACTAATTGATAAACAAAACTTAATCAGATATGTGCCTCCACGTTGATGACAGCTGTGAAATCTTGGAACTCTTCTGTTTCACACTCTCCAAAAAAAAAATGAAAAAACTCCTAGGGTTCTTTTTCTGAAGGGTCTTTCAGCATCGTTGTCGGCGGCACTTTCAATGATAATTACTAATATTTCAAATTTTTATTCCAATTTGTTCCATCAAAGCGATAAGGGGAAAACGTAAGAAAATGAACATTGAAGTGCCATATATGAAATTTCCATAAAGAATTAAAATAAAACCGTTGAATATAAGAAACATGCATCCTAGGACGCGAGTTCCTCTTTTCCCGAAAAATAAAGCTTTGATCACCAAAAAAGTGGCAAAATAGGAGGGGAAGTGAAAAACCGAAATGGAAAATGACAGAAAACCCATAAAAGTTCCAATTGATAATTCTAAAATCCAGATTAACCATGATAATATCTTTGGGATTCAGTTTTTAGAGACATGACACAACTTGGTCAACATCGGGAAGATTTTAGTGCAAGTGGAAGCAAAACAGAAACAAGCAAACGCCATGCGTTTAGAAAAAGCAAAAAAGAGACCGAAGAATGTGGAAAGGTTGTTCATAGCAATATTCTAGCGTCGAACCATAGTTGTCCAAGACTCAAATCAGGCTAGGGTCCATGTAGTCGACATCATCCCATAAAATTGGAACTTCGTTCTCTCTGAAAAAGAACATAGTGTTTTTAACAGTTGCTTGGAAACATACTCGAATTTTGGGAACTTATTCTCGTTTGCAGCTTTTGGGAAAAACAGAAGATTCGCAATCTGTTCGGCAGTCGGAATGAACGGAGGTGTCAACTGAAAAGGGTAATTTTTATGTGAAAGCCAAGGAACAGCGTCAATTCAGTGGTAACTCTCCCGAGCGCATTACCATTCACATAGTAGCTCAACGAATAGTAAGAGCTTTTTGAAGTTAAAACTGGATTATTGAAAAAATACACACCTTTTTTTCTAGAACTTCAGTCCACACGACTGTTTTGAAAAAGCAGTGAGCTTTGACTTCAGCCGTTCCTTTCTGGCCACTTCCCAGGCGTTTGGTCGGATCTCGAACAATTAATTTGTTCACAAATCCTCTTTCGTGGGGTGTCAAGTTTTTAGGGAACCTCGGGCGTTTCTAAACACTTCGTCTCATTTGATTTAAATGTATTTGAATACCTTCGCTGTGTTGTCTGCGTATTCTTTGTTATCTTCACCGTCGAAAAGACACTTGTCGCTTCTCATGTCGCAGTAGGTGATTCCCACTGCCCACCAGTCGGACGCCAATCCGTACTTGTTACCCAAATGTACCTCCGGGGCCATTGTGTCTGGAAAACGAAACGGTTAATTTTTTCCGAGTGACTGATTGTAAAAACGTACGTCTTGTACCGATCAAGCCTTCAATTGCTTCATCTCCACCGCAGTGAGTAGCCGATAGTCCGTAATCGGTAAGCAGCAAGTGTCCATCCATTCCAATAAGCAAATTTTCGAGCTTTATATCACGGTGAAGAATATCTAAAAAAAAACACAGTTCATGTGACGAAACTGTCGAAAAACTCACGTTTTTCATGAAGATAACTGACACCTTCGACAAGCTCGCAAAGATAGAAATGAGCTTCAGTCTCATTCAAGTATTCCCTTTCGACCATTGACAACATGTCTCCTCCGCCAGCTAATGGCATCACAAACACCAATTTTCTATTTGTTTGAAAGGAGTGTGACATCCTCACAAAAAACGGATTGTTGATGGTTGTCAAGATTTTCCATTCGTGCTGTAGAAATACATAATGAACTCAAAAAGCACCGTATTGAGCAATTCAATTTTTCGGTATTTGCATGTTCTCTTTTTTTAACGTGTTTGTTTTGTGTTTCCTCTTAAAGGAGGCCGGTCACTAAAAAATTAGTGTGTGAGATATTAATATCATCGGATAGAACGTAAAAAGCTACACACGATTAAAGTACATCATTTTTCTCACAAATCAGTTAGGGACCAAACTTGAGGCCTCAACTTATTTCGCTTCACTTCTTTTGGTGTTAGCTACATTTAAAAAAACTGTCAAATTTTTTTTTCAGTACTAATGGAACCATATTTCATTTAGTGACCGAGCTACCAAGAACGACCAACATTTGATGTCGGCGAAACAATTCTTGGACACGGATTAAAATTTATGGGCCTAAAGGTCAGCCCGATCGAAAGAATTGGTCCAGAGGTTTCTGATGTAGGGCCTAG
This sequence comes from Caenorhabditis sp. 36 PRJEB53466, assembly GCA_946814055.1. Taxonomy (NCBI): domain Eukaryota; kingdom Metazoa; phylum Nematoda; class Chromadorea; order Rhabditida; family Rhabditidae; genus Caenorhabditis; species Caenorhabditis sp. 36 PRJEB53466. Next base: position 424,437 of record CAMPFS010000006.1, on the reverse strand, counting down.
AAGCCCAGATTTTCTCGGTCTATCACTATATCTCCGATCCAGATAGTTCAATCGGGCTGAGACTTGTACCTAAAATATTTCTATCCATTTCCAAGAAGTCTGCAGAGTTTAGGTCCAATCGGAATATTGCAGTGCTTCAAAAGTCCAAGCCCAGACAGGCCCTTGAAAAGCCCGGGCTGGTCAATGTTTTCTCTTACTACTACGTCAAAATACTCACATCAACCATGTCCTTATGTCTGCTCATTCGTTTTTTGTCCATCACTTTCATTGCGTACACCACATTCTTGTCTTTTCCATCGATCTTGCGCACAGCCGCAACCTGCCAATTACGTCATAGTGTCCGAGGTTTTTCCCCTATTTATTCTCCACTAGTCCTTCCCTCTTCTTCTCTCTTGTACATGTCGGAACCCTAATTTTGTAAATAAATGAATTCAAATTCAAAATTCAAAAGGGAAGGAATCGGGCTTTTTTCTGCGTATGTCTGCGATTCTAACCTCTCCGTACGCTCCGCTGCCAATGTGGCGGATGATATCGAATTGATCGATTGTTGCGGCGGGCATTTTTGGTGCACTAAAAAAGAGATTATCTGATTCGGATTGTACAATTATTTTTCAAAAAAACTTACGATGAAGACGTTGTGCTCTCCTCATACATCAAGAGGAAACGTCTTTCTAGAAATGATTTCAAAATTGAAAAGTGCAAGAGAAGGGAGAGAAAAGTGACGGGGAAAGATGGAGGAAAAAAGAGAGGAAAAGCGGCTGCGAAGATTGTCTAGGGCAATGAAATGAAGAAAGCGCCAAACCGTTTTGCATGCACTTTACGCTGTAGATGTGTACACTATACTGGGAAACAGGGAGAGAGAGAGAGAGAGAGAGAGAGAGAGAGAGAGAGAGAGGAAGGGAGAGAAGAAAGAGGCTACAGGGTGAATGCAAGCCCAAATGAGAAACGGAATGGCGGCAACACGAATGTCCTCTACCCCTCTCCACACACTCAGGAGGTCGTGCGTGGAGGGGGCATATGTTGAGTCATACACTGTCCGAGACAGAAAGCGGGTATGACGAGACACGGCTGCCGACTAAATGAATGCCAAAATTATGTGCAGTTATGCCTTTTTGCAAAAGAAAGAAAGCTGGGAGCCAGGAAAGAGACGTACAATGCTGAAATTCTGAAAATTCAACTTCCTTGAAAGCTGTAGATGTCTTCTTACCCAAAGAGAGCTGCCGCTGGCGCTGGACAAACGACAAAATCCACATGAAGAAATAAAGTGAAACACGTATCTAAAATGTGAAGTAGTGATCCGTTATCAGACGGCAAACGTTGATTTGAAAACCATTGAAATCTTGGAAAACCTAATTTATTTGAAAAAAAAATTCTTTTACACACCAAATTCAGTATGCCGGACCAGAAAACGAGTTATCAAAATTATTGGCTTTTAGATTCGAAATCATCCAGTGAAGGAGGCTGGTTTCAACGATACGGAAAAGAGGATATCAATTGTTACGTCTTCACTCCAGTTGTCCAGAAGATGTCTGTAGTAGAGGCAATCCCGTTCAGATGTCACATCACGGACTGTGTTTTCGATAATCTGTGCGCGAAGGGAAGAGATTTGTCTTGCCATTGCTTTTTAAAGTGAAAATGGATTTTTTGAAATTTCCAGTTACCACATGAGCATCAAGGGTGTCTTTTGCTATGGGAGAGTTATGGCTAGGTATCGTTTTATAGCTCGTTGCAGTTATTCTGCGCTACCAATTTTTTATGAACCCCGGTGATAGTTTATTTTTAGAGATTTTATTAATTTTCTCACCGTTAACATTGAAATCCATTTCTTCCATGTGGTCGATGGCTAGAAAATTATATTTGTCCCAAACTGGATGCACTGAAATATTTAAATTTCTGTGGGTTCAATCACTAACACGGGTCAATCACTAACTGTTTGTAATTATCAGTTGATCATCGGACAGATATACCATGAAATCGAATCTATCATTTTCCTGAAGAGTACTCTTTTTTAAGTTAGATGCGTTTGTGCAAAAAACTAACCCTTTTCATCCGCATCCAGAATGAAGGAACCGTAAACTGTGTTCTCTATGAAGGCATACAGTTTAACGAGTCCTTCTTGCTGACAAAACTGCATTTGTCTCACCGTATCGCGTATTCTTCCTTCTATTTCCCGCTGAGAAAATTCCACGTAGCTCTCGTCGCGAGGTACAAACGTCAAATTCCCTATGACAATACACGTTGAAGGCGAGTGAATATTATGAATGGAAATACAAGCGATTCAGTGTCGTAGAGAGCAAAGCCATAAAACGAAAAAAAAAAGAATATATGGAAAAATGAATGGGCAAAAGGGTTGCGTGGAGGCGTGGGACATGAATTATCAAAAGGTGACCAACAGTTGTTTATTGTAAATAGGAGAATAGATGTAAACAAATTTGAACAAGCACAATCTTATGAACTAAAAGAAATTATCATGCACTAAAAGAAAAAGTCATGCACTAAAAGAAACAATCATGAACTTTTTAAAACGCGATAGCCACCTCAAAGTAAGGGCTTCGTTTAAAAATGTTTCTTATAGCATCTTCGGAAGAGATGACTTCTTGACTTCTTGCATAGCAATAATGTCGGAGAGAGCAAGAGAGAGAGAGAGAGAGATGGTTAGGAGTTTGACTTCTTGCATAGCAATAATGTCGGAGAGAGCAAGAGCGAGAGAGAGAGATGGTTAAGATTTTGACTTCTTGCATAGCAATAATGTCGGAGAGAGCAAGAGAGAGAGAGAGAGAGCGATGGTTAAGAGTTTGACTTCTTGCATAGCAATAATGTCGAAGAGAGAGGTGGTTAAGAGTTTGACTTCTTGCATCGCAATAATGTCGGAAAGAGAGATGGTTAGGAATTTGACTTCTTGCATAGCAATAATGTCGGAGAGAGCAAGAGAGAGAGAGAGAGAGAGAGAGAGAGAGAGATGGTTAAGAGTTTGACTTCTTGCATAGCAATAATGTCGAAGAGAGAGATGGTTAAGAGTTTGACTTCTTGCATAGCAATAACGTCGGAGAGAGACACTCAAGCGACAAAAGCTACGAGATAGACATAATTAACGTTGTACTCGTTTTATATAGATACAGTGAAATCACGCCCACTCGGCCACTCCTCAGCCGTGCTTCACCGCCACCACGCCCCTTTCGGTGACGATCACAAAGGTGGAGGAGGTGAGGCGGGACCGCAAAAATATCAAATAGGGCAAATGTACTATGATGCTATAGTACATTCATTAAACATGTTGCACACATAGCTAGTCGCAATTCTTAAAGCTCAAAAGGGAACTTACCGTTGAAGTATTTCCATTCTTGTTCGCTTGTGGCTTTCTGGCATTTTTCAAATTCAATCGAAATGTACAGCCCACAGGGTTGCAACATCAGAAAAGAAGCAATGCGTTGGACTGTCAAAGCATGATAATTGCACCTCACTAGGTGATTTGCGTCACTGCGATCTGGGTTGGTGACAACCTTAAATGTCAAACAACTTTCGTGTTACCTATGTATAATGTTCTCTCACATCAAATTCAGTTTCCAGCTTCATGATGTTTTCATCTCTTGAAAAACGAGAATCTACCGTGTAAATTTCATCGGATACAAACCACAGTTCTCTCAGAGTATTCAATCGATATTGCTCTTTTGATTTAATGGGATCCGATGATAGCTCGTTTAGTGAAAACGTTCTAATAGTATTCACCGAATCCGAGCTGAGTGATTCGTTGCGTCTTCGCCGTTTATTGCGTCTTGGCCGTTTATAAATGCATCTTGGCCGTTTATTAACATGCCTGAAAATTGAGTCTGAAAAAAATTGTGTTTGTCGCTAGTTTGATTGAAATGAAGAAACGTATGGAAACTCTCCAGCTTACTTTTTTCTCTTTTACTGGCGAAAAGAATGAATAAATTTGTTAGTGCACTCAGACAGACTTATTACTTATATAGCAGCAACAACTATTTTTGGTCTTTTTACATGGCAATCCTCGACTTCTGACACAGTGCTGACGATTCCATCCCGAGGTGCAACTTCCGACTGGGCCGACTGGGCCGGGCGAGGCCAGCCTATGTCTCGGCATGTCCCATCCAGATAGAAACGGACTAGCAAGTGTAAACAACAATCTGAACTGTTGATTTCAGTTTGGATGATTTTGTAGACCTTCAAACTCACATTTCAAAGTAACAATACATAGTATCTTTATATCCAAAACTCAATAACATTCATTTCAGTAATAGTCGGAACAATTCTTTGCGATAGTAATATTTATGGTGTTTATGATCACTCTTCTTCTCCTCATTTTAGAAAAATTACACAAGAGTGATAACATACCTCTGATAGTAAACTCTGACAAGCAGGATTACCGGACCCCGGAGCTCAGGCTCGAGACAAGTACATAGAATCAAAAAGGGCAACTAGTAGTCTCATCAATGAGATCTTAGCAGCCGACATCTGCTAACATCGTCCGACAATAGTCCTCCGAGTCAAATAAATATAGTTTTCATCGGTATATAAGTACGGGAGTAGAACCAATAATCTTTCATTTACTGAAAAGAATTATCTTTTTGACGAACATCCTGCTGAAAAACGAATCAAACCTAAACTTCATATTTCCCCTTCGGCTGATTAATTGTCGTGTCCGTCCGTCCGGGGTCTAATGGATCTTGATTGAAACGCGTCAGGATGCTGTCAGCCGTTTCATGTCGAGACTGTTCTCCATCCTGCCTGAAATTAGGACTGCAACGTCACAAACCGCAGCATCCGTAACTCAACGGAGACGCCTCTTTATGATTTGTTTTGTACCTTTTTGGGGTGCCCCTTCATGCTTTGTCATGTCACGTTCCGAGGTAATATGAAAACTTCTGTCTATCATGTCCGTGTTCTTTCAGTTTACTGGGAATTTCTTGAAATGTACTAGCTTTCATTGTTTGCAGAAGCCATCATTTTATACCGTGTCTGGTTCCTTGCAGATTTTTTTGATTCCTCTGACAGCCGTTCTTCGCACTAATACACACGAACAGTACTATAATCGAATTCTGCATTGTTAATATTGTCGAATAAATACTCGCAACGGGAGTATCTCTCACTTAGCAGAGTCTTCCAATTTGCTCGAAGCGAACCAACTAACACACGCGATTATATTCAACAACACATAATATGTTCTTATCCCAAACTCAGTGCCATCGGTTCCAGCCAAAATCCAAAGAGTTCTTTTCGATGGGCAACTTCATGATTATTCTCAGCGGTCCTCTCCTCTCCATTTCGGAAAGCTTATACAAAATGTATAACTTACCTCTGATAGGCCTCTGCCTCTGAAGGACCTCTGAAAGGATAAATTTAGTCATGTTCTGAAAAATTAAATTGAATTCCAAAAATCCCAGTCGGTCAACAATCATCTGTTGAAAACTAGACCCTGAACGGAATAATTGCGCGGCGCCGGGGCTATATTTGCGGGCTAAAATTAACTAAATTTTTTTTTATAAGATTCTGGACCATCAAACTCACATTTTAAAAGTAACAATACATAGTATCTCCTTATCCGGAACTCAATAACATCCGTTCCACTGATAGTCGGAACAATTCTTGGCGATCTTAATCTTTATCACTTTTCTTGGCGATAGTAATATTCATAGCGTTAACGAGCAGTCCTCTTTTCCGCATCTTGAAAGTATTACACAAAAGGGATAACTTACCTCTAAAATGCCATCACGCTTTTACGGTGAAATTAGGGCAACAACACGCGTAATAATTTTTTCTGACCTACCAAAAAGACACACTCACCTCTGTATGAACGGCTTGAAAAAGTAGATGCTATTAATTTTCTTGGTGATAGTAGTCTTCATCACTTTTCTTGGCGATAGTGATATTCTTAGCGTTAACCAGCAGTCCACTTCTCCCCATCTTGAAAGTATTACACAAAAGGGATAACTTACCTCTAATGGTAAACTCTGAAAAGCAGGATTACCGGCTCCCGGGGTTTCTTGGAGAGTCACAAGAAAAGTAGAATCAAAAAGTGTAACTGGTAGCCTCATCAATAAAAAATTAATACCCGTCATCTGCTAACATCGTCCGGGAATAGAACCAACAATCATTAATTTACTGAAATGAATTATCCTTTTGACGAACATCCTGCTGAAAAACGAATCAAACCTAAACGTCACATTTCCTCTTCCGCTGACTCGTCCGGAGTCCGAAGGATCTTGACTAGGACGCGTCAGGATGCAATAGGCCGTGTAATATCCAAACTGTTTTCCATCGGGACTGAAATTAGGACTGAAACGTTTCAAACCACAGCATCCGTAACTCATCGGAGACGCCCCTTCATGCTTTGTCATGACACTTTCCGGGGTAATAAGACACGTTGAAAACTTCTGTCTATCATGTCCGTGTTCTTTCAGTTTACTCGGAATTTCTTGAAATGTACTAGTTTTCATCGTTTGCCGAAAACATTATTTCAAGCCATGTAGCATTCTGGTACCTCGCAGATGCTCAACGATCATCTGTTGGAAAATATACTCTAAACGGATTGATTGCCACTCCCCGGGGTGTTTTTTGCGGGCTATAAAATAAAACTAACCTTGATATCTTTGGTTGCTCCTAATAATTGAGTTAATCGCAACCCTCAACATCTGATAGATTTCCGACAATAGCGCCTTGAGTCAAATAAATCCTTCGCGATACTTCTCTATAATAAAGGGTGTTTCCGTCAAAACAGTTGCAGAATTTAGCCTACCTCATTGTCGACCGGTGTTTTTTCCTTCCAAAAATGTCTCTAGTAATTGTTAAAATGAGAACACACATCGATTGTGGAATCTCGAGATGGTCGGACCGGCATCGGGGCATTCTGAAGTGATTCGATCGATATCGGCAAAGGGGACCCCCGGCCAAGACGCAGAGAAAAAGAGAATGCGCGGTTTGGCGGGCGGTAGATCAAAACGGACTTCGTGCGCCCCGCTCGACTGTTTTCGTCCGCAAAACAAATATGTTTGAGAAAACCTCAATGGGGTTATTCAGGCTGTGAAAAAAATGATTGTTTTCCGATTTTTTCGTTTTTTTACGTCAAAAAATCCAATTCAGCGATGTAAAAAAACGAAAAAAACGGAAAACAAACATACGCTGAATAGCCCCACAAGAGATAGTCAAGATTAGAAGAAGTTAGAATACGAGATGTAATTCTTGTAGGCGAAACTTTCATAAATCAGTAAGTATCTATTAAAGCTTATAAAACGTATTATTATAAGAGGTACACTTTATGAATGCAATTTAGTAGTTGAACTGAACCGAAATTTCACAGAAATATTAAACATTTTGCAATTATTCATTTTCAGTGCATTGATAGATGGCAAGAAAAACAATACACGAACTTCTTTCATTTCTTAAACTTGTAAAGAATACAATTATAAAACATTGTACAGTCATTAATGCATTGAATACAGAACGTTGTCAATTGTTTTGGTCATTTAATTCCGATGGTAAAACAAATTTAGGGTACAACGGGGTACAAATTTTTTTAATTTTAGGGTACAACTCCATTTATTCTAGGGTACAACTTTTGTTATACACTTTAGCGTTCAACAATTTGATTTTTTCAGGGTACAATTGTACCCTAAAATTGTTGTACCCTCGGAATTAACTGCCATTGTTTTGTTCAGGAGGCATCCATACATTTGTTGCGTATGCGAAATCTATCTCTTTTTTAATTACAGGTGAAAAATCTGCAAGAACTAATCATTTTAAAAATCACCGAATTGAAAACTTACTTTTTTGCGTTTCCGCTTCTAATACACGCAACATATGAGATATGTATTGTACGGCGGACTTTAGCGTTTCTGCTTTTGACGGTTTCCGATCGCGCAATTGTTTCGGAAGATGACTGCGTAACGCATTGAAAGCTTTGCCTATCCTAAGAACGTGATAACAGTGGAACACAAGAGGAATCAGACTAAACTTACGACTTTTGTCGGTTTCGTTCTCGTTCATTAGCTCTTTCTCGCGACATTTTTTTTTATTTAAAGGTTTAAATTAACGTTTCACAAGAAATAATGGAATAACAGCCTAGCAGGGCAATCGTAGCAACTGAAGGATGTTGTAACCTATTCTAAGTGATCACTTGAGTACACACACACACACACATGTATTCTCAAGTGGATGATATAATGGAGTGTTGGAAACAGCTGTTCTCGATAACAATGTGAGTGTGGGAAGAACTGAGCTCAAGATGTTCCAAATTTGCGAATTAACTTTCTAAGATTGTGATTTCTTACGTCAGAGTGACTCATACTGGAACAATAGCCAGGTAAAAATGAATGAATGAGAAAAACCTTGAGGAAATCGTGTATGCAGTAAGTGAGAAATCTGCGAATTTTACAGCGTGAACAACAAAGAAAGGGACGAAAAAGATGAGTCACGTTGTCGTCAGACGAAGAAGGAAAAGATGAAAGCGAAACGAAAAGCAATCAGAACCACTGTCTGCCAACGATCTGCGGCAGAAGCGCTAAGCGCTTTCGATCATCTTCCTACATGCGTTGCTGGATCGCGCTTATTCTCACCGCATCTTGTTGCATTATATTTTCACCAATTTTGGGTGCACGAGTTCAGAAAGCATCCAAAAAACAACTTTCTAGGGTGAAAGAACTTCTGAATGATGAAGCGGAGAGGTATTTTGTATACAGTTCTATCAAGTATTCCTCCAAATTTCAGACGGAATTCCTTGATTCAAAGTGACTCTGTAGATGTTTTCGATAATATTCAAAGAAACCCAAATGCTGGAAAACATCACGTAAGCAATTATTTTTGAAAACCTAAACCTGAACCAGTTTTTGACAGGATGAATTAGCGGTGAACAACGCTGACGAATACTTCCAAGGCGATGTCGATCTATCTGATCAGCAGGTTAAGATAATAGAAGATCAGTTCACGGCTGGAAAAAGAGAGAAGAGAAAAGTGAGATATTAAAGTTTTGCTTTAATCGTGTAATTTTTTGTCCAGATTGGTAGAACGCCTTTGTACAAACTCTGGGAAACCCGAGGACCTATTAGTTTCGACTACTCCGAAAGTATTCCTCCACAAACCCGCGATAAAATACGGTTAGTCAAACAGCTGCACTTGAACGTCAAGTTTTTTTAAGACATGCGATGTTATTATGGCAACAGCATACATGTATCAGGTTTGAAGAAGGGGGCCCGAATGTTGACAGATTGGAATTTTTTGATGGAGGCGGTTGTTCTTCGTTTGTGGGAAGAGTGGGAGGAACCCAGGCAAGTTATTATAAGATTTTTGTATGTAACATTTCAATTTGAAGGGAATATCAATTTCAACCCCAGGGTGCGACGTTGTCGGAATCATTAGTCACGAAATCGGACATTCTTTGGGAATTTTTCACGAACAAGCAAGACCAGATCAGGTAAAATTAAAATAATGCGCAAAAAGGAATAGTTGACTTTTTGTTAACTATAGGAAAGACATATTGCTATAAATTATAACAATATTCCTTTGAATCGATGGAATAATTTTCAAGCAGTTGGAGAAAATCATGCGGAAACATTTGATTTGCCGTACGATACAGGTTTGGACTGCATTTTTGCTAGTAAACTAAAAAATATGTTTTTTAAGGCAGTGTAATGCATTATGGTCCTTATGGATTTGCATCAGATCCATATACTCCGACTATTCGGACATTAGAGAGAGTACAACAATCTACAATTGGTCAGAGAGCTGGACCATCTTTTCTAGATTATCAAGCAGTTAGTTTGCGAAAAAATTTTATTTTTCCAGTTTGAAAAAATTCAGATTAACACAGCGTATGGATGCTCAAACATCTGTCCAGAATTACCTTGTTTGCGCAATGGCTATCCGCATCCTAATAACTGCTCGACATGCGCTTGTCCAGAAGGGCTAGCCGGGAGATACTGTGAACAAGTTCATCCCTCAAACGCACAATGCGGCGGAATCATCTTTGTAAGTTTGTCAATGTTTGTCAAAACACCTTGTGATTATCACGTCTTAGGCCACTAAAGAGGTCAAATATCTCACAAGCCCCAACTATCCAGAGAAATTCCCGCTTAACACTGAATGCAACTGGATTATTGCTGCTCCCATTGGTGAGTTGTTTTTTATTTAAAGTTTCATAACTCAACAATTAAAGAAGGACGAGTGTTCATGGATTTCGAAGGAGAATTCGACTTTTTGTGTGAAGATACTTGCGATAAAGCGTATGTGGAAGTTAAATATCACAGTGACAAACGCCTTACTGGAGCACGATTCTGTTGTTCTCTGCTCCCCCGAAACCGTTTCATATCTTTCAAAAATGAAATGATTATTATAATGAGAGGATATCGTTCTTCGAGTGCCGGTTTCAAAGCCAAGTTTTGGTCCAACTTAGGAGAGCCGGAAGGGGTAAGAGTTTTTTTTATTTCTTGTTGAATCTCTGATTAAATCGATAATCTTCAGGTAGTAACACCAATGCCAGATGTAACAACAGACAGCATCGAAGCAACAAAACAGCCTATAACAACCGTTCCTCGACCAACTCCAAAAAAAAACTTTTTTACAAGGAAGCCAATTATTGCCCCTTCAACTGTCAAGCTCACAACTGCACAAATCACAACAACTACACTACAGTCTAGTGTAATTGATATTACTGATCTCGAAAAACTGTATTATTATTTTCCAGACTTCTAGGACAACTGAATCTTTAATAACTACAACACAGCCTTCTTTCGTAACTGGGGAGACGGAAATCACTACTGCCAGCACACCAGTAACATTATTCCCGTCTTTATCGACAATGTGAGTAAATTTTCTATGATTTATTGGTGTCAAGTCAGAGCAGTTCTCTAATAGACGCTGTCCTGAATGAGTGCTTTTCTGATAAAACGCGAAGTAATCAGCAAATACTCACATCAGATTGCCACCGATTAATTCACTGGCTGGAATGCTTCCATCTACCCAGGCGCCAGATATTATCAACAGTGTGTTGGGTAAGAATTCGTTGCTTCTAAACACTACGAACATTACCGATCAGAATGTGGCTGCGGATCATGGTCAGAATGGCAAGGAGAATGCTCGCAGCAGTGTGGAGGATGTGGACATCGCATTCGAAAGCGAGAATGCAAGAAGGAAGCATGCAGGTGCTCTTTTTTTAAAATAAATTTTGTGATAACGAAGACATTTAGAACGAATGAAAAACGTCCGTGTAACTTTGGTGCATGCCCAGACGGAACAAATTTTCTCATCAACAATTCTGAGTTTCATATTTTATGGCGAGGATGCTGTGTTGGGCTATTCCGGTAAAAAAAAGTACTGGTTATTTTAACGTTAATATTATTTAGTTCCGCCGATCAATGTACTGCTCTTGAAACTGAGTCGAATCCATTTTTCAAAATTATAAATAGTTTGCTCAATATTCATGACGCTAAGAGCAACGACACGCTGATTGCTAAACGGATGATGCGTGGCGAGCATTAAAAGGTATGTATATTAAGTGTATCTCTACTGGAATGTATGTGTACTATATTGTATCGTAATCTATTGTTATTGAAAAATGAATGTATGAAATCATAAATAGTTCAATGAAAAAGTTGTTCAGATATGAAAAAAATAATATCGACAGATGACAAGTTACGGAATCATTATGCGTTTTTTTCTCTTAAGTTAGAATCACATTAAACCATATTAGCATCTTTAGCCATTGAGTAAAATATTCCGTCGGGATTTGAAAGTAGATTTTTTGGGGAATCGAATTCGGCCACTCGTCCCTTATCCAATACCAACAGCCGGTCACTGTCCATAACCTGAAATAGTTTTTTTACTCTTTTAGTTCAAAGGAGTTGGCACTGACAGTATTCAGACGGTGAGCAATAGTGAGAACCGTGCACTCTTTAAACTGTTCTCTTATCGTTTTTTGCAAAAGACTGTCTGTTTCTACGTCTACGGCCGCGGCAGCTTCATCGAGAACAAGAACTTTAGTTTTTCTGAGCAGAGCTCGAGCCAAACAAATCAGTTGACGTTGACCAACACTGAAATATTCCAATAATGTCTTAATAATCTCTCATGCATACCTGAGATTCTCTCCTCCTTCAGAAATGTGATGCGAAAGACCTTCTTGCAGAGATCGAACAAATGACTCTAAATGTGCGTTGCGCAGTGCCTCCCATATTTGATCATCATCTATAAAAATCTAATTTTTATTCGCCCAGTCTGTCAAAACTCACTGAAAGCAAAGAATGGATCCAAATTCATGCGCATAGTTCCCGAGAACAGTACAGGATCTTGAGGAACAATTGTGAGACGCGATCGTAGTTGCTGAAACAGAAGGCAACATTTTTTGGATAGGAGAGTAGCTCAACTCACTTCTAATTGCAAATCAGCAATGTTCGTTCCATCAATTTCTATGCATCCTCCGTCTGCTTCAATGATGCGGAACAAAGCGAGAGTGAGAGAACTCTTTCCTGCTCCTGTTCTTCCAACAATACCAACTTTTTCGCTAGGCTCAACGTGAGCAGTAACTCCATGAAGGACCAAGTCGAGACCTGGACGGTATCTCACACTGTAGTTCTTGATCGAAATTTCTCCTTTTTCTGGCCAGGTGTTTGGTGCGAGACTGTTTGAACTGTTGCCTTCTGTTGGTGTTACTGTGTACTCTTTAATTCTTTCCACAGCTACAATGTTTGTTTCCAATTCGCTTGTCATTCTTACTGCCCAGTTCAGGGTTTGTGTGATCTTGAAAGAATATTACAAATTTGATCATATCAGGGTCACGTCTAAACTCACATTCAATGCATATGACACAGACAAGCCGACAAGTCCAGCCGAAAGTCCTGGAGAGTCTCTAAACCATACGGCTGCTCCTGCAGCCGAAAGGACTATAAGATTGCCTACCATTTCCAAACGTACGGCTAGCCATCTACAACAGAACGATTTAGCTTATGAATCAAATAAAAAGTTTAGAACCTGTTTGCAACAATACTTGGATAATAAGTTGCCAAGTTTTCATCAACTCGATATTGAGATTCTTTGATGAATCGATCAACAACTCCGTATGCACGAATTGATGAAGCTCCTTGGATTGACTCCTGAACGTATTTTTACAGAACTTTTCTTTTTCTCAGAACTTATTTAGAACATACTTGAAAATGCGAGTAAATTGGCGAGCGAGAAGCAGATTCCAAGCGTTTGAGCTGACGTGATGTACTAACGTAAAATCTCTGAAAATTTAATGTTTCCTAATAGTAAAAGAGAATAACACCGGTTCACCAGAACATGCAACACACCACACACATGCACACATAAACAGAAAAAGAAAGAAATGGAACATTTGGTGGTTGTCCATTTTGTAAGAAAAAATTGAAAAATTAAGCTTCGCAAACACACGAAATTATGGGTAAACATGTGACAACTCGAACGCACCAACACGAGAAGATAAACCATCAACAGAGGTAGTAAAAGCACAATGGCAAGAGGTGTTGCCCACAAGATGATGGCCAAAATCTCGATGGAAGCAACGAAAGTCCGGATAAACATCGAGATAGAGCGGGGAATTTCGGTGTCTAGTCCGTCGACGTCCTGCCAAAACAAATCACACAATACCGACACCACGAAAAATCACACATTACCCCGATAAATCCAGAAAAGGCATAATTCTACTACAGGTGACGAATTGAACGACTTTAACATGAACAAAGGGAAAAACTATTGAGAATGCTAGAGAAAAAGCAAAACTAGAAAATTGGCAAAATTAACGCCTTTCCAACGAAATCTCTATTGAAAACTTTTTTGAAGAAGACCGTTTTACTCAAAAAGTACTACTAAAAGTGAATGTACTGTTTACCATGGATCAAAATTTTACCTCAAGATTTCTTGCAAGTCTTCCGAAGTTTCACTCATTCTTTGACATTCTCTCAGTCTTATAAAACACTTGTGTAACATATTGCGATCATGCATGCCGGACAATCATGCTAACCAAAAGACGTAGATATCCGTAGAGAGTCGGAATGATGATGAACAGTGAACCAGGTGTCGCATACACGGGCACGGCAAAAATTGTGGTTGCTTGCACGATAGCTCCGACAAATGTCATGATACAGCCAGGAAGTCTTGAGTCAACCACATCTACGTCCTATAATTAACTTCAAAACATGCAATTCACTCTTTTTTGCACATCTCAGGAAAAATTAATTAATTTTCAATTCAATTCACTCCACTTTAATAAGCATGCAGGGGCAATGTGAATGTTAGGCCATGTTGCGTACCAGGACAACAAAGTAGATGAAGCCAAGTGCGCCAAACGCTACTCCCGCCCACGGTGTTGCCCAGATGACAACGACAACTGTCGAGACGACATTGAAAATCGTCATCACCATGGCTCGGATGGAGTGGGGCAAAGTTTGATCAACTGCTTCGATATCCTGTGAACAGAGTAATTTTTCCCAGACAAGAACAAAACCCAAGCTAAGATGACTTATAACTCTTCAGAAACAAAATCAATTTCAAATGTTCTAACCGGTGCAGTAGACAAAAACATGGTGAGAAAGGTTGAGTTAGAGTAGAAGCAGAAGGGTAATGCGGTAAGGGATATAGTAGTTGCAAAAGTAGAATATCAAATTATTCACCAGTATCAAAAGGCATCCGATAGCAATAAGAACAATTGGTAAAATTGCGAAGGGGGTGGCGTATGATGTGAAAACGATACAAGCGACTAGCTCGGAAAAGGTGATGAGAAAATCGCCAATATTGTCCGGTAAACGCTCATCCACCACATCAATATCCTGTCAGACTCTTATTAGAAAATCATTGTCCATAGGGAGACATACAAGGAACAGAAATTGAGTTGAACGGGAAATTATTTGTGAACAATTTAGGAAAGCCTTTTTTTGAGTTAGCGAATTCTAACAACCCGTAAAAAATTGATAACAAAAACGTGCGTGTGAATGAATGAAGTGCTTCTGTTTTTAGACTAAAGTTGTTCAATTCGCCCATACAATACCGTTTAAAAACATTATTTAAGTATCTAGTAATTTCTGAAACCATTGATTTGATTTTCTCCCCACTTAAAAAGAATACCTTTCCAAATCTGTTGAGGATTCTTCCGAGTGGTGTCACATCGAAAAATGCCATCGGCGACTTCATTATGTTGTGGAGAAGACCAGCATGTAGAAGACGACTTGCTCGCACCATTCCTAGTGCCATAATAACTGAGGCAGCACACACAGAGGTAGCTAGAGGTCATTTGAAAAATTGATTTTTATCATGGAAATTTACCTTGTCCCATTCCTAAGGCTGCGTAAATGCCCAATCGAATTTGAGTTTCCGTCGTACTCACATTTCCGGAAAGTGCAATTTCCTTTGCGTCATCCGACCATTGCGCAAGATAAAGGTTACTGAACACTCCAAGAATACTACTCGCTACGTAGACAAGGAAAAAAAGCACTGCGATTGGAATTCCAATGGCTCGGAAGTAGGTCATGTACACCTCGAACTTCACTTTACCGGTTTCTATTGACTCCTTCTCGATAAGTTGAGTTTTGGCTTGCTTTGGTGGTTCAACAAGGGATTTTTCTTTGATTTTGTCTCCAAGAAGTGCCTCTTTCTCTTCATTTCTACTCACAGGACTGTGAGCCGCAGACTCATTCTGCTCCTCTTTGAGCAGTCCGTTTCGGATAATGTCGGCATTTTTCTCATCTTTCTCTATCTCTTGGCTCATTTGACTTTCAATTCGTTGGCGTATAGCGGGGCTGACTTGATCCAAATCTCTCAGAATTTCATCAACTTCTTTCGCTGAAATGACATCGAGGTCTACTTGAAATAATTCAATAACTTACAATCTTCGCCAAAGCTTATGCTTCTTCCTCGATGCTTGGACTCTTCGAGAAGGAATTCTTCCAAAAATTCCGCAAACGCCCCATTACTGTTCATCAGCTCTTGATATGTTCCCATTTCACTGATGGTGCCATCTTTTACTACGATGACTTGGTCACAATGTTTCAAGTAAGTTAAACCGTGTGTTACAAGAACACGAGTTTTTGTGCCAAGGCACCCGGTCGCTGATGCTGAAACTTTTTGTAAAAAATGGACATAACGATGTAAAAATCATACACAAAACATTTTCAAAAATGTGTTTTCCAACATGTGAATCGACAGCAGACAGTGGATCATCAAGTAGAACAATCTCAGAATTTTGATAGACAGCTCTTGCCAAAGATACGCGCTGCTTTTGACCTCCGGACAAGTTTATGCCCTGAAGTTGTTCGAATAGGGTATATGTGATTATGTGAATGTTTTAACACACTTTTTCTCCAATTTCCGTTCTGTCTTCAGCTGGAAGACTTTCCAAGTCTTGAGTCAATGCGCATGCGTTGATGATATTTTGGTAGTGAAGTTGATCGTAAGGCTTGTTGAATAGAATATTGTTTCTCAGACTCAAATTCTGAATCCAAGCTTGTTGAGGGACATAAGCAACAGATCCATTGACTTGCACACTTCCGGAAAGCTTGTTCATTTCACCTGAATAAGCGTGTTCGCCAGAATAAACGAAACGTTCATACCAAGAAGAGCGTGAAGTAGGCTAGATTTTCCAGAACCAACACGTCCAACAATGGCGACCAGTTGACCGCGTTTGATGTTGAATGTGATGTCATGAAGAGTCTTCTCTTCTTCTTTCGATCCCCAGGCAAATGCTCCGTTATCAATTTTGATTGCAGAATCTGAGACTCAAGACGTTTTTATTGACAACTTTCATTTTCTCACCGGTTCCGCCATAGGCAATGGATGCCTGTCGAGCCATCTCTTCGGAAGCAAAAAACTCTCTTAAACGAGTGTTACTTGCAGCACATTGCACTGCTTGGCTGAAAACCATTGCAAAAACGGCAAGTGGGAAGCGCAAAATGTTGAAAAGGGCTAAAGCCACGAAGGTGATTTGAGGAGTCAAAATGTTGTTCTCGGGATCCCAAAGCACATACAAACCGAAAGTAAGGACGGCAACCTAGAAAAAATGTGTTCCTATCATTAGCAAAGCTACATCAAACATACCAAAAACGGCGCACAAGCCCATGAAAGCGTAGTTGCTGCGTTTAAGTACGACAGCCTTTTCAGCACTCGAATTTCTTTCTCTCGAATCTCAAGCACTATCTTCTCCATGCTCTTCTCCCAAGAATAAAGTTTCAAAACTTTCATCCCGTTCAGAATTTCGGACATCATCTTGATCCGTTCGTCTTTGTACTTCATCTGCTCCATTTGACAGTTTCGCATCTTGATAGAAATCCACGAATTGAAGGGAATCATAAGAATCAGAATTATAAATCCAGCCAGCACGGAGATACCTAACAGCTTCCAGAGGAAGAAGAGTGAAAGCAGAATCTGGAAAAAATACTTGGAAAAATGTTTACAGCAGTTTTCACCTGTAATGGTGCCGACCAGAACAACATGATGAAGGTAGTCATGTCTTGAATTCTTTGAATATCAACTGACATTAAGTTGACAATCGCCCCGGTCGTTTTGCCTTTTCTGGCTTCATTTGACAGATTCAGTGTTTTTGAATAGACCGCGCTTGTTAAAACGGATCGGATATTCATTCCCAATCGGAACATTTCATGAAAATACTGGTGAAGAATCATGGACTGCACAAGGGAAGAAAGGAACATCATGAAGGCAATACAGACTCCAATCCACATCGGCTGGTTCTTGTCTTCGATGAAACTGATAAGTTGCCGAAGCAATTCTGGTGCTACGAATTGCAGCAAGTCAAAGATCAATTTGTAGCATCCGCCAGCAAACAAAGTGAACTTATAAGTTTTGAAAATCGGCAACAAAATTGATGGATGATTTTTGGGCACATCAACTTCCGGATTATTTTTGATTTTACGTCGATACCCTTCAACTTCTGGTTTCAAGTTTTCCATGAAAGATGGGATAAGATTTTGTGCTTTATCTCGTTCGTTTAAATCCCATAGATCTTCTCTTTCCAACGATTTCTTGTTGCCAAGATACGCGAGCCCCGAGAACCATTCGAAAGTCAGTTGGTTCAAGAATGAAGCGGTATATTCCGGGCAAGAGTTTTTCTAAAAATATTTCATTTTATCTGACTGAATGCTGCATATTTTTTACCCCAATATATCCATTTGACGGTGTGTCAGCAAAGCAGCAAAAGAAAAGTTCCAGACAAGAGAACACGTACGCAGCAATGTAGAGTATTGATCGTATTGAATCCACGTCATGTGTTTCGTATATCAGTCCACTTAGAATGTATCGCAGCTCCGGAATTCCACAAATCACAATCAACAACCAGTACAAAGTGATCACTCCTGACGTAACTATTCCTCTGTTTCGACATGCTATTGTGAGAACTAATGCCAAGCAGAAACCTTGAAATTCATTTTTACAATTTACCGTTGCTTCGCAAATGTTGTTGGCAAACCTGCGTATTGCACAAGGTCACCATAGAAGTGAATGGCATCGTAGACAGGAGATTTGGTGAAAAGAAGATAAAAATCGTAAAGAACGGTGACGGTGAGATCGACAACAAGAAGAGAACTCAAGATCTGAAAAGATTCCGTAGATCGCAACCATATTTTTAAAAATTTAAGAATATTGATTTTTTATGTTATAATCGAATCAGAATCAAACTTACTATTCTTAAAGAGATAGGCGAGCAACTCCGGAGGTGAGATAATCTGCTTTTGTGAAGTTCATAGAAGACAATTGGTGAGAACAACAAAAGGAAAAGTGATGGTATTGATGAGAAGTCAGTGTGTTGACCGCAGTTCGTCACATGCGGAATGTTTGTACTGTTTCTCCATCCACTTTCTAGTAACTGAAATTAGCAGCGATTTTACATTCATATTTTGCCGGACAGAAAACAGAAGACACATCGTATTCATCCATTTTATAGGGAGTTCTGTCCCTTCTCTGCTCTAACCCCCTCATTTCTCGGTCTCTAGCTCTTTTTCCATTTCTGACCACTCACACACAACACACATACACACATACACACGTTGTTTGTCGCACGCGGTGTGTTCTGCAATCTCTTTTCTTTTGCTACCCTTCGATCAACTCAACCGAGAAGAAAAAAAAACGGGCATCGCTAGGTCAGTCTCTTCGCTCGTTTAGTTATGTGTCTACCTACAAGATGTTTGTTATGACTTCTTAGTTTTCCTATTTTTTCACTTAAGAAAACTATTCAGTTTCGCCAGTAAAATTCAAAAAAAAGAAGAAAAAAAGCGGAGTAATTTTTTCCATCAACTTTATTGCTGTCTTATCTGATGCTCACCTCATAAGATTTGAAACACTTATAAAATCACTTTTTTGAGATGATCCATATGCTTACCTCGCTATCACTTCCACAAACGATTTCGCGTACTTGCGGAAACATTTTCACAACTGTTTTCGATTGGTCATATAGCTAGTTTAATCATCCGATGTTCTGAAATGTGAATATGGTGATACATATTCCGATAACAAAAAGACGGCTTAGAAAAAAAGATGTTGGAAAAAATTGTGCGAGCGAGCGGGAGAAGCTTATATGCAGCATAGCAACACAAGCCGCGGGCAAAGAAGGTGTGAAATATGATGATAGTATAGGCATAAACCACAAAACGATGACAAATATTTCGTTATTGAGCATAAGCGCAGAGAAAAACTTGAATGAAAATGAAAGGTGACGGCAGACATGAAGAAACCACCCATGTGTTTGCTTTTCAGTCTAGCCACCCGTCTATTTCACTTCCGAGTACAAATACGATTGAAATTTTGAAAAAATCTTTAGTTGTCCTGAGAGAGCACAGGATTCAAGAATTGTGACTTGTTCAAAATCACAATGTTCTTTGATTTGCTCGAGATATTTCTATGTCCAGTTCAAAGGAATAAGCACACATTTCGCAATGCATTACTATTGCGTAACGCAACGAAATGCGCACCTGTGACTGGATTAGATGCAAACCGATACCAATTTCTGAACAAAATTAAAGACAACTAAACATATTGCTGTTGAAAAGCAAGGAAGTGAGTGTGAAAGAGTAGGAGGCAAATCAGACTCGTGGCAAATAAATTTTACAAGTAAGTCGAGAAAATTCGAATTCATACCAAAAGTAAACTCGAAACAACACGTTCACGGATTATATTCTGATTTAGGAACGCAGTTCAGAACCAACTCGCCGGCGAGAAGTCGCAATTCAAGTTTAATTTATGACGCAATGAAAACAAAATTATTTGTTTAGACCATGTTTGGTTCTGAACTATGTGATTTGAAGACATGTATCAAAAGAAACCTCCGCAACACACAGTGATAGTATTGAGAGCTACTAGATTCAATCCAAAAAAAGTGACAGTGAAGCGGATCAAATTGAAAAAAAATTTGAAAAAGAGAGGAGAGAAAAGCGATTTCAATGTTTGAAGAGAGAAAAGAGGGCAGATAAATGTGCAATGCGTGCGCGAGAAGTAGCGGCCCGCGGATAGATCTCCTACTGGACTGCAGTTTCTCCTCTAATTGACAATAATTTCATCGGTGATTCGCTCGGCCCCGTTACTCATACTTGACAATGTTTCGAGGACAACTCGCTGAGGAGAAAAGCGCACTCACTTCGCATTATTTGTTTGACGGAAAGTAGTAGAGAAAGCACAGAGGGGGTGGAAAGACGGACGCTAAGAAGAAACATAAGAGATCAGGGAGAGTGAAAGGCGATGGTGATGTGCTCCGAGCTCCAAGCTCCAAGCTCTAGGAAAATGATGACAAATAAGAATATTTATTATGTGTTAGCAAGGTGATGTGTGTGTTTCAGTTTAGCCTACCAAAACTGCGTTTGCTTCTGATGGAATGGGTTTCACTACCGGAGCATTTCAAAATAAATGTACTCTTTTACAATTGTAATCTCCAGCCCGGCTGCAATTAAAAACAGAAAAAATTCTTCCAGAATTCAAATTAAAAACAAGTGAGCTCGGTTCCCGGCTGAAAAATTAGGTACCCGAGATCAAAAAAAGAACTGTTTCTCAACAGAGCTTCACTTTTCTGACGACTAGTAACTCTATAATAATGATTTTGATAGCTTGGATCTATGAAGCAAAACTATGAAGTTTGTTGGAATATTTGTGATGAATGTAAACGCAAATCCTCGAAGAAATCATTGTTCATCGGGAATGCATTTTGACGCAAGATAACGACAACAATCAATTCATTTCGTATGTGTACGTGTCGTCTCTTCAATGACCTTTTGAATTAGCAAAATCAAACAAATTCCATTGCAAAATTTGTGAACTCGGAAATGAAATGACTCTAAAATGCCATTGGTTCCCGTAAAAATCGGTGGATTATAGAACTAAACAACATGTAGACGCCGCCCCTAAAACATAAAGCGCTTGCCAATCTAATCCGTAAATTGTTGTATATAATAGAAACACGACTACATTCAGTACACGGATAATACGACTATTCAGGGAAAATGTGCGAATGAACTTTAATCTCAAAAATAATCCAAACAGAATTTTGGGTTAATGCTATGATTAGCCAAACAAACTAACCTACAAATGTTTGATTTCAGAAAATAAATTTCTAGGTTTGATTGTGCGTTTTCGAAATCTGCATACAGCGCTCCACATTATAATGCGACTGATCATGGTGTTTGAGCTGCATTATTTCTCATCCTTTCTATCTTAATTTTATGCAGGCCACCTGTGAACAATATGCGCACCAGTAACCAGCGGGTAGTATATGCATCACCTCGACTAGAGTGTAGTCTCAGTGTAGGAAAACAAAGTATTGCAGAATTTTGTTGAGAAAGTTGTTGAAATCATGTTTTCGGGCTATTTGAACCAATTTTAACGTTTTCTACAAACGGTGGTTAAATTTTTTATCAGATATTTGTCTAAAAATGTTTTTTTGAGTGTTAAATTAGAGAATAGAATGACCAAGATGCAGAAAAAACAAGATATTCGTCCGAAAGCATTGCCGAAACTCGGCGCGATTCAGTTTCAAGCAGTTCTTATGTTGGAGTCCTTTCTCCTTCATATGATTTTTTATACAAAAAAAGAGAACAAAGGAGCAATTCTATAGTCATTAATAAAGTGTCAGAACAGTGACAAAAGTGGAATGTGCTTCTACTTATATTTTGTAGTCTAGGTGGCTTTCTTGATACTCTAGCCGTATCCAGATAATCGCAATCTCCGTTGAATGCTGTCTGGGCTTGCATCATACGCCACAATCTTACTAGTTAGTTACTAAGCCTCATATGGCGTCGTTTTTTGGACGACAGATGTTCAGGTGCATTCTAATTACCTTTTTGGGTCACTATATCTATTATTATGTGTGTATGTGTGTGTGTGTGTGTGCGCGCGCACGTTCGATCGCTCGCTCACTGCAGATGGGTAAATAGCCAACAAGAAGAGAGAAAGAGAAAAAGATAGAGAGAGAGAGAGAGAGAGAGAGAGAGAGAGAGAATAACGTCATACATTGCCAGCGGGCACCAGCTGCCATCGGTCTGTTCTATTCTGCTGCCTTGCTTTGTCCCGTCTTTTCTTTTCCCCCTCCATTCTTTTATTACATACGGCCCCTGCCTCCTGCTGCTCGCCCAGAACTCACCAAGTCGAGTCTCCTTCTCTTTGACACATGGGCTGCCCTCTCGTTTCTTGCCCTCCTCTTCAACAGCCGTTATCTCTAATGGTCATTGCTGTCGAAGGGTTGGTTTTAGTATTCATTCGCAGTTAGCCTCCCCTTATTGATGTGCTGTCGCATATTCTATAGAATTTTCGCGTTGCTTATGCATTGGTTAGAAATGTAAATTAGATTAAGAATGAAATCGATTTCATTCTTAACTTCATTTATTTTACTTCAAAAATAGTCGCAATACATTTCTTATCAAACTTTACTCCGTTTCACCTTTATCCTTTTCCAATATAATTTTCAGAAAATGCCGGAAACTCGCAGTTCAAACCGTCAAGTTGCCAAACGAGCATATGCAGACAGCGACGACGATCAGGTGTGGAAATCATTCTATAGATTACCCTTTGTAGCCAAAGAAAAATGAACAATACGTTTTTTACAGGACGATTACTCGGACAGAAAAACCGCTTCGACTAGAGGAGGTCGCGGAGAAAACAAGAGAGGAGCACCCACGAGAGGAAGAGGCGGACGAGGTGGTCGCGGAGGAAGGGGAGGTCGGGGGGGTGGTCAAGCCGCACCAAAGGCGACTTCTTCAAAGCCACCAGCCAAAAGAGGACGAAAAAAGAAGGCGGCTCAGTCGGATTCTGAAGACGAAACATCTAACTTTGACTCGGACCATCTTCATGAAGAACTCAAGAAGTGTCTCGGCATTCTCGTAGAGTTTTCTAAAGATGAGCACGAGGTATATCTACACTAAAAATTATATTTTCAATAATCCGTTTATTAACAGTCGTTCACATTTCCATTCCGCAAACCAGTAGACACAGCTGGACTTGGACTTACTGATTATCACGAAATCATCAAGAAGCCGATGGATATGTCTACAATCAAAAAGAAACTTATTGGCGAGGAGTATGAAACTGCCGTTGAATTTAAAGATGATTTCAAATTGGTTTGTTATATAATTTTTGTTATAGGGATAATACTGAATTTTATTAGTAAACCGCAGCCAAAAAATTCTTAAATGTAGGTATCTTATCAGTTAATATATGTTCCAGATGATCAACAATTGTCTCAAATACAACAACAAGGGAGATCCCGTATCCGAATTGGCAATTAAGTTCCTGAAGGCATTCGAGGAGAAATGGAAAAAAGAATTTCCTGAGGATGATGATGTGTTCGGAGTAGATCAAGACGACGAGGGAGAAGGCGGAGATGACGAAGAAGTGGAGATTAAAAAAGAAGAGAAAGAAGAAGACAAAGTTGAAGATGAAAAGCCAGAAGAAGAGGACAAGCCGAAAGAAGAATGTGCTGGTGAGTTTGGCTTTAGCTCGTTGTTTTTTCTAAATGTATGATGTGCCTTTAGCTTCTTCGGCTGGAACAACTGCAGACAGATCAGAAAGCCATGAACGTTCCGAGTCACCAGCTACACCTCCGGACAGTCCAGTGGAAGATGCCGAAGAGAAGGAATTTTCGAACGGTGCCAGTGGACCAGGAGAAGTCGCTTCTTCCGCTGACTCTACTTCCGATGGAACACACTCTTAACTCTTCATACATTCACATGCAATGCTTTTGACAATCGTCACATACACCAGCAAGAACTACTTTTTATCTTTTTAAGTTAAAATTATCAACTTAGAATGTGTGTGTAACAGAATCAAAACAAATTTCACAGTTTCAAAACCGTTTTTGAAAAAGAATCTCAAACAGTAAGTTCAACTAGTTTATTAAACACACAAAAAAAAGTTGAAAAATTTCAACTTAAAAACATAAAAATTTGGCTTCTATCGGTCACCACAGACCAATCGTATTTATTTCTGCCGCAAAAGTCTGGCAATCGCTCTCTACCGCTTTCCGCTTAGATTGAGTGCTAAATAAAAAAGGTCGCGAGTTTTCATGTGGGTTTGCGGTAGAGCGAAATTGCCAGAAAATTGCGCTGCTGGTATTTATATGTCACTTATTTTCCTTCTGAATTTTTAATGTTATCGTACAACCTAACCAGAATTGAGAACTTTCGATAATTTTTTGACAGTCTAGAGATGTTTTTAAAAGTTTTATCAGAATTACCCAGAATCCCTAAAATGTTTCGTAAATGGTCTGTAACATTCTCTAAACAGCATCAAACTCTGAAAACAATATTTAAACGTATTTGTGAATGAAAAATGATAGTCAAGCACACATTTTTTGAAAATATATATCATGTACATTAAATAAAGCATATACATTTTTCACTCTCTCCCGCTTCATATTATAAATCCAATACGCTTGCGTAATAAGCTGATATTTCTCTGTTTGGTATGATAAATGATAATGGTCCCTCATTCGAGAGGGTTCAGTGTCATATAGAACCGGTCAAACGGAAACAGCTCTTGATTGTGCACGTGAATAGCTAACGTGAATTGCTGATCTAGAAGGGATGTCCAAAGCTGCTTTGCTTTTGCATCTAAATTCTGTTTCACATCTCTGAACGCTTTTATGTTTTGTTTGAATTTTCTACATCTTAACTTACATGATTTTTGTGGCGGTTTTTCGTTTCATGGTTTCAAAGGAAAAATATGGTTTGGCTTTCTGATAAGCAATCAAAGAATATCGAGGATGGACGGTGTGTATGAGTGCATTTTCTTTAGAATAAACGTATGTTTCTGTTTTGGGATTGAACGTAGCGTTTTTCTGAGGGCATTTTGATTCAAGTGAATATTATATAACTCTTACCATAAAATCAAACGTGCAAATATCTTTGTGGCATGTATCCAACACTTTCAATGGAGCATCACTTAATTCATCAGAAATCGCTTCTACAACTTGAGGTGCATTACTAGGTGACGCCATCATAATCCGTGATTTAATCTGAATGTCCTTTTTTATAGGTGTCTCAAAAGAACATTCTCACTCCAAATGCGATAGTACTGAAGGTATGTCCTCTGCTGTCAGATAGCTTTATGTGTTTACGAAGCCGCCCGTATGCGACGGCAAGCTCTTCGAATGTTTCATTTTTCAAACCCATCGGATTATCTAAAAAGGACAATAAGAAACCATTGGTTGATCTTGGAAAACGATTTTTGAGATGTACTTTCAATGTGCTTATGATGGGCGACATGTTTTTTGAGTTCATCCTCTATTTTCTCATTCACGAACTGAGCAAATCGGATCGTGAATACTTCTGTCATTTTCTGAACATCTCTAGTAATGAGACTCCGACCAGATGTTGCCCAATGCCTGCAAAAAGTTATATATATATATATATATGTATCACAGCGGAAATTAGTAAATTCTTACGTATTTTGTCTCTTGAGTATAACTTGTTTCAGCCGAAACCTAGTTCTAGTGAATGCCATAGCGAACACGAGAAACTGGTCATTCACGAAAACGCAGGAGAACTTCATAATATTCATCCATCCATACATACCTTTGTCGTACTAAAACGAATCAAAAAAGTGTTAACTCTTCGATGACGGGTACAAACCTTAAAATCGTGTTCACTGAATGTTCCGTACTTTAGAAGAGCACAATTTGCAAATTCTTCTCTTATTTCATTGACCGGCATCCAAGGTTTGTTTTTTAAAGTTCCCAGTTGATCCTCCATTCGAATTTTCGTATAAGATTCTAATTGGGACTTGTGTAAACTGAATAATTTTTGCTTCACCTTTGTTAAATTACACCGATACTTACATTCCCACTTTAAAATAAGTGTCATTACTAGTATCTTGAAACGGAACATATTTTTCAGCTGTGAAATCAGCTCTTTTTAAAAAAGATGTATAATTAAACTCAGAAATGAGGAAACTAGCTGCAAATTACAGTATATCAGAAAAAAATCCAAAATTTCTTACCAAACATTGGATCTTTATACACTTTATCTATGTTAATCTTTTTACTCGAAGTAAGTGATAAGAGAATTGAATAAATAAAGGACAACAAGAGAAGCATCATGTAAATTAATTTATCCAAACGGAATTGGCTATGTCGTTTCTGTTTTATATCAGCTTCGCTGGAGACATTCTGCAAACAATCCGTTTGTTTGATCGGTTCGCCACCTTGTTTTTCCTTCCTAATCACTTTTCGTTGTGTTTTGACACCTTTCCAATGGCTAACGAAAGGGCTTACTGAACATTTTTCGAACGGGGAGTTATGTCCTAAAGTTTGCCGTAAATTGGCTCGTACTTGTCAAAATACTCACAAGGCTATTAGGTCAACTTCAGTTTTCACCAAATCGAGCCAGAATGACTACGACATGCTCCTTGTGCTTTGTGCTTTTTAGTTTTACTCGAGTACATGACGTTGCATACATAATCTTTATTCCAATAAATTTTTTCCTCCGGTTTGTAGGCAGCGCATTTCTTATAGTCATTATTATTTTCCTGCCTTTTTTCGCGTTAGTTATTTCTCAGGCACGTTTATTTCAGCCGTCTGTCTTGCGGCCGCAGTCAAGTGGAGGCACACGTAAAATAGAGTGTGCAAAACAAGGAGAGGCATGTGCCAGAATCGGCGGGGCGTCCCCTCTGAAAGGGGGAGGGAAGGGACTCCTCTTTCCATCTGGTCTCTTGCAGTCGCGTGGTCGCCTTCACCCCTCCACACGGACTCTCGTTGTCTTGCCTTGCCACCAGCAGCACCACCTACTCTGAAAACACCTTTTTTTCTAATTTTCCACAATTAAATCATCAAAATGTTCACAGCGTTCTAGTTACCTTTAACTGTCTTCTCTTCTTTTTTGAGCAAATAACCACAAACTTCAAAAACACAAGTTTTATGCAATCCCTTCAAAAATTAGTAATTTGTTCTTTTGACCAGACATGACAGCGTTGCTTTGAGTTTTTTTTCTCGCTCTTTTGCATTTGAACCACGCATACATAAATGGATGTGCTTCGGTGCCGAGAATAACCAGACGTTTCCAGAATGTTGGCACCAATCATCACCAAGGACATGCGATTGTTTCCAATGCAAAAGATTCCTGTGAAAAATGTTCGCAGTCGGGCGCAATCCTTGGATCACTTCCATCAAGTTCAAAACAGTTCGACCACAATCGACAGGCTAGTTCCTGTAAAGCCACGAAGTTCCGCTTCAACTGGAAACATCTCTCAAAAACCGTCCACAAGTCGCAGCAGCAAGACAGTGGCTGTTGTCAAATCTGCTCCGAGAAGCCCACCGAAGTCAATGATGTCTCGGAAATCTACACTGTCGGCGATTCAGGAAGGTGTCGAGCTGGCCGATCAGCCATCATCTATTGGCCACAAATTAATCAGTCATAGCAGAAGGTGAGAAAGAATTCAACGGCAAATTAACGGCATAAAACCTTCAGCGAGTCATCGAGTGTTCAAATTGGAGCTTCACCGAAAATTGCGAAAAGCGAACCTAAATCACGCAGCAGGCCTAACTCAGAAGATGACAGTTCTGGCGAAATAGAACCGGATGAGGAAGAGACAAGAAAAAAACGCGGAGTTCTCAGATGGATCACAAACACTTTTCGCAAAACAGCACGCGATAAAACGACAGATAACAGGAGCACTTCTTCAGGATAATGTACGTTTACTTCCTTTTGAATGCACTGTTCTGAATAGCTTTCTTTACTTAGGCCTGTTTTTCTGCTTTTTCTATTTGTTCTCGAACTTTGCCGCTCTCCCCGGTGACTTTTCTTCTTGCGGACGGGTTGATTTCATAACAATGAAAGCTAGGGAGCGCAAAAACAAGTGGAAAGCAAGCGTACACGTGTGAAATCTTGAGAATAAAATGGGTATTTTACATTTTTGAACTTAAATTTCCAAAAAAAAAGTTTTTTTGGCAAGATTGAGGAAAACTACCAATCAGTTGCCAGAGTCGATACATTTGATAACGTTTAGAGAGGTTGTAAAAATATACATTTTCAGGAATGAAGTCCGGAATAATATTCATTGCCGACAGTATCTCCAGATTCAACAACATTTTTGCATTGATCATACTTCTCTTTCCAGTGTAAAAATGATATTGTACTTATTTTGTTTGCAGGTCCTTTTTTATTTCTTCATCCTGGTTGTCCGTCTGAAGTAACATCCTGTTTTTTCTTTGTCCTCTGTGATGTTTGTAAAATGCCATAAAAATCTCTTTCGCGCTGTTCTTTGTTTGCCGTAATTGACATTATATGTCTAAAAATTTAAAAAGTGGTTCAGTCTTTATATTGAACGGAGAAGAAAAATATTGAACTCTACGAGGAAAATATAATATCGTCGGGAAATGAAGATTAGGGAAAAAAAAATGAAAAACCAGGAAAACTCAAATAAAAAACAAAGAAAGTACAAAGCGATTAAGCTTTCTGGAGGTCGTCGGCATAGTCGTCACCCTTCTTGGTCAGTCTCCAAACTCCGAGCACAAAGAAGAATCCAAAAACGAGGCCAAGGAGAACAGCCTTGAAGATGAGTTCTACGTTACTGGGGTCGAATTCCAAGTCAACAAGTTCATCGGTCTGTAACTTTCTGACGTCATCAGAAACTAGTTTTTTGGAAGGTATTCAATATTGTCTACAAAAACAACAGAAACACGTTCTAAAAGTTCTCAAGTCTACTCCCAAATTCCAATTTGTATGTACTTTTGTGTTTTTTTGCACTCTAGAAATTTAATATTACGTCAGTTGATAATGAACGTTTGTTTTTTGAAAAGAAGAAGAAAAAGAGAGAATCGACCAGCTGCTCCAATACTAACATGTGATTGTTACGACGCATTTGAGTGCAAATGAGTGAGTGGGGGATCTCTTCACTGCCAAAACAAAATTGAGCAACATACAAAACATATTTTCGAATCGGTTTCAAGTCAATCACGTGATTGGGGTAGTAGCTTCTATTCTCCTCCGCTGCTGAGAAGACAGAAGCTCCCGAAAAGTAAAACAAAAAGGCTAGTCAATGTGAGTTTGAAAACTAGAAAAAATCTGATATCTGCATTTCTGGAAACAAGTTCGAGTTTTCGATTTTTCTTCTGTGATACTGTTCAAAAGAAAAAATTGTACGAAGCTCCTTCTGTACATACGTATTCTATGGTGTCGACGTCGAGGTTAGCAATCTGAGAAAGATGACCCATGGCCTTCATTCTAGTAGCAATGGACTCGGCATCAATCAATTGGTCGATTTCAAATGGAAGCACGGTGGAATTGGTATCCTGAAAAATGAGCTTTAAGTCGAACAGTCCGTGTATCTCACCTTCTTCTGAATAACGAACTGAACAGTCAATTTGTCTTCTGTTCCAAGACAGCTTGTACGAAGAATCACGATATCTTCCTGAAAAAATTCAACTCGAACGATTCAACGTTTTTTGCAAACCTCTTCAACGCGAAGAGAAGAAGATATTTTTTCTTTGAAAGCATCCTCTGGGAACTCTTCGAGGGCTTCCGCGGAGTTGTTCAGATCGAATTCTACAGATACAACGGGGAAGTTTCCTGTCTCCAAGTCTCTAGCAATCAATGAATTACATGATACCACCGGCACTGGATTTTCCTGAAAATTTTTTAGAAACTATATTAATACTAAAAAGTGTCGTTTAATAATTTGACAAAAAACTCGCATCAACTTGAGCTACAGAACAAGTGCATGTCAAGTGTCCAGAATTACAGACAGCATGGTTGTCCATGGGGCAGATTTCGGCAATGACAATTGGTACAAGAAGAATGGCAAAGAATCGCATTTTCGATTTTCGATCTGTAAGAATTACACAACTGTGAAGTAATGAAGTAATAGCAAATATGAAAAGTTATGAGATAGTTCTTTATGCGGATTGCAAAACGAACTATAGACGAATGCATTCCACGAACCAAACAATTGATAAAGAAGGAGGACATAGTTTTCCTACTCTACCTACTCTTGTCCCGAGGATCGGTAAGTAGCGGGTAAAAGTACTTGTGGTAACAGTGGGAGGTTGCGCTGCAAGTAAGCATTTCCTCCCTCATTGTACGCTGCGTGCTCAATGGGTTTCAAGGGCTTTCAAGAACTTCTATCGATAAGCACATCCACTCTAATCCGTGAGCATAGGGTCTCTGCCTTTGCCACTCTACTTCGCGCATACCACTTTTTGAGTTCATAGCGACAATCCACACCATACCTACAAAAGCAAACATTTCTACATATACAGGACACCGCGGAATTTCAATTTCTCACCATTGAAAACGGAGGTTTTTTTGATAGAATATTTTTTTTAATCTCAATTTGAAAATGAATTTAAAGAAAACTGAAGCATGTATGCTATGCCTTTTTACCAAAACTATGATAAAAAGAGGATAATTATCTAGAAATGTGACATCGAAACAAAAGCGAAATTGACAAAATAACACGTGAATCTACGCGCAGTCATCTGTTTCTGAATTTATACTCACTTTTATTTTTTCTTACATCAAAGTATCTTTTCTAACGAATCTGGTAGTTTTAACTCACTAGAGTACACAGAACAAAAAACTTGCAGCGGTGTATCTCGTAGTTAATCTTACGGCTGTGCGCTTTGTAATTTGAGAGCGCATATGACTTCTTGCAGAAACATGTCGATCTTTTTTGACCGGTATGCTTGGAAACAATGTGCTTGTAATAGCTGACAACCGAGAAAGTCTTGGTCAATAGATTACCCCTTTCGATTCCTTAGGGGCGAGTTTCATGTATTTTTTTCTTGCTCTCACTATTGAATTGTTGTTCTCATTGCATTATTAGTTAAATGATTGTTAAAAAGCTGTGAAGAGTAACTGTTCATTTATATGATACAACTGAGACAATATGCACGAACCATTGATATGTCAAAAAGACATGGAAAACTTTTAGAACTTATGTGGGGATACAAAAAAATGAAAGAAGTATGTGAAAAGTATAATAGAAGGTTTGGTTTTATGACCAAGGATATATATGGTACTAGTGTAAAACTAGGGTCCCTCGGAAAAACAAGAATCCCCTGAAAAATAAGAGTCCGATTAAAAAAACAAGGCTTCTAATCGCACATGGTCAAAAAATCGAAAATTCTGAATTTTCAATTTTCGTTCTGTTGAGTTGAAAAAGGAGTTCGTTATTCCAAAAAAGTTATATTCTCTTACATGAATTGATGCTGAAATTGAGCAAGCTCTTTAAATCGAACTAATAAGACTGACTCACAGGGCGGTCGAATAAACTTTTCAAACTTTCTTTGAGCGGTGTTCATAATCAATTAGTGATAAAATAGGCATTTTCAGTGACAACGGATTCTACTTTTTTATGGGACCCTTGTTTTTCCTGTAGGTCTAAGGGGAATCCTTCTTTTTATGAGGGACCATTCTCTTAACCTATTACCAGATATATTACACGCGACTAAATAGTTTTTAAAAGTATTTTTTAAACGTTTTTTGAGAGTGCCAAAAGACTAATAATGCTAAACAGTACAAAGTGAACTTAGCAGAAGAAGGCGAAAGCATACATTTCGGAAAGAATCCGATAATGGCAGGTATACGAGCTGACTTTTATGGGAGAGAAAACAGAGAAAGAGTTCTGACGTCTTGTCTGTTGTCTTGGATAGACAACAGAATTGGATCTGATGCCAAAATGCAAGAATCAAATATGTGCTCAATCATCCAACGAATCTTCGTAGTCATCGTAATCTGGGTCACGATACTCAGTAAAACGGCTTGGAGTTGGACGGTTTCTGAAAAATAATGTTGTGTGAGGTTCAAAAAAAAAGGAAAATTGAACGATGGGATTTTGAGACGGAGCAAGAAGAAGTATATATAACAAATATTAGTGGCTATTAAAGCGCATGAGCAACATAATATTTAGTTGTTTCGGTTTTTCCAGAACATATAATAAGATGCTAGTAGTGGAATCTAAGAGTTCACGCATTATACAATACCTGTTAGTTCATTCAGAGACTCAAAGATGATTAATAACAGAAAGTAGTATCTATTGTATGCGGGTAGTTGACTTACATTTTCTCAAACACATTTATGTTAGAAATTTTTTGATTAATAAGTATTTCTTACGCTCTTATGTCTTGAAGTGTGCGTATCCTTCTGAAAAACAAAACAAAACATCACAATTACAACACAAGAAAGGGGTTATACACTTATCTTAAATATGTTAGATTACTATTCCAAAAAGACAATTTTTCATAATCCTTTATCAGGGAATGACAATTCGGTCACCTCTCCTAAGGACTTTTCATTTAAATTTCACTCAGTACGCACAAACTAATAATAATCCGATAACAGGTTGCAAAATATTAGTTACTTACCTGTTAATGCTCTCCAGACTAATCGGATTACTGTCTCGCACATGTTTTCCAATGTTCTCAAATCGCTGCTCCCAAAACTTTGGTGTTCGCAATGCTGCACTCAAGTATGATGTTCCGTTATTTCTCCAGTCTGTGTCAGTCTGAATTTCTTGCTAGTTATTAGGACTCTTACTACTATTAAAACCTTTGTAAACATGTGTCCAGAAAGTGGAGCGGTACCTTTAGAAGCAGACTCGCTTATCAACTTGTTTTCCCAATCCTGTGGTCTACGGAACAACAACGTTTCAAAATGACTGATCTATTGCACAAATTACCTTCTTGGAATGTATTTCCCTTCAGGACGTTTAAACATATCAACGGAGTGTTGCAAATCAAAATCAAAGTAGTCTGGATCATCACGATTGGGACGTGAGTAGTATGGACGAGCCGTTGTATAGTGCTGAATCATCACAGATTTTTTGTGATGTCTTCGAAATAACAGCTTTTCAAAAGTAAATTTACCGAAAAATCATAGTCGTCTTTTTCTGAATAACTTCCTGCTGACGGTTCTGGTGCCTTTCTGAATTCACGCGTCGTGATGGTCTTATACCGCTCTGGAAGTGGCGCCGATTTCAGAAGCCTTTAAAAAGTCAATTAACGCTCCTGTGCAATTTTTCAGTTTACATAAGTTCCACATTATTCGCTCTTTCCTCATATCTCGATTCAATTCCCTGCGAGATGCCGACAGCGGGGGCTGCATATGGTCCCGAACCAGCTGTTTCACATAAATAAGTCAGAGAAGTTCTAAGATTTCTTACCATTAAACATGTTAGAAATCGAGGAGGAAGTTGCTAGCCGCGAACGATCGGATAGCGAAGGAGACATTATACTGCTGCGGGATCTGTTGAACATATGTAGATGTTAGTTTGGTATACTGTGCTCAGTAGGGAATGGCCCGCACTTACTTGGGCTTTTGGAATGGGACCTATATGACTCGAAAGAAAATTTCACGGAGAATCCGAATCTGCTCTCCATTGTTGCTAAAGAGCACTGGCTGGCGAAAAAATCTGCCTGTTTCTGCCACATTTTCTAGCAAGTTCATCTTCGGCGACCTGTATCTCAAGAACCACGCGTCCGTTGCAGAAGTGGTCAACTAGTAAGTTAACGCAAATTATCTCGTGAATAACTTTGTAGTTGATTGTCTTTTTAAAAAAAATAGTTTTCGAGTTATGAACAGTTTTCCTAGAGCGACAAGAAAAACGCGACGATAACTCGAAAACTAGTTTTTTTTTTAAATAGACAATCAACTACAAAGTTATTCATGAGATAATTTGCGTTAACTTACTAGTTGACCACTTTTGCAATGGACGCGTGGTTCTTGAGATACAGGTCGCCGAAGATGAACTTGCTAGAAAATGTGGCAGAAACAGGCACGTGCTCTTTAGCAAAAATGGAGAGCAGATTCGGATTCTCCGTGAAATTCTCTTTCGAATCATATAGGTCCCATTCCAAAAGCCCAAGGTAAGTGCGGGCCATTCCCTCAGCCAAATAATACCTAACAGATGGAATGAAGCCAGTATCCATTGAAAGAGTTCGGAACGGACTTTCTCCGCGAATTGGACGAGAACGGCCAAGTGTCATGTTTTCCATAAACTCATTCTCTTCTTTCTTTTTCTCGGCACTCACTTTTGCCTGTAATTTTTGGGATTGTTAAATAGATTTGTAGCGGCAACGCTATGTCAATTTGATCCGCATATCTGTCAGTTTACCAATTTGTCACAGAAAACATATTTTTGTCTCTTTGGCCTAGTTCATTCACGAGCCGAATGTGAATAAAAATATGAACCTTGTGATAAGAATCTTTGATGTTTTCCTGCCAGGACTTCCATGCCGGTTTCTTGGAGTTGATATCTTCCAATCTATCATCAAAGTCAATTCTCTTGAACCGTGGTACTTGTACTTTGGCGAGTCTGAAATCAGTTTTTGCTATCAAATTGCCTATTTTCGTATCTCGCTTTTTTTAAGTGGCTAAGATCTCGCTTTGCCGAAAACGTTTTGGAATTGTCGTTTTCCTCTTCCAAATGTTTGTGGTGGCATACAGTGTGCACAGCGGCGCCACTGACGCCCGCGCAAAAGCCACCTCCACATTTTTTTACTTAATAGTGTTTACCTACGCGAAGTACTTGGACGGGCTCCTCGTGCTGTCTTGCAAAACGCTTTCTTTTATTTAATTCTCAAGAAAAGAAAACATTTTGAATAAGGGTAGAAAGCAGGAAAAAGCAAATCATCTTGATATTTCAGTGTTTCAGTTTTCCAGATGAATCGAATGCAAGAAAAGTCATACGAAGAATTTGTCGGGAGTGTAATGTATTATTTCCGCTGTACACACAAGCGCAACTACTCGTCAACAACTCACTTAGACGATGAAAGTCCGAAATCAGGACTTGGTGTCGCTCTTTCCAATAAATCCGGGCTGACTGGTCTGACATTTGGACTCAGTGACGACTTCAAGTTCAATAGTGACAGCCCCTCTTCAATCAGAAGCGATGAAGCTCCTGACATTTTATCTCTTCTCTGAAACTAATGATACTTGAAAACATAGAGAGTGGATGAGTAATTACAGTTTCCACATCATTCTCTGATTTTCCATCTTCGTTCTCACTCATTATCCAAGTCTTCTGGAAAATGGTCCGGATTTATGTGTTATGCTTTGATGAACTTGAAAAGTATTTAGAAAGTATGCTAAGGATTAACATTAAAACAAGAAAAACTGAGACGAGCAAATGGGAGATATCTCTGTTTGACAGTGAGGTCGAGAAAAGAGAAAAATCAAGCCGAGCGGGTGGATGAATGCTCAAAGAATGTGCTTTCTCTCTGTATCTCACTCTCTCTCTCTCTCTCTCTCAAATATCGCTATTCAGAGTTATCACTAATTTTATTAGGTGATGGGAGGTATCAGAAATTGTTCTTGAAGCGATAAATGTATGCAATCATTCATATAGCCGAAAGTAAACAAGTACAAAAGAGTTTGAAAGAGTTTGAAGATGCTTAATTAAAACAAAGTGGGAAGATTTCAAAAGCGCATTCCAAGGACAGTGTTTCGGATGAATTATATGAAACACTGCATAAAAAAGGAAAACAGCTACACATACTGAGGACAAAAGAGTGGGGGTTGCTGCGGCTCAGAGAGAGAGAGAGAGTGAGCGCCGGGGACGGAGAGTAAAGTGTGCCCGCCGGGAATCTCTGTATCTCTCTGATCCCCACGTTCCCTTCTCGTCCCGGGATTCTCAACAGAAAACGTGTGTAAAGCCAGAGAGAGCGCTGCTCAGCCAAATACCCGGAGGCACAATCTCTCCCGCCGGCCATTGCATCGAGTTTCAGTGGGGCAGCACAAACGCAACTGGTTCTATCATTTCTCACTTTTCAATTAGTAAGAAACATTCCTTACTAGTTTCAATCCAGTTTATTCAATTTCTCGAAACTCAAGCTAACAATCAAAACACGGAACGTGACTTGAAGGTTTCAAAGTTTCCACTCTTTTGATTTTTCCACGACCTTTATATTATTAGGTTTAGCTGACACCGAACTTATTCTTGACATTTATTATTCATCTTCAAGCATGCAATCGTCAAGTGGCGATGTGAATGAAATAGGAGAATGTCCTGTTGTGTTTTCAATCAGAAAACGAAAAAGAGCAAATGAAAAAATGGAGCATAGCAGCTAACGTTGACCTTGGGAGGAAATGTGAAAATGAGAAAAATGAGAAACAAAAACACGTAATGGAAGTTAGCATATGAATAGTACTTAAAATAGGTTAAATGTACACATCCGAAAATTTCGAGATTAATATCGATATGATAATGCTAGGGACAGTCTCTAAGGAAGATCTTTGCTGTGTTTGCAAGTAGCGTTCAACATCGAGAGTGGACTGAAGATATCTGGAGTCGAAGGCACGCACAAGTAATGGTTGGCGCATTGACAAAGCGACCTGAAAATTTTCAGAAAGGTTTCAAATGTTTTCCAGATTTTGGTATGTCCCACTTGATTCCGACGAGAGGATTTCCTACTCCGCACATATGTCCAGGCTCGCACATTGCTTTCTGGAAAGAATAATAAATGTCGTTATACATCATCTGAGTAAAAAAGCTATACTCGTCATAAGAATACACCATGCTTAGGAATTATTAATGTAATTTTCCAAAGAAAATGGGTTGGCGAAGAACAGAACACACAAGGAAATGGTTTTTGGACAAAGGGTATTGTTATTAGAAGAATACGTCAGATCTGCAATCTTTTTACCCGTGATTATAGATTGTCGAATGCGAAGTTCAAGTTCAGCCAACTTCCGGAACTTTCGCTTCTAGAAATGCGTTTATTTTAACAATTTTTTCTATCCTGTATTTGTCAGGTCATTCGGTAAGACTCTGACTTTGATTGGCCCCGGCTCAATGGCAAACAAAAATAGAATTTATGTCAAAACAAACCAGAGAGACCTGACAGAAATGTAGGCATGTGACTGACAAACTCACTTCCTGACACACGTATTTAGCATTTGCGTTGGAGGTGCCCTTCTGTTTCATGTAAATTTTGTTGTTTGGGCAGACACAGTAAATGGAAGTCTGTAGAATGTTCACTTCGGCTGCTATCTCATCGGATCTGCACACGGGAAGATCTCGTGCAGAACAGAACTGGAATTTCACAATAAACATGAGTAAATTTGAACTGTAAAGAGCACTTTTAGAAGCTGTTTTCATCTGCTGCTTTCCTTTTCAAATGTATTTTTCACAAGTGGACTTTAATAGTTTACGAAATAATTGTATGGCTCTCTAGCTGAATTGAACCGTTGCTCGTTACCAAGAAATATTCAGCTCCTTATTAAAAAACGTGTCCATCTCAGTAGAACAAACTTATTTCACCACTAAAACAGCAAGTTGCGTTTGGAAGTTAGTGTCAATAATCGTATTTTCATAAAAGTTCCAACTTTCCAAATGGCTAAAATCTGTTCTCAAATGTACCCAGTATTCATAGTTTCCTGTTTTCTAGTTCAAACCTCCGCAGCACCTTTTCTAAGCATTTCAAGCAACGCGTAGGTTCCAAACAGCCTCAAAGTACCCAAGACCTAGACAAATTACAGGCGTCAAAAGGTTATTTTTGGAATTTCACAACGCCAGTGTACTTTGATTATAGCTTTGTTGCCGTGACGCAAGTGCTCTTCAGATTAGTTTCGTCACCGTCGTCACCACAAACCTGATATGTAATTCCTTTGAGCTGAACGCCATTATTCACAGGACACACTTTCATGTTTGGGCAATCACAAAGCTCAAATGTGAATTGTTGGTAGCTGTAGGAGCAGGATTGAGACGGCTCACAAATTGGTCTACGGTAGTGTCGTTTCTAAACCACAATTTGATAAAGAAGTGCAGTTTGGAATAGGTAAAACTCACCAGCGTCATAGTGGAAACCCAGGACGGAAAGGAAGTGATGAGCAATGTGGATAATAGTAGTCTTAGGTACATTTTATGTGATCTGAAATGAAATGGAGAATTACGAATCCATAGTACAAAACCAGAGTGAAAAGCGAATAAACGATAGTTTCATAGTGACAAGTTTTCCTTAAAACTAAGACAGATGAGCACTTGTTCGGATTTCCGACCTTGGGTTTGAAGAGTCTCTATCTGTCCTTTTTGCTTGAAATTCTCAATAATGAAGCAAAGATCAAAACATCATAGAGAAACCTTGTTTCATGATTTTTTCATGTCTCATCAGGGGTAAGGAGAGATTTTTCAACGGATTCTAACAAAATCCCAGTACACATACATGTTTTGGCTTTTGCTCCGATTTTATAGAAAACGTCAGAGTGAATTTGAATCGGAGTCCGAAAGTCAGAGAGCCAATCTCAAGATATAAACGTCAGAGACAATAGTAATGTCGGGTTCCATGAAATGAAATGAGTTGTGGGTGAGATTTGATATATGATTTGGGTTTGGTTCACAAATGCGAAAAAGGGTGATGGGAAAAGAATTGAGCCCGGATGCCAGGACAGATGGAGCCGGAAATGGAATAGAAAAGTATGATGAGAAGACCTCCTCTTCTCATAAAGGTTCTAAGGTCTTTTCGGATGCCGTCACTTCCTGATGCCTAACGAATTTGCTCTTTCCTCCTTTTTAACAAAACATGTGTTGCTTTCTAATCTTCGGGAAGAAGGTCATCTTGACTTTTTCAAAAACGGAAATGTATTCTCAGGGGACGGAGGTGCTGAGAGGCGGGGCCACACTTTGTTTTCAGAAGACATGGTAATGATGCCCTGCTGAAAGGCGGGGTTATACTTCCCCCTGATGCGTTAGAAAGACGAGGGGGCGTTTCACTGCATGGAAAGTGATCGAAGGTGGTCTCGCTCCCACAAACTTTTCTTTAATCCTGAAACTGAGCCGCGTGAACACAAAATCTGATGATGTATGAGAAGAAGGAAAAGAAGAAGTGGAGAAAAGCGAACAGAACTTTTTAGGTTGACAAGGAAATGTCAGATCTTCTTGTTCAGATATTACCAAAGATCGCTCCGAGGAGTGCATCAATTTTAGACTGCACTATTTAGAGATCTGTTGCTAATTCGTCAGCACAGACTAATCATCTGAATTGAAACAAAAGTAACTAAGTAATGCTAATCTTTTTCAAAGCTACGTGGAAAACAGTAACGTCATAAAACATTAACAAGATGAACAACGAAGTAGCATAAAGTTATGCGCTTGGTAATACGCCCAGTGGTAATCTGATAGCAACCAGTCAGCTTCATCTAGGTTTTCCCGTCGCAAAATCTCTGTAACTTTAAACTTCCATTTGTATAAGCTTCTTAATTCCTTGGAAAAATGATTATCTGTTTCTCGGGGAAGCCATTTGAACACAAGAAACATGAATCGGATTATTCTTTCAAAGTTCAAGGTGGGGGTGTTATGAGAAATGGATTAAGATAATGTTTAGGTGTACAATAAAATGGAATTACACTAGCTTACGGAAATGTTATGAAGTAAATGCCAGTTGTTTAACATTATGATGGCATAAGCATACAAAATCTATTCAATTGAAAAAAACGACAGTGTTTCTATATTACTTTATCTGTTATGTACCACAAGTATATTAATGAAGATCGAATAAATACAAATGATATTGTGACAACTCTGAAAGGTGCACTGCTCCCTAGCAATGAAGATAAGGATTTGTAGATTGAAGTTGTCCCAGACTTCTGGCTGATGCCCCATTCGGCAATTCTTCCTCTTCTTCTCCATCTTTGCGCACTCGCCGCCATTTTGCACGTCTGTTTTGGAACCATGTTTTTACCTTAAAAACACGTCTTAGAAAAAATGTGAACACATCCACACAAAAGAAAGAATAATGTTACGTATGTGGGTGGGCATAAGCCACTTTGAAAGACTTAGTAAAATATGATTAAAAATTGTGGGTTCTGAGAGATACGCGTTGGTTTTTTAAGCGTTTCGCAAAAATATTCAAAAGACTATATTATCAATTATTTTTGTAAAGAATGAAATATGAATTTATCGAAATTTGCGCAACGGGCTACCGTAACCCACTATTGACCCTCCTTTGCGCAGCGTATCCAATAAAAACATTGCAATCACCTGTCTTTCACTTAGACTGAGCGACTTGGCAAGTTTTTTGCGTTCCTGAGGACTCAAATACTTGTGAGAGTCAAATTTGTGCTCCAATGCATCCGTCTGTTCATTTGTGAATCTGAAACGTATTTCAGGTGTCTACGACGTTGAGACAAAGCTGCTATCTACCTTATCTGTCCACCTTTTCTTTTCTGCGGAGACTTGCTCATATATGGATACAAAAATGAGAAGCGTGGGTCCCAGTTCCCAAGGGATTGGTTCACTGCAATAATGTTTCTTATTATCATTCCCATATCTATTCTGTTTACACAGTTAATTGGATTAACCACCTTAATCCAACAAAGCATTATGGTTAGTAATCCGTTGCTAACAAGTATTGATATTTGTATGAAAGATTTACCCCAAAACTTCACCAGATTGCTAAGGATTATCATGAACTTACTATTCAAAAGTGGAATTTGACTGGAAACATTTGGCCGCGCTCTTCCAGCTTGTGACAATTGCGCCAATTGTTGTGTCATGATCATCCAGGGATTGAATTCAGCAGTTCCATCCAACTTTGCTAAAAAAAAACCTGTATTATGAAGATTATGTCACTATGGCGTTGCTTACATTCAGGTGAATCTTCAAATCCCTTCTGGTCTTGAATTGTATCTGACGAATCATTCATAGAACACTCACTTCCTGTTGGCGCTGGAGAAAGCGTTCTATCTTCCACGGCTATTTTTTCTTTCTAGACCAACAATTGTAAGTAATAATTTTAATAATGTACAAAACGACTAATACCTTAACAACATCTAGAGTGTCTTGCAGTAAACTAGAGATGTAAAATTTTTGATCCATAGTTTTACTGATTAGTTTATCGTAATTGAGCGGGCG
The DNA here is from genome assembly GCA_946814055.1 of Caenorhabditis sp. 36 PRJEB53466. Classification (NCBI taxonomy): domain Eukaryota; kingdom Metazoa; phylum Nematoda; class Chromadorea; order Rhabditida; family Rhabditidae; genus Caenorhabditis; species Caenorhabditis sp. 36 PRJEB53466. The sequence continues at coordinate 383,163 of CAMPFS010000006.1, read as the reverse complement.
GCAATTGAGGGGTGGTGTTAGGAGAGAAAGAGCAATGAAAGCGATAGCCCGTCTTGTCTCGGTGTATACAAAGGGGCGGGAGTACGGTAGAAAGCATTTGGCTCTTTCCGCGCATCCCCCTCCTCCCGGTCTTCTTAGCAAATAGCTTTCCTATTCTGATTCCAAGACACTAATGTGTTGGTATCACATGTCTTAGATTTGGAAATTCATTCGAAATAAGAAGCAAAAGCAAGCGTTTTCTGAAATTTTGCCTGACTGAAGTTTCTGAAAATATCTACAGAAACAATGCACACCGAACATTTATCAGCAATTGCAGACACACTTTTTGTTCTATTCGAGTTTTTCAAAATATGCGAACAAAGAAAACCCTTTTACAGTGAGTCTAAACCTAAAACATGAGACCCTTTATAAAACAATGAGGTTCACATTCTAATAATTTCTTTGTGGAGCTTAATATAAAACATGGAAAATCTTTGATTCTAAAAAAATGTCATTGTTTGCATTGCAAATAATCAAATCAGTGGCCTATCACCGACATATTTTCCTGCTCGTTTTTGTCAAACACACAATTGAATTACGGTATCATCAAAGCATTATATCAATCGGCGGTCGTCCCGACAATCCATTGTAAACGTCTCTTGCTTTCTCATCAACTTTTCAATGCTCAAACAGCGGAAAGCACTCATCACTCAACACGGCGGTTTTTCGTATCCTGCCTCCTTCCATTAATCGACAAGAATCAGTGAGAAATTGGAAGAGAACGTGTTTCGGGGTACTCCAGTTTCCTGTTCAATAAACACATTTTAAAAATTTTGGCAGAGTGATGGCATGTTTTGCTGTTTGTTGTGCTCGAAGAATCAAAAGACATGCATTGGTGTGAAATCGGAAACTCAACATATCATAAGTAAACGATATCAGCAGGTCACGATCATGTAGGTCTTTCAATTAAACGGTCATCTCATACGCAACAAGTGAATGAATACATCGTATCGGATGACAGATTGGCATTACTATGTAATCAAAGAAGATGTACGCAGAGCCATTAAATGCGTTGATTCCTCCATCTCCCGGGGTGTATTCATGACAGTTCACGGTGTAACTCGTGTTTGCACAAAAACGAAACTATGCAAACATTTTAAAAAGGAAGTGAGGACTGAAACGGAGGAGATGGAAAAAGAACGAAACGGAGCTAACTTATTAGTGGAAAAAGCATTGCAGGGTATTAGGATAATTTCCAACTCGAATTTGCAATGGTAACATTTTTCAAGTAGTAGCCAAGTGCACTACTGGAATGTCAAGTCCACTAATGATGTTATATTTGCTGAAAATTTCTGTGATTTTGTCAAAAAATAAGGTGAATGAATTACAAGAAGATTATCGGCTCTTCGCTCACTGACCCACCACAAAGACAAGTACCTGTGTACTGTATTCGGCACGTCTTTAATCTTTTGTTTGTTGTGTGATATGTATGACACTCCTCTTAATATGTGTTTACGAAACATCTACCGCATTATTTGCTACCATAGGAAGATATAGACAAAAGGTACCAAATAAAATTTTATTGATATTGTTGTTGATCCATTTCTATTCTGCGAAGTTCCATTGTTTCCATTAGACGAATTCCATTCACTTCGTCTAGTGGAACTGTTTGTTTCAAGGAGACAATATGATTCCCGTCCGAGAACACCTATAAAGCCTATTTTGAGCGGATGATTTTCAGATTTCACACTTCAAATTTCTCTCTAGACACAACGATCTGAATGAAGAAGTCAGTGTTTGCGCGAACTGGATTTTTGGAAATTTTCTGTAACATTTTCGAGTATGAACCATTTAAGTGAAAACAAGTTTACCTCAGCTGACCAAATTCCTTTGAAAAACGACTTTGCTCTCACCAATTTGTCGTTTTCTAAATCGAACTCCAGTAGCAAAGCAATGTTGGAGGTGGATACAAGAGCAAATGAAAATGTTTTCTCTTCACATTTTCCATTAAATACGAACCTCGTGCCTGGCGTTACTGTCGAGTAGATTTTAACAGTTTGCGGTATTTTCTGTAAGAAAAAAGAATACGAAACTGCTTAATTTTTGCGATCAAACCGGGAACTCGATGACACCCATTTGGATAGAAATAGTTAGGTTACTGAACGTTTATCATTGGAAATAAACGTTAATTTCCCGGAAGTGAATGTAAACACAAACAAAATGAGGTCAGGTGAGTGCTTAGAGTTGTTTTCTGTTTTGAATCGGCGCGTTTTGATTGAGTGCTGCTTAACGTCGTCTTAACGCATTGCTGCGATGATCAGAGCGCACTTAAACAAACACTTGTACCCATTGAAATGATCCAAGTGATTCCAATTGATGATGATGATACAGTCGCAAACATTTGACATGAAGTGAAGGAAGGCCAAAAGATTGCAACGGCTCTTTGAGAAGGTTTGAAAGGAAAGCACAAAAATTTTATATTTTTTTGTTTGTCATAAAATATAGATTCACAAAACTTGGTGGATGTTATTGAATGGGAGACATACGGATAGATGCACAAATTTATTTTGGTTTGATCACTTAGAAAATGTTTGCATTAACATTATTTTGACGATGAAATCAATCTAGTTAAGAAAAACGAACCATCCGCGTTCCTAAAAATAAAAAAAATATTAACTCGAAATATTTTATACCAATACCTGATCAGGCTCGCTGTAATTGTAGAGAGATGTGCGCGCCGAGGTCGAAATGTCAAATTGTTCAACGTCCATGAAGAACTGTCCAATATGCTTTCCGGGACTGGAATTGATCTGGAATTGCAAAAAACTGCGTATACTACTTAAAAATCAGGCGCCTTACTCTCAGAATTTCTTGCGGTTCAAGAATAAGAGGGACATTGATAGTAGTGGATCCCAACACACTTCCACCACGTGTTTGCTCAACTCTGAATCCACCGACATCGACTTTCCGAATCTTGCAGATATTTTTCAGTTCAATGAAATCTGGAGTGACTTGCTGAAAAACTCGCAACGTGCATTTTTTGGAAATGACTTTTTTTGCTTTACATTAACAGAAATAGTTCCGAGGTACCAGCGATGGAAGTTACGTCCAGAATAATCGGTGCCAGTTTCATCGTGAATTCTTTCCGGACGTGGCACTGAAAAAGATTGATTAAAAATTGTTACGTCAACAATATCCGTGTCGGTTTTTCTCTTTTGCTGTGCGGATCTTGATTAGCAGCGTTTATTAATGTAAAAAGAATGATTACAATCAATCATATGAGCGGATTAAGAAAATAAGAGAGCAGAAATGAACGCTATAGATGACATACATTGCAAGCGGAAAAGTCTTTTAGAGTGTATTGTGTAGAGCTGTAAAAGTATATCTGCTATCACCATTCACGGTTATTTAGTGAATAAAAAACCGTGAACAGTTAATGGTATTGTATGAAACAACACTTTAGCAGATATCGAGGCTAGCGCAAAGCAAAACAATACACACACGAGGAGACTTATGACAGATATCTGCTAACTAATCAAGATCTGCTCAAGAACGAAAGTAAGACACGGGATTGGATACGAAGGCAACAATTAAAAAAGAAAGCAGGAAGTGACGAAAAAGAAAGGAAGCATCACTTTCTTTTTTATTGGTTTGGCGGGGTGTAGGTGTAGCGTTGCTGGTACGTACCGCTTCCTGCGGCGCCGGTGGTCGCATGGGCAGTAGCACTGGTTGCTCCGATGGTTCCCCCAACCGAGATTCCTCCGATGTTACCACCAATTGTGATTCCACCGCTTCGGGAGGCAGGGACACCGGTGTAACTTGTGTTGCTACTGCTATGAGTTCTTGTGGTTTGGGAGACGACTCTGGTAGAACTGGAGTAGTGACCAGCAGGGACTGAGGTGTTGGAAACGTATGTTGTCACATTCGCTCCATTCAGTAGCACTCGGTATCTTTCAATCTCTGCTCGGAGGGACTGGAATTTAGAGATATGAATTAAATACTACACTTTTCAATGTGCTCACAATTTCATTGTCGCAAAGCTTCTCCATTTGAATGCTGAGCTCTGTGCATTGATCCCGAAGTCTAGCTATTTGAGCGTCCTTCTCTGCCAAGCTTATCTCAAAGAACTTGGCCTCTTCTGACTGTCGAAGGTCGGCAATATGCTTCTCAAGGAAGAAGTTCTGAAACATTAGTTGAAAGATGCTTACTTTCGCATCTACGAATTCTCACTCTGCTTTCAACTTCCGCCAGTCTGCTCTTGACGTTCAATACGGTGGACCGAATGGTAGCGAGTTCCTCTCTGTACAAGTCTACGTTGACGCGTCCGGCGTCGGATTGAATTTTTCTGATCTGTTCGCGGTACCAGACTTCGATGTCGTTACGATTGCGGAGACTGATCTAAATAAATAAAAATAAGAAAAATGTTCAGCATCCACTAGGTTTACCTCTTCATAGTTAGCACGAATGTCACGGATAGCAGCCTGGAGCTCATGTCTAAAGTAGTCACGATTCTCGGCAGTGGTGTCACGGCGGATGAAAACTAGTTCTTGCTCGATTCTGGATGAGTTCTCGGTTTGAAGAAGCTTGATGCGTTGGAGAAGGTCTTGGACATTCAAACTGCGCTCGTTTTTCAAAGCAACCTCTGTGAAGGTTAGTTGGCGAATTCTGGCGATTTCGTTGGCAATTCCGTCGTTTTCGCGGCGAATTCTGATGACGTCTTCCTCAACAATACGAATTTTTCTTTTGAAGAGCGAAATCTCAGCTTCGAGTTTGGCAAGTCTGTCCAAGTCCACGTCATGATCCTCGCGATGTGCCTTTACGGCAGAAATGGCATCAAGCCACTTCTTTCTAAAGACGTCAATATCAGCGGAAAGTCCAGCAATATCTCTTTCGAATGTAGCACGGGAGGCGATGGTTTGCTCAAGAATTCGTTTGGCTTGCTGGAAAAAATTTTATTGAAGGAAATCATAAAAGACGGTTAATGAGCAAGCAACTGATAAGAAATTGTCGTGATCAAAGAAAACAGAGAGAAAAACTTACGCTGATTTCCGAGTCAAAAAGAGCTGAAACGTGACCACCGCCGCTAAATCCTTTGCGTAGAATGTCAATGTCATGGCTCAGACATTGGTTTTGAGCTTCCAGGAAACGAACCTAAACCTTTTATCTACAAGTGTATTCAAAAAATTGATAAAACGTACTTTCTCAATGTAGTCGGCAAGACGGTCGTTCAGCAGACCAATCTCTCTCTTTTCGCGCTCACGAGCGTCGCGGATATGCGAAGTGCAGATAGCTCCGGCCGACGACATGCCGCTGACCAGATTTCCGCTGATGAGCCCTCCGGTGACATAGGCTCCGCTAGCAAGTCCACGACCTTGAGAAGCAGAAGAATAGGTGTTGTAGTGAAGCGTTTGCGCACTGTATGTCGACATTTCTCTTGCTAACGATGACAAAAGAGTGAAAAGTCAGAGCTGATTATCTATTTTATACGCATTTTGAACCAACCGCCAAACTCCGCCCTCAAATGCCATTGATAATCAGTTGGCTCCATAGTTTTTTCCCGGTTTAACACGCTTATCAGTTAACAATCGGAATGAAATGCTACGCGGCACGGCAAATGAATTAACTCGAAATAGTTGAGAAAAGGAAACGAATTACTTGTGAAGTCATTTCGAAGAAAGTGAGCAAACCTTCGGAATACGTTCTTGATAGACCACTTCCAAACGCATTTCGGCCGTAACATCTATCGATAGTTCTTGATCTATCCGACATTGAAGAGTATGAAGCTGGCGATTGCTAAAACTTTGATTTTCTTTAAAATTTTGAACAAGATTCAAACTCTTTCAGGCTGCTGAGATCTAGCTCTTCTTCTTGTGGTAGTTAACAACTCTTCATAAGTTTTAATCTGATAGTCTCTATCAAAGAAGTTCTGCAGATAATCATCGTCTCTTGTTCTGGCGGTAACTTCATGTTCAGTTTGATTTTCCGTAGCTGGACTACTTTCCTCGGTTACGAGATCATGATGTCTTTCCATATTTTCGCTGATGACGTACTCCACTTTTTTTGGGTGCTTATCAGTGCCCTTCGACGCTTGTGTCATTGTCGAGCGAGAGTGCTCAACCACAGTTGGCTTGGTTGTAAGAACCTGGAGAATGACGTCGGTTTTCAAAATTTCTTCTGCAATATCTAGCGTCGGAGAAGGCGTTGCAACGGGCGGCGGTGAGGCAATAGTTTCTTCCGGAACATACTCTTCTTGGGTGTTGGGGATAGGGAGTGGAGTAACAGGAAGCGGTTCAGACGGCGTGTGTTTCATAATAACAGTCTTGATTTCTTCATAATTTTGTACAAGTCCAGATTGAGTCGCAGGAAAAGAAGATATTGGGATAATTCGTTCCACATGCTTGCCAGGTTCTGATTCGTTCTTTTGATGAACAATTATTTTCTGTGAAAGATCTTTTAACTTGAAATTGAGAACGAGAAAAAACCTCTTGCAAGTTCGATTTGTTATCGTTCATGTCAATTCTTGAAATGGACCGGTGTTGTTCACTAGAATAGGAACGAGTGGTTCCTGAAAAAAGAAACATTTTGAAAATAAAAACTTTAAAGAAACCTCCAATCTTTGTTTCGAACTGGTCGATAACATTTCGAACTACATCGATTGGAGATGTGTCAATTGGTGATTCGATATTCTCGCGATTATCTGGCGAGTTCCCATTTCTTGTGTAATTCTTGCGATACTACAAAATATATTATTTTTCAAGTGTTTTTGCTGCTTACATAATCTTGTCGCTCCCTGTCTTCTTCTGCATAAGCACGAACTTCTCTAGAGTTATTATAATCTCGTGAATTTGGAGAATTTCTGTCATAGCGTTTAACGATATATTCTTCTTGAAGCTGGAATTGAAAAAAAGTTTGAAAAACAGACGAGTTAAATTCAGTACTTTGTATTCCTCTGTGTGCCTTCCGAAACGCGCGGGTTCAATGTCAACAATAGTGGTCGTCAAAATACCTCCCGGGGAGTAAACAACCGCTGGCTGGGTCGAGTTTGAATACTCTGAACTTGCTTGGTTTTTTATTGTTATTGACAACCGTTTTGTAATATCTAGACACGAATAACTAGTAAGTACATACTTTCTGTTTTGTCAATCACAATCACGCGTGATTTTGATTTCTCCCGCTGGTTTTGGTGTGTACTGGATTGGTTTCTTGGGCGCAACGGTACAACTCTCTCCTGTTGAGTGGTGGCCTCAAATTGTTTGGTAAGGGCGTTCACCGTTGGCATTTCTTCTGTCTTGATTTCTTTTTTTCTAGTTGTGCGGCTACTGAAAAACGTTTGGTTGAAAAATCAACAAAAAAACCATGCGATGGTGAAAATGGGAAACTGGTGCCAGAATCTAGGCCAAAACAAACAAGACATGCAGACTTTAGTTAGAGATATAATCGGTTTTCACCGCTACTACCATTATCTCCTTTACTAATTGGGATTTGGGAGGAAAGGCAGATAGGATTTCACATTCTTTCACTCGTTTTTGCAAATAAAACTGACTTGGAAGTAGTTATAGTTGTCAATTCTTCAAATGTGGTGCTTTCGGAAACAATGGTATTTTGGGAAAGAGCACTATTAAGGCGAACGGTCGAAGCTTGATCGAATGTCGGAGTAGCTCTCGGAGTGGTAACGGGAGTGATTCTTCCTGCTTTGATTGCGGACTGAGCAGAGAAATAGGGAACCGATTCAGTAGGCGAAACTTTTGCTAAAAACGTTTTTGCATCTACCACCTTCTCTGAAAACTGGGACTTACCTGGAAACTCTGTCTCAATTTTTCCAGAATTCAAAAGTCGCTCCACTGAATAAAATTTGTTAGCGGCAGAACCGACACCTTGGGACAAACGTGAATCGTAGCTACAAGTGTGTGAATGAAGCTCTTCTAAAAGTGTTGAAAGTTAAAGGACTGAAGTGGGAGTCTGAGAAAAAAGAAATAAAAACTGGCTCTCTTTCTCACAAGAGGCACTTCTATATTTGGCTAACTCCAGTGCGGAGGTGTTTCTATATTACTCATTGTTTAACCAATTTCTACAAAAAGAGTTTCTGAGGCACGAACCATTCTTGTCGTATTCTGATTCAAGCAAATACGGTGAATGACTTGGTGGAAGATCATAATGTCTGGATCGTTTCACGGTGGAAGTATATGGAGAAGAGTAAGATAGTGATACTTCTTGAACTAACTGTTTGGGGGAGGTCTGGAATTTTACCTTTTTTGTAGTACAATCTGATATTTTATATAAATACAATAAACAGGACGCAGCACACTCACCGCTGAGTTAGTATATCCGCTGTAACGCTCATCATCAGTACTAAACGGTGTGGAGGTCAGAGACATTTGTAAGCCTGTAAAATAAATTGAATAATCATAAATGTAAGACGGATTTGATTCAAGTCCGCGACAATTTGACTAAACGTTAATAGCCTCGATGACGATCGGCCAGTAAGCTATTTTTAATTGCTTTGCTACCGTGGTTGACCCTGTTTGTTGCGTTCCGGGAGGTTTTTCGATCAAAATAGAGGAGTTCCTGGGCCTTGCGTATTACCGGACTATCCCGTGGTTAAAAGAGACAAAAGAAGTGTATTACTATAGCCGAAGGTTTGTCGCGTTAGCGTCTGTGAGAAAAGGAGGAAAAATCGAACTGAAAATAAGCGTGCCAAACGCGCTTTACAGCAAAAAATACACAAATATGACCCCATCCTAGCACTTTGTGTATTCAAATCTAAAAAAAAGTTGCTGTGACTGTTTGCTAAGCACTTGGTAAGAGATGCGCGAACACTATTTCACTGTGAACAAACTTTCTAAACTGATGCCGAAGTGTAGCCTATGAAAATAAATTTCAAATTTTATTTCAATTCACTTCACGCCTGTGAAGAGCAGCTTCGATGTATGTATGTCGTGGCTGTGCTTGTCAGGTAACTTCTAACGGTGCTGGTTATTCAAACCAGCAAGAATAGCGATGAACAGATACACAATAAGACAGAATGTACACGGTTGTTCCCATTTGTGACACTGTTTCTTTGGACTACTAGTTTTTCACAAAGAACCTCTATTGTTGATCGTTGTTTGTGCAATTGGTCGCGGATTATATACGGCAACGGAGAAATCGTTCTCAGTACTTTCCAAACAGAACAAAATAGATTTTCCATAAACTTGGGTTTTCCTTTTAGATTTTAGACGGAAACTGATTATTTTTGTTGAAAAAATTTTCACTTAAAGGACCAGGGAACCCAAAAATTTTTTTATGTTTTTGTGAAATGTTTTTGTGACTGTTTGAATTGTCTCTTATTGCCTCATACACTGGTGAAATGCTGCCTCTCAAAAATGCCAATGAACGAAACGGCATGCAGTTGAAGTTGTGGCCGTGGCCTAGCGCCAATGGCCGAAAAATATATAAAAATAAATGCGCTTCTCGGCCATTTTATTTTTTCCGCTTTTTTAACGGTTTTTTTCCAAAAATTCACGGTTTCTCCCATTTTTCAGTTGATTGACATTTGTTCGGCACTTACTTATTTTTTCACTGCTAAAAAATTGTTTTCATTCAGTCGATATGAAGTGCCAAAATGGGAGAAACCGTGAATTTTTTTGGAAAAACCGGTAAAAAGCGGAAAAAAATAAAATAGCCGAGAAGCGCATTTATTTTTTTATATTTTTTTCGGCCATTGGCGCTAGGCCACGGCCACAACTTCAACTGCATGCCGTTTCGTTCATTGGCGTTTTTGAGAGGCAGCATTTCACCAGTGTATGAGGCAATAAGAGACAATTCAAACAGTCACAAAAACATTTCACAAAAACATAAAAAAATTTTTGGGTTCCCTGGTCCTTTAAGTGTTTTCTTTCAAAGTCTTCTTCCTTGTCCTAAAATTTGAGTTTTGGCCACATTTTTTTGTTATCGGCATTATCGGAGCAATTTCTTTTTTCCTATTCTCATGACATTTTGAAAGAGTAAACATTTCCAAGGAATGCAGGCAAATAGAATGGCAAGCCACATTTGGCCAATAGCGAGCAGAGAATACGAAGAACTAGAAACGAGAAGAAGGGACTATTCAGGAAAAATTCCGCAGAAAACAGAAGTAGAAGTAAATCGAACATCAAATCTATCTATATTTTTACTTGACTGGGTTTTCCTGTTGTTTTAGCTTTCGAGGGGAAAAGATTGAGGTGATTACCATTCTGGTAGACTGTTTTTCTTGTCTGGGGGTATAGTTGCGGAGTGGTCGTTGTGAACACATGGGCTGATGTTATTTCTTTGTTCTGAAAATTTTTTAAGTCAACAAATTCTCTTGGAACTGAAAAAAAGTAATTTCAAAACTAATCACTAAAAGAAATTCACTAAGAAATCGCAAAGTTACAAGTGGTTTTATCGGTCTTGTATGTTAAGCAACGTTTGATGGTACAACTACTTGAATAAAAACCATTTCAAGCTGAAACTTGCAAAACCAAACCTGATTGTCGGAGAATGTCACGACAAGTGTGCATAGAGGTGATTCTTTGAATTTACAGCCATCTGCAACTTCCGCAGGAATGCAATGATTTTGGGCTCTGAAGCTTGCATTTTGCCAAATTGGTTGTGTACTTTGTTCCACAAACTGTTTTCCTGCCGATTCCGTTGAAATTAACATTAGCTCAATGCAGATAACTCGTCAAACTATAATTGGGAATCACAAACAAACAATGTCGGAATAGAATGTTTAAAAATTCAGAATAAAATCGTCAAGTGATGCCGCCTTTTCAGTATTCCCGCAAGTCAGGATTGTCTGTAATTGTATTCAGCTAATCCTCTTTCGGTTCTACCATGAGGTTCCATCTTTATTGAAAAACCGGAAATGCAGTGCATTGATACACGTTTAAGAGTGTTTTTGACATTGAGAAGCAATTATTTGGAAAAGATGAAATAAAATTCTGGAAAAAAGTAGTGAAGAGATTTGCAGAATTTTATGTCACAAGACTAACACCTTCAATCAATTGATGTCACTTTTTTGTACCACATTAATTCATGGAAACTAGGACTACAACTGCAGTTACTCTCCAAACATTCTGCATTTATCTGCTTGGAACCACACAAGGGGCGAAAAGAAAGTCCGCTGGACATTCTTTAAGGTCTCTAACTTGTTCCATAATTATATTTGTTTACTGTCAGTTCGAACGACCTTAGCCAAAAAGCCGGATTTGCTAAAATTCTGTAGACTCTGAGTGCTATAAATTGCTATGATGAGATTCTCCCTTAAAAGTTTTGCACGTATTCTGTTAACGTACATAAGATAGCGATCGTGGCCACTTGAAAGTCACAATAAAAAATCCGGCTTTTTCGTTTTGTGATCCATCTTTTTCTTTTTCGTCTGCTTTCAAGTCTCTCTGCCTTGTACGTTGAGAAAGGAGATGCGATATTTGTCACCGACACTATTCCATATTGTGAATGCCCGTTATAATGATGATGATGCATAATTTTCCGTATCACGCAACATTAATTCTTCTTGTCGGTGCGATATCAATTAATGGCCAGCTACTAGAGATATTTGGTTTGTCGACTGGAGATGCAGGAACTGTTGAACGTCAACCTTTCCATGATTTGGCCAGGTTTTTCTCTTTGATTCATTTCTTCAAAATAAAATTGATTCAGTCAATCAGTTGGTTTGATCAAATTCCTTCAAACCGTTCAGAAGAACCCGGATAATAACTTGGCAAAGAAGTTATCGAACCGAGAAAATAATAGTAAATAGAATATTTCCTTAAGATTAAAAAACCCATTGCCAACGATGAACCTCATAGACGGAGTTCCAGTTGTGCCAGGACTAATGGGAAGTTTGCCAGGAGCAGGTTCATGTTTGCCCCGTGGATCACCATTGATAAAAGATAAGTAAGTTTCTGGAAATTGTTTGATCTTTCCAAAAACCACTCCCATTCTTCCGAAATGCTTTTTCAAGGTCGCCTAGCTTTTTCCAAAACATGTTACGCAACATACCGGGCGCGCAGGATTATCTGGCCAGTTTGTTGCCGGCGCCAAAAGTCAACGTCAAAGCACTTTATGGAAAGTTCCAATGGGTGAGTTAACTAATCCGCTATACGCAGTAAATACCAAACGATGGTGTGATGGTGACAGTTCGAGATAATAAATCTAACAGCTTTGTAATTTTTTGTAATTTGATGATTTTCAGGCTATGGACACTCCTTCCGTTCATAATCGCTATTGCGCGACTACAGAATGTGAGAGATTTCTTCAATCATTACAATTTTAACTAGCATAAATTCAGTCATGCCACAAGCGGAGTCCGGAAACTCATCTGCGTTTAGTTTGCAAGAAAAGTTCAGAGCAGGAAGTGTGGATGCCGGAGAAAAGGTTTTTTCGGAAAGCATCTAATTAAAATTGTCTTCAACGTCTTCACAGGTCGCTTTTGGGTACGGAATGATTCATCGCGAAAGAACCTATGTCTACATGCAGGATGATCCATGCCCATGTAATTTTTAGCAAATAGAAGTGCGAAAAATGTGCTCATTAAGATCAAATCGTGGTTGTCGGACCAATAAATAAGCAACACAAGCAATACGAATATGCTATCTTGTCGAACTGGGCAAGATTCCCAATGATCGGACTTGTTAGGGATCTGCGCAGTTTCTATAAAAACTACAAAGATCAAGTAGAGACAGATCTGGAAAACGCTGGCTTTATGGATGACGTCACAGGGTTAATAATATCGTGACTTCTTGAAAAATTTCTTATTAATATATTTCTTCAGAAGCAATCCTGTTCATTATGCTGATTGGTCAAAATGTAAAAAGGCTACACCCATCAATTATATTTCAAATGTTCTCACAGACCTCTTCGGGTAAATTCATTGAAGCGCGTCAATTTACTGAATCATTTTATTTAATGAAATAAATATTTATTTTTTTAATCAAGTTTCAAATATGCACTGAAAACCACAAAATCTAAAGACAGATCAGACACAATATTATCCCGGACCAATTTTTGACATGTTCATGTTCGATTTTTCGAAATTCTTTTAAAACGCATCTTTTATTTGTTCAAATGGCCTTAAAGCTAAATCCACCGGCAAATGAATGCTGTATTTGTGCAAATCTTCGAGTAAAGTGTATAATTCCTCGCAACCTGAACTGAATTATCTATTACGAAAAAAAACGTTGAGCCTACCAGTTCTAGCTACATAGCTCCATGAGTTGTAGCACATCTCAACGACTTGTCTCGTTCGAAAAATTATCCTATAATAGAATAAATGAAAAAAGCATTTTTACTAGAGCAATAAATTTCACGAACCTCAACCAAGCAGGAAGCTTTTTTTCATTCATAGCTGCAGACACAAATGCTTTCCAATGGGCATCTTTAGATCTTTTGAGTTTTGCATGAGTGGAAATGATGTTTTCTATGGTTGTCAATAACACCTAAACCTCCACATTACCATTCTTCCCCCCATGTTTTACGAAAAATACCTGCTTCGAAGTGATACTCCTTCCACCAACATGATCGAGCTTGAATGATTGACTGAGTTTTCTCACGGGAGCGTCAGAGGTATCTCTTCCAGTTTTCATATTGTAAAAATAAAAAATGACATCCCAAATGTGGTTTAATGTTGTTGCTTTCTCGCTCAGTGCTGGCTTTGTAACAAAACAGCCAAGACCTGGTATCCTTTTATGAACTATAGTTTCCGGTAACATTCCATGCTCTAAAAGAGCTTTAAGAGCTGGACACAGCTGTTTGCGAACCACTGTCACAACCTCTTCCTCGGATCTTTCAAACACTTCGTCATTTTCTACTTGAACTTCCTCAAGTTGTCCTTTTGAAGCAGAGTCAAAGGAAAGAAGTGTATACTTTTCCAAAATTTGTTGAGTCGCATCAACTGCTAATTGAACATGTGCTCTTTCATCACTAAATATTCGTTTTTTACGTTGATTCACGCACGACAACATACCCGTAATGATTTCCTTTCAGGGTGTTCTTAAGCTGATTCTTCTGAAAACGACTAGTTGAGCAACCGATGATGCCACTTAAAAAAGATGCGTTTTTTGGTTTAGCACTGGACAAAGGTGTCGATCCCATACTCTGTAATGCGTTTGCACAAGGACCTTTCACAATTCCACTCTGATAACTAACCCTGACTGGAGTGTTTTGATTCGAATTCTCTGAGTTTTCTTTCTGAAGAAAGTTCACGAAACGTTCCAAGTCGGTGATTTGAGTTTGCAATTGATCAACAAGCTGCCCTTTTTCTTTGAATGGGTTGACGAGCTAAATGAAGAAAAGTCATAGATGAAGAAGAAACAATCAAACAGAAGGATATGTTTTTGCTGATCGACCTTCTTGGTGAACGGAAGTAACTTTTGAGCAAACTTTGGAGTGATAGCAGCTTTCGAACAACAGTTCAGCAACAGTCGAGCAGATATTGGGCGTAACAAAATTCAAAACTGTTTTAATTTCTTCAAATCTGTTCAAAATTGGTATTGCTTGGCTTTCTAGGTGTACAGGTTCGATATTTAAAGTTTTGATATTTTTCAACGTTCGAGTATAATTACTTGTTTCAACGCGTCGTCAACGTGCCGTTGTATCTCTGACTGGTTCATTTTGTCGATGTCCAGGTTCAGTTCAATTTTTTCTCGAAGTTTGTCAAGTACAGCTTTCTGAAACCAAACTTTATTGTTTATCTGCTTGCAAGTGTTATGTTTTACCTGTTTTTGTAGTATGACAGTACTCGGCAAAGTTCCCTCTCCGTTTTCATAAGCCGCTCTTTCCAGATCTTCAACTTGCTCTCGTAGCTGCCTGAGCAGCTCTTTCTGTCTGAAATTTAGGGAATAAAGTGATAATAGTTATCGACTATAGTGAAAACCTTTCATTCTGTCTCTCCAGCACATCATTCCCACTCTCACTTTCGCTTCTCAACCGTTGCAGTTCATTCATGTCTGTGCACCCTTTAAATGCGAATTCCTGTAGCTCTTTCAGAAGTTTCTGAAAATTTTGTTTTATTTACGGAAGAATACGATTGAATCACTTCTCTGTCGGTTGTATCAGCTTCATTCATCTGCTTTATTCGGAACTGCACTTGCGCGAAGTGAGAGCTGAGGGAAAACAACGAATTGTTCAGTCTTTCTTGCTCTTCCTCTAGCTGTTGCACTTTCAACGCGTCGTTCAGACTTCTGAATAAAAACATTAGATGTTGTTGTCTTTTTTATTATTTTAAAAGAAAAATACCCGATATCGTCGCTGTGACTGGAAGATAGTCGAGCGCTTTTCCATTCAGTTTCCGACATGGTGTCATCTGTATATGAGTTTTTGTTTTCTTGTCTGAAACAATGACTTACAGAAGTCGAGACCGTCAGGCAAGTCCCTAGATTCTTCGGAAAGCCGAGTTTTTAAAGATTTTCCTAATTCCGTAAGTAAATCACTAGCTTCCAATTCGTTCATCATCTTTGATCTAAAGAAGAATAAGTTCTTTACATGTAGAAAAGGTAAAAAGCGGAGAGAACAACAGCAGTCAGAAAACATAGAACATTTATGGAATCATGTGATGTGGTGTGTCTACAGGTGAGCAAACCTCTTCTTGAAACACCTATGCACAGTAGTGTGCACAAAACACAAACAATGACTGAGTGAAATGGTAATGATAAACTTTACATTTTCTGTGAATGAGAAACACACTTCTTGGTGAAATAACATTTATTTATAACTAACGAGTTACTAAATTCATGTCTAATTTTGAGAAAAAAAATAGAAAAAATATGAATTCACGTCAACGCCCTATTTCGATTTAGGAGAAAAATGACGTATGCTTTGAAAGGAAATGGATTGCTGGCCAAAACGGGGGAGGACGGAGAAAATAACAGAGCGAGAGAGAGCACAGAAAAGGGAGAACTCTGCGTTTCTCCCCAAAAACGGTGCTCTCATCCTTCTCCGCTGCTTATCGACTGCACAAAATGTTGTGAAGAGGAGAAGACTCTGGACCTCTTGTGGTGACGTAGAAAAACATTCATGCGCATGAACACAATTAGAAGAGAGCATGTTAGCCGTGGTCAGAAGATAATTAGAAACAAAACGGAAGCAGATAGATTGGCGAACAAATAGATCAGAGAAGAGGAGAAGACTTGACAAAAATAAACCGTCCATATTTGTTTGCACAATGTCGGTTTCTAACCATCGGTCCACAAATCACTTTGTTTACTATGTCTCGAAAAAGCACTGTAAAAGCACTGTAAATTATAGGTGTTCTCAAACAAATGTTCTTTATTTGGGATGGGAATCATTGAAAATTGCTGCTCAGATCATGTTGAGATTATTATTAACTAAATGGCAATGCCACACAAAATGACCATGAGGCTTTTATTTTTGGTGAGGCTTTGTGTAATTCGTTCGGCGAAGCGCCAAATCGCCTATTGGATAATGAAGCCAGTTGATGACTCCAATGACGTCCTCATTTGTGATGTCGTCTGGAATCTGAAAGCACTTCTGATGGAAAATAATTTACAAATGTGTAAATGGAATACCTCTGAAGAGCTAGACAAAGTGATGAATGTGCATAGAAGAACGATGGCGATAACAATAACGGCGACGGCGATTGTGCAGAACAAGGAAAGAGCGAGCATGGACGAGCGAGAAACTCTCCATACCGATGAACCAATCACGCACGGAAAAACACATTTCTAATTATATCTGATGAATTACTGACTGTTTTCTGTGCTACTTCTACGCAACGCGTTTACCACAGTTTTATTTTTTTGAGAATGATACAATCTTTGCTTAGAGCAGAAAAGACAGTGTAGGGCTCATGTAAATTAAATTTCTATCGGCCACTAGGGTTTGTACTAAGAACTTGAAAAACGTCACAGTAAACTTACTTCGTAAATTCGCTCGCCGACAAATTCTGGATCAGAATCGTCCCGATTAAAAGTTCTAGCGGCCTGCTCGGAGAGCAAAAGATGACGCGTTTCCTGGTCGTTGTAGAAGTTGGTGACGTTCAGACGAAGCTCAGAAGCTCCATTACCATCCTTCGAGGTCATTTTCAAAGACGAAGCTGGAAAAATAAGAGGTCTGAATGACGGAAACAAACTAAACAACAAAAGTAAGAAAATGTGAAAGGGCCTAAAAAATTAGCCTGAGGCCATTTTATTTCAAGTGTGTGGCACGCGATTTAAGTAAAGTGTGAGAAAATGGAAACATAAAACTTGTTATGAACTGTTTACGAAGCGCATCATTCTCCTTGGTCCCAAAGCTCCTCATTAGTCAGAGAAAAACTCAGCTTCAACTCGAAAATAACAAAAAACTGAAGAAAACTAAAAGCTGTCTCTTTATGTTCCAAATTCAATGACTTTAATTAAGTAATGTGATGATAGTTCCCAAAAAAATTTAAAATTGTATGGAGCGGGCCGAACAAATAGCATTTCGAAATTCTCACAAATAAGTGTGTTGAGAGAGTATATTCTGAAATATTGTACACAAAGAAAGAAAGGGAATGAATAAGAGGAAAGAAAGATATTGAAAATAAGTGAGCATTGGAGCTCCGGGAGTTGATGACTGAACTTGACGTGGCTTCCTCATTCATATTCTACAACAAGCTCAATTAAAATTAATTGGCCGTAACTAGAACAAGCACAACTTTTAGTTTTAGTATTAACAACAATGCCTAGCTTTTTTTCGTCCTTCTCTAAAATAAATAAATAAATTTTATATATGTATATATATCTAATAAGACTTTTTTTCTTATGAAAGTATGGAGCTTAACCCCTTAGAGGACCTACCACTGTGCATCAGAACCTCTCTGTTATAACCTATGTATAACGTGTCATTCATCAGAAAAGGCCCCCTAAGAAGTTAAACTCCATACCTTCAAGAATACTGACAATGCACAAAAAACATCAACCCCCTGAATTCTGAATTTTTATTATGATACACCGATTCTGTTTTGCTTGCGGTCTTACGGTAGATTTAACAGAGGAAAAAAGATCTACGGAATGCGAAAATAGTGAAAAAAGAAAAAACATGTTTGAAGTGGTCGAGCAACTCAACTCACTACCTGAATTCGATCATCCCTAACCAAAACAATTGGTACAACCTTCCGCTCGATTAAACACATACTTGAACCTTAAGAGCACTACAAAATTTGAGCGAGAATGCATCCTCAATCATTTTTATTTTTTTACCCTTAGTATTGAAATGAAAAAGGATGCGAGAAGGTTCGAAAACAGAGAAAACAAAAATAATTTATGTGATGATGACGGACAATACAATTTTCACAAATATAATTACGTTATGTAGCTCTATGATTTTACTCCGGTACAAATGATGATAAACTTCCGGAAAGTCTTTTTTGTCTGTGTGTCTCGCATCCATTCAAAACTTTCAAATGCTTCAAACAGTCGCTTATCATTCTTGACCTGAAAAGTTTTTTAAGTACACAGGAAGTAGGGAAACACGATTTTCGAAGTTAACTGGTAACTCGTAAGTTATCGTTGAAGAAAAAAAAACTTACGAAAAAGGAAATAAACTAAATAAATCAAAGATCTCTAAATCATTTTTAGAACTACTGCACATGGTTTGATTCCACAAGACACATCCGGGTTCGGTTGCGTTCGACGTCACCCGAACAGGACGTTTCGGAACTGTGACGTCTCGATACCCACGTGAACTTCAACAGTGCACTCTATTGCTAAGTAGTTCACGCTAGTTGCGGAACGTCGGGTTTCGAAATGACGGGTTGCAAAACCATGCCGTTTTCAACTGACGACCACAGAGGTTCAAAAGCTACATATTGAGGTGCGCTCTGTACACCAGAGTTGAGCGGAAGAACTCAACGGAAGAAAACGGAAGAATTTTTATCTTTTTCAGAAAATTTTTTCATGAAATGTGATCAACTGACGAAATGTATAGCAAAGTGAACTCTGTTGATAAAAAAATAATTGTAAATTTAGCTTTTCATACAAAAAAGTTATTCGAGTTGTTCCGTGAAAAAAGAGCTAACGGAAGGACAACGGAAGACGGAAGGACATTTTCACGGAACAACTCGAATAACTTTTTTGTATGAAAAGTTAAATTTACAATTATTTTTTTGTGAGCAGAGTTCACTTTGCTATACATTTCGTCAGTTGATCACATTTCATGAAAAAATTTTCTAAAAAAGATAAAAATTCTTCCGTTTTCTTCCGTTGAGTTCTTCCGCTCAACTCTGCTGTACACGCACGCAGTGGAACGCGGTCGACGAGAATAGCGCTTGGCAAGCTGCAGCAATGGTAAAACAATAAATAAGACTACTATTTGAGCATTGTTTTACCGATTTTTCAATGTTCGTGATTTTCTGCACGTAGGGGGCACAGTAAATGTTTCAAACTCCGTATCGATCTAACATGCGAGTCGCTACGCAGTAATTTACCAAAAGTAGCGCAAAAATTTGAAAAGTAGCAATTGTAGCATTTGATCAAATAGTATTTGGAACTACGTGACAATTATTATAAATTGGCCTCATTTTTAACCGAACCCTTGTTTTTCCAGTTCGCTTGTCCACCCGGGATTGTTTGCCATGTATAAAATTTCCAGGTTAGGACAATACTTTTCCAAGTTATGAATGAACTGCCCAATATGACGAATCTAGAGATGATGTTGTTCGCTAATTAAAAATATTAAACTCACTTTATTGTTATTTACAGAAAGTTCTCGAAGATTGTAGAATTTAGGCATATTGAATGAGTTCTCAGTCAGAAAATTGTTATCTATATGAAGAACTTCAATGTAATCGCGATTTTTAAGAACCAAATTTGGAATCGTTCTGAAACAGTATCTTTATGGTAGTCTGTGGGAATTTGTCACGTTAATCCTAATCCGGAAACTACCAGCTTACAGCTTCCTCGACTTTTTTCCAAGATAGGTTCATTTTGATGAACTTGATGAGCTACACACGCATGGATAACCTGACAAACTGCTTTGCGTAATTTCCAGTATCTCAGGTAATTTTACCATTTTCTGTTTGAAAATTGTCTGACAACAAATACAAGGAGCAGCTGTGGCAAAGAAAGTGAAATGACTATTTTTCTTATCAAGGTCAGTGTTCTCTCGTGCCGGTCACTCGAATCGCTTATCGGCAGTTTTATGTGCATTTCTAGAGTTGACCACTGCCACTCGGTAAATGTCTACATCTTCTGGGAAAAAGTTGCTGAAGTTCTGCTTAGAAGATGTCGGCATTTACCGGGTATATCCACTTCAAATTTTTCGCAAAAAAAGTGGTAATGGTGATGAATTAATTTTGATACAACCAAAGATGAAGAAAAGAACGTCAGTGTAACAAAAAGAGACGTCCTGCCAAAACCTGATTTTTATCATTTTAGCGAGAGAAAAGAGTGATTCGATTTCAAATTTAGCTTGTTTTTGTGTTCTATTATTTATGTTCAGTTTTATTGAAAACATTGTGAAGATTGCATTACAACTTAACATTACTTTTCATATCTCATGTTTCGAACAGTCTTGTACAAACTACTAAAACTAAGTTTAAAAGAGAATGATATACATAGAAAGTGATATTGGCCAAATTTGATAAGAATCGATTTAGATTTAGTTGACGAGTTAAGGTTACTCCCACTGTTTCCGAACTAGTTTCAAACTGTTTTCATTTTAGGAAACATTCAAAAACATTTTTACCAATTGTAGGTGAGTATGAAAAAGAACCTATATTTTCTGGCGCTGCTTGGATTTCTACCGATGCTTGTGAATGGAAGCGTTTGTTTGAGTGATAAAGATGTTCTAGAACGTATTTTGCCAACAATAGTAAACAAAGAAAGTTTTGGTGAGCTTCAAAATTATACGTAAATACAACAAGTTACGTACCCAGATGAGCAAGTAAGACTAGACTACAAAATAGAGGACTGGACTTTCCATAGGCAGAAGAATAAATTGGAAGTAGATGGCGTAATTTTGTTGAGTTATAAAGTAAGAAGATTATTTCAGTTTAAAACGTTTGTCATACTGATTTTAAGAGTAAATTGTTCCAATATTCGAATCTGAATCCGTGTCATGAGAAAATTCAATTGAGTAAGTTATTATTTCACATAAAAACTATTATTAATTGTTAATTCAGCACGCCATAATGCAGTTTCTTGGTTGGATGCTTCCGCTATTTTAAATTCTCTTGGAATAACAATAAGTGAAAACGTCATCAAAATCAGCCTATCTAACGATGGACTTATCGTGCTGTTTGAGAAGTAACATACGCAGATGAAAAATAGTTTATTCTTGTTAATTTCAGAATCGAACAGCAAGTACTTTGTGAAACTTCCTACGATAATTTCCCATTTGGAAACACCTCGTGTCCTCTTATTTGGAAAAACACTATCTTTGACAACAAATACTTGACGTTTGACATAGAATCACAAGAACCTTTAAACTACCGGACTCCATCCCATGCAGCAAGTCTTTACCTTAAAGACGTTCAAAATCTCACATGGGAAAGTGATCAAGTTCAATTGACATTCATTTTTTCACAGAATGTTCAAGAAATACTTGTTCACTTTTTTCTTCCATCCTTCTTGTTTTTGATACCTCCGTTAGTTTTTTTTTTAAACCCAGAAAATCGCGTTGTATCTCAGATGGCTCACACTCCTACTGGGGCCAATGGCAATAACAAGATGTTGTATTCTAATGACTTCTCTGATCTTATTGTCCATTCACAATTACGTTAATCTACCAGAATTTCCATATTCCACTGGAGTCAACGCTTTCTCTTTGTGGATATTATTTTCTTACGTTTTTGTGGTTGCTATAGTTGTCGAACTAGTGATAATCACTTTGTTGGCCAGTGTAGGCCGTTCAAGAACATGTTGTTACTCAAAGCGTCGTCGTGACAAATATGAAATGGAACCGCTTTATGAAGAGATGAATGATCTAAGACAACGAAAAACCAGGTATACACGAAATTTTTCCTTGTTCTTCTATTTCGTTATTGTAGAAAAACAAGGAACTGTTGTCGGCTGGCTGCTCTTTCATTCGATATAATCAGCTTTTTCATTTATGGAATTATTCTGGGAGTTTTCTGCTATGGATACTACATCGAAAGAAATTCAATTGTGAAAATGATAAATGAGTTAGAAATCGAATCACTGCATATTTTATGAATATGAAACTAGAAATTTGATGACGGTTTATGAAGTTTTATTTCTCTTCTGTTTCTTCGGGTTCAACAATAGTCTTCCCGTAGTCAAACCTTCCCTTTGTTGCTTTCATGCCATGACAATAGAAATAAGTTCCGAACCCTCTGAAATTAGTCATTTCACTTTTTGGCTTAGGTTTTTTACTCACAAAACGCTCAAAATTGATAATCCAAGTATAGCAAGAATGACACCAAGCAGATTGGTCCGAATTGCTTCTTGTCTCGCTTCTTTTCCGGTTTTGTGCTCATGGACCAGAGCGTGTTGTTTTTGCCATTCATCTTCTGTTATAGTTGTGCATGTTTTGAAGTTCTGGACAGTACGAAAGTACGGACAACCGAGAGAAGGACAATAATAGCTGTCTTCAGAAAGAGCAATCATCGAAATATTGTAATTTGGACCAGCAATAAGCCGATTCCAAAGCCATTTTGCAGCGTATGAATGACCTTTGCGATTTAAAAGTGGTTTTCCTGGCACTAAAAGTGACTGCGGATTGCGAGAATGAATAGCAAGGGAAGGTATTGACAAAACTCCGAATGTTGTGTTGTCGAAATTGAATTCTTCCTGTCAGAAAAATTTCAGTCATTTTACATTAACCATGACCGTCTACCTCCACTTCTATAAAATAAGTTTTCCATACATCGAATAACTGTCTATAATCCTTCCCGGTCATTTTCTCAAGACATTTACATCGAGGTCGCATCAAATTTATATTTTGACGATAGGTAGATGCCACGTGGACTGGTCCTAAAAGGACTACCAAAGCTCGTGGAACCCCTCGCCTGAGAACGCCCAAAGCGCGCCGAATAGACGTCCGACTTGGAGGCTCGCACTTTTCACAAAACTACATGTAATATTGATTGGTTAATACGGTAAGACAGTTCATACTTCTTCAGAGCCAGTTACAATCGTTATAAGTGCCCATTTTTTCTTGAGTGACTTCCCTACATAATGCTGCATTCTGTGCACTAATTCAAAAGCTTGGGCAGGTAAATCTTCCGTTTCTCCGCCGATTTCAGCAACATTAAACTGATAATCAGGAAGCGCATGTTTGGAACCCATTCCATGAGATATTCCTTCCAATTTTTTCACAAACTGGCTCAAAATATCTGAATTTTGTTTCAATTTCAGCATTGTTCACTATAGTTACTTGGAATGGTAACCAGTCCATCCATATTTGCATCGCCACCAATAGGAAATGCCGCCCCACGAAATTCCACATCCGTAAACGGCCAAAGTCCTCTCCCAGACTGAAAATTTTAATTTTATCGAAAACTTCGACGTAGCACACCGCCAAAGAATCTCCCATCGCTCCAACAATTTGAATGTCTTCAGGTGATATCTGTGCAACTGATTCTCCCTGAAAATAAAAAATAGAGTAAAATTTGTAGTCTTCAATACGGTATGAAGAATTGGTTTTGCATGAGGACATGAAAAACTTTTCTCGTTGGAAAATCCGCCAAGAATTTCATTGTTGACAGCTTTTCGGTTGTCGAGTTGATCAATAATACTGGAAAATAAAGACGTTTCAAATTTCTTATACATTCACTAACACGTCGTCATCATCAGGAGATCTTGTGGAAGCTGCAATCTCCGCCTCGGTCTCAGGTTTCACTGTTAACCAATCGTAGTCATATTGATCGTAATCCGTACAAAAACTTGTCTGGTTTCTTTTCATTACAAGCACCCAATTGACTACAAATTAAAGCTTACATTTACTGTTAAAAATATTAGCAATATATGTAATGACGTTATCATAGCTTTTTAGCGCGTGAATTGGGAAAATACTTACGCCGAAAATGTAGCGAATAATATTAAAATTCAGTATACAGGAAGATTAAAATTTTGCATTATAGATTTTTTGCCTAAAAGTATCACGTCATTGACAAGTTGTGGGTTGTGTAAGCATTGGTTCCGATCCCGGGACGATTTTTGACAAGTCTTGTCAAAACGCTGATTTATTATTTAATTTCAAAGCATTGTTTTTATTGATATATGTTGATGAAAATTTCCAGATATAAGTGATACGATACTGATATTACAACAAACTCAGGAGTAAGTGGTAGGAGATCATTTCTGATCTACATAATAGTGACTGGGGTGCAATTGTGTCAGATAGTAAATAATAAATAGAGTGCCGAGTGCAAACATTAATCGTTTTTCTTCTCGTTTCCAAAAGTCTCCAGTTTGTCAACAAACTCCTCAGCCACTCCGACACTAGTTTTCTTTTCTATAATCGGTGACGCTGACAGAAACGAAGAATCTTCAATAACGCGGATAAGTTGACGATGAAGACCTCCTGAAAAAATTGAAACTAGAGAAAACTTGCTGCGTTTTTTCAAGTCGTTTTTCAAAACGGGAGTTAGAAAACGGGCTGAGCAAGCGCTTTTTAGATATCATATGCGTTGCGCAGCGACGCGGTTTACGCCGTGCGAATGTTCCTATTTAGACTGAAAAGAATACGGTTAATAAATGAGTTATTGGAATACGGTTGCGTCACTAGGAAGAATATTGCCGTGAGACGGGAAAATTTGAATTAGTTTGGCTCCGTAGTCTTCGGAACCCCGTGTCTTATGCAGACTCAAGAAAAAACCGATGATAAAACAAAAATCGTTATCTGCACACCTTGTCCATCCACGAATGCGTGATAAAAAACGTTCCCAAGAATAATACCCAAACGGATAGTAGCTGACCACCAAGCAACTTTCCCATTTGAAGCAGTTGCTACTGAAAGAGGACACATTTTGTTACTTTCTTTTCAAAATTGGAAAGCGTTTCTTCTCACCTATCAAGATGATACTATGGTACATAGCTGTGACAAGAAGCAAAAGAGCGATGTCGGCTCGCGTTTCGCGCTGTTGCAAGATGAATCTGGGAAAATCCTATTTGAAAAACAAAATAAATGCAAGAACCTGAACAACACGCCGAAAGAAATTAGCAAAACGCCGTAATAACGGGAAATTACTAAAGCTCCGCTTGGAATTTCTTCAATTCCGTGGTCAAAATAGATTCCATAACGTGGAAGGAAAAGACACTGCAAATACCTTGTCAAAAAACACTACATCATACCACAAACTCACTAATCCTCCTAATAGGAAAAAATAAAGTGAGTTAAGAGTGTTCCAAACAAACATTCCGCGTGGAAGACGAACGTACAAAGACTCGTTGATTCCGAGTAACTGTGATATCTGTAAGACTGCGGTTTAAAAACAACACGATTTCTTTAATCGAATTTAACCAAGACCCTCAGAAATCAGCACGTCCACCGCTATATCAGAAACAAACAAGGCAATATTTGCGAAGGGATGTCGCAAACGACAAAGTTTAAGTTTAAATTAAGCTAGGTATCTTAGTATGTTTTTTGTTGAACCAACCTTGGACTTGTAAACATCTCCATTGTCACCAGCCAGTTCACCAACTCCAAGAAGCTTTCTTGTTTTTAGACGGCTTTGCAGATCGCTGGCGGACTGTTTTCTACTAACAATTGTTTCATCAGTAACGCCCATCATCTTCGTTATTTTTTCATCTCTATCGAGATAATCCTCATCCATAACGTCGTAGAACTTCTCAGCTACCATACTAACCCCATTCATCTTCTATTTTGAAAAAAACCACATGACTTATCCGGTCAAAGAACGGAATTAAGAAAAAAGAAAAAAACATCAACAAATTATAGGGAGCAATCAAAATTGTCTAAAAAGAATTTTTCTGAGGCACTATGAAAAAACTCCAAAAGTATCAATATGCTTTTTATATTGATTTGTTGCCTAGACTCTAATTCTAACCAAATTGAATATAATAACAGAGCACGAGAAAAGGATTGAAGACTCTATCAAAACGTCTTATGTATAATGAATGCGTGTTTTCTGTTTTGCATTTGAGTAAACGAAAATATACTACATAGTAGAAAATAAACGTAATTGAAGCATGGTCATCTGTTGATTGGCTATGTTTAAGGAATCATATGGCTCGAAGTTTTTTCCTGTTTGTTTTTGGATGAAAAATATTCTCAAAATGAATTACTCAAGATTAAAGTAGTAAATGAATGAATACATTGAAAAAAATGGAAAAGAATAGGAAAGTGGGACTTTGGCCACTCCTTTTGACTCGTTTTCATTCAAATGCGCTTTGAGAAAAGGAAGGAAGCCCCAACCCACAAGCGCGGGCGTGTAATTACGGAAACGAAAGCTATATAGATGTTCCACGCCGGCATCGGAGAAAATAGGAGAACTAATGCTCAAGATACGGGAGAAACTAGAAATACCCATCTGAGAAGTGAGGTCGTAACAGTTGTGGAGGTAGTTTATTGGTTGACAAGACATTTAATGAAAGCAAAGTCACAGAGATAGGAAAAATTTCCGGAGCAAAAAATTTCAGTGAAAATGACAGCTTTAAGAAGAACTCGTAATTTTTTTTGAAATGCACAGCTCAGCTAACGTGTCAGTCTGAATCGTTGCCAAGGTGATTTTGATGAAATTCATGACACTCATGTATCATTAAATTTTCAAAAATAACATACCTGTCTTCTGTGAGCCGATGCTTGTGACGCAAAGGAGTGGAGAGTGAATATGTGGTAACAGGATCAACCATCTGCAAGCAAGAGGAAATGATGAAAAAATGCGGAATGTTAATTGTATTGAACGAACGCCTTCAAGAATATCACAAACTTCTCGTGCTCGAAGTTTTGGCAATTATAATAAGTTATAAGAAAAATAAACTAAAGATGATGCGCAGATGAGCATGTGAAAAGCAGCTGGTTTAGATTATAATTCTGGCTTTTTCAGAATGACATCTGTCACGCTTGAATTAATTGAAAAGCAATGGAGCATTTTCTGAGGCTAATGCCAAGTGACTACATTGACCGTACTAAAACAATACACGGCAATAATTTTGAATCCAGATCTATCCAACCATTTTGAAAATATGACATGCTATTTGATAGGAGCCGGAAATTCAATTCTCCAACATTCCGAAATTCAACGCCGCTGAATAAAATGCTATGGTGCGCAAGAAAATTGAGCTGTTGCGCGATAAATGTTTCTTAGAAACGATCTATTGGCAACTGTGCTTATTGTACATAAAGTTTGGAAAGCACAGTAAATTATATTCGTTCCGTATGCCAAACTCCAAGAAAAACGTTGATTTACGAATTTTTTGCCACACAAGGCCAATTTTTTTTTGGATCTCCATGATGTCTCACTTCTTCGTTTTCTTCTCAAAACTACACACTTTTTTATATTGACGCGGTTGTTCACAGATCAACATCATTATTATCTACTTTAAAAATAATCTGTATTGCGAATTTTCGATTAGTTATTCAAATTATTCTATGCGAAACTACACTGATGTTGTGCAATAAGAATGTTTGCTCGATATTGTTTTGCACAATGAATAAAAGAAAACAGATAAGATAAGATGTCGTAAAGAAATATGGCACACATGACTAGAGTCTGGAAAAAATCAAATTACCAAAAAAGCTCCAAAGTCCAACTAAAAGCAGAAAAAGAACAGAACACGTTTAGACATGTGTTAGAAATTGAAAAAGAATACTAGTAAAAAAACGATGACGCTCTTTTCTTTCGTTTTCTGGGATTTCATTGAGATTCATAATCCGCCTGTCATTCGGTTTTCTTCTCTCACATCTCTTTTTTGAAGAAAAAGGAAGGCTTTCACCAAAAGAAGAAAGACAGACGAAAAGAAAATTTCGTCGGATATCCCCTGAGAATACTATTGACCATAAACAATATATTTGTGAGTGAGTAAATTGATTGAGAAGTTTTTTTAATGTAAGTTCTGTAGGATTATAGGGAAATAAATGGAGTTTCGGTTTCGGAGGAAGCTGGAGCACTTCGTCATTCTCCGTTTGCAGTGGGGTGTTTTTAGTAGCAACTGAGGTACCCTACACAAACAGACCTGAAAACTAGTTTTACAAGTATTTTGTATAATTACACGATAATTCTAAAACTTTTTCGTAATACGCCTGTTATCAAATTTCTTCCATGTGGCTGTAACTATACATAGCTCAAGTATACTTCATCCTTCCCTTTTGATAGTGACTTTGTCCTCCAAATTTTCATTCCCTTTTTTGCAGTTAGCTTCATTTGATTTATGCTAATCATCGTTAACCATGTGGCAGATCTCATGATAAACGATTGGGCGGAGTTGTCTCGTTTGACCGTGCCAGCATGCGAAAATAGCACGTTTGCGCAGGAGGATGTGCGCAAAAAGGGGCGTGGTCTGTAGGGGCAGGAGAGAAGGAGACCCAAAGGAAAGAATGCAGGAGTATTCAGTGAGAAGAGAAACACGCCGAGGAGCACACCGTAGAATGACACGGATGATTCTGCTTCTGTTACTGTTCGTAGCATTGCCATCTATATCAGGTATGTTTTTCATTGTTTAAACTTCTAATTGATATTATCTGTTAGTAATCTTATTAATTTTTTTTTCTCCATGTGGTTCTTCTTAGCCCGCTTTGTTTTTCATAGTGTATTCTTTAACTAAATCAGCCGTAATACTCTTCTGAACTCACAGCAAAGCTCTTGCCCAATAAAAAAAGAATAATAATTCCTGACTTCTTTCGCTTTTTCTTTTTCTGCTTCTCTAGTTTCCTTTTTTGATCCCAAGGGTACTATGGAGCAAGTCGCGATAAAATGTTTGGTGTAGTGTTAAAGAGGCCAGTTGAGAACTGAGAATTAAATTTTCCTCATGAGCGATTCCAAAATGACATAATTCTATAGTAAAAGGTGAACTCGAGTAGAAATTTTCTTCATAGACGATTTGAGGAAAGGGGAGGGTGGATTGCGCAGACTTTTGGCGCCAACACTGCACACTTATTTACATAATAACCTTGAACATATCTCTCGTGTCATGTGCGTTTTTGCTGCTCGGAGAGTGTGTGAGTTTTTTCAGCTTCTGACTGGCTTTCCTTGAGCAGGAGGCAGTAGCTGATAATCCATAAACAAATTTAATCAGAGCAAAAGCGTTTTCTTCTGGTCACTAGCAATCGGGAAGTAGAAACCTAGGCTGTCAAACACTTTCCATCGTTTGCCTATTAATTATTGTAATTCCCATGTTCAAACACACTATTTGAGAGGTAGATTCGGCTGAGAACTAGGAGGAAAATCGGCGCAGAAGGATGGCTAAGTAAACCGCCTCCGATAAGAAGTTGCCTATTAGCTATGGGTAAATAAGTAGGATGAAAAGAGGGTAGAGGAGTGTTCGCAGAAAGTACAGACGCGGCCACAGCCCCCACGTCGGTGGGATCACACAACTTACCAAACAAAACGGCACTCGAAAATAGACGACCCGCTTTTGATGATTGGCTCGTTTAAGAACCGATGGAGTGCGGAAATAGATTGCTAGGAGAACATGTTTCACATCTAACGATAACAATTTGCAAATACAAATATCCCGGCTTGTTCGAAACATGGTTTCTGAGAAAAAAGTTGAAAGTGTAGCAAAACAAAACAATGTGTCAATGACATTGTGTGATGTTCATCTTTCCTTGTTTGCTATCTGCAAAAAGCTCAAATTCAAATAGTGTCTTAGAATATTTTTTTTGTTTTTCAGGATGGAGTCTAAACTTGAGCCCATCAGAAGAGAGGATACAAAACCGGAGATCAGGAGAAAACTTTTTGGTTGTGTGCAAAGTGAAAGACTTCGATGGTGCCGCTAGCGACGTCAAGATTGAGTGGTATCGCGAAGATAAGCTCGTGCCACGATTTGGAAGGTAAAAGAACCGATTCATTATTGAACATATGGCCATCAATTAGAAAAGACGGACCCATTCTGTTTCATTTGCATTTGCTCACAATAGATTCCATTTTCTTGACCGATCATGACGCAATGTTGTGTGTGATGAATGATGGTCTGTTTGCAGCACCATGACCATCGAGCGACCCTATTCAAGTCAGTTGATGATAAATCGTCCAAAAATTGCTGATGGAGGAAAATATACATGCAAGACGGAAATTAATGGGGAAAAACAAGAGGTTTTAGCCGATATAAGTTTTGTCGGTATGTTTTTTAGGTCTTTCGATTTTTCAAATTATTTTTTAAACAGATCCGCCAAAATTTGTGAACATTAAAGAAGAGCAGCATCCCGAGGAAGGAACACGGGCCGAAATAGTTTGCGAAGTAGAAGGAACGGACCAACTTGAAGTTTTCTGGCAGTTCAACGGTGTTACCCTAGATGAAAGTAAGTCACACACGGTTCTGACCTGTTGCACCAAATTGCGCAACATGCGTGTATATGTCACCTCGAAATCATATCTAGCCATCTAATCATGGACAGAATACGAAGAATGATTCCAAACCAATCCCCCAGAACCCACAACCAGCCTATTCAAACAATAATAATGATGGGTATTGAAATAAATTGTATGCTATGCGTTTTCTCTAGTGATCATCATTGTTTCATTCCCGCTAGATGTCGGTATAACATGAAATAATTAGATTGTGCAATTTAGAGGATATTCACGGAATAACGCGTTTTGGCAGGTCAAGTAGCGCTTAGCCTCTCCTTAAGCTTTTTCTGTCTGTGTGTTCTCCGAGAATATCCAGGAAACCAACCATCTGGATAGGGGTTAATCCACGACCTGTTGTTCATAAATAATTTTTATGGAAAGTATATTGAGAAGGGACTTGAATCCAATAAAATTCCGGTCAATTATAAAATTCTAATCATATTTCATCTTCAGCTTCGCAAAGAAAATACGAATTCTCGGAAAACAATCAAATCTTGTACATCCCACATTTCACTGCCAAAAAAGACGACGGAATCTACAACTGCAATGCGGCTCAGTACTCTTCCTTTGAAACTTTGTCTGTGAATGTTAGCGGCTATGGTGAGCAAAAAAGAATATTTTATTCGAATCGTGAGAGTGCTCGTTCATATACAAATGAATATCTTTGCTTTATCTTCGCAACACATTAATTATTGCAGCACGCCCTACAATTACTGTCTTCGATGTTCCGCACGGGAACAACGGAATAGAGGGGCACACAATCGAGCTGAAGTGCGGAGCCGTCGGAAAACCAAAGCCATCTTATAAGTGGTTTTTTGAGGTACGAAAAGGCCGCCACCTGTCGCACTGTTTATCAATTAGTAATTTGAAACTGAGCGGTAACCTTTGTGCGGTCTCAATATGGCACCTGAACGTAATGAGATTAGAAACCTGTCGCTTTCCGATAATTTGCACCCAATAAGGTGGACGGTATTCAGGGATTTGAATTCTTCTGGAGTTCCACACTGATTATTCAAAACCAAATTCGTTTAAGTTGGTAGCTTTGCGTTTTGCACACCTGTCAAATCTGCTTGCTTATGTCTGTCGTGCAAAACCTGGCGTAGATTTTTGATGAGCGGACGGCAAAGAGCAAACAAAACGGATCGCAAAGCATCTTCTGTATGTGCGCAAACGGGGAGAGAGACCTTTTCTTGGTACACAACTCCTTCTCCTTTTTACTTGTAGTATCCCTGAAGCTTTTGTTCTTTCCTCCGTCTGCCAAAAAATGCGTCATGTCACCTTGACTCTCAGACAAAAAGACGAGAACACAGACCGCGTGCCTTTTGCGGGCACTTCTTGCATTCGAAGGTCTTTCGCACACTGTCGTAAGGGTCAGAGGCCAAAAACGGAAGCAAATGAAACACAACATAATTAACAACAGGAAAACAATTAAACGAAGTCAACCGCAGGCCTACAGAAAAGTAGGACCAATGGGTACCTAGTTCTTCAGAGGGTCGAAGAAAGCAAATTATGCATTTCCTTATTCTCTAGAGACCGTATCTTGCGAAACACTTAGGTTTTCTTTTACTTTTCCCTCCAATATGCAGTTTTTGCAGTTTTCAAAAACATAGTTATGTTTGAGTGAATGGTTGCCTCTCTCACGAATCCACCTACTAGGCAATAAACGTTAATCATTGATGAAGGTATATATCTTGATAGGAGCAAAAATAATGAAGATAAACACATTGGCGTGAAGGTTAGCATATGCATGAGGTATCACGCAAAAGGTCGTTTCGTGATGAGTGACGGACTTGACTCACTAATAAACCGATTATTATCTCGGCATGAGGCCGGATAAAGGTTTCGGACGACTGGGAATTGAGAAGAGTGACTTCAGAGCGTTCGGGTTATCACTAGAAGTGAAGATGTTCTTATACAGTAGTTTTTGTCAAGAAAACCTTGAAACATGAGAAGAAACGTTTTCAATCTTGTAACAAGAGTGAGGTATTTAGATGAGCATTTTTGAAAAAATTGTACGGTGTTCGATCCGCCGATTCTTTAATACTATCGGGGCACTTCAAAGTAAATGCGCTCTGTTGAGAAGCACCTTTATTTGTAATCTCCGGGGCCTAGTTTTCAGCCTCGAAACGAATTTCTGTTGCTTGTTATTTCAGTTCTGGAATAACTTTCTCTGTTTTGTTATTAGCGCCCGGTCGGAGATCACAATTTTAACAGCGCGCAGTTAGTTTGAAATTCCCCGATAGTAAATTTCTAGAGTTGTTTCTCGAGGATTGTGTTAGGGCACATAGACTGAAGAAACCATATTCACTGTGCCAAACAATGAACTGCAGATGTTCTGTCTATTGTTGAATGAACAAAGAAAGAAAACTTAATCGTTTCTCTCTTCTCGGATTGAGCGAGAATAACAAAATGCTCATATTTTATTCATGTCTAGTCAGGTATTCAGATACCACAGCCGGCTGTCAACATGAAGGGATTGGGGGAAAAGTATAGGAAAGAAGCACTTACTATGATTGCAAAAAGTATTCAGTTTCAAGGATCGAAAAAAAATATATAGAGACGCTTTGTGTTTCATCGGTCAACTAGTAACTTATTGTATATATTGAGGGGCTGGAAAGTTTGAAAAAGCAATTAGATTGACCAACAAATGTATTATGATTTCAGGATGATGAAGTACCAATTGCTCGTTCCGATAAACATAATGTCGAGGAAGGCCTTCTTATTATTGAATCTCTCAACTCTGAAGATGCCGGAACTTACAAATGCATTGCGAACAATACCGTCGGCACTAACGAACGCAGTTTTGAGTTGGCCGTTTACTGTAAGAACTATTTTTAAATGTCTATCCGGTTTTCTATTTTAGTGAAGCCGAAGGTTGAACTTAAACACGAGCACGTGATAAAAGAAGGAGAAGACATTGAGATTGTCTGCAGTTATCATGGCGATGGATACGTCACAGCTAAATTTGTTTCGGGATCTCGCGAATTCACGGTACATTCAAACGTTGCAACATCACAACATAACCTTTTTTGAAACAGGTCAATAGAGAAACTGATATTCAATCGGATGAAGTTGGAAACGGAATAGAGGAGAAGAGCTCTGCAATTTCTGCTGAAAATACATATTCTGAAGAAGTTAGCACCCAGAAAGAAGAAGAGCTCGTTTTACGAACATCCACCGAAGAAGTAGATAATGCTGAGGAGAAAAAGGAACAACAAGAAGAGCAGACTGAAATAAATAAATGGAAACGATTCACCGAAGACATCAACTCAGAGAGAATTTCCGTGAGAGATGAGGAAAACAAACTGATTCTCACCATCAAGAGAATTGCACTTGAAGATGCTGGAGAGTACAACTGTGTCGCTTCCAACGAAGCTGGATTAACAACCAGAACAACGAACGTGGGAATTATTCGTGAGCGTTCTTTCAATGTCTCATCTAATTATCAAACTCTCTTTCTAGATTCACCACAACTCCGCCATTACACTGGCCCACAAGTCAGGTCGTTCGAAGGAAATACGCTTTCTATATATTGCGATGTATCCGCCGTTCCCAGCCCTAAATGGCATTGGTTCAAAGACGGAAAAGAAGTGGAAGCAAACGGGGCATCTATCAAAATTGATACTCAAACCTCTTCAACAAAACTAACTCTGGAAACTTTTGAAGGAAACGATAATTACGGAAATTATTCTTGTAAAGCTGATAACGGAATTGGTCAGCTTGAGAAGCAGATAAGTGTTATTGAAATTGGTGAGTAACCTATAAAAAAATGCCTAGGGTAATGTATTTTTTTGAGTGAAACCAGCGACACCTGTCGGAATGGATTGCAAAAAAATAATCTATCCAAACTTTGGAAGATGCTCATTCGATATGGAAATTTACGAAAGCGAAAGTAGCATGCCACAAACAATGGAGGTCTTAATTGCGAAATTAGAAGAGATGGAATCTGACTACAATTGGAGTCATGCACGCCATATTACTGTGAGATTCAAAAATATTACCCATATTCCGGACTTAGAAGCAAACGTTCAATATGTTATCAAAATCCGTGCGGTCAATGAGGCCGGAAGCAGTGAATACACGGATGAGATCAGTCTTGAGACAACTGATCCGTGGGCTCCACAGTCACCGCCCAGTGTCAAAATGGAATGCTCGGAGTACTGTAATGTTTTATGGGAGGCTCCAAATGATCATGGAAGTCCACTTCTGAAATACAAAATTTTGGTGCAAGAGATGCAAACGAAGAAACATCAAAGTGAGAGTGAAATCGAAAGTGCGGACAGTAAATCCGTCAGTGCGGAGCTGCCTACCCATCACAGTATTGTACAAGACGATGTTCCCGAAGTTCGTGGAAATGAAGAGACCACCACAGAAGAGGAAAAAGGTGGCAATTCAGAAGAAAACAAGGACAACGAAGAACAAAAAGATGAGTTTTCTGCCGAGGTTCTTCCTACAGATAGCCCAATCTCCGCAGAGGAAAACGAAAGTGATACGGAAGATGAAAAAATTCCATTCGGAAGTCCAATAATAATTGAAGTTGACGCAAGTGACAATGAAGTGCAACTTACTAATGTTAAGCCACATTCTTATTACAAAATTTCTGTGGCGGCTGTTAATGCTATCGGACAAGGAGAGCCACTTGAGATTGAGCACCAGACATACGGTCAGTTTCATTAATATTATGAAAATTATGAAAATTAATTATTTTTCAGAAAGCCCATCCAAATACGATAAAGGAATGGATACCATTCAGCTGATTACACTAGTAGCGATCGGAGTATTTTTCCTACTATTCCTTGTTGATTTGGGATGTTTCCTTACCAACAGATGCGGTCTCATTTCATGCATTTGCTTGAACTTATGTGGAAAGAATCCCAATTCGAAACAGAGGGATTTGGAGTCTGGAAGGCTAGAAAACTATTTTAGTTCAATAGATTAAACTTTTTTTTTTGCAGAGATGGACCAGAAAGCAATCGTCTTCTTGGTTCAAGTGGAGCTAGGTAAAGGATACTTCGCTGTAAAATCATGTTTTTGTTCAATATGTCTGTCATGGTGAGTGATGTGATGACACGTTTCATTGAGTATATAATATATTTTTAATAGATACAGTTAAGTTAAATCTACGAAATCGTTTTCCAGATTCATTCATCCTCTTACAACAACCGTATGATTGGATGCTGGTGGGACCCTTATCATTTTTTATTAGAATTGAAATTGTGAATGCAACAATGTTCTAATTTTTTTTGCATTTTTACTTTTAACTTACACCGTATAAAATTAAATAATAACTCTTCATTGACAGATTTTGCCTCACGTCTTCTGCTCATGTTGTGGGAGATCGGGTCCATCATTACTTAAAACGTCTCCCTTTATGTTCGGTTTTTATAAGATTAATTTTTTATTATCACTGCTATTGAACTTCTGAATGAATAAACACCTTTCAAAGGCAACCTGTTTTGTATGGAAATCATTTCAAGCAATGAAATGCATATCACATAGTGGCACAACACGCTAAAATCTGAATCACATGTACAAATGTTATCCATGAAGACTGACGTTGAGCGTTGAAGAACCTGCAAAATTTCCGCTGAAAATGTTAGGTGTTGGCAAAAATATAAAATCGAACAGAGTAACAGTAGATTTTCATGCTTGTCACAACAAAAATGAAAACATTGATAAACAACAGAATTGCGGGAATAGCGGTTCTTATATGAGGTGTTTGTCTGTCTGTCTGAATTTTTGGATATACGTGCAGCAGTCCAAAAAAGGTAGAGCCCAGGTTAGAACCCGCTACCATTTCCCCGACATATATATCCACTTGAAGAGAATGTGCGAACAGGAATCTGCGGCTGTTCGCGTTCGCAACATTGAACGTAACCATGCTAAAGGAGTGCAAAACTATTTTTTGCATTGCGCATGTCAATAGACATGTCAATAGAATGTCAATAGACTTGTCTGGATCCCAATTATTTTCGCTATTACTAAACGTATCTTACATCTGATAATAACACTGTAAGTGACCAATCACATGGTACTATTAGAGCATTTCGATGTGAATGCGCTCGGTTAAAATTGTGATCTCCGGCCGAGCGCCAAACAGAATCAGACAAAGTGCTGCACCACAGTTATTGTTGCCAACAGAAAAGAGACGGATCATGATTTGTTTACTACGGGATCAAAACATTATTAGTCGCCTGTTTTTCCTAGTCTTCGGCCACTTTTACAAACCAAATATAGAAACCTTTTCACATATATGATTGTTCTTAATTTGATTCGCTTTGGATAAAGAAATGTGCCAAAAAATTTGGTGTGCGGCATTTTTCAACTGCATTTGTTTGCTCTCTGTTGATAATTCAAGTCCCCGGCCGATTTAACTCTAAAAAATGGTTTAAAAATCCGGATTTCTCAAATTTCATAAATTTGATACGATTTCGTTTGCAAATAAATTTACCAAAAAATATGCTATCTGGGCTAGGGGAGTTTACTATTCACCTCAATTTTTCGCTGGAAATGTCGTTAAACATGGCGCAGTAACGGACAATAAAGTTACAACAAATATTCTAAGAATGAGAAGCTGGAGGTGCTAACATGCCTCTTCTGACGGAACACGAGTTCTTATGGCCTGGTTGTAAAAGATGAGATGCAGAAGTGACAATTGGAGATTGTGAACGGATGGAACACTTGTGATGGATTCCTAAGTCAACCTGAGTGAACATACGTTAAAAACCGAGTCAACCAAACACAAAATTTACCAATTCCAAACTCTCTTCTCCTGCGTCGGGATCTTCATCACTATCTCGACGAAGGATTTGAATCTGAAAAAGAAACAAATATTATTTTTTGTGGACAATAAAGAGCTCAAAGC
Source organism: Caenorhabditis sp. 36 PRJEB53466 (assembly GCA_946814055.1). Lineage (NCBI taxonomy): Eukaryota > Metazoa > Nematoda > Chromadorea > Rhabditida > Rhabditidae > Caenorhabditis > Caenorhabditis sp. 36 PRJEB53466. The sequence continues at coordinate 345,910 of CAMPFS010000006.1, read as the reverse complement.
TGTGATAACATGCTAATGAAAATTAATGAAAAGAAATAGAGATGTTAGATTATTTCGTGACTTACGTTAGAACTTGTGTGATCTATGAATTTTCATATATCACTGAAATGCGAAATCACAGAAAGACAGTGCAAATCATGCATGTCGATTTTTTCACCAGTTACTCAACGGAATCAAATAAAAACAGGCTGGTCTTCATCACATAGCAAGCTTTCTCGCAGCTTTGAGTTACCTGTGGTACCTGGTTGGAAAGGTCCATTGAATCGCGAATTGGAGAAAGTTCGTCGTTGTCCAGAAGACTAAGTTTATTGTCTGACGGAGGATACATTTGATATTCAGACTCATTGAACGTTCCTTCGGCCTAAAAATGTATTAAAGAACAGTCAGCGTTCTATTCATTATACACAACTTCAGAACGGAAGTGGAATAACTCACTCTTAACCGTTCAATTTCCGCCGCTGAGCATGTGGGTGTATTTATCGAGTAGACGTTGTGAAATTTGCCAAAGTCAATGTTATACTGCCCATTCTCTTTCTTATAGTGAACCAACTTTTCAAATCTGAAAAAAGAATGTCAAAATTGATATTTTAATAGTCTCTGATAGTTTTGGTGTTGCTTATCTTCTGATGCTGCTTTATTTGTTATTTTTGGAAAATCTTTCCAGTGTGACGCTTTATCCACGAATGACGTAATAGTCACAAAATCTTTTTTTTTCTATGATCTCTATTATTTTTCATTTTCATTTTTGTTATTATTTTTTTTATAACTAAATTCAGTGCTTGCTACTACTGAAGAGAATATTACAGTGTCTATGCAGCATACGAGACAGTAGCATGTAAAACTTTAATGCCTTACAACGTGCCACACGCGACTCATTCACCCAGCTTCCTAGACTTTTTTCATTTTTGACGAATGATATAGAATATAAAGATAATTTGGTGACAGATACCCAAATAATTATTATTATGTACCTGTGGCCCCATAGAATTTCAGATGGTAGATAGCTGGTTCTCGCTTGAGTAGTCGAGCCCACACTTTCCACAACTCCTTCTAGTATAGCTAAATGAACAGAATTACAGACACAATTTCTTGGTTTATAAAGTCTACCAATAATTTCGAATTTGGCACTTTTCAAATCATCAGATCCAATATCCCATAGTGGACTCCTTTCGTCTATCTCATGACAAATTGTTATTGGCCAGATAACGAAAACTCGATCCAATCCTTGATCGTAACTGGAAAATGTTTTTTTATACTTTCAATAAATTCAATTGTTTTTTTACCCTACGTCCATATCAAACTGATGAAAAGGAAGTAATTCTCCTTCATAAGTGACACATCTTTTGATCATCTGAAAATTATTCACATGTTACAGTTATGTCGTCACCTTCTGATCAACAGTCAATCTCAATGAACGTGGGAGAAAGGTCAATTAATATCTCAAATATTTCAATTTGTACACAGTCAACAAGTGCGCAAACTTCAATGGAACAAGACGTATCAGTCGAAGAGCAATGCAAAAAGTGAACAAACGCTTTGTGGAATTCGATAAATATTCCCTTTTAAGGACGAAAAGAACAGTTACATTCGCTGAGATAGACGCCTCTGAGTTGAATTATCATTCCACAAAAACGATTAATGCTTTTTCTAGAGGAATCCCTTATCGCCTAGCGTTTCGCAAAAAAATCAAGGAAAGTAAGTATCCTAGTTTATATGTTCTTCGGAAAATGTTTATTTCAGAAGAAAAAATGCGAAAAATCAGAAAACTTCTCATCAAATGTTCTTTTCTCTGTTTGTTTTTCACAGTCATTTTCATTATCTTGTTCCTTATGACCGCTCAAGGACATGTGGACTTAAAAGCTGCTTTTGTTTGACTATGAGAAACTCCGAAGTCCACATAAATAACAACGAGGTGATAACCATTTTTTTTGTAATAAAGCTTCGGCATACCTGTAATCTTACATGAGCTTCTGCCAAGCTTGATTTTCGCATATCGCCCACTCGGAAAAGTAGACAGAGTTTTCCATCTCTAAGACATATAACCGCGTTTTTTGAGAAAATTAGTGTTGCTGCTCTTTTGATAGGTCGTGCTAGTTTTGAGAATATTATACCAGCCATGAGTGTCTGAAAATGGTAAGATGAAAAAATGCTGAAAATAGAAAAAAAACCTGTGTCATAACACCCCACATAAACTGAAAACACATGGTCACAATTGTCAGAGGACAAGCATCCGTAGGGTACCTTTAAGACGTAAATTTTCCAATTCAAGTTTCACTGGCCATTTGCCAGTGGCGAAGAGTATTAGTCCGAAAACTTGCCTAAAACCGTATCCAATTGTTGTCTGTGTTGTAAATGAAAAAAGGAACGCGTTTAACTCATTATGAACGTTTACGATACACGGGGTCCATGTGGCATTTGAAATCTAAAATTTTTTTCAAACTAGTTACTAGTTTTCTAGTTTTACAGGCTGGCAATTAAGTATACAACGATTTCATATTGCTGCAATCGGGTCAGATAAATTTAGATAATTGCTATTGCGCAAAAATATTGATAATGGTTCAAATATTTAGCTTATGAACGATTTAAAAGGCGATTCCTGAGAAATTGGATGGCACAAAAAATTCAGATTCATCCTATTTGTCCCATATTATAATCATGAGGTTCCCCCATGACACTGACACCCAAGAATAATATTTGGCCCCTCCGCGAGCTCTGGTCGGAGCACTGGCTCTAAGTACCTCTAAACTGTAACTTTAAAAAAAACCTATCGACTCAGGCTCAACTCCATTTGATTCCTCGCATTTTTTTGAGCGTATTTCATGTTGAGACAAAAAATTTAGCACCCCTCATTCATAAAGAAAAAAATTTATTTGTGGTCGTTTTCAAAAATTTGTTGAAAAAACTCGATTTTCTGGAAAATATTTGTACTTTTTTTCCAAAAAAAGAACGTTAAATTCGGATTCTACAGACAATTTTACACCTCTCTACTGTAAAAAGGAACAAAGTCAGAGCTATTCATGAACAAAAACGATGTACCGTCAACAAAAAAATTACTAGCTGCTTGAGATTCTTAACACGTTCGGAAGAACTGCCAATCTATCGTATTTCATTGTCCGTTGTTATTATTTTGACTACTTGGACGTTAGCGAAGTCCAAACAAAAACGTTGTATACTTAATTAATTGCCACGATGTAAAAGTGTCGTCTCAAACAAAATGAACAAATATTGAAAATGAAGTTGAAAGTGGGGGATTCATGTTTTCCAAGTCCCAGATTCTGTAAATTTTTAGGAAACAACGAGAAGTACACGGCAGCTGTTGCTTTCTAGTCCCCTGACCACCATATTTAATTTTAAATTTAATTTTAAGGAAAGTTATAAGAGTTCCGTCTAAAAACTCGAAAGTCTCGTTTACTTCTCGGGTCCTTATCTTGTTTTCTTTTAATATAATTCAGCAAAATTCCGGTTCTTTTTTTTAACTTTCATGACTTTGGGAACTTGAATCGCCCGCTTCGAACTAGACTTAAAAACTATGTCTATTTTGTACTTCTTTGAATTCACCTGTTCTATGTCTCCGTGCTGTTTAGCAATGAGGTAATATACAGTAGCAAAAAATGACCAACTTATGAGAAAAGATAATGAGAAATAGAGAAGACACCAACGCCATTTCATTTCAATGACGGTTGTGAAAATGTCGCTGAAAAGAATCATGATGGAGCATCATCTTTATATACTTACGAAAAATATTTCCTTCTTTGCTTTGGCACATTCTTTAAGCTAATATTGCAAAGACCCTGTAAATTTTTAGTATATTGGAATTCAAAGAGGCGTGGTCAAACAGCTTCAAACTTTACGATAACTCAAAATTGCAGCCGCTGAAGTCTGGCATTCGCGCTCTACCGCTCTCCACGCGAATTCAGTGCTAAATCGAGAAAGGGTTTGGCGTGTGATTGCGGTAGAGCGGTATTACCAGACTTTTGAGGTGGTAATTGTATGCCTAACGACCAACCGCTGCTACTGCATTTATGCAATATACAAAAAATCCAACCTGTTTTTGAACAAGCCTGTTTCGAATTCTTCGAGATCCACCAAGTCGAGGCGTTTTGAAGAACGGGTACTTTTTGTTTTTGACAAGAGGTTCTTCTATGTCCAGCATTCGTTGTGCTGCGAAAATAGAAGTTACAGAAGGTGACGTAGAAACAGCGGTTTTACGACGTCTGTTCGTTTAATTTTCCATTATCAACTTGTAGCTTTCCTCTTCCGCAAAAAAGTCGAAGCAAATAATTTGAGTCAGAGTATCAGGAGAAGTAATTAGTCAGAATAAGAGAAAGTCACTCAGATTACGATGTTGCAGAGGAACAAGAGAACACATGCTGTGAAACAATGTTTAGAACGAAATTGACTCTCTCAAGGCGAAAGAAAATAGAAGTGGACAGAATTTGTTAGCATTCTTTTTTCTTCGTTCTCTTTGAATACGAATGGCAAAAAAGGATGATGTCGTCGGAGGACGAAGGAGGAGTTGGAGTGCCAATTAATGAGTTTGAATGGTAGAAAGAATGATTTGGCACTGCATAACTTGTTTTTTTCAAATAAAATGATTTAATTTTGAATTTCTTATGTAAACGGAACTAGAGTTCAAGAAAAAAGACGACCAAGCTAAGAGAAAACAGTGTCCAAAAAAAAGGCAGAAAAGAAATCGAGAAGAACAGAGAAAATAACGTTTTTTGTGTGGACAAAGAAAAAGAAAGTTAGTTTCTGTGAAGGCGCACCGTGCCCTCGGGCAAATTCGTAAGTTGTTAAGCTAATTTAAGTATCACAAAATGCGTTCTGCTGGAAAAAAAAACGAGCTGAACCATTGTGTAGAACGTAAAGTGAGAAAAAAACTGTTTATGAAACAAAACGAAATTGTCTGATTGAGAGAGAACGAGCCGAGTATGAATGGAATGAAAAAAGAGCCACGCTCGTTTTGTTTTATAAACATTAGTTTTTTAGGATACATGGTGAATAGAATCACTAATTGCCAATTCAAAACCGAATATGGGATACACAAAGCATACAAGAAAATTTGTAAATAGGGTGTAGGACAAAGAGGGCGAAATCAAAAGGCGAGACAAGAAAAATGAGCGATCGGTGGACAGAAGCGCGGAAGAATAATTAACAAAGCTCAAAGACAAACTCTAAGTTTCAAAAAGCGTCGCCGCTGATACCAATGTGCGAGAAAGCTCTGTTAAATGAAAGAAGAATCTTACGTGAAACTTTAATACGTGCTTTTCAGTGAGATTTTTGGGAGTAGAATTGGGAAAATGCTAGAAGAGTATTTTTTTAGTATTATTCGGGAGCAGACATATATGAGAACTTCTTATAAATTGAAAGTGTTTCAGCAAAGTTTCTGGGTCTTTCTCTTTATCTTTAAAAATGATCCACATAATCAAATGTCAAAAAAGTATTCACGGGTTTCCTAACTTCTAAACTGCTACACGAACAGAAAAAAAGAAAAAAGAAATAGGAAAGAGACCTATTTATTGTCTCTAGCGCTCAGTTGCTTGCAATGCAACACTGATTTGTTTTCTGACAGCATATATGCGGAACCGGAAAGTTGGCTGGTCTCCTTCAAATACCTTGCTCCCTGTCCAACAAAAGCGATCTTCCTGGGAGTCGTCCATTTGAAATTGCCAGGCGTTCTACTCGCTCCACAAAATTTTGAGGCATTTTCAGTGATTTTTATGTACCTGAAAGCAAAAATCAATGTAGATTAATTAGTGACAATAAAAAAGATCAGAGGACCGGATAGCTTAACAGGAACATGAGATAAAGGTTGATTCTGAAAGCATGCGCTGGCAAATTTTTTCAGCTAAATACATCATTAGCCCGATTGAATTTTGGCGGTAGCGCTCTACCGCAATTTATGTGAAAACTTCTCGAGCTCTTACAATTAAGTACTCAATTTGCATGGGCGCTGCAGATCGCAATTATCAAACTTCAGCGGCAACAATGTATGTTTAATATGATTTCTGACAACTATCAAGGAGATATTGTGGGTGAAAATAACGTTATGAGAAAATGTTGGAACAAAAAAAGGTGGTATAAAAAATATGAGAAAAACAGAACGGCAAGGAAGATGCATAGTAGTAGCTAGAAAATTGGGGTCATTTTTAGGGACGGGGACGCAGGTGTCATTTTTGTGTCCGATTGAATAGCCAGCATTATAAAGTTTGTTCATGTTTTTCGTTCCTTTTGTCTTTTCTTTTTTTCAGTCATTTTCAAAAAAGATGCATTATCTAATTCTCGTTCGCAATGTCTCTCACTCTCACATTTCCTTTTTCTCATTCGTTTAAACTTTCTATAGTTGCATCTGCTCAGGTCAGTATATTCTTCTTCCTCATTTTGAAGGGTAGCTCTGAACCCCAGTGTTTTTATGTGGGTAGCATGTGTACACAACGTTGAGAAACAATTCAATCATGCTCAGATTTGGTAAAAATGAATTGGCTGCGAGACACCAATGTTTTCAAAAAAGGAGTAGAAAGTAACACTGTTTAGACAATTGATATTGCTTGCTTGTGAATAGATGCAACTTGCCGCTAATTTTTCTTATATATAAAACACAATTACTACATGTTACAAACTACCAATATCAATCACCTTCCTGTTTTTTAATAGTAAGAAATCAGGCAAAAAACAAGTCACTTCTCTACAAAACGAAAGTAGTAACCAGCACATGTCGTGGTGACTTATTACATTTTTCAAACAAAAGAAATTGAACCTATTCCCTTCCAGAACTTTAGAACAAAAACTTTCGGTTGTATCTATCATGATCCAAAACGCAAACTTGCTCACTCGAGTTGGACAGCTCAGAACTTTTCACATCATATTTATAATGTCAACCTACTTGATACACAATTTATTTCTTGGCCGGAACATGCACAAACTTTTTGTTGTTTCAGTATGTAGCATTTATGAAGCTTTAGTACAAGTAAATTCTGAGTATGGAATAATCGCATCAACCTCACTTTTTTTTCGAGCTTTCTGATTATTTATTATACAGTTACTTTACTAAAGTGTGAACCAATGTTAGAAAGTTGGGAAACGTTGAAAAGTCGTGGAAAAAATGTTTTAGGACTTCGAGAACGCGTTGAAAAGAAAGAAAGGCATGCGTAAACGGTACTTGAGCATAAGATAGCTCACCTTCTTTCGTAGGAAATTTTTTTTTATATGAGAAAGTTCATCAAAATTATACTTACCGCGTTTAATAGCCTGCCTAATTGTTCGTTTGAAAAGCATAAATGAAACACTTTTTCCCAAAGAGACATAGAGCCAATTAATTGCATTTTTATGTTTCCAAACACCTTGGAAACAGATGCAAAAATTCAAAATCAGAAGGAAATAGTTTAGTTTTTTTAATTATGTAAATTGACACATGGAAAAGTACACGACAAGAATGTAAAGTATCTTGGGGTAATTTGGATTCGTAAAATTTTTTTTAACAAAGATTGAAAAAGTGGGTTGGGTAACATGAAATTTTAACAGGATATGACATGATTTTTTACCAAGATATTGAACAATTTCTGAATCATAACAAAGAATGGATGTTGTTTTACCAGTTATAATCACGGCAATATGTTGTTGTGGAAGGGTTTCAGGATGGGCGGATGAAAAAATAGTACAAAAATAATAAAAGTTCTACGAAATCAATAGTCGTCAAAAATGAAAAAAAATGGCAAGTTAATCACAAGTCTGTCATTGCTCAATCATATTGGCAGTATTTGTGTACTCCGGATGTGATTGGTCTGAAAAGTCACGACCTGATTGGCGCAGCGGAAGCAGTGGAGCAAGTGTTGAAGGTGCCCGTTGACGATTTAATTCAAGAGTTGATTCATCCGTATCTAGTTCTTTCATGTTCACATATGAAGAAGTCGACTGTGCAAAATTCTGAAAATATTTCTTCATCGCAGTTCCACGTTTAAACCCGACTACGGTCGGGAAACGCTGTTCCAATTAAGCACTGAATTTATGTGGAGAGCAGCAGAGCGCAACATCAAAAGGTAAAAGAAAATTTATGATTGATCAAACTGGAGCCAGAAAAATGCCAAAGTTAAATGAAGAACTTGTTCTCACTTTATTTTGTAAATAAGTATATTATTGCAAACTACCCGCCTTGTTGTTCGCACCTTTCTATTCTTACTTAAAACTGCCATTAGAACATTAAATCGTCTTTTCCAGATAGAACATTGAATTGAAGTTTACTTTGAAGCAGAATTTCAAATAGCAGGCAAACGCTTTTCGATGGCATTTCGGGGCTTCGACTTTTGACCCATCAAAGTCTTGGTAGACCCCCGAAAAGCCTAGACCAATCATGCTTAATCAAGCTTTGAAAAAATTTAAATTGTGTTCTACCTGAAGAAAGCAAGTTAATTTTCTGAAAATTTCTGTACTAAGTGAGCGTAGAACAGTGCACGAAATAGCACAAAAAATCTCTTTGGTCAACTTAGGACATGATTCTGAATTTAATTTGAAAAATCATAAAATGCCTTTCTGTCGTCTGATGTTTGCCATATGCCCAATTGAAAAAAGCGTCAATTTAAAAGTAACTACGTGTTTCTATTGAACCAAAAAAGATGTTGCTTTCGCGCCGCGAGAAGAACAATGAGAAAGTTTGTTTATTTTTTCCAGTGAAAAATAACTAAAACTTGCCTCTGAAAACTCGGCAGAAATTTTGTTAATTTTTTTAAAATCACGCATGAAACAAACACTAGCCAATGGTTGAAGAAAAGACGCTGCTGCTCGTCTTACATTTAAGTTGGCAGTGTCCAATGGTTTTGGAGGTAGCGGTGGGGGTACCAACGGCAACTCATTGACAGATGGAATTGAATGAGATTCAGTCAGCAAAGATTGGGAAACATACTACAAAGACGACGGACAAAAGTAATTTGAAGCTGTCAGCGCTTTGACTTACCGTTCGGGGTGGAACATCCGGAGCGTTCAACTTATTGCAGTCTATCTTTGTTTTGGCATGTTTTCCTTGCGGTTTGAATCGATCGATAATCACCCGATTTGTTCCTTTTATTTCATATCGGCAGAATGGGCACGAATTCCCACCGCCATCAGAGTCCTGCCAATTTGCTAAGCACTTTGCGCATAAAAGATGTCCACAAGGCTCAATTTTGATGTTCTTCTCATTATCATCACAGATTTTACACAATTCAAACGTGGTTCCCATCTCGCAATACAATTCGTATTGCTCGCTTGTCACTTGGACTCTATCCGCTTGAGGAACATCCATAAGCTTGGACAAGTTGACATCTTGGTCACGTCCATTTGGATGAATATAGCTGAAACTCAAATATCAGGTAGTGCAGTCAAACATAATACTCACAACCCCTCTTTGTTCCCTTCATGAAGCGCCTGAATCAAACTTTTGTTCTGCGGAATTGTTTGATAAATTTTCCCGTCAGGGGCGACATATCCGATAGCCCATTGACCTGGCCGCGTACATGACAGTCGGAATATGTAACTTCCAGGCATCCGCGTCAATTTTTCTAATCTTTTCTTGACTTCATCGTATGTCAGAAAGGCACAGTAACCCGGATGGCCAGTTGTCAACGTTTGCCAATTTTTTATCAACGTTTTGAAAGGATAGAACAACCTGAAATAGGCTGAAAAATGAAAACATTGATTTCTCTGGTGTTACCTTGTAAAGACGTCAAACTCGAAGCTTGAGATGTATTCATCACCACTCAAATCAACGGTAGCTTTCAACTCTGTTGCTTCTATTTTTCCCATTGACGTTCCGTGATACTTTTCAATTGAAGTTAAAAATAGCGGCCAGGGAACCATGTTCTTTTTTGGGAAGTGATGACTCCAAAAACTCTCCGCTTCTTTTTTCGTAATTCGGAACCGATCCTCAATATACAATCCTTCCGGAAATAATGCTTTGATTTCAAATAGCATGTGGGAAAACATTAATGACATTTTAGTCAATTTTCTTCTTTCCTCCGACTGATCATTATAGATGGAATTAGTCTTGAACAGCTTCACAGTCTATAAAAATTGTTTTGTAGGATAGATATGAACTTTTATCAAAAACCTCTTTGCATTTGGTGATGAGATTGTCAAGAAAAATTCTGATGTACTCGTTATCTTGTAAAATTTCGTTGTTTTGTGTGAATATCAGCATTAGCTGAAAACGATATTTAGAAAAAAAAACACACTCTAGTTCAACACTTACATGCGTGTAAGTATCCGGTAAGATATCCAGTATAAATGGTGGGGAATTCTTCAAATTGAGCCTAGGGCTACGACAGCTTTTCACTACTTGATCCATGATTTTACATGCTTTGAGCAAGAGACGACGATCCTGAAAATATATTTTGAATAGAAAAAAATAGTAAGCTTTGAAGAGGAATTTTAAGCTTGTTTTGCACTGAAAGGCTAAATAAGCTCGAGCGAATCAAACCGAAAAACTGTGTGGGAACGAAACATTAGAATGTTACAATGCATGTACAGTAATACCTCATCACTGCAGAAGCCAGGCAATTCCACTAAGACTTGAGCATTGAATAGCTAAAATAATTGCTAAATTTCAAGAAAAAGTAACATTATGAACTCTCAGAACTCAAACTTTTCCACAAAATAAAAACTCACAGAGACTGTGCTTGGAATTGCTCTCGGACTAACGGTTAGCGTGTCTGTAGACGTCGAGTTTGGCACAAATCGCTAAATCATTGGAAATTGAAAGGTGACTGAACTGTGAGACTGAAACTAACCACATTGGCGGCGCCGCCATTCACAAGCCGATGGATACGATGAAATATGGTATTTATGGAACCCATTTTCACTGGACGATGATATTGCAAATTGTTGGATCAAGACGTTATTATCATTTCTGTAAAACTGACCGTATTTTTCACGTTTCGAGAACAACAACGAGTAACAATGTGAGGAACACAATTTTTCTCATCCGCAAATTTTTTTTCGCTGAAAAGAACTGCATCAACCGAAAAAAGAGAAGAGAGCAGATAAATAAAAGCTCGGAAATGATGAAAAGAGAAAACGGAAAAGAAATAAAGTATTTGAGCCAGGAACAGAGCATCAACGAGGGTTTAGAGAAAGATGCCACATGTATGACTCATTCATTTTTCGTGTCTTCGTAAAATGAAAAACGTGGGCGGACGCCCGGGGAAAAGTTGATTGCTTCTCAGGTTAGGGCTGAAAAGTTCTGGGTAGACTTAGTGGGTGATGAAAAAATCTTGAAGTTGTTAAAATCAACCCGCCGGTAAACAAACTATGTCGTCTAATGAAACTGTTTTGATACTTTAAATTGGAGTTGTATTATACTCATTAATACTCGGACTTTAGCATTAAAAAATAAAAGGAACAACTTCTTAAAAGCATAAATGCATGAGACAAAGAACCACCAAACATAGTATGTGCGCCAGACGCCTCTCGGAGAAGACGCAGACACCGCGGTGAGTACAACGCGTTAACCCGAAAGAACGCGTAAACGCATGGTGCGCAGACTGATCAATCGATAATTGTGGCGAGTGTGGTGTTGAGTGAACTCAGAGTGTAGAATGTGAGTCATTTCGCACTGGAAAGAATAGAAAGATAAAGATGAAAGATAGTACATTTCATTTTATTGTAATCCCATTGCACTGCATGTTTAATAACTTATTAGTGACAGAAACATATTCATTCAAATTTAAGAAAATTTCACTTATAAGAAACTGTTTTATTTCGTCTTTGATAATCTTCAATATAAACTCAGTATAACCGGTCAACAATTGATTTATGTTTTTTCATTGATTATATCAAACTGCACTGATTTTTGTATCCTTGTCAGCGTAATCCATATTCTGAAACAAATTTTAGTCTATCTGAGATGTCAATTTCTAAGTTGAACCGCAACCGATCAAACGAGCTCATAAGACTCACGCAAGCTTTGCAAAACACCACTTTTTGTTTTTGTTTCTAACTTGCAATTCAAATACATTTTCAAAATTTTTTAAACGACACATGGAAAAAAGAGCAGACAAAGCAAACTTTAGGCGCTTAACAAAGTTTGATACTGGCGAAAATTATGTTTCAGGCAGATTAACAGATAACACAGTACTCACTTTTGTTTCTCACTAAACATAAAGAATTTCCTGGAATTTATAAAGTTAGGGAAGAAGTTTCGAGACTGACTTCTCCCTGTTAGTTGAAACAACAACAAAAAAGTTGCGAAAAAATTTACAATTTTAATAACGAATGTGGAGAAGCCGTCTCGTAAAAAGCTAACCTTAATCAAAAGTTGAGCTCTTACGTGTTCGTCGATTGTTGCGTGCGATTGAGAGGAAAGGGATCCTGCTTGATCCACTAAAGATTTCGTTGCGTCATCTCGTGTGTTATTTTGAAAATCCTGAAAGAATTTGAGCGAGTAAACTTATTATTACTTTCTCTCCAGGATTAAAAAACATTATTTGCAGACGTGGAAACGCTTTGATTTTTGTGAACTAAAAATGAAAGTTATCTTTCAACGCCGGCAAAACGCGATATTAATCCAGTTTAACACTGTCTAACCGTTTCCAGCTTATTTGAAGCAGCTATTCCCCGCCCGAAAAGTGTATGTTTCCTTTTATTCTGAGCCGTGCTGATGGCATGATGTCGACAAAGAAGGTAGTGGAGTTCCCGGCGGAGTTGAGTATTGAAAATTAGATAAACGGTGGGATTGACTGAGTTGTTGATGAAAAACAGGGATGTCATCACAAAATATGCCCATTTCGACTCGGACATATAAGGAAGCCACTGCCACGTTGTCCACGTCACCAGAAAAACAAGAGAAACCACAAAAAACTGAAATTAATACTGATTATTCTTTTGAATTCAAAATCATAGAGCTTTACTTGTATGAATAAGCGCATTTCTTTTTTACTGACTTGACTTCTTGGCGGTCTCATCGATGATGTTCTCCCACAGTCGTTTATTTGACAAGATAATGAAACCCCATTAACAAGCGCATTTTGTTGCTAAAATTAGTTTCTGTTTTCTGTGGAAATTCACATTATTTTTTTGATTTACCCTGGTCCGAATGGTTAATTGATATTTAGCCATTGCACGGCCGCTTTCTCTAACTTTGTAAATGATAACCGCATATGAAATGATCATCATGCATAGAGAAATGCTATTGACGGCCATGTCCACATATTTGTACCTGAATGATTTGAAGTTGGCAGGAAAAACCTTATTAAGGCTGAAACTGGAACTCACAATGTTCCTGGTTTTTCGTAAACTGTGATGTAGTAATTGGAGTCCCATAAAGTATGACAGCAATCAAAAAGAGTTGGCAGAGAAACAATAAAACCGAGAAAATACCCAAGAAGGATTAGATATAATGACCTTGCCCGTGAAAATATATGCTTGTACTCCATAGGGTACACAATCGATACAAATCTGAAACAAGATTAGTGAAGATCGGAGACTTGCAGTTCAAAAACCTGTTTCCCGCCATTAAACCGAGCTGGACAACTCCCGTATACCAAAACAAGTCATAAAAAAATATCATGACAATATTCCTAATCGACTTGAACTGAACATACTGCTCATGAAAAGCTGTTGCGGGTACCAAGTGCCCCAATGATATGAAAGTCATAAGAATGTCGCATAATGCTATTGATATTATGAACCAATAACTACAAAACTGAAACTTTCGGTACAAGAGCAGTTTTACATACCTGGTAGCTGACCGCATAGTTGAACTCCGAGCAATTCCTGCGAGAATAAGAAGATTTGAAATCAATGCATAAAGGAGCATTATTGTCCAGATAGACACAGCGATTAAATCATCACGACGGTTGGTTGATGTACTTAAAATGCAATTATCAATAAAACTTTCTTGTACGTATTGCCCATAATTCAAAAACTACTGATTTTAAAAATTTAATTCTTCTGAATTCCCCAAAAACTGAAGAACCGTACAATAGTGCTTGCAATGTAAAGTAGGAGACATTCCGTTTCCAAGACTCGTCAGGTTGCATCACAAGTTCAAATTTCACGCTCCAACCAGTCTGCTTGAATATAAACTCAATTACAGTTAGTGTTTAAATAACAAAACAATTCAAGTTTGAAAAAGGAAAAGATGAGACACTTCCGGTTGGAGGTGGCGTGAATGAAAATTGAGATTCAGGCTGGGGGTGGAATGGGTTGCGTGCGAGAATTGAAAATTTTCAGGTAGAAAAAGCAAAATTAAAAAAAAAACTTTTTCAATTTTTGAGTAAATTTTGTTGCACGAGAGACTGGAGTTTGTGTACTTGCACTGCTTAAAAGTTGCTAGTTGTGTTTGAAAATCTGAAATGATTTTTCTTCTTTGCGAAAAGATCAGGTATTGGGGTTATGCATCATTTTGAACCATCCAGAGTTTTGAAGTAATCTCTTGGTAAACCTCTACAACTTTTGAGCAGATGTTCAAGTACAAAAAAAACCTCAATAACAATGATTTCGAGAATTGAGCGATACGATACTTTTCAGTAATTTTAATGTAAAACCAGAATTGGGGGATGCAACGAGAAAATTTTGAACGAATGAAAAAAAGAAAATATCGAAAGACAGAACATTTCGCCTCTGATTTTCGTATACAACTCTTCTGTTTACAGAGGATATTCAAGAAACCTAGACGCCAATTTCTTCTTAACAAAGTGCGATCCTAGGGTGAGTAATGAATAATGAAAAAGGTTTTTTTTTGGAAACACTCAGAGTGTCAAAGCCCTTTCTCACCGTTACTCAATAATACATGAAACGAGAACAATTCGACTGATTTTGTTCGAGCTTCTGCCTATTCATTGCCTATTTTTCTCATCCTTTTCACGTTAGGTATTTCTATTCAGAGAGAGGTTCAATGGGATCTGGTGGCTCCAGAAATCTCGTCTAACGTTCTGAAAACATGCATGAGGACAAAAACGAACTCAGTGTGACTATACATGCTATCGTGAAAGATAGAAATCAGCAGATTTACTGGTATTTCAATTGTTTTTAAAAAACCCTAGTTTACTCTGATCAATAAGAAAAACTGGATATTTTTTACTAACACACTTCAAAACACGTAGCAAGGGGAGCATATTCAGGAAGCGATCGTGCCATGTGGATAAGAAAATATATTCGTATCAGCAATATAAATTATGAAAACGGGAAGAAGGTACCAGAAAGGAATGCAAAAACATAACATGTCTTGACCAACCAATTAATAACTTATTCATTCTCCTAAAAAAGCTGTCAAAAGGATTTTCTTTCGAAATTAAATGCACAAAGTGAGCAAAAAAAAGCAAAACGATTTCGAGAAAATTTAAAACGGCTAGTTGCACGTCTGAGTGGGTTTTGGGATGTGGAAAATAGAGAATCAAAGCATTTTCAAAGCTAATTTTGTCGTCGATGACATGGAAACTGAAGTGTTTTGGAAGAAAAAACGTTCAGTTGGTCGCGAAAAATCTTGTGGAGACAAGTGTTTTCAAAAGATTTGAAAACGTTCTCACTTTCTTAAGCTGTCACTTAAAATTCTACCGTAATCTTGTCATCAACTTTATCTTACAGAAATGACCAGACGTTGATCCACGTTTGATCACGCTTTTCCAGAAAAATGTCTATGGGAAACATATAAAAAATGTCACATACTATGAAGATTGAAGAGAATGCAGGTCAAGTAAATATTCATTTACTCCATTATTTTGCATATTTTAATGTTCATCAGTTATTCAGATTATCAATAGTTGCTGTCAGAACCCTGTCAGGAGCTTCATCTGTTCAGGCTGTTCTAACTCCCAAATGCTAACTGGCGTCTTCTTTAAGTACACAAACACAGTTCAGAACAAGAAAACAGAGAAAGCTTGGAGAAGGTGAAGTGAAATTGAAAACGGGTGGGGCTTCTATTGGATTACTATTCAAATTGAGTGGAGGTTTTTTTGTCTTAAACGAAGAAAGCAACGATACGCAATGGAAAAGCAACTGAAAGGTTTAGGTCCATGCTCAAAACTTTCTTAACATGTTATTCACGGAACTTCTCACAGTCCTACTACCTTCAAAGAACAACTGAAAAACCATGTGTATAATCTTTGCTCTATAAACGGAAAGAGAGTTGTATTGAGTCAAAAGCAGCTCATAACTTAGTCTTGCTTCGCGTAACCTGAAGAAGATATCAAAAGAGAAGGAGGCAGAAAGGATGGCTCAAGAAAGTGAGCTGGAATAACTTTCATGAAAGAAAAGACAAAAAGCAAAAAAAGAAGATGGGGAGTTTTCTAATATCACTTGAAGATGTCGTCCCCCATATACTTCTAAAATTGAATCATAACGACGTAGCACTTGGAACATATACTGCCTAGATTTATACTTTTCCTCCGTGTGCGTGTGTGTGAGTGTATGCTCTGGGAAAGATTGAACAATCCTGACAAAAGTCTATGTTAGGAGCAGTTATGCCATGCAGCGAATTTTGATTGATTAAAATTTCAATTGGGCAGAAAGCGTTAAACCACACTCCTTGAATTGAGCGATTCCTGAGAATATCTCAGAAATGTTACTTGATTTATAAGTAAGATCGGTTTTGTTGATACTCAATCATATCTAGAGAATCAATTTTCTGCCAGGATGTCAATCATAAATTTATAAAAAAGTTCATTAGTGAAGTTCGGCTGCGCAATACGTAGTTTGCCTAGATCTCGCTTTGATCCTGCATCACATATTTTTTGGCTATATAGGAAACTTTGAAGAAAGGTATTCAAAAAGTCAATTTATAAAACACTTGCCTTTGAATTATTGTGGCAAAATCAGGAATTGTCGCCGTTGTGGTTACTAGTTGTACTTCTGCGACTGAAGTCGAGAACTTCATGAAAGTTAAGTTCTAAGTTTGAGTTTTGGCGTACACAGTCTTTTTTTAACAAAGTTACGCAAAAACTTCACTGGATGTAGTTGTGGTTCTGTCTCCCTGAAAGCTATTAGTTTATGCAAGTGAGAAAGAGAGTACCATTATAAAGCTTTATGCGAATACACGGAAAAGTTTTGAATTTCAAAATGTCTAACAAAAACCGTGCAAGTTTCTGATGATTAAGTAAACTTTATACGTGATTTTACAAAGTTTTTGTTCTCAGTATCATAAAAGACGTGTTCCCACAGTGTCAAGATATCATGGGAACATAGCCAGAAACACATAGCCAAAAGGCCACTTATTCATAAATCAAACACGTGTTTCAGTTGAGATTGGAAGGTTGAGGTTGCCATCTTTGGAAAAATACGTATTCATTTCTCAAAGGTTCAGTTTTCAATAAGAATTCTTCTCAATTCTCATTAAATGACGGTAAATCTTGAGCAAATATTAAAGTTTTTTTTGCTCCTGGCTATAAGAAAATGGGTTTCGTTAAAAATAAGAACCCCGCGAGGAAATGAATAAATTCAGCTTGGTTAGATACTAGAAGTCTTTTATTGTTCAAAAAAATCTTAAGACGAAATTTGTTTCCCGTATTTTTTCTCCTGACAACCAGTTACTATGAGTTTAGAAAAAAGAGTCCACATACTTCGACTAAGATTGAAAACTCTAAAAAAGGGGCATTGCTGCCAATGTCAGAGATATATTCAACACCTCGGATTCGCGGATTAGGCTTTTCGAAACATGATACTGTTTGCACACCTCTTCTAGTTGGTTCTATAATTATCTTCTAGATTAATTTGGAATATGAAATGTGCGAAAAAATATGGACAAAACAAAAAAAAACGGAGCAAAGGCACATTTGCTTCTGTTATTGTTTCATAAACATCGACCAAAACTCTTAAGATTGTTCCATGTGCGCACAAATATGTACATTTTTCTATATTTCTACACATTGGTTAGCAAAAACAGCCAAATTTTTGAAAATATGTCAAAATTTTTCAGAGATAATGAGAATTGTTGCGTCAGTACAAAATAACGTCGAAGATAGATAGTAAACCGAGAATTTCTCCTCACAAAATTTTTTTCAGTTTCTGCACAGCGAGAAATCAAGTTCTATGTCGATATGAAGCACCAATCTGCACGCAAACGAGTTAAGTCGGGTCGGGGAACAATGAAAATCACTAAGTAAAGCGCCTCGAAATATCAGCTTCCTCTGAATATTTCCTCAACGGGCCATTTCCATGAGAACATAACTTTTTTATTGAATGACATAATCATCCTGTCGAAGCTCTCCTCAGCTCTGTCTTAGTTTGGAATTGAGTAAATCAAGTACAGAATACATATTCATGACAATGACCTTTTCAAAATTAGTTCAAATTCAAAGCTTTGTGAGCAAAATTCATTCATTTTTGTGAATTTCTACAGACAGTTTAAAGGAATGTGCTGTTTTTCTCTAATACCGTAATAAGTCAATTGGAGAGGAAATTGTGAGCTCAGACGTTTTGAACACCAATCAAAAAGGAACAAAAATTTTTAAAGTGTTGAATAAACTTCGAGCTTGTTTTGCGAACGTACAAAAAATGCAAGAAAACGTGCACTATAGCTCCTGGAGCTCTGAGAAAATAATTGCCTTTTTTGTGAACAATGAGAGCGTGTAAGAATGAACATATCTTGATCCTTCTGTTGGATCCAAAATTGGAAGATAAAGATTGAAAGAGAAAACGTGTGCGCAAATAGAAATTCTACAAAGTCACTATGATAAAACCGCGGTACATGACAAAAAATGTTCGAATCGTAATTGAAGCAGAACTTCAACTTTATTTCGTTGATTAAAAATAGTTCTTTTCTCTCTTGAGAAAAATTAGTTTGTAGATTGGCTCGTCGACTCTTCGGTAACGGAAAAATCTTGCGAAAAAGCAATCTGGAATAATAAATGTAAATCTCAGAAGTGAAGAAAAAGACCACTTAAAAGCGGTGAACTTAAAAGAAGAAAATCCATAGGAATAAAGAGATAGCCAGGGGAATTGCAGACTTCTTCCCGGCCTTGCATATCATTGTCGACTTCCTTATGCTCACTTAATTCGCTGAGTGTGTCACAATGATTGAAGAGCGTTTAGGGACGTGTCTTAAGGGTGGCCTCACTAGAAAAATTTTATTTTTGACAATCATGTTTCCAATCTCACCAGCATATACAGCTCCTTCTGTAAAAACAAATTATTTCAATTGCAGCCGCAGAAGTGCTCTACCGCTCGATACGTCATTTCTGTGCTGATATGGAAAATTGGAAAGGTCGCGGCCGCGGCCGGGTTTTGGGCACTGTTGTAGAATCGTGGATCATTTGGAGAAATCATGGACCGAATAAAAACGTGGACCCAAAAAAAAATCGTGGACCAAAGCAAGGGTTTCAAGTAACCGAAAAAAAGGGGGTTTCATGCAACTGAAAAATCGTGGACCCAAAGTAAATTATCGTGGATCGAGAAAATCATGGACCCGAAAAAATCGTATACCCGAGAACATCTCATGGAATCGTTAATCATATCGAAAAACGTTAAATGAATAATAGTAATTGTTTTTATGTTACAACAAAGTGATTGTCCTTCTATACGAATTGTTCAGTCTCTTGTGTTACTGTATAAATCCATGTTGCATGCTGCTTTGTGCAAACGTAAAAAATTCGTAAAAAACCATGAGATTTTCTCGGGTCCACGATTTTCTCGGTCCACGATAATTTTTTTTGGTCCACGATTTTACCAAATGGTCCACGATTCTACAACAGTGCCGTCAACAATTAATTGTTTATTGAAACACACATGTTTCTTTGTCTGCTTACAAATGTTTTTAATCAAAGTGGATACTTACTTAGATGGCGGTCCAACATAATAGAACTGGGCAGAATAGAACCGCGACATAATAAAACCGCGACATAATAGAACCGGGCAGAATAGAACCGCGACATAATAGAACTACGCATAATAGAACTGCGCAGAATAGATCCGCGACATAATAGAACTGCGCAGAATAGAACCGCGACACAATAGAACCGGCGACAATATAACTGTTTGGAGCGCCTTTTAAACCTTTCTGTAGAATAATTGTTTCGTAGAAAAAGATAATTTTTGAATCTCGTGATCGATTTATTGCATTCATCAATTTCACTTCCGTCGTGATCCCTCTTCTCTACGGTAACGAAAACCCACAGAAAATAATTTTATTGTACTATCAAAAACGAAAGGAAACCAATTTCCTAGGTATAAACTGTGGTCTTCTGCTTAATTGTTCGAGAGACGAAAAATGTTGCGATAGTTAATTGAAAGGAACGGAATTCATTTTGATATAAAGTTAAACTATAACAAAATGGGAAGTGCCTGTAAAAATAGCGAAAACAGAAGCCTACTTTAAACACTGATATTGACTAATGCTTTATTTATGTAATTTACAGGTAAAAGTCAGTTCATCAGTGTAAAAGTTAACATTTTTCGGTTTCATTCACGTTACCAAAACATTTTTTCAGTTCAAAATTTTTGAAAAATACTGTTGAAAGGAAACGTCGGAGACAAAAAATCAAAATGCACTGAGAAAAAAAATGAATGTTGCAAGGGCAATCTAACACCTTTTCAAATAGGTTCCGGTGTACATGAGAAGGAGAAGCAAGAAAAGCTGAACAATTATTATATCTACAAGAAAGCTAATTACAATATAACTATGCATAAATTATGATATTTTAGATAAATTGAAGGTGACTTTTCATCCCGCACTTCACATAAAGGAAATCTTATTTACTGTGCTCCTCCTTTTTGTGACCTGCTGCCGCCAATGAAAAAACGCATAAAACTGCATAGCAAATTTGATCCGCCTGCAAAAATTTCTGATTAAAAAATGCTGTGACGCATATTCCAGACGTTAAAACCCCAGACCTTCCGTAAAATAGCACAGAACAACAGTCGAAGAAACAAAACTAAACAAAAAAGTTCACAAAAACTGAGATGAAGCATGTTTCACCTACCCAGTGGCCACGATGGTTTTTGTGCAAGAACCATGTTTGTACAACACTCGGTCAAAAATAAAGTGACTGGTATGATACGTTAATAAAAAATGTTAGCACAAAGGTGATAAAATAAAATAGTAATTATTGCAGAAATGTGTCAGGAAGAGACTACATCAAGTATGACAGTATTGTCATTGTCAAAATCCGGTGCAGCTTTTTGACACGATACCGCAAATTGCACGCTAAAAACACGGTGCATCGACCATGCTATATCGACAGCCTGTAAACACTCTGCTAATAGACAAACATCACAATACATATATGAGGGAATGAATGAAAAATAAAAAATGTATGAATATATGTCTACATGTAAACATATATAAGTTGTGCAAAAACCATAGCAACAGAAGCAAATTGCCTGTTTCTTACCATTTGAGAGAAATATCTTCTCTGAATAATCTCTTCTTTTTTGCGATCTGAAGTATTAACTTGACTCAAAACGAATAATGTATGAAAAACTTACCAAATTCTTCCAAGAGAAACACATTACCCCCAAATGTATTGCATTTTTTAATGTTGGATAACGCAATGAATATTTGACTGTGTGCAAAAATTACAGCAACGCCATCGCAACGAACCTGAAATTTTAAAAGCATCCAGTACTACATTTGTAATAATGGCAGATTACTTGAAGTAACCCTCCTTGGTTAGTTTCAGTGTCGTGAACTGGAAATTCGCCACCTAATGCTCTTCCTTCGACGGAAACTTTTCCTCGCGCTGCAGCTCGCTCCATTGCTGTTTTCATGCATTGATATAACTCCCGACACTGAATTTTTGTTTTTTTAAGCTTTCCATACTGAAAATGTTGACTTGCCTTTTTCGTGTAGAATTTATGCATATGCACTTTATCGTCATGTCTTCTCCAAAGACATAATATTTTGGTTTTAGGTGAATATGTCATATTAACTAATCTTTCGTACCACCAGCGTTCGGTCGCAGCTCCAGTGATTGAGCGTAGGACGACAGCATCATCACACACCTATTTAATTTCCTGATCAACTGTGTTTTTTTTTTGAAATTGTGTACCTCCATAAACATCATTTGTCCTTCTGCATTTGGACCTGGGCAAACAGTAAACGACTGCTTTTGCACTAAACGACTCCCAAGAGGTTTCAGCGGAATGAAATTTCCTTGAGTGGCAGGCAACTCGTCAAGTAATTTATTGATCTCTTTCGAGCATACTAATCCAATATGCGCTTTACCCAGAAGACGTCTCACTTTTTGTTGAAGTGCTTTTTGTCCCGTACCGCACATGATCATATATGCAGTCATATTGTGAAGAAGCGTAGAAAGCAACCGATCTTCTTCTAACTCAAGCCGTTTCTTCTCTGATTCATTGAGCGCTGAGTACCTGCAAAAAATGGTGAAACGTATTGAAATAGGAAGATGAAATCCTACCTGTCAATCATCTCTGATGGTTCTTGATCCATTCCAACAATCTCTCTTTCTTGTGCAACCAGATCGACAAACGCATTCTCCCAGAATTGCAAATTCTGCCAGATTTGATGTTGGATCGCCACTGAACTATTTTTTGTAAAAAATAGTGTTAAAGATAATCTTACAGATAAGCTCTTGGTAAATGTAGTGGCGGACAGGCTCGCTAGGAGTAGGCAGCACTTTGTGTGGCTCTTGTTTTCCCACAGAGAGCGTATTCGGAGGGTTCGGTTTTAGTAAGGGCTTTGTCTGTTCGTCGACATCTTCCGGGAATGTTGGTGAGCTTGCTTCAGCCTGTTCTATTTTGTTTTGTATGGTTTGAGAAATTAAAACAGGCGATTTCTGTTTCGGTCTTGGTGGCAACGGCGGAGCAGTTTTGAGTGGTTCGGGTAATCTAGGGGGCGCACTTATAGGTGGAGGCACTCTTTTTGGTACTGGTGGAGCTTCTCGAGGAGGAATAGGCGGAGGAACCGCAATTGCTTTTTCCGCTTGAGATGTATTTTGTTCTTCATCTGTCTTTGCCACTGCACTTTGTCCTAGAGGTTTTGTTGGCGTTCTTAGGTCAATCGCTGAAGCAGGCAGCTTTGTTCGAGATTGTGAATCCTTGAACATTTCATCAGTGTGTTCCGAAGGAGTTGTCATCTACAATTATAAGAGTATGGAAAATTAATTTTAAAGACAGATAGATTGACAACCAACCGTGCTCGGAACTGAACTGCTTGGTGTTATTACTTCACCGCCACCCATTGCCCAATAATGAGTGTGAGCAATTTCAAGAACATGAAACACACTTGCAAATCCACAACATCCCGGAGTGCTGAATGACATTTCAATGCCTTCCAAACAGGCTTTCAATATTTTGACGTAAGCTTTAAACTGTCCTTTTGTTAATTGCTGAAATGTTTGGTTTGAATTCTCTGCAACTTTTCTTGGATCTTACCACTTCCTTCACATACTCATCTTCCGATAATTTTACGTCAAGTCCAAGATTCAGTTTGGAACACACTAATTCGCGAAGACTTTCATCTTCCATCAACCGTCTTAGCTTCGGCGCTGCAAACATACCAACACTTTGTCCGGCTAAAGCTTGATCACAGAATTCCTTCACAGTCTGTTGATTCTTACTAAAATATAAAATATGCAAAATGTGCGTGTGTTTTTGTAACCTTTGCTGATTTGCTGTTTGCTGGCTAGTGGGGTTTGGCAACGCTTTCGATCGAACCATGTGCTGGCTTTGTTCAATCTTGCTTGCTAGAGGTTTCATTGTTCGTTCCTTTAGGGCTTGAGCTTTGGGAGCAGTTTTGTTAATCACCTGAGTTATTATTTTTGGAATTTGTTGTAAAAATATATGAAAACCTGACTGAACACGCTTTGGCTTTTTTCGGCATACCCGTTGATTGTGTTCATGAAGGACGGTCCGAGAACTTTCTCACCAGAATCGGTCAACGTTGAGAACCCCTGAAAAGTGGTTTTAAAAATTTCCTTAAGAGAATGTTGTACCTTCATTCTCAATCCAGATTTTAATGATCCCCGACTAGTTGGGGTATCCGATGTTTCACTTCCTTGTGGATTGTGGATTGTTTTTCTTCTCTGTGAAACAGGCGTTGATTCGTATTCAGAGTCACTGCCATGATCGAAAGAAAATGCGCCTTGTGAATTAGACTTCAAAGCAAGATTCTCAGCAAGCCTTGCAAAATCAGCTTCACTATCAACTGCCGATGTAGAAAGCGAAGAATCAGGGCTGCTACGGCCGCTACTCAAAGAACTGCCAATAGAAACAGCACTTTCACTTGGAGGTAACTCCAGTGTCATCGGTTCTTTGTAAACATAATTAACTTCCGCCAATGGTTTCGTAACCTCTCCAACGTCTGCTGGAAGATGCATCATTACAACAATTCTATGATTGCAAGTACAAGTTACCCATTGTTTGGCTATCATCAAATACAAAATCGTCAATGCTATTTGAACTTTCGGTGGAAGTTGGATTCTCATCCTCAATGTCATCTACATCCACTTCAGTGTTGTAAACGCGGATGGCAGAGTCAAGTGTTGAATTGTTAGGATACACCTGTAAAAAATTGTTTTTCATTATGAAAACCTTTCTTCTGAGTCACCATGAAATGAACAGGCATGAGTGATTCATTAAACCATTTCGGCTTATCCCCGACTTGTTCAGCGCTCTCTATTCCTGCTTGAACTCTTACAAACGTCTCATTTTTAGGACAAAGACAACACTCGGCAAAATACTCTACAGCTTGGGTACGACACAAATCGGTTATGAACTGTGTACACTGTGGGCGACTGCGTAAGAACGAATCCGTTTGCAAGGATACCACAGGTCTAGGATACAAGCGGAGAGTCCGAGTGTGCTCACTAAAGTTGCCAAAAATGTTTGCTGAATTGAAAAATTGAACCTGAAATAAAGTATGAATAAGCGTACAATAAAACCGCATACCATAGCCACCCTACAAGCAACGTCGACACTGTCGATGTCAATTCCCAGATCTGCGTCAGTGAAACTGATCTCATTATCAATAGTCATTGTCGTCATTTTGTTGATGGCATTTTTTATCTTTTCTTTCAACTGCGAAACGTCGGGCTCGGGAAGATCAGGAATGTATAGATCATCAGGGACTTGCAGCGAGTTAGTGTCAAGATCAACCAGAATTACATCCGGAGGTAGCTCTCGGATTTTACGGTGGTGGAAAAATGATGAAGGAACACCAATCAGAAAAGGCGTTGGTGCTAGCAAAAGTTGCTCCGCCGATGGCATATAGGCAGGAAGTAAAGGGATGACAGGAAACATATACTCCAAAGGGTAAAGTAGAGCAACAATCGAGAGAATACACATGCTTACAGCATTGTAGTTCCGAGATTGTATAACAATCTGAAATACAATAAAAATTGAAGTCAGAAACAAATCGTAATTAAATCTTACTTTGAATTCGAGCATTGCCGCTGTTAAAACTCGTAGAGCCATATCTATACCCAGGAGTTCGAATGGAATGTGAAGTGGAAAATCAATCAAAGTGAACCTTGTATGATCAGGAAGGGCAAACTCGAACACTTGCGAAAGATCTTGTGGCATTACCTAAATTGTAAGTGTTGAACTTTTATATCGATATCAAGAGTAATCAAGTGTTCACCTCAATTTGAACTTTTGTTTTTCCTGGAACTGGAACAGGAGAACTCAACAACATGAGAATCCATGTTTCAATTTCCTTAATTTCTTTCATAACTTCTGGCGGTATTTGGTCATTATAATGCCCGGTGACAATCGCCCAGACGATATCTCTGCAAAACATTTAGCTATACGCTAAAAATAAAAGTATTTTTGTATACTTATGTCCAGTTCTCTGGGCTGCTCTATGATTGCAGCTGTCAATGACACGCTTTAAGAGCAGAAGCACTTGATGAAATATTGAAACAAACGGATGGTGTGAGATGAAGCATAGACTTGTCAATGAAACATGAAAATCTCTTCTGGAAGGATATAAATTATAATAATCTGTTTTGTAAATGTGTTGGCTACTTTCTATGGTGAACATCATCTGCAAATGTTTTTTCTTCTTTCGGAGTGGATCTTCTTTCGAAAGACTGATAGAAGTTCAAGCAGATTCCATAGCGGATTTTTGCAGAATCTTTTTCAGTAAGCATAAATACAAAAAATTGTGGATCATTCCGGATGTTTTTACGAGAACGCGCACCTGAAAATAACACCAAACAGTTTTGAGAGAAAATTCTAACTAGCAATAAAACACTCACTTGTAGTAATGCAACCTTCCGGCTGACAAAAAACAGTTACATCTGTTGGCAATATAAAGTCTTTGTGGTCATCGGTAGGATAGCGTCGTAGAATTTCTGGATATGTGACCGTCGGATCATTTGTGGCATCTGGACTGCTTTGACTTGGCCCTCTAACTCTATTTCTTTTTCCAACAATGACTAGAAAGTCAATGAGGCGAGGACAAAGTTCTTTTTCTTTGTCGGTCATCACAAACGCATTGGTGGATACTGAAAATGCAGTTTGAAGTCAAAAATATAGTCAGAATACGTCAAAAGTAGAAATTCGACTCTAGCAAATGCACAATAGATTTATATAAATTTTCGCCTGGTAATTGAAGTCTCAAATAAATCAGCTTCTATGAATCTTAGTGTTAATGAAAATTAAACTGGAAATCGCACGCAATTATCATGTGTGGAATTGGTTCGTTAGGCCAGAAATGAGGAGACAAATAGGGCAGGGATGAAAGAGAAAGAGTAACGAAAAAGAGAATTATAGAGAAGGAGCAAGTGTGAGGCCGAGAGAAACAGGCCTGTTATGGCAGTGTGGAGGTGCAACTAGAGTAGAGCTTCAGTGACAGAGAAAAAGAGGAAAAAGAGTAGGACGAGAGGGACATTTTGAGGCTTTCGAAGCGGCAAAATGTGTATTTCGCTGCTTTTCACTGCATTCCGCTGCGGTTATTTTGAAAAAGTGAAGTGAAAAATGGGTAAACCCACAATTGTGGGAATTCAAAGCAAAAACGCTCTGTTGAGAAACCCCTTCAATTGTGATCACCGAGGCCTAGTGTTGAATGTTCCGATAGTACATGTGAGATGGGGTTGGAAACGAGTATAAAATTTTTATTAAGTGTAAAATTGAACCTTCGTTGTTCGAAGAGATAGGCTGAACTGAAAAATAAAATGTTAACAAGATAATTCTATAAAATTAATTTTTTATGTTCAATTTGCATCTTCCGAGCCGGTTTCAATTGCAGAATTTTTAAAAGCAAACACAAATTGTGCTGCATTGCTCTGCAATTTATTTCTCACTCCTTCTCTGACGCAGGCATTGCGACGTTTCCATAGCAACTAGACGACCACAAGAACGCGTTGCTGTTGTAGCTTTGCTATTCAGTTCGTACTACTTTTTCTCATATGAGCTCTTAAACCTAGTGTTTACAAATATATAATTTTTCAAAAATCTATATTTTTTTCTTATATATAAACACGTAAGGTGTCTGTCTGTCCATCCCTTTGGTTGTCCGCACAGCGCAGCAGAACGGAAGGCAAAAACCAAGCCAAGTCTCAACCTAAAACAGAGTTTATATATATATATATATATATATATATATATATACATATACATATATATATATATATCGCGACCGCAGAAGTCTGGCAATCACGCTCTACCGCTCTCCACGTAAATTCAGTGCTAAATTGGAAAAAAAGGTTTTCATTTATGAGAATGATATTTACAGCTGTTCGGATGAGTGTTGAAAAAACACAGGAAATATTTGCGGCACTTATTCAAAAACCACAATTAACAGACCAACTATTATCTCGACCGCCGTTTAAGTTTATTGTGGACATTGTTAACAGTGTAATCAAGGCAACAGGTTATTTAAAGGTCAACTTAAATATTGCAATGAAACTAATGCTTAACAAAGTTAAATTTCAGGATGAGTTTTCGGAAGAAGACCTGTCCAGTGCAGGCTCTGATAAAAACTCAAAGACAGCTTTTCTAGAGAAACTCATTAACATTTTGGATGATGGTAGTTTAAAAAATGTGAAAGCAGCCAAAATTATTTCTGGAAAAGATGCTGAAGAAACTAATAAAGTGAGTTAAATATACTTTTCTTAACTTTTCGTTATGTCACTCCACAGATGTTGCAAAAACTTGGAACAAATGCAGCGAGTTTTCAACCCAAAATACTTAAGAAAAAGTCTAGCAAAAAATCAAAAGACGATGAGAAACAATTGAGCAAAGAACGAAAAAGCAAAAAAGTAAGATCTTCATTATAGTTTTTATGCTAAGCTAATTTTATAATCTCAGGAAGTTCATGATGAAAAATTAGAGAAAAGCAAAACCAGTAGCAAAGCTGACGACAAACCTGTTGAAGAGAGGAAAAAGAAGAAGCCAAACTCAATTTCTAAAGAACGTAACAAGTCATCCGAAAGAAAATCTTCTAAAGAAAAAACAAATACAAAATCGACGGACGCAATTGAAATACCGAAGAAAAGCAAGAAAATTTCAAGTGTACGTGCTCTCAAAAGGGCAGACTCAATGATAGCAATAAACGGAGATGCTCCTGGTACCCCTAACAATGACATTGATAATCCTCCCGATGAAGGGTATAATGATCAAGAAGTTGTCGGACCACCGCTTTTGACTAACTCACAGAGTGAAAACAATGTCGAGACATATTTAATGCAACAACCAGTATTGATGCCTTCAGAAATGGGGGAAGAAGTCACATCAAGTCCAATTAAACTAGAAGACACACCTCTGATCATCAGGTAAATTTGTGAATTGACACTTAGTATTGAATGAGTAATGTAGGCCAACGACAGCAGCTGCCGGAGGTAGACCAATGACATCAATGGGCAGACCAGGAACAGCAGCGTCCAGACCAGCTCCACCTAAACTAAAGAAAAAACAAATCGCGAATGTGGATGCAATTCCCCAAGAAGTAAACAAAAGCATATTAAAGTTTAAAAACTTGATAACTCTGCAGGTGATCGAGTTGAAATCAAAAATAATAAATGAGGACGAAAAAAATGACATCAATGAACATGCCGAAAACTTCATTATGGAGAACGATGAGGAGGAAGAGCACCCTGTAATCGATATTGAAGCGGTTGATGAAGAAGATAGAGGAGCTTTAGTTCAAAAAATAATTGACAAAAAAGCCGAAATTGAAGACGGAGCAACTCAAGATCATGAAGGCAATTTAGACGCGGACCGTACGATGTCGGTGGAGAAAGCAAAAGTGCGAGCGCTACAGGATAAATTACAAGATCTGACTCGTTCTGCATATCCATTCGCTCGTCTTTTCGATTTTGCAAATGTGAGGAGCAGATTTTGAAAAAGTGAATACATTTTATTACAGGATGATATTGAATCTATGATAAAAGAGTTGGAACGATGGAGAAGTGAACAACGTCTAAATGAACAAGAAGATCAGAACAAAAGAGCAGCAGGCTATGGGGACAGCAGCAGGTATTTTAGACTGGTTACGTAAGCTAAAGATATTTTTCAGACTTTATAATATAATAGCTAACTTACAAAAAGAAATAAACGATATAAAGGAAGAGCTCAGCAAAGCACGTGGACGCGTTCTTAAAAACGAAAAACGCATTCAGCTGTTCATTGCAAATTTCTGAATTTTAAAATTATTTTATGTACAATCGAAATTCGGAATTTGCTCTGTTTTTGTAACAACTAATATTTATTACCCAAATAAAAACACTTTTGACAGACCAGTAAATCGGAATAACACAAACATTTGCAGAAGAGAGTGCATTTAATTTCAATTTTTCAATGTAGAAATTTTGCCCAATTAGGACACGACAGTTCTTAAAATTGACTTGTTCAACAATGCAAAACTTACAATAATTTAAATTAAAAAAAAAAAGACAGGAAACTTGTGCAACTATTGCTTGATCTAAATAGCTTTCTTCTTGATAACTGCTGGGAAACGAGATTTGGATTGATGGAAGAGAATGAAAGATCCGAGGGTTGTGGGGGTAATGAGAGCAAGGAAAACAATGAAGAAGGTGTACTTCGGAGCAAATCGTCTGTCGTATTCACGCTGACGGTAGATATATCCTGAAAAAGTCTTAGTTGGAGTAAGAAGTACAAACGCTGGTGTTTTACCTTCTCCAGGAGCATTGGTAGAGGTGACATGAAGGTTTTCGTTGTCAGTGTAGTAAGTGACTTGAGCACTAGTGTAGTTGAAATATCCGAACGATCTCGGGCGAATGACAACCGAGTGAGTGACGTTAGTTCTGGCTGGAACGTTTTCGAAGTGAACGTGAAGAAGACCCTTCACGATTTCGAAGGAGTTGGTTGGGAAGGAGTGACGATCATCAAGAGTAACCTGTAAAATTATTTGTTTTCTCAATGAAATATTTGAACTTTGCACTACCTTGTGTGCTGGCTTGTCTCCAACGTTGTACAAACCGTATTCGAGCACGAGATCCATGTTTTCCACAGCATAAGTCGACAGTGGCTGCTTATGTGCCAGAATAAAGGCATCCTGATATTAATGTTATGCTTTTTTTCTATTTTCTAGAAGAAATACCTTTGTTTGAGTTCCGACATCAGCACAATTAACTACTGCAAACAGCAAAGCGACAAGTAAGACGTTCATTTCTCTGAAAAATAGTTCATTTTTTGTGGATGGATAAGTAATGTGCGAATATGACCACAATCTAGTGTAAAACTGTGCGCGTTTTGCGTATGGTTGCTGCGCTGTTCGAGTGAACTCATAACACAACATCGACGCGTGAGATACGCAGACGGGGAGTTGTAGTTTGGCTACGGTAACACTCGTTCTCTATCTCTCGCTGCAGGTGTCTACTGGAGCGCATTTCCACTGCTATACATTCAATTTCACACTTTTTGTACTACATGACTTCAATCTCTCATTAAATACCTTTTACTTTTTGTTTGCTAGTTGCACATATCTCACAGAACATTACTGATTAATTTACAGGTGATGCAATTTCTATTTGCATTTCTGCTTATATCATCCGCTTTATCGCAAGAACCACCAGGAACAGCTCCGACGGCTGCTGAAATTTTGGCTGAGAACATAAATGGCCAAACCGTTCATGAATTCAGAGGATACTACAAGCGAGAGCACTCTCTAATCAAGCCTTACACAGGTGAGGTGAATCTTTTAACACTATCAAAAACTGTTTTTATCAGGATCTGGAGTTGAAATTCCACATTGGAACATTGTGGGTAGTACTTTCATCACATCCAATCAAATTCGTCTGACTGGTGATGACCAAAGCAAAGCAGGAGGTCTTTGGAACACGCAGGTTAATCCTAATAGTCTCTTTTTTTTCAAACAAAATTTTATTTCAGCCTGTTTGGTCCCGTGATTGGGAGCTTCAAGTTTCGTTCAAAGTAACTGGAAGCACAGGAGATCTGTTTGGAGATGGAATGGCCATTTGGTACACTTCGGAACCAAATCAACTTGGACCAGTTTTTGGTGGAAAAGACTATTTCCGTGGACTTGCAGTATTCTTGGATACCTACAGCAATCACAATGGCCCTCATCAGGTTAGTGACAAGATTTTGAATACGGGATGTCTAAAAAAGAACAGTTCGATTGATAGATCATGGAAAAGTGTAATACATATAATATATCCGCTGACTACTTTTTTGCCAATTGCAAAATTTTCCTCGAAGATGTAACTTTTTATGCTAAGACTCAAAACTATTTGTACACAAAAATTTAGATGTACGGAAATGCGACATCTTGAATTTTTGGCTTCCATTTCGAAGTCAGCAAATTACAAAGCAAGGTTGCTGAGTGTCGTAAGCAGGCTTTCTCGGAATATGCGAATTTTCGGAAAAATCCGATGCTATATCGGAACCAAATTTAAAGTTTTGGAATTTTGAGCGCAAAGATTTCGATTTCGAGAGCCCCGGTCGTAAGTTTTCAACGCTCAAGATAATGCGTGCAAACAGAAAAAAAGACTAAGAGATTCTATTGCGATTGAAATCTCTATTGTAAAATATCCATTGAAAAAAATATTGTGGAAAACAATTCAGCACGGACATCCCTTCATTTCCGCAATGGTATCTGATGGAAGTTTACACTACGATCACGACAAAGATGGAACTCATACGCAACTCGGAGGAGAAAATACTGGATGCACAGCTAAATTCCGCAATAAAGACCATGACACTCAACTCCTCATTAGATATGTTGGAGACACTCTTTCGGTAAACTGTTTACTATTGGCTACACACAATGCAAATTTCACTTTCAGATTTTCACGGACATTGAAAACAAAGGCGTCTGGAATCTTTGCATGAGCGTCAACAATGTTCAACTTCCGACTGGCTACTTTTTCGGTGTTAGCGCAGCTACTGGCGATTTGTCTGATGGTCATGATGTTGTGTCGGTTAAGATGTTTGAGCAAGAATTTGCTCATGTGGAACGCATTGGAGAGGTGAGCTGTAAAATTTCTACATAACTTTCTACTTGAGTGTTTAAAAAACTCTAGTTTAAAAGAAGCGTCTCAATAAAAAATTAGTGCCAAAGCTACTTATTCCAATGGATAGAGCGCCAAAAGTTACACGAGGCTGCAGTAACTCGTTTTTCCCATATTCAGGGCCTGATCTGGTGTCACGAAGCAGTTTTCTAAATATGGGTTGTGAGAAAAAGGATGTGCTCCAACCTGATGTAATTTTTGCCGCTCTATTCAATGGTATAAGCAGCTTGAGACCTAACTTTTCAGTGACAGTCCTCCTTTAACGGATAATCTTTGTAGTAATAAAATCTCAAACTTGTACAGACAGTAACATTTTCATCTAATGAAAACAACTGAAGATGTTCTGAATTTTCAAACTGTTAGTTTATTTCAAAGCTTATAATAATCAAAACCGGTATATTACA
This sequence comes from Caenorhabditis sp. 36 PRJEB53466, assembly GCA_946814055.1. Lineage (NCBI taxonomy): Eukaryota > Metazoa > Nematoda > Chromadorea > Rhabditida > Rhabditidae > Caenorhabditis > Caenorhabditis sp. 36 PRJEB53466. The sequence continues at coordinate 313,152 of CAMPFS010000006.1, read as the reverse complement.
GGCGGATCGACGAAATGTGGTTCCACATGCTCAGTTCACAGCATCACCAAGAGATCACAGTGATGATGCAAGACCGTCCAGCCTTGGTTGGGTTGGAACGATCACATTGATTATTGTTGGAATTATCGTTCTTGTTGCCGGTTTGGGATTCGGCTTTATATATTTCCAAAAAAAGAACGAAAGACAAAGAAAACGATTTTACTAACCTGTCTGAGATATCTTTGTTCATATGTCTTGCCTATAACTATAACACATCCATATTCCCTACCTTTTTCATTATATATGGGACAATTTGTGATTAAATTGTATGTGTCTTATTCATTTTTGAAAACAGCAATAGGTAATCGAAATCATCGGGTTGTTAGTATTATTTGTTGTTTTTTGCTTTTTCGAATCAATCATTTTCATTCTCAATAAAAGCTTTCACGTAGGCGGACAGAGGAGAATGCAATTCAATTAGGAAAACAGTATAAAATGGAAAGCACTAAGGAAAAACTCGTTCTGCAATCTGAATGAAGCATCATATTATTGTGATTCTTTTCTCTCTGGCAGTTGCGCTGCAAGCCGTGAGTTTCGACGTGCGTTTCAAAAGTTTATAGGAACAAACTCGTTCCAGGAAGTTTCTTCGTCAAGAATTTTCAAAGAACGAGTTCGCACACAAGATCAAAATAATGAGAGTTCCTCAAAAGATGACGGAGTTGTGGGAAGCATGGATTCTCTGGTCGCCCTTGCTAGAGTGCAGAAAGATCAAGGTGAGCTCTTTTTTGGCTCACATTGGTATTTAAATATATGTCTGAAGGTTTACTAATCAAACCTGAAATGACAATCTGAATAAAAACTCCTAGAAAATTTGCAACTATAATGATTCAGCGATTCACTAAAAATAAAGTTTGTATTAGTCTTTCATTATTTTTCATTTATGTACTTCAAAAATTTAGAAAGTGGCTTCACCGTTTTTTTATAGTTGACATAATAATTTCTGACAAACAACCTAAGATCTGAATCCCTTTTCTGAAGCAAACAGATTTTATTGCAGCCGAAACATTCCGTCTATGGTCCAGTCAATTCCAAGTATTCAAAAACAACGTTATGAGGTTCATGGATGAGACAAGTGATGTTCTTCAGAAAAATGATAAGAAAATCAAAACTCTGCAACGCGTAGTCAGAAAAATTGCAAAAGACATTGATGAATGAACTGTCATCTTTACCATACATTTTTAAAATAAACTTCACGAATTATTATCTTGCACTGAGAAAGTTTGAAATTCTTTTCAATCGGAGGCACTTTACACGATTGTCTGTGTTGATAACAACGATCCTGAATGATGGCACTTATCTTGATTGGCCTATTTTCCTTGCCCTCAATTTTCCCTCCTTTGCTGACGACCATTCTTCTTTCCTCATTCTCCTATTGCCCACGCAGCACGGCCACCACTCGGCACAAGGTCAGCCGCCAGTCGAACATTGCAAACTTGTATTTGTGCGAAACATCCGGATGAAATGGCTGAACAGTAAGATCTGCGTCTGTTGTTGATTTTCATCACAAATTTTCAGTTCGCAATGTAAATGCAATCGCTGGGTAATCAGCTTGCAAGCTTCTTTTGAAAGAGATGATGTGAGGCGAAATTTTTTTTCAACATATACATCCCATATCTTGTTTTACAGTTTCAAAAACTGTTTCGCAAGGCCGTGCAATGCATAAGCGAAGAAGAATTTCAAAAAATTCCCGAAATGCGTCATCGTGAGGATGCGCTACTTAGCTTGTTTTCGCGTCTTTTGTATCGTTATGCTGCTCAGAAGTTCACTGGAGAGCCATGGAAAAACATCAAGTTTGAACGGACAGAGAAGGGAAAACCATATCTGGTTTCACCGGCCGACACTAAGTTTGGATTGAATACTTCGCATCAGGTATGCTATCGTGTCTGTCTTTTTTCTATAGATTCGTACAGGGAGACTACGTTGCCTTTGCCAGCAGCTGCTCTTCTCACGTTGGAGTTGATATTATGCGATTGGATACTCAAAGTAATCAATCATTTTAATGATCCATGATAGCCTACTCATTGCAGGAAACAACAAAACCGCAGACGAATATATCAACTCAATGGCCAAATCTGCTTCCCCGGAAGAGCTTCGAATGATGCGATCTCAGCCAACCGAAGCCATGAAGATGACTATGTTTTATCGTTACTGGTGTCTCAAAGAAGCTATACTGAAGGCCACTGGAGTGGGAATCACCAACACTCTCAACAGCCTTGATTTTCGCGTAAACTTGCAAGATCGCTATCGTCCCGGTATTGATAAAGGTCATATTTGTACACTGAACAGATTTTCAGGTTCATTTGTTACCTCTACTACTGTCCTGGAAGATGGAAAACTTTTGGATCAATGGGTATTCGAAGAGACATTTGTTGACGGAAAACATTCAGCTGCCGTCTGCAAAGAGGTAGTTGTATCTACAATAATGACGTTAATGAAAAACACGATTTCTGATATATGTCCTCTAAGTAACAAGAGTCTTGTCATCTGCTCGGGCCATTTGCTCACGGTTTCCTATCACATTGCAGGAACTCTCTGAAGAACACCTCAGCGCGAGTTCGGTTCCTTGAGTACACAAAGTATTCGTCGTTTTGCGCCGAGCGCCGCCGAAAAAGGGTAGAAAAATAAAAGCCGAGGGCAGACGTTCGTTTCGTGATCTGGTCAGTTTGCAGTGTCAAGGCCACCCAGTGTACTGGATATAGATGAGAAATTTATTTGCGCTCCTCATCAGGAAGAAAAGGAGAACGTGAACAAAGCAATAGACTTTGTCTAGTGTGACTCTTTGCAAACAGCAAACTTGAAAAACCAAAACAATAACGTACCGTTTATTGGACTAGTGAACTGAGAAATGTTAACTAAAAAATAGAAGCAATCTTTACAGAAAAAACTACCAAGAGAATGTGTCTTCAGGCAGGACCCAGAAGCGAAAATATTTTTCAGCAAGGTAACACTAACATATATACGATTAAATCTGCTTAAATTCGCTTGCAGATAACATTTGATTCTCTTCTCGAACACGCAGAAATTATAAATGTTTTGCCGAATGATGCTGCAGATGTCTTCAAGGAGTTCATGGAAAAACCAAGAAAACTTTTCTAATTCAATATTGTGATGACTGATGATGACAATACTTACTTCTTGCTTTCAGTGGTTTTGGTGAATATTTTGAATAATCATTGATGAATTATTTCACAACTTAACAACATTTTTGATAAACGATACCTGATTGGATTGTACGGAAACATTCACAGATTTCTTCCAGTAATTTTTGCTTCAAAGTGATTTTCTGCATGACCTCCGTGCACTCTTTTGTTTTTTGTTCATCTTTCGCCCAATACCGAAAGACATGTGTGTTTTTTCGTCCGCAGAGTCGTGATTTCGAGTGATTAGACTGATAAACGCGAAAGAGAAAAGAGCTCATCCTTCTACGGCGCACTGTCATCATGTTCTTTCTCCGCTCGACGAACCGGCCCGATATAGACATAGCCCTGTCTTAGGGTGGGGCAAAACCCGCCCTCAAAAGAGAGCTACCTCCTTGTTTTATAGTGTGCACATCTCTTAGTTTTAAAAAGTGGAGGAAACCGACAAGGTCGATTTGATTCCTCCGGATACTCAATTTCATTCGTTTCTCCTTTTCATCCATGGGTGCAACATTTTTTCCACCGTATTCCTCTGCATCTTTTTGGAGACTAGATGTTCTTATTGCAGGGATAAGTGAGCTTGTAAACTCATTTTGCTATCCATCAACAATTGTTCCTGAATGTTTAGTGACCACTGCGAACCGCACTTTTTGTTGGCTCATTTCAAAGCAAACAGAATGAGCGAGATGGGTGTGCAATAATAGGAGAGACCAGAAAAACTGGAAAAGAGCAAAAAACCGGAAAATCAAAGCAAATTCTTATTTATTCTGCTGTGTATATTATGAGCCTTTTACAGCTCGCTCAAACCAATTTCCAACACTTTGAAGCGTTTTGCTTTGCCAGCTGAGCACTGTAATTGAACATTCTCTCTATTCCTCTTTTACTTCAAAATTTTTGAAGATGTTTGTGGATGTATCTGTTACCGAGAAAAATTAATGCATTACAAACTTGTATGAATTTCAGATAACTGTCCAAAAATGAGAGAATATGCACTTATATTGCTACTGGCTCCAGTGTATGCCGTGATAAAAGGACCCTATGACATCCCACCGGAATTGCCTCCTCTCAACGATGAGAACTTTGTAAGTGCGTCAGTTTTTGTTTGAAATTGTGTGTTTTGTTCAGTTTGACCGTTCTCATTCCGAATATGAAACAGTGCTTACACCGGAGGATTTTGAACTTGGAACACGCATTGCTGCAGCAATGGCCCACGACAACGGTGACATTTGGGACTCAGATGCAATGTACAGTAAAGAACGATTTGAAGGAGACATTGCCAATGACAACGTAAACACATTGACGTCTTAGACAAATGTAATCTATTCAATTTTAAAGCTTAATGCGACAACTGTGGAGCTTTTCTTGAATGGAGGATCAGGAAAAAATGAAGACGGGAAATGGTATAATGCCATTAAAAACAGACTGCAATTATGGCCAAATGGACGTATTCCATACACAATCTCATCGCAGTACAGTTCGTACAGGTAATAAAAGCGTCTGTATCTCATTTCAACATTCGGACAAAGGTTGAAGTTTTCGCATTTTTGTCTGTGCAAATAAAGACTAGATTTGAAATTTAACACCGGTCAACTGAGGAAAAAAGCGCTAGCCTAAATATAAAAATCCGGATTCCTTTTTTTAGCCGCTCACTTATTGCTGCATCGATGCAGGACTATGCCACGCACACTTGCATTCAATGGGTCCCAAAAGAAGCAAGTGACATAAACTACGTCCATATTTACCCTGATAGAGGATGCTATTCTATGGTTGGAAAAATGGGTTAGTGAAGAAAAACGTTTTCTGAACTAGGATGGAAAGTTCAGGCGGAAAACAGTCGTTGTCCTTGGGATCAGGGTGCATTCAAAAAGGAATCATACTTCACGAACTAATGCACGCAGTTGGTTTTTTCCACGAGCAATCCCGAACGGATAGAGATGATCATATCACTATTATGTGGAACAATATTCAAGCTGGAATGCAAGGGCAATTCGAAAAGTATGGTCATGGAACTATTCAATCTTTGGGAACTTCATATGATTATGGAAGTATTATGCACTACGGAACCAAAGCGTTTTCGAGAAACGGTCAACCAACAATGGTTCCCAAAAAATCTGGAGCTCAAATTGGGCAAAGAAATGGGTTTTCAAAAGTTGACAAGTTCAAGATTAATACTTTATACGGCTGCCCAGTTGGTATGTCAATGTTTACTCGTTATTGACGCATTTAATTTTTATTTAAGAAGGAGAGAAACCAACAATTATTGCTTCAACAACAGCTCCATCAACAACTATCAAGCCTGTCATTAATGTTAATACTGTCAAACCTCCAGTCGTTCAAACAGTGTCTCCATTGAAGCCGAACGAGTGCAGAAACACCAGAGGAGATTGCGATGACTTGGCTAAACAAGGTTTTCCATGTGAAATACACACGATTTATCTCATAGCTTTACTACAGGCTGGTGCATTAGGAACCCTGGATGGATGAGAGCTAACTGCCCAATTTCATGCGGAATGTGCATTCCGACAAAGTCAACTGCGGCACCAAAACCAGTTGTCGTTGTCACTCAGACACCAACTACTACTACTACTCAAAAAAGTGATTCGAGTTTCATTTCACTACTCACTTTCATTTTTCTTTTTTTCCTATTTTTCTTAAGTTTCAGCACAAAAACCAGTCACCCTGCCCTCACAACCTTTACCACCAGTCCCGTCGCTTCCTCCAACCACCCCAGATGATTGCGAAGATCTTCGTGTGGACTGCTTGGTGTTGGTTTCACAAAGGTACTTTTCACATAATTTTTTGTTATTAGAATTGCCATTCAGATACTGCAAAATCGCACAAAACTTCATGAAATCCTATTGTGCCAAAAGTTGTGGATTTTGTTATAAGCCCCCTCCGACTGAAATTCCGGATAGTGGACCAGCTCCTACTGTGGTCACCACTAGACCACTTGTTACTCTTCCACCGTGAGTGTTATACTAACCGTTTCTCATACCCAAAACGCTTTAGATAGCACACTTACAAACATTACTCATGTCACAACACACACTTCCCACTTTGTCCCTGAATGGCTTGGTTTTTAACACGTTCTAAAGTCAACCACAGGCTTTCAGAGCGGTCGTCCGTTCGCGTTCTCCGGCTCCGACCGTTCCCGTCTTCATCACGACCACAACGGCTGAAGTTCCTACAACAACCACCACTATTACACCAATTTCTTCTGCAACCACCACAAAATCCATTAACGAATGCTCCGATAGAAAACACTTTTGTACGCATTGGAAGAGCGCAGGATTCTGTGAAGGAATATTCATGAATTATATGAGAAAAAACTGTCCCGCTTCTTGTGGCCTCTGCTGAGGTAACCGACTTCTACGAATGTGATTCCATTACTTCATATGCTTTACCTCCCGCTTTTCCTCAATCTTTTTTTCTTTCGGAGTTGATGTTCCTGACAACTCTTTCAAGAGTAACGTCATTGTTGACGTAGTTATTCTGGTTGTGTGTCACATTTCAAACACACAGTATATTTATTATACCAAATGTCTTTATTCAAATGAGAGAATCTTTTGTTAACTGGATTTTTAATTGTTTGAACAACGCCGGTGATGGAATAAATGTTATTTCATAAACATTCTATTAGAACAAGCTTGTGTAGCGCGGGACATATCTCTACAAGAGCGTTTTTTTTAAATACACGAATTGCCACGTTTCTCACCTTTGGAGTTTTCCATATACTACTAGTATGTGGTTCTATTCTTACTTGATATTCCTAAATCATGACTAGTTTATACAAAATTGATACAATGTTACTTCTTCCCAATGATTAGTGCTCACACCATTTGTATCCGGAATTTTCAATTCAACACAATCATTCTTCTATAAAAACTTTTTAGTGAAAATATGAATAATTACTGTTAACCATGGTTGTTGATTGATAAATAGCTTCCCACCGTTCTCTTTCTTTTTCCAGCTCCCACCTTTCAATTGATGGCATTGCATAAAATCCCTGCACAAAATAAAATTCAAATAAAACGGTTTTTTGTAAACAAACTCACATTGGCTTGAGTTCCGATTGCATTGCGAGTCAAATAATATCCAGCTTTACCAAAAAAACGATTATGATAGTTATCTTTTGCTCCCAGCGCGCCATCGCCGTTCCTTTCTCCAACATTCCAATATTTTTGAGAAAAACGATCAGATATCTAAATTTTTCATTATAAGAAAACATTTTGCACAATCGGGTTTACTTCTTTTGCAGTAGGACTGCTAATAGAGGCTGTTTGATAATCAGAGCTAAAAGATCCGCTGATGTCATCACGAAAAACGGTTATTGTTGACAGAATTGGTAAACTACCATTTTTCTGACGCAGTATTTTATTTTTTTCAGTATGATCTTGACCCATTTCTGGCTCTGATTCTGATTCCAGTTCATTGCAAATTGTATGGGATTCAAATTGTTTTCCATTTTGTAACTGGTTCAAGTAAATATTTTCATAGCTGTTTTCATTTAACTGAAATAACGTTCAACTTATCTTCAACTCAAAAATTATCGTCACCTTTTTTGCGAAAATTGGTAAAGAATTAGGCACTAACTCTTTTTCAAATAAGCGCGGCGCTGTGAAAAAGTAGCTCCGAATTTGACGTTGCAGCTGCCAAAAAAATTGTAAAATTATGTCTTATCAATGTCTGATACCTCTGGATAAGTAGAAGTTTCACAACTACCAGTCGCTATGTTACAGTAATGCTCAAACGTTCCGTACAAAGGCTGGTTGACGTTTGCTGTCAAACATGAAGTCTCCTTTTGTTTTGCTGATGGAGAAAGTTCCGAAAATTTCGATTCAATTTCAGAAATATCGGAAACGGTGTGATGGTTTCCCGCCTCCAGCCATTTTATATAAGCCAGGAAAATAGTTTCTTCGCTGTCAGTGCACGGAAGATTCAAACAATTCGTTTCAGTATGATCCTGACCAAAATTTGAATGTTTTGATAACGTAATGAAATATATCGTGGTTTTCTCAAAACTCAACTCACATCGGAGATACTCCTCACTAATGAATGTTTATCGTTTGCATGTTGCCGTGTACCGTAACTCATAAATTGCCGATAAATTTCGATGCACCCTGGCCTATGCGAATCTGCGACTTGCTCCAGAAAAGCTGGAGGATAGACAGAATACGTTCGCACTATTTTTTCTGAAGTACAAAAATAATAGCCAGAAATTCTGATGAGATGCAAAAACTCGCTTCTTTCCGGCTCTTCATTTGTAGAAGCCAATGAATCCTCATCATAATCACTGGATCTTGATCTCATTACTCTCCATCGAACATAACAGAATTCAAAAAATAAGCACAGCGCTTTGACACATATTGTAGCCTTAATGAAATGTTGAATTGTTTTTAAAAGATCGAAAAGTTACCATTAGTAATTTCCAGAATTTTCTAAGCCACATTGAGCTGACGCAAGCTGACAGTTTAAGAAAAATTGAGAATTCTATCGGTTCTGTTGGCTAACAAATCAACATCTCAAACTGATTGAAAGTGCCGGAAACGTGATTCAAGTGAAATTAAAAAAAGACACGTCCCACCTCAAATTAAAATACAAACGCCATAAAAATTTATTTGCACATCACGTCTAGTAAAAACGGGAGACAATTCTTATATAGGTTTCTACTAAAAATCTGGAAAGGTCTCCAATTTTATGTGATAAATTGCTCTGATTTCCTGTTGCCACCGCCAAAGACGCATTGCATCGAACATTGAATATGTGAAAGAATCCGGATGAATAGTAGCTAGATATCTGTAATTCTACCATACCCTTTATCTAAGGTACGCATGATGTGTACTCGGTAAACCTCTGCAACTTTTCAGCAAACGTTGAGGTGATGGCAGCTTTTGAACAAAGGTTCAACAGCTTTCAAGCAAACTTTTTGGCGATAGCAAGTTCTCAGCAGAACTTCTGCAAGTTTTGCGCATAGCAATAGCTGCTTTTGAGCAGAAGTTAGGTGAACGTTGCTGAAGTTCTGCTGAAAAATTGCAGAGAGATTTTAGAAGAACTATAATTCTTTATATATTCTGCAATTAGTAGATTAAGAGAAGAGTTTGAAAAATTTGAACTTGTTTCGAATCCAATAAGCAACACCGGATGTAACCTACTATCGGGCCAAAGTGAATGCACTCTGTTGAGAAACCTTTTTTCAGCAGCGAAATGAGGTTCAGTTGTTTCTCATTTGAATTCTGGAAAAAATTTCTCTGGTTTTAATTGGCGTCGGGTTGGAGATGAGAATTGCAACACAGCGCATTCACTTTGAAATGTCCCGACAGCACCTGAATACTTGAAGAAAAAGCTGAACGACTTCCGCTGGAACATTCATGAAACACCGCGAGCGTCAAACTGAAGAACACTGAAGATGCTCAAGATCTTTTTAAATAAATTTTATTTCTTCCTGTAAAAGGAGCGACTCAACAAGATGCGGATGTTGGAAACCACTGCCGACTTCTGATGAATGACGATTGAAAACGTTTCAATTGGTTGAAAAAAAGACTACGTCTGTTAGAAAAAATGACACAATTTAAATTAAATGTTTGTAAAAACAGAACGTCAGAGTGAAAATGAATAAAAATTTCACATATACGATAGTTCACCTTTTAACTTCAGAGTTGTATTTTTCTTCCAATATTGCAATAAATTCTCCATTTATAAATCAGAGTACAACAAGTTCAACCGATTGATGCATTGTTAATTTTTTCATGATATTTTGATATTTTTTGTTGAAAAAACTTGTGAAATAAACATGTTCTATGCACATCTTTTTACAAAAGAACTGTATACGAAGCAATCAAACATACTGACACACAACGCGACTTTTATTTGCCACTTTACCACGTTACCACTTATCTTCTCTTCCGGCTAGAGCAAAGCATTTTCAAAGAAATTATCAACATGCGGAAATGGATACTTGAAATAGAGATTCCCAACCAACATAGATGATACACCCCCGAACTGTGTCTTGATGGTTTAGTTCACGTAGTTACCCTCGAGTAGATACAAACTTAATTGGACAAGATTTCTCTTGAATAACACTTGTAACACTCAAATCCTGAGAAATAATTAATGTGCTCTGCTCTTTCGTATACGGTAACTTGGAAATAATTAGAAACGTCTGGAGCTCGCTGCTTTTTTCATTGAGCTGGGCAAATATCCGACGCAGGCTAAAATGCTTTGAGGTCTGAGCTTTTGATCCAGCTGGAATATTCAGATTTATCTCAAACTTTTCAGTCTTCTTAAATTCTCGGGCTCCAGTTTTAGAACGATCGGATGATTCACATTGAAGTTATGTAGATGGAAGCCGAAAAAGCAGAATTCTTAGAAAAAGTGTTGTCGTTCCGGTCTCGAGTCAATTCATATCCAGATCAGATAATCCGATCGTTTAAAAACTAGGACTCAAACTATTGAAATCCTAATGTAAAAAACCCACAAAGTGGATCCGATCCGAACATTGCAACTGGATAGGTCACCAGTTTAAGCCTTAAGAAGTGATCGAAAACCCTCTACATTTGCCCAGCCCTCGTTTTCTCATTGAGATGAGGGAATGCTGGATTGTAAATCAGAAACATAACTTTTTTGAAGTGCATATGCATTTCAAACAAGTTCCAGTTGAAGTGGTCATTCAAAAAATGTTTTCAATTTTTTTCAAGTTAATTCATTTCTGTTTTTTTATTTAGAACCATTTTCTGGGTTCGCAATGTATTTTGTTTTTTTGTTCCAGCGCTCAATAGAGTACCAACTAGAGAAGAATAATAATGTGATGGGAAACCAGATATCTGAAATTTTTGGTTTTGTTTACGAGGATAGAGGTATATATATATATATATAGTTTTATATATATGAATATGTTTTTTGCAATTTTTCTTACCCGGAATCACTGCTTCGAAAGAATTCGAACTTTAAATGTGTTTGACATTTTTTCAAAAAAAAACTGTACAGATGTAACTCGATACATTCTCAAACTTTCTCAGTTTGTTAATAACGTCAGTATTTGATTTTTCTTTTGCCATTCCTTTTCTAAATGTTTTCTCTCTTGTTCCTCTTATGTAAATAGAGAAAAATATTGTTCTGAATGTTACCATTAATTATGTTTTACTTTCCTGATCATGCACATGTTTGTTTTCAGACAACTTAATCTACCAAATGAATGAATTTGACGCAACTTCGATGCTCATCTGGGACAACCCTTTGTTCAATGTATCATTAAATGACTTTCCTATCGAACAGTTCAAAAACATTAATGACGGAGTTAACAAATCTGGTGCGTGCTGAAGTTACTATCTATTTTCAGAATGATTTTGAAACGTTAGTTGGAATATCAGTTATGATCTCAGCAGCCACTGGAGTATTCACTAATTGCTTAGTAATTTTGCTATCTTTCGGCCACGTTAAAGGAGACTTCCGGTTATTTGTTGCAAATTTAGCGTTTGTTGACATTCTTTGTGGGTTGGTTTTTATGTTCATGGGCTATATAAACGTAGATGATAACCATCATTTACCTAGTCAGTGAGTGCAAGTGTCGATAACTCGAATAAGCTTTTGATAATCCCCAGATTCTTGTATTACATGACTTTGGCATTTTACGGATCTTTTGGAACAATGATATGCGCAATTGTTCCCATCTCTTTGAGCAGAGTTTTAGCACTATCTAATCCACATGCTTACAACACGGTGAGTAAACTAAAGTGATATGTTACATCATTTTTCACAATTGTCTTTTCAGCTTTTTGGTGGACGTCGTTCTTTTTTTTTCTGTCTTTTCTTAGATGTACTTCCAATCGGAATACTTTATGTAAGTGTTATTAAGAAATAAAAAATATCTACTTCTCTCGAGAAAAACATAAGAAACTTCAGATGATATGTATTGTCGATCATGATATTGCAAAGATATTGTTTTACACTTTTGCTACAATTACTACTCTTGCCTATTGTATTGCCTTTGCAACAAATTACATTGTTTTCAGTATTGTGTGTCAGTGTTTTCAGATAAGTTTTTGATACTTAAAAAGCCGTTTTTTCAGCTACGCACATAAAAGTAGTGGAAAATCTGAGGGATCAGGCAAGATTACTTGAAACTAGACAAGTTGCTATTGCAACTTTCGCGCAAGCTATTATTCCTCTCGTTTGTCAGGTAAAATACAGAAATTTGCAGTTCACAAAAAATTTTTTAGGTCCCCGCTTTTTTAACTCTTAGTTCAGTACTGTTGCTTTCGGAGCCAATAACTAATGGGCACGTAATAATAACAACACAACTTTGGCTAGCGTTAAGCCCTTTTCTAGATGCAGTTATCACTATTCTTGTCATAAAACAGTACAGGTAGGTAATTATATTATTCTATGAAGTTAATTGAGTTTTTAGGAAAAATTGTTTAACGTGTGCTTCAGTCATGGGAAAACGAGTGTGGAAGCCAAATAGGAACATTGTTGTCTTCAATGATGAAAAGCAAGTGTTGGAAACACAGGTGTAACGAAATTCTCATAAGAATTGCACTGATCTCAAAACAATTGGACGTCGTGAAACTAAAAAATCAAGAAATACTATCGTTGTTATGATATATCTTCTAAGAATTTTATGCATAAATAGAAATTATCTGTAATCAGTTTTTATTTCCAAAGGAATACCTAGTTTTGATGGTGAAAGAAAAGGGAAACAATTTATCAATTGCATCTATTATTAATGCATGCTGCCGACGTTTTAGATCCAATGATTGCAGATATTGGATCATCTGAGAAACACAATTACTCAATTTTTGCAATTTTTCTCACGTTTCTCATTGCACAATTGACATGTCTTTGGACACAATGACTGAACAATCTTTCTATTGAAGCTTTTTTGATATTCGCATTCACAATGTGAGCTTCTGGTTGCACAAGAATTGTTTGTTTGACAGAAACATTTTTCATTCTCATCAGGCTTTGCGTTTGAGCAATCAGAGTTTCTGGAATAACATTCAAAACAAACTTCAAATTTTTCCAATATTTCGGATAGCTCACAATGCATGACTGATAAACGCAATGACCCTCGCTTTCTTGTTTGAACTCAATGAAGTGTGTTGCATAGTTTCCTTGATAAAATTTAAGTGTTCCAAATCCGTTGTGCAATAGTATACTAGTTTGTCACAGTCCTCAATTGAATCAACGCATCTTTTTACTTTTGGCGTCGGAGATGGAATTGGTGCTGGAGTTTCTTTTACTGTAGATGTTGGTAGTGGAACTACTGTTGTGGTGGTTGTGGGAAGGATTGGAGTTGTGGTTGGTATTGGAGTTGTCGCTGGTATTTGAGTTGCGGTTGTAGTAGGTTGTGTAGTGAAGGGCACAACAGTTGGGACTTCTCGTTTTACAGATCTTCCACCTCCTTCGTTTCCTGAAGACGACTATGTTAAGCTATTCTGTAGCATTAACAAATAATACCGGAAATGACATTGCTCCATTGTTGTTTGGTAATAGCAAGCCATTTCTCAACTTCCGCTTTAGTCATCAATTTAGCAATGTGCCCATATGTTCCATTAGATGCACAGTGAACATAGTTCTCTTCGAATTTTTGAATCGCGTTAACTGTTATCATTTCTTTTGCATAGATGCAGCCGACTTGAGTCCATGTAAATTGAACAACTCCGTTTTGGTCAAATTTAAAGCCACATGATTCCAATTTGTCGCCATTTCTTGCTCTGCTTTCAAACGGAATCACATTTCCATCAGAAGTCGTGCATCCTTCTAAAATATGTTGTTAACTAGGTTTATTTGGTGAGAATAAATTTACTCAATGTTCCAAATGACTGAACCGTCGCACCCTGATGACAGTAAAATGGGAAATCGTTGATGTAACGGACCGCAAATAAAGGAATCACAACCGTACCAATCAAACATCCTGTGTAAGTTTCATACTCTTACTAATAAAAACATGGATTTTTGTAATGTTACCTTTTTTCTCCACTTTTCCAAACAAACAGACATAGGCTGTAGAGTTATCTTCAGAATTCCATTCTTGATTGTGGCGATAAATCAAGGAACCAACCGAGCAACGTAATTCTTTTGTTATAGCTTGTCTTAGTTGGCACCTTCCATCGATAAAGTCACATTTAACAATTTCGCCATCTATATCTCCGTAGTTTTCAAGTCGGATATACGTGTTTTGAGATGTCAAGCAAGCTAAAAAAAAAAAGAAAAACAATAAGAATAAAGTATTTTGACCTGCAAACTCAATTACAAAAGATCCGTTCTTAAACTTTTGGCATTGCATTGCAATTCCCAACCCAACAACTTTCTTCTCGGAGCCAACCTTTTGTTCACATGTACAATTTTTCTGATGGAGTTATCTTACAACAATCATATCTTCTTTTTTATCAATCCACGTGGCTCCATCTCCGTAAACTTGATTCCCAACGCGACATCCAACAGCTGAAAGACGAGAAACAATCTGTGTCTTTTAAAATCATTTATTGTTACAGAAAGATATATAAAAATGTGTATAACTTTAGACTTCCACATCTCCATTAGGACGAACAATGACATAATTAGCTGGAACTTTTGCGTGATAAATCATGTGTTGCTCACTTGTCTGGTGATTCAGTTTTACTTTGTTCGATTCAATAAAACAAGTGAATGTCTCTCCTTCTGGAAACGAACGGGTTTTTCCAACAGGCAATACTTCTCCGATAGGATCCAGACAAGCTAAGCAAAAATACAATTTATAAAAAATTCTCAGAAGCATTTTACCTTTCACAGAGTATTGAGCATTAGTTCCATCAATCACACAATGATACTTGAACCAACGATCATCAAATGTCTCCCATGCTTCAAGTGTCACGCCAGTCAAGTTGTTGGATGGTTGGCAACCTTTGTTCATATGTTCCTTAGTTCATAACTACAAAAACCACTTACCAACAATTCGAGCTCCTCGCACATTTTCGTTTTCATAGCATTCGTACTTGATGTAGTTCTCAACAAAAAAACTGCCTGCTTCACAGTTCTCAACATTTAATTGCGATAAACCAGCAACATATCCAAGAAGAAAAACAGTGGTGATTGCCGTTGGTAGTATCATCGCAACCAGCAAGAATGAGCCGAAGCGCTGAAGCAAATCCCAAATTACACCAGCTATATTTTAAAATGTAGTAAAGAATGAGAAAAAAATTGAGGAGCGGGGCAGCGGTCGGGCGAGAACATGTGAATCAAGTGAGCGAGCATCATCAATCATTGGAAATCCTAGCTTCTATTTATTTTTAACTCAAGAAAGATACATCAATGATACAAAAGCACGCTTTCTCAATTTCGGATATCGAACCAGCTTTCTTGGGCAGTGAAAAATAAAAATAAAAACCTTTTTAGACAAAATACGGGTCTCCGCGTGTAGCTCATTTACTGTGAATTATAGCAAATAATTTTCTTGTGCTCATCCCAATGAAAAAACTCAGAAAAAAATTTTTTAAAGCAAATTGATCTAGTGGTATCATGGGAGGACCAAGAACGAGCAGATTTTGATTGTTGTTATAAAAAGGGTACCAGGGACAGTCATTCCGATCCTGTAAAACTAAGGGGAGCGCGGGTACATGAAGAAAGCAATTAGTGAAACAAGTCATCTCAAGTCAAGAATTGACGTTTTTCACTTTGTGTGAGCATTGTGCAATCACCTCAGAAAATTTCATCCGGCGGTTTTTTCATATAAAAAAGTTCCGAAACAAGGGACTTGCATCACTCGGGTCATAAAAACCTTTAATACTCACCACATCTTCTGAGCGATTCAGGAAATCAAGGTTCGACTGCAAACTACGACAGCACCTCGGATTTTTGAAATACTTGCTGCTTGTAGCTGCGCATAACACCCTTGATTCACGAAACCATTCCGCGAAAAGCGTTAACAGCTCCTAAGAATCGGGTTCTCAATTCCTTCGTATATATTCAAAAAGACAGTGTGATGATTCCAATTTCGAAAGAATAAATAAAAACATAAGATGCCTTCGCTTCGGTTTTAAAAGCCGTTCATTTGAACAAGTTAATGAGTAGTAGATAATAACGAGGATGGCTTTGTGAGTAAAAAAAAGAATAAGGTCAGTTAAAACAAGAACGTTTGAAAAAAGAACAAACGGCTTGGTGAAAATTTTGATGAGTAGTGTTGAGCGGAATTCCGTCTGCCGTCTTCCGTCTTCCGTGTTTTTTTTTGTTCCGTCTTCCGTCTGCCGACTTCCGGGAAAAAGTTTTCTTCCGTCTTCCGTCTGCCATCTTCCGTAAAAAAATTTTTCTTCCGTCTGCCGTCTTCCAGGATTTTTTCTTCTTCCCATAAAAGAGTAATAGCTTTTCAGAAGCCATTTACTAGCCTCGAAGAACGCGAATTTCCATGGGCAGTGACCCAGATCCAAAATTTTTGTTGTTTAGTTATTTTTTCAAAAAAAAAACCGGAGAAAAAGGTTCTGCATTGACGATTTTTTTTGTTCCGTCTTCCGGGAAAAAAGTTTTCTTCCGTCTTCCGTGAGAAATTCTTTCTTCCGTATTCCGTTTTCCGTTTTCCGTAAAAAAAATTTTCTTCCGTCTGCCGTCTGCCGTCTTCCGGATTTCAAAATTCCATTTCCGCTCAACTTTGGTTCGAGTGCTTTTGGAGTTATTGCATTGGATACGGGGATGGGACGGTTACTTCTCTACCGCTTCGGTCAAGAAAAGGTTGTCCTCTAGATACAACGATTGGGGGTGCGACCAAAAGAACGCGATGATTGCCTAAAATCTGCTGAACACCGTGCGTTCATAACTGAACCTGCCGTAGTAACAATCCATAACTTCAAAATGGTGGATTTTACGGGCTCCACGCACGGCCAGACTAAAACGTTCAAGCTGAAATGATCACATAGTCTTCAAGATAAAGAACTTTCCGCGACTCATAATTCCTTAGAATCATCGCAGGATATATGCTCCTCTGTTTTTTTTTCGTAAGAAACTGCTCAGTACGAAGATGGGAGAGTGTGCCTCTCAAGCAACTTGTAGAATCGTCAAATCGGTTTTTGTGGTATAACTTCGATAAAATAACGTACTTGAATTGATCAGTGAATTTTTAATGGCGAGCAAAATGTAGTATACTTCAAAATACATGGACTAGTTATTATTATTATTACTACAAAAAAATGAGAATGACTTTTAATTTTCTGACACGTTGATTAGATTAACTCTATTAATCTTTTGACACATTAATTAGATTAACTGTTTCAATCTTCTGACACATTTATTCCTAATTTAGCAAAATCTTCTATTCCCATCGGCTCGTATTTGTTGGCAATGTCATTGAGAATTGCATCCATGTAGTTATAAATTCTGAATTGTTCGAATCAGTGCATTATTTTTTGTGATTGTATATCTTACAGATTTACTTTCAACTCAATCCATACTGGACAATTAGTAATAAAGGGCCTTGCATCGTAAGTTTCACCAAATCCTTTGCAAAATGACACCCTCACACAGCAATATCGAATTAATGAGTCTGGTGTTCGCGCAGCTTCCTGTTTAATAATTCAGATTAATTCGACCAGACGGAAAAATGTGTCTTACTCGTTTAACTTCTTCAATGTCTTTTTTGCGATAAATATCATCCATTGGTGTTTCCATTCCACGCATGAACATAGATGCCATTTGTTTAGAGTACAAAGAGTCTCGAATAATTTCCTTGACGATGTCGTAGCCAAAAACTTTTAGCTTAGCACGACCGGTCACTCTGTGCACTTTATCAATTCTCAGTCCTCCACATTGTTCGTCCAGATAACCGGAAGTAACGAAAACTGGCCACTTCATATAATTTTGCAGCCAGATACTCCCATCTTCTTTGTAGGAAATGTGAATTCCATCAATGATTGCTTGTCTTAAAGAGAATATTACTATACATAACTGACATCTTTGAATCACAACAACCTACCGAATTTTGTAAGCTGTTTGAGTTCGAAGCGGATTTGGCTCAAGTCCCAAACTGAACCGATTGTCTGAAGCTATAAACCCACCATCCACATGAAATTCGCTTCGAAAAACTTTTCGTTCGGCAAGCGCAGTTCTGTACTCGTAGTACACAATAGTTGCCCATTGTTCGTTTTCTGAAAAATCATTTTATAAAAAAAGCATAACTTCAACTAACCTTCTTTAGCATTTGGTTCTGCGTTAGACATTGTCAGAGATTCCGAGGTCACTCTACAAAATAAATAGCTATTTTTATATTTTGAATTTATTACCTCAGAAGAAACTTGCACATGTCATGATATGGTGCATCGTCAGGCACAATGGGGCCATCTAACACGTTTCCTTCAGCCAGTCTTTTACAGAATTGTTCCACCCCCAACAATGCCGGGCGTTTCTGCTGCAAAATCGTTTGACTGAACAGTGACAATGACGAAAGAAAAAGTGATCAATGATTCACTTTGCGTCATCTTATATGGTTTTTCAACACTTTTATTAAACGTTTTCTTTTTTTCTCTCAGTCTCTATGTGTCTCTCTCCACTGTTTGCGTGTATTATTGTTTTGAAAAAATGACATCATACTGTCTTTCTGAATATATACGAAGGGATTGAGACGGCAAAGTCCGTAAAGTTAAATGTCAATTTATAATGTTATCATTTTCATAATTTAAAAATAACGTAATCAGAAATGTTAAATTTTTTCATCGAGCTATTTAAAACGTACCGCTATGAATGCGCGATCAACTATCGTTGTGTACTGATGTTTTGTTTTCTTACCTTTATGTATTTAACACTGGAAGGTATATTTTCAGTGGATTGAGGAGACTCATCATAATCATCGTCGAAGAATCGATCACCAAACGTCTGAAAATTGTTTTTTTTGTTGCTAATTTCGTGAAGCAAATTCTAACAACCTGTTTGCAAAATCGCCGGAAGGTAGAGAGAGTCACCATTGCTTCTTTGGTTAATTCAACTGAAACACGTATTATTAAAGTAAAATAAGGTTTCCTGTCACTAAATAACGATCAAGATTGAAACAAATACCTCGAGAAACTGTTTCCGATTCATTGAATGAGGGCGGTGGGTTTGCAAATGGAGGAAATGAATAGATATTGAATCCAAAGTTTGCGGTACGAGCATACTCTTCGAATTCGCTGATATTCTGATGGATGTTTGATGTCGATGGATCAGGAGGATATCCAACGGAAATTTGGTTTGACTGATGATGATTAATCGCCATTTGTTGTGGATGATGATTTGGATATTGTTGGTGAGATGGAGGATGTGGATGATGACGGTTGTGGCTCACTATCATACTGTTGCCTGAATGGTCGTGCATTGAATGCCCGTATTGTATGCCGTTATTGTGATGGATCGGTGTATTGGAATGCATGTTCTGAGGAGGCATTTGCGACACTGATGGCACTTGAGGCGGCACACTGTGCACATTTGACTGTAAAATTCCTCCATTTTGCGAAGACATAGGCAAAAATGAGTTTCTGTGCATATCTTCCATGGACTGTTGACGAGGTACAGGATTCGGCGTTTGGAATCTATCATTTAAATGTTGTGAGTTTTAAGCTCTATTGGGTAAACCTTGGTGGTACTGCAGACTCCCTGTTGTCAAGACTGTCTCGTTGTCCCACGATCATTGTTCCCACAACAAGTTCATAGTGATAAGGATTCACACAGACCTAAATCTTTTTTGCTGAAGAAAGATGTTAGTTGTTATCTGCACCAACCAGATCACTCTTCATTTCAAACGCGTGTTTACAATGGTCTACGTGTCTGGTTTCGTTTTTTGTCATTTCCGAAAATCTCCACAGTTTTCCATAAACTACATGCGGAAATCCTTTGCGACCATGGACCTAAATAATTTGTATTCGTACATTTCGAAAAATCATGCAAGCTTTTATCCTTACTTGCAAACGGCCATCTAAAGTGCGCGGAATCGTAATGCATCCACTGAATTTTTTTCCATTAGAGATCACAACGTCGATTAGATTTTGAAGATCTTGTTTTTTGTCTTTCAATTTTTTCACAAGAGATTCACAAGCCTGGAAAAACAGAGCTATTCTTTCCTGTAGACGAAATCAGTACCTTCTGATCAAATTCGCGATCGATGTTGTTTTTTACTAAATTCAATGACAAACGGTTTCGTTTGGTGCGGTACGCATTCAATTGCACAAGTTCACCTTCTTTTAACTGAAAAATACAAATTTAATATCTTCAAAAAAATTTTCTATCAACTTACTGTTCTATAAAACATCAAGTATTCGACAATTTTGTTGGGCGGTGCACTAGCGTCAGGTGCTTCGATCTTGTTCCTAGTGTCATCCACCGCTTGCTTTCCATGTTTCAAAACTTCAAGGTCATACTCTGTCATGTTCGTGTTTTTTATGTCAACTGAAAAAAGCTTTGAATACGTTCTTCTGTTTTTTTTTCGTTTCTGAACGTACATAAGTCAGGTTCAGGATAAACCACTCCTTCTTCAGGCTCATCGTCAACACTGTCTGGATCTAAATACGGCGGAATTTCCATTTTGATACCACCCCGTTGTATAATTTTTGTAGTTGATCCGGTAGGCGATGTCATTGGAGTGTGATCATCTGCTGTGGGGACATTATATATTAAATCAATACATTGCAAAGTATTCGATTCACCATCATGATGTTCAGTTTTAACTTTGTGCCGCACATTACTGTATAACATGTTGCGAGATTTTGACAAATCAGCTTGCTGTTGAACTATGGAAATTTGAGAGAAATCTTGAAGAAAAAATTGAAAATTATGTTCAACGCGTTAAGCTACCGTGAGACAATGGAGCATTGCAAGTACCAGATTTCGAATTTCTCTCATATGCTTCAACATCAGGAATGTCTTCCAATAAATTATCTCCTTGCCCCGATGGATAATATGTCCGTGAACTACTATTACTGGGTCCCGGTTGAGCAAAGGTGAACGAATCCAACGAAGAAGGCATTTCTTTAATTCCCCGTTTCATACGAAATTTTTTTGACCAACCTGTGTGTTTGTGCATATTTTCCATTGTACAGTATGTAGCGCTATCTGCAAAAGAATAAATTTTAACAGTCACTTTTGAGTGATCTGATGTTAAGTGTACATTCGAGAGAACTCAGTTAAGTAAAAAAAAAGTATCTTAGTTAAATAATAAAATTACGAGTCATTATAGCATTACGAAAGGTTCTTAGAATATTATGGAAATTTGCGTAACATCACTGGCTTCTCATAATATTACTGAAATTTCTCATAATACTACTTTTTTACATGATAACAATATAATTTTTCAAAAATATTGCTGATTATTTATGATATTGTTGGTATTTCATAATACTAAAAATTTCCTCGTAATTCTATCGTTGCTACAATAATGTTTTTTGGCTCGATTTATTTGACTGAGAAATTAGGAATGAAAGAAGACAGCGTGGAGTTTTTTTTGTTCGAAAAACGGCGAGTTATAACAAACTTTTTTGAGAAGTTGAACAATTTGCTGTGTAGTGGTTATTGTAATGCTTTTTCAAAACTAAAGCAAACATGACAAGTCACGTTAAAAAAACGTGACCAACTCCAGACAAGACAGTTTGTATATGTAGGCAGAAAAAAAAAATAAATAGTTTGTTTTCTGAATTTCATTTTATGTTCAAAACAATTTGACTGAATTTAGAATCAATGACAATCTCAGAAAATAAGTTGGCCAGTGCGAACAAGAAAAAAAGCTATTCCGTTTGTACTATTTCCTAATCTAGTTTATTTTCTAAAACTGTTCAAAATTGCTAAGATAACTCTAGTATACTTGAGGTTGTTTTTATGACTCTGCGCTACGTTATGCACTAACGCTCTTTTTCCTATCTTTGTCTGTCTCCCTTTTTCTCTCTAATACATTCAATGTCTGCGCTCTCAAATATCTTGACACTGCCGGAGCGTAAAAAAGTGTTGTTGTGCTCAGGAATACAGGAATCATGAATAAATACAAGTCAAAAGCAGTTAAAAAAAATAATCTATAAAACAGAATTTTCATTGAATATGGGATGGATTCGTCCTTTTTAAAAATGCGCATCTTACGATTTATGAACCATAGGATGTTTACTCATTTCTCGCTAAGTTCAACTCAAGAAGTTCAATAAATTCAATGTCGCAAAAATTATATGTAAGAATTGGAGTTCTGACGTGAATAAATTATTTTTCCTTGCCTGTCTTGGACAATTTATATAAAATCAACGTACTGATTCTCTTATCGTGGACAACAGATGACTGTCATGTCATTTCTAAACGAGCAACAATTAAATAAAGAAGATAACAAAAATTTTCAGACCAAAATAACTAAAACGTATGTTTTCTAAATTGACTGTCATTCTTGTCACCTGTTTTTTCATGGCTAATTTGTTTTTGATCTGATTATTGTAAAATAATTATGTCGATGACTAGATCATTCTCATCGGATTAACTATTCGACCTCATCTGCTCGACTAAATCCGATAATTGTTACAGGCATTATCTTCCGGACCTTGGATTGATTTATTTTCCATCTTTATTGAAACCTGATGCTGCAACAAAAAAAGTGGTTCCTTGTGTATATTTTTCTTCTGGTGAAATGTTCAATAGCTTTTGCGGCTCATTTACCTATTCAAGCAGTTTCTGCCACCGGGAGGCTTTTTTGTGGGCAGCATCCGGCTGTAGGCGTTCCGGTGAAGCTAATCGATCGAGATCATGGTAAGTTTTGCAAACACACATAATACAAGCCTTTGAGAGCGCATAGTAATCAAGTATTACTGTTTTGGTTAAGTATCTTTCCTTCTATTTTTTATTGTATTTGTTTGAGGTGACGATCGGGATGACCTTCTGGATGAACGAAAAACAGACGAGGAAGGGAAGTTCCATGTAACGGGGGGAACATACGAAAGAGTAACAATTGAACCTGCACTCAAGATTTATCATGATTGCAATGATGGCGAAATTGTATTTTATTTTTGTTATTACATTTATCAAATTGATATTTCAGAAATGTCAAAAACGATTGTTTTGGGACATTCCCGCTAAATATGTCAGCACTGACTTGTATGAAATACCTGTGTTCAATCTTGGATCAATTAATTTGGAATTAGGATTTGGAAACGAAAAACGAGATTGTAAACATTAATTTATGTGATGTTTGTCACATGTAAATAATTATAAGATTTCTATTCCTAATACTACAGTTTCACTTGTTTTCATGTACAGAGCGATTAACTCATATTGTTCATCCACTTGAAAAATTAACAATAAGCAAATTCTTTGTATGCTCTTTGAGTAGCTCTTGTGAAGCCGCAGTTTGACAAACAATAGCTAAGATACACCGGTCATCGATGTTCAACTATCCTTTGCTCACTTGTAAATCTCTTAAAAAAACAACAGAAAATCACGGACAGCAAACTCACATGTTTTGTTTATTCCAGTGAGAAAGAAAACAAGAGACAAAACATTTTCAGTTTTCAATTGTCTGTCACAGTAGGAATACGTAAGTAACTTGAAATTTTGTTTGATCAGGTGTGTTTTTGTATTTAACCACATTTTTGTGCGGATAATCTTATGAAACGAGCCGTGCGTTTTTATTAATATTAACTGATTGCAGACACTTGACATGCTTTTTCTGAATCATGCACTCGGCGACTAGCTTTGACCATGTTTGACCATGAATCATCACGAACAATCAAAACTATTCCAATGATTCCGTTCGGATTTTTTCGTTTTTGCTATTATTTGAACGGGAAGTTATTCTAAGGTGTGGTGTGATGTTTCTTCATGACCAATCTGTCATTTTCTTATCGGCTAATGACCAACACTGTCCTTCGTTGCTCAGTGTCTTCTTCTGTTTGCCTTTCGCCGTGAAATCTAATTGAGAAGTGTGTGTTGATACGGTTTTGCTCTTTTCGGTATGACTGATGCTTTTCTTATCATGCATTCATTTTTTCATGACTACTTTAGCCGAAAAACAATTAAGTTACCTAAACTAAAAATTATATTTTTCGAACTATACGAACTGTAAGTCTATTTTTGAACAAAAATTGAAATTTCCGTTTCAATCAACAATGTGAAATATCTGCGATTATTCAATATGCAAGTCTGAACTTTTGGTTTCAATCTCTTTGACAAAGCAAGATTCATGAAAATAAATTCGACAGACACATGATATATTCAGAATAACTCCTGTAGCAATACTTGGTTCTGATGCTCATCAAAGCACCTGAAATCAGATACCTGGTCAAAAACTCTAATTGTAGCATTTTATCCCCATTTGCTTCTTTTTAAATTGAATCAAGTGCCTGTTTTCTTTCTTTATGTGCAGAGCTCGGACAAGATATGATGTATTTGCGATTATTGAGCATAAGAGAAACAAGCCAAGTTGAAAAGAGTGCTTGCTGTTTGACCAGTCCCATTTTCTGAGTGGGCTCGAAGGTCAATTAGGGACGGGCATGAAGTGTCAGATAAACAATGTTAACATTTTTGTTCTCTTCTCTTATTCGTTCAAACTTATTCGAATTCTTGTACTTACCTATTCATTAATTATTGTTTTAGGTATGTCACGCTGGGAAAGTTTTCCTATAAGTGAACAAGAACAAGCATACTTAGCTTCGACAACTACGACAACAGCGTGAGTAACTACTAAAAAAATATTAATGAACTAATCACTAAAATCTTTGTAGGGCAAACGTTGCATCTCTTTCCCAAAATACGATAAATTCGATTCGACACAGTCTGGGCGGATTCATTCGTCAAGAAATTTCTGAAACTGGTCAAACTATTTGTTTCTATCGTTACAACACTGCGGATACTGCTATTCCATATTTGTGCGAACTCGGCTGCTGTAGTCATGGATGTTGCACCATTTCCGATATTGCAGCGTACTGTTTTTGAGATGAACCTCGTGGAATTGTAATTTTCAGCCGCAGCACTTCATTTGGATGGGCTATAGCTCTTCTGGTTATGGTTCTCATCACTATTGTTTTTGCGGTTTTGGCGTTGCTAACTGTTTGGCTCATGAACCGTCACAAAGACAAGATTCATAAACAACAACTTGCTGAGAGCACTATTGAAAGCCCTTCAGTCAGTCAGGTATATTTCACAAGACTTTTTCAACTAGGACCGAGCTGACGCTCGAAGGCGGGGTCTCTGCTTGTTTGTTTCTCAGAACTGTTCGAAAGTTCACCTGTTCATTTCTCTTATTTCTCCGTCACAACTATTTTCGTTTTACAAATGACACTGGGGACGGACAAACAGAGAAATAAACAAACAAAAAAACAAACAGAGGGAGAATCCCCTCAAGATTTTTATTAATAGGAGTGATGATGAGCTTTTCTGTTCCAGTTATCAAATTTTTTCAGATAAGCGGTCCAACTTCATTCTACCCTGACGTTCAATACAATTATCATTTGGGTGGAACTTTCAAGTCATATTAAATTTGTTTCTTGCCTTTGTGTTTGTTTTATTAAAAACCGAATTATACAAATGATAACACCAATTTTTGAATACAAAAAAATTTATAACACAGATCACATAATTACCTTGAAAAATTCACAAAATACGAGAAACTTTAACTAACCGGACACCAAATAAAAGAAACACAGAAACAAGTGAGTTTATATTAGAACCAGAACCTAGTCACGGGACTATAAAATAAAATGTTAGATTTGAAAAAAGAGTAGAAGTTTCTATTTGCTAGTATGAAGTTTTTATGTTGCTGGTTCAGCAGGTTCCAATTGTTTTTGTCAGCTGTTTACGGCGATTTTTGCGCAGTTTGCATAGCTTTCAGAGCTTTCTTTTGCTCCTTCTCTTGTTTGCGACGGATGGCTTTCTGTTCTCGCATCATTTCCTGAAAAAGAACACATTGGAAACAATAATTTAAAAGGTTTTGATATAAACCTTTCTAGATTTTTTCTTTCCATAGATGTTACCAAAAGTGCCATCACGCATTGCATTTTCATACGTTTGTTGAATTATCTTGGCATAACGGACACGGACATTTTCAATAGCTTTGCACCACTCCTCCGACTTCTTTTCAGCATCGAACAAGTAATATACTCGATTCGGCTAAAATTTTAAAATGACTATACACTAAATAACAACTTGAAAAACTTACCGTATGAATAAAAAAAGTTCCGAAAGTTTTCACCTCAACTTGCATACATGGTGTCCATGGAACCTCTCCCTTCAAAACCATATTTGGAACATCAATATAAAGGAGATGAGGTCCTTCTGTCAGCAGAAACATTCTTCGTCTGGCAAAAAGTCCACGTTTCTTCTCTAAATATCCTTGCTTCAAGATTAGCAAGTTGTTTGTAAATATATGAAATATGTTAGTGGTCCGTTGCTTTTCCAGTTTATCTTCACGCTCTGCACGCAATCGTTCAGCTTGTGATTCCGTACGCCTGAAATTTTCAAAAAGTTTATCAGACGTGAATATTGAGAACGTACGGAGCAATTTCTGGTGCAAAATTCTCTCCATTAACTTCGGCGTTAGTCGGTCTGAAACTATTTCGGAATTATCATACAAGAATAATTTTAAAGGTTTTAGAAATCAATCAAAAAACGCACGTGGCTGGGAAAGATCCAGAAGATTCTCGATCCAAACGTATCAGACGCATCAAAGCGCGATCATCAATAGTGGGTTCAGAGTTTTCAATGTTCGAGTAAAACTCGGGTTCTCCAAACGTGGCTGGTATATACGCATGAAGTATTGGTGGTATATTTATGGTAATGTTTTCCCAATCCACGCCCTTGAAAAACGGATGAACCATCAGATTGTCGCTATTCAAACGAACACTTGGATCCGCAACCTGTAATAAGAGTTGTAACGACAACTTGTTTCAGAGGTTAAACTACCAAAATTTGTTTTAAAAGTTCTCTACCGCCATTCGGGAATCCTTCGGGGAAACTGTAATCTAATTCCTTGATTTTTCTGAGCATGTGATATTGATTCACAGCACGGAACGGAGGTTGTCCAGCCAAGCATTGAAAAATTATGCATCCGAGCCCCCAGATATCTGTTTGTGCACCGATATCGCCATCGGCCAGCATTTCCGGGCTAAGATACAAAGCAGTTCCAACAAACGTGGTACGACGTGTCCCGTTTTCTTCTTTATAAAATAAGATAAATTGATTTCCAATAATCTCAACAAACCTTCATCGTCCGAATAATTACGATGAGTGAGCGGTGGAGAAAGCGCCAATTTGTTATTGTTTGCCTGATTATCCACTGTGAAACCTTCTCGAGAAAGAACCAGTTCGTTCATGGCCTGTGCGCTGCCCAGATCAGCTATAACAATGTGGCCATCAGTTTTGATTAAAATATTCTCCGGTTTCATGTCGCGGTGAACAATTTTGTGTTCATGCAAAAATCTCAAGCCAGTCAATATTTCCGAGGCGAAAAACCTTGTCGTCGGAACATCAAATGAACCAAAATGAGATAGAGATTCACTCAAATCGCCTCCTTCGACAAGTCCCATAACAAAGTCTGAAATATATGGTGGTTTAAAGAATTTTAGGTACTACTGTAAAGCAAGGGTTTCTCAGAAAAACAAAGATCCTCAAATTTTTTTTGGTTAAGGTAGAATGAATACGTTTCCACCGAAAATGTGCATTTTCTCATTAGTTGATGATGAAATCCACTCTGAACAGGTTTGAGGTTTGAGACGGCCCTGATAATGATTTTCAGATCGAAGTCCAACTTGATTTGAAGTTTGATCTTGTTCAATTTCAGCATCAATTCATGTGAGAAAATGGAAAATTGTGGGCATAACGAACTTCTTCTTCTTGCCTTGTTTTACACTATTACCGAATTTTGACGGTTCTTTCCCTTACAGATTTGATCGTTGTCATGGAAAGACGTGTAAAGTTGGCATATAAACGGATGAGAAAGACAGGTTTGTGTTAAATATTGGAGAATGTTCTTCTCCCGAATTATCGCATCCATCTTCTGATGGCGAAGCACGTGGCTCTTCTGAATCACTTTGATAGCGAATTCAGCAGTTGACTCATTTTCCATACAACGAAACACCTTAAAAAACCTTTTAAAAAATGTTTATCTTTTTAGTTTCAAAGCCACTGACGCTGCTGTAAGCTCCCTCTCCGAGAGTGCGACTGAAAGTGAAATCTGTCGCACTACGCCGGGGGCATCCATCAGTAAATGTTTTGTCAATAAGACTCTGCGACAAAACGTGATCTGTCTCTGAAGAAGACTGCTGTAAATCCAATTTCTGAAATTAAGAATAATACTCAATATTTCAATCTTAAGCAAACCATTGTTCCATTTGTGCCATTTTTGTGACAAACATGCTTTTCTTTCTTATTAGGCGTTGAGAATTTATAAATAGTGTTTAATGGCGTTGGCGACGTTTCCATTACTGAAAAAAAGTTTTTTAGCATGTGAAAATGTATATTGTAAAAAAGAAATCATTTAAATGTATAAAATTTCAGTGTTTGGAAGACAAAGTGTTCTGCGGATTTGTAACTAGATTATCGCATGTAAAAATCATCTTAGCAAATTTTCTCTCTACAAACGTGCGCTTTTCGATAAAAGGCTGTTCGAGCTATATCTATTCATTGACGAGAGAAGTTTTTGTCGATTAGCGTTGAACAAAAGCAAGTACTTAAAAAAAGAACAGAAGGAAGAGACGCAGGCAGCTCGTGTACTGTTGACGCGTTCCGAAGAAATGACAAACAAAAAGAGAACTGAGTGAAGAACTGGCCAGCAACGTCATTCTTTTATGTGTATTAGGCGGGTTTTGCCGGATAAAATCGATTGCTGCGCGCACATTGACATTGAATAGTTTTTCGCATGCAGAACATTCACAAAAACAGGTTTCGATGATTTGAATTTTCTTTGAAACAAACACCGTTTACTTACTTTTTCTGAAAGAAGCAAAACGAAAGAATTATTGTTTTCTTCGAAATGAAATTTCAATTATTTGCTTAGGTTGAAAAAAGATAAGCATAAAAACGTAACATAAAATTCATCAGAAAAATTCACCTTTCCGTCTTTGTCTCAATATATTATATGAAGGAGTACATTTTTTCAAATTAATTTTTCCAGTGCAAAAACAGGCAGCAGAAGTTTTTAATTTTAAACTTCTTAATAGTAAAAACTGGTAACTGTTGCAGGTCTTAGCAAGAAATGCGTTTAGCGCGTAATATTTCAGTAAATGCTATAAGTGATGTACTATCGGGGCATTTGAAAGCAAATATGCTCTGCGAAAATAGAGATCTCCGCCAACTTAAAAAAGATATGCTTCTTTCAGAATTCAAATGAAAACAACTGAAATTACTTTTGCTGATGAAAAACTAGGCCCCGGAGATTCCAAACAAAAGGGTTCCACAACAGAGCGCATTTGCTTTGAAAAGCCCGGGAGTACTTTTCCAGCTGATTTATTTTTTTTGAGCTTTCAAGTTTTTTAAAATTAGTTTTCAAACTTTATTAAGTTTTATTTGCCATGTCAGTTACAACATATTAGATTACACGTTGAAAACGATAATTGCATTTTTTTACGTTTGGGAAAGTAAAAGCAATCAACAGTTAATTGTGCAATATCGGAAGAATGGTCCTTCGCATTGAGATGGATTTTTGGCTATGCATTCACGGGACTCAAATCCAATCATGTTTCCATTGTTGCACGGTTGCGAAGAAGCAAATTGCTGAAACGAAATTGTTGATGGAAGAGTATCTATTCAAAAATATAATTACTTGACAAGACCCTTGCCATAATCCCCAAACTTGTTCGTTCAAGACTGGCAAAAGTCTAGACGGAACTGATTCCACCGGGATGTTATCAACAGCAATTGGTTCATCGTAATCTTCTCCATCGATAGAAACCATTGAACGCACAGATTCACGATTTTCTGGTGCTGAAAAATTGACAATTGTCATAGCATTAGAGAAATAATAACATACTAGAAGTTTGAAGGATGACTGGACAGTTTTGCACTTGCATTAATGCTCCCAAACATTTTCTCAAATTCAAACAACGTCTTCTTCTAACTTGTCTCTCCTGGCTCTTAGTACACGGCGTCCAGTCAGACCATTCGGAGAAATATGTCTGAATAAATTTCGAAAACTGTATTATTTTTAGATCGACTACTCTAATCTCAATCATTACAGTAAATCAAATTTCAGAAGATAATTTTACAAACCTCCTCAATAGCTTCGTTATCGGTCATAAGATTTTCTGTTTTGAGTTGTTTGCCGGTTTCTTGTTGCTTTAAAATTTCGTACGTTTTGGATCCGAAGTTTCTTGGATTCTTTTTGATTTTCTTTTGAATGAGAGTTTTAACTGGTTTAGTGAATGTTTCAAAGCTAGTTTGAGGGCTGGCGGTAGTTTCTCTAATTATTGTGGTCGTGGGAATAGCTGTGGTTTCGGCTACATATTCGTCAGTTTCTTCAGAAAGTTCTTCCGTGCCTTCCTCTGAAATCAATTTCACTAGATAGCATGGCACTTTTTCACTAACCATATTCCTCTTCTCCTATCTGTTCATAGTTTTCTGACACATTTTCAACAACATCAGCGACCTCGGATTCTGGTTTTGGTGTTGTTTCCGAGATGAGGGTGATAACTCTTGGTCTCGGTTCCAGTCCTTCTGTAGCCTTCTCTCCAACTGGAGCGTTCCTTGATTCTGTCTGTCTCGAGCTAGAACTAGATGCATTTTCCCAAACATCCGTACTTTCGGATGTAATAACTTCTGGAAACAAATTGATTTTGAGAGTAAAAAATGTTTAATATTAGGGCACTCCAAAGTAAACACGCTCTATTTAGAAACTCCTCTTTTTGTGATCACCGGGGCCTAGTTTTTTCAGCCGCAGAACAAATTTCAGTTATTTTCATTCAAATTCTAGAAGAACTTTCCCCTTTTTTTAATCGGGGCTGGGCGGGAGATCACGATTACAGCAGAGCGTACTTTAAAATGCTCCGATAGTACATACTTCTAGCACCACTTGCGTCACATCCATTCTGGAAGTAGATGACACGATCACTCTCTTCCTTTGTAAACCCGGATGGTTTTGTCAGAGCTGATTCTTTGTTAGTAATGCATTCTCCGTCTTCATAAAAATACATAGCGGACTGAAAATTGTATGAATAGAATAAGTTTTATTTTAATAAGAGACCTTGCAGTCGGATTCCTGAACGCATTGAGAGACGCACGATTCAATGCTGTCTGTTAAAGTCATGTTGACAGCGTAACCAACAAGAACACTCTGATCGACACGAATAAATTGTGCTTGGTTGCATGGTTCTGGCAATTCGTCTGAAGAAGGGTCTTTAGTTTACGATATGATAAATGCAACTCACGAGATAGGCATATTTTCTCAAAGTATCGTTTTCCAATAGACATTTGCATCTGTGCTGATCCAACTGGAACAGCTTTTTCTTGGTGAATTGTGCATGAAAAGCTGGCATGATCGTAGGTGAATGCATTACACACTATTGGCCGCTTGAACTGATCCTACAATCCAAACAACATGAATTTTACATACGTAAATGAAAAATGAAACTCACTCTATTCTGTGTGCAAGTTTTCAAACAGTTTTGCTCTGAGGTGTCCTTATAAAGAATGGAATCCGCCAAATTTAGGCTAGCATTATCAATAACAAAGAATGACGTTTTGCCTTCCTCACACAAACCTTGGAACGTTTTTGTAATTACTAAGACAGCAACAAACCGTTTATACCTTCATTGACAATGCTTCTGGCGAATGTGAACGGCAAAATTATTAAAACAAAACAATAGACAATCATTTAGAATTATATCAATTCAGAATAAAAGTGTAGAATAGAACAGTACTCCGTATCTCGTCGGAAAGTCTGGTTAATCAGATAGCCCTAACTGGATTTTCCCTTTTCCCGTTCTGGGTAGAAAAGAGGTCACATTCAGATATGTGTTTTCTCTTTTTTCGTATTGTGTCTCCCGCCCATTTCTCCGGCACGCCCGTAGAAGCGTCTCTCAAGTTATCCATAGTCTTTATCCGGGAAAATTGTCCAGTTTCACTTTATCCAATCGCGAGATCTCGTCAAGAGACAAAATGTGTTAAACATTCAACTGAAGAAGATGACACAAACCGGTTTGAATTTGTTTCGGTTCTTTCTTTCAAACGTACACACGGGACACAGGAACTGCGGAATGCCTCGGAAATAGGTATGTCCGCTTCACGAAGTTAGCATCATCAACGGAAAAACTGAGATCATGAAAAACAGAAAAACAGGAGAATGAAGAATCACGTTCAGTGAGGCAGATTATAGTTAAATTGCACATCGCCAAAAAACGTTTTCCAATGGTAGATTTCTTTATTATTGAAGCTTATCAAGACGTCATTTAAGTTCGGAGAACGAAATAGTGAAACTACAGTGTATGAATACAGTCAATTTGAAAACAAATGCCAATTTTGCAATCCTTTTCGGTTGTAATCATTGCAAAAATGTATACTGAAACTGAGAATTTTAACTATAAAAATCTGCGTTATTTGACTAATTGAGCCTATTTTATTTTATTTGAGAAAGCTGGTTTTCAAACGTCCGTATGATTTTGAAGAAAACTAGCATAAGTCTCCGACTCATTCAGATCACAGAACATCGCACAGTTGCTTTTGAGGTTTCTCAGTGGATGCATTTTTTTGCTTTTTTTTGTCGCTGGACAGGTTGTCGATGTGAAAAATGTAAAAACAAAACATACACTGAGTGGCCCCATTAGGTTAATAACATTCAATTGTTTTGCCAATCGAGAAGAGTTGCTGCGAACCAGTGTACAGCAATTAATTGTCTGAAAAATAAATATGAATGTGTTAAATAAGAACTGCCCTAGTTAATGTTTCTATTGAAAAAGTAATTTACACTAATATTAATAAAATTATGTTAACAAACATGACTTTTTAATATGGCGTTTAGGGCAAAGTTACGGTTGTCTGAAAGTTTGTTCAAGCATCTGTTCTTAAAAAATATGTTTCCATCACAACTATTTTTTTCAAACATAAAAAGTGGTGACAGAATTATAGAAAAATAAACGAACAGGCAGGCAGAACATCGAAGACTTGAATGAACAAGAAGGATATTTGTATGAATTAATGATTTTCATGATAATGTATAATACAGTTACTCACGACGGGCTCTTTGCTGCAAAAGTTTAGCGCGATCTTGTCCTTCCAACATGTTCCCGTTATCTGGACACTCTCTTTCGACTATACATAAGTATTCCTGTGGTTGCTCCGCGGTATAGGCTGAGTAATTCGAATTAATCGGAACCACCTGCAATTTTTTTTTAAATTTTTTTGATTTTTATAGTACATTGAAAACATGTGTCTTATGGCGTTTGGCAAGTGAACCTAGAATTTTGAATCTTGGGCGCGTTGCGCGGGCCGAGCTAACCTCAGTAAACGTCGGCAACTTCTCAGCGGAACTTCAGAAACTTTCACCTAACTTCTGCTCAATAGCTGCTGGTGTTCTGAGCAAAAGTTGCTGTAGTTCTGCGTAGTAGTTGCTATTGCCGAAATGTTTGTGCAGAAGTTTTTCATTTTTCGGTAGATCCCCTTGGAGCTCCTTTAAGTCCAACTTTATTTTTCACCTATCTTTGATTTTTTTTTGAAACCAAGTTGCAAGGAATTAGCTGGTAGAGTCCGTTTGATTGACCACAGTGCAACTTTTTTGAGAAAAATTGACTTTTTCGTAAATTGTTGTGAAAATTTCACTCTTTTGAAGTATGGGTTTCTAAGCATGAAATTTGTGTTCCTCGACCCGAAACTCCTTAACTTCTCCTGTACTTGTGAGCTTTTAATATCTCACCTGGACAATCTTCCACCCGTCAGTCATTGCTGAGACCACAGAAGCCAGCTCCTCTTCGTGGCACTGAAGAACGCGATACACAAACTTATTATTTTGAAACGTTTTAAGCTCGTTTTCTCTGTCTTGCATACGATCCATAATCATTTGACTCAGTGTCGGCAAGTTGTAAAAATCAGCTTCGACGAGTATGCCTTCCTCCGAAACACCCGGATCCATGATAAGTTTTCCGTGTCGCAGGTAGTTGAGAATTGGCGAGAAGAAATTCGGGTCTCTATCAATGAGATAGGCTCCGGTCTCGTCCTGAGAGAAGTAAATGAGATTTTGGTAGAAGGAAATACTTTATGATGCTATTGAAGAAAAACATTTTATAATGCTTTCGAAAAACTTCTGAACTGAGCAGAAAACAAACGTTATAATTTTTGTACCGAAACAAACCTTGTCACTGGGTAGCCCCTGTTCTTCTTGACACAAGCGATACAGGAATGATCCCGGTTCACGCATGAGTGTAGATTTTGTGGTTTGAAAGACCTAAAAAAAACACACTCAATTTTTGCTTTTCTGCCCCATAGTGTACAATTTTCTCCCTACGTGTACTTGGAGCTCTTAAAAAAGGCTATAAAATGTACATATAGAGCGAGCAATTAGACAATATCACAAAAAAAACTGCCGAAAAATTGCTCTTATCTGAGAAAAAGTACTGATTTTGGATCGAGAAAAGGTGAACACCCAAGATACTTATGGAATCCTCCGATATCTGTCAGACCATCAGATATATACAGTGCGCGAAATAAATCTAGGAGCCTCTAAATTTTGAACGTTCTGACAAAACGAAAAGAGATATAAAAAATCTGTGAATGCCATTTGATTTGGCATACAAAATAACCCCCAAAGCCAATTTGGGTCTATCCAAAAACGTTTCCTGCTCACACACCATCAAAAAAACGTTTATTCGGCCGGGAAATAAGTTTAGGTCTCCACATGAAAAAGTACGAAAATGGTCAAATCATGGGCCAAATTGTTATCAGTTTTATGTAAAATAACTAAAAATTGAGTTTTGACATCATCTGGACATATCTGTACTATTGGAGACTTTACTTCACAGTGACCAGCTCGTAGAACCCCAAGG
This sequence comes from Caenorhabditis sp. 36 PRJEB53466, assembly GCA_946814055.1. NCBI lineage: Eukaryota > Metazoa > Nematoda > Chromadorea > Rhabditida > Rhabditidae > Caenorhabditis > Caenorhabditis sp. 36 PRJEB53466. The sequence continues at coordinate 278,069 of CAMPFS010000006.1, read as the reverse complement.
AAGTACCTTTTATTCTAAGACTCCGAAGACTCTAAGACTCCAGACGCCAAAACTGTTTTGCTTATTATCAATGTTATTGACGATATTTTGTCCGAGTCTGGTGAGAAACGAAGAACTTTCAACAAAGTTATGCTCGTTGAAAGTCGATTTGCATTAGAATTCACTGTTTTTGCACCAACTAAGAAAATGGGGTTTACAAAACAAAATTCCAGTAATTGCCAGATAGCCGGATGATGTCTAAATGCTTTTTCTGTAGTTTCAACAATTCTGCAATTCGTTTTGAATCTCAAATGGCCAGTTTTCTAAAAAAGTTTATAATTTTTGAGGGGGTCCTAAACTCATTTCCCGGCCGAAAAAACGATTTTTTGATGGTGTGCGAGTGCGAAATTTTTTTCATATAAGCCCAAATTAGCTCCAGGGTTATTTCGTATTCCAAATCGAATGATATTTACAGATTTTCGAAATCTCTTCTCGTTTCGACAGATCGTTCAAACATTAGGGAGGTCCTAAACTTATTTCCCACACTGTATGAGACTCCGAAACATGAATGGAGGCAGACAATAGCTAAAAGAGATGTTTACCTTGCCTCCGACATTTAAGCGAACCCAACTAGAATTCTGAGTGTAATTCGTTCCATTTGTTTTGGTCGGCAATCCGTTTCTATTGGAAGAATCATCCGACACTGTCAAGGTTCGGATGGCTTGAATTGTGTCGTGGAATGTGTACCGAACATCGGCCTCATCAATGGCAGAAGCAGTTGACGTAGCACAAGACGAGCTCATTTCCGTATCAGACGATTGTCGCGGTGAAGCTGGAAACCCAGCGAAAAATTTGAGGAAAAACGATAAAATAAGAATCGTAGATATAGTTATGTCTAAGCACATGTATGATAATCACTAGCTTCTCAGTAAGGACTACTGGGAATGGCAATCGTTTAATAACCAGAAAAAGTTGAAAACATACTCGAATTTAATAATACAACTTCACGGGAATCCATGATTTCTGAACTCAACGCAACTGCAGTTCTGAAATTGAAATTTGGAAGTTTTAGTTCGGGTGGTGTTTAACATTATTGATTTTCCCACGAGGACGGCACAAACTTAAAAAAAAGTAATGAACGTGCGAATTCATAATTTTCTTTATTTTTCTCTTATGACAAAATACCCTCCTTGCAGGATATTATATATCAATTACAAAAAGGTTGATTTTGTTTTGACTACTTAACGCCACTCTTTTGAGAAATGGTCATTCACTGCTGATGACAGAACTAGTCCACGGCCGCAAGAGCTTCTGGTTTGGCCCAACACTACAAGTGAGAGACAAAGATTAGTACAGGCTTGTGGTAGAGATGACTGAGAAAACAAAAGATTCTGCACGCAGAAATAAAAGAAAATAGTTGATTAATCAAGTATTTTGGTTCAAAAGCGACAAATTTGAAAAACAAAAAAGATTTCCGGGGTTCGATTGATAACTTCTTCAAATCCTTATGGGGAAACCTGTGTTTTCTATTCCTATTAATTTCACAAAACGTCGAAGCAGATTTATTCCAATACAACTGGGATAGTAGGGAAACATACTTCTGGGCAAGATAACACATTAAAAAAATTGAAAATATTAATAAAAAGAGAAAGTTAATCGATCGATGTATTCTGAGGCTGTTCCCACATTTGGGTTACCGATATCAGTTGGGTGAAAACGAGAGATAAAGGCGTTTTGAATGCAGTTTTGACTTTTTGCTGCCGTTGACAAGTTAATATCTGCTTGAAGGCTCTTCTGAAATCACGAGAAAATCGCGAATATATTAAAGGATTTAGCATTGAATTGAGGTGACCGGCCCATGTCACAATTGTGAAAATAGCTTCTTTGTTTGAAAAGCACTGAAAGAAACACATATTAAATTTCTACAAAACTATCTTACGTCTTCACAAAAAGCTGTAAATGGTGAATAAGCAAAGAACGGTGTCCAACACAATATAAACGCGCCTACAACTATGGAAAGTGTTCGAGCAGCTCGCTGTTCATGAACATAACGCATCATTTGCCGAGATTTTTCTCGGACATTCAACTTTCGACGGTTTGCTGTGGGAGAAGACAGTTGAGCATCGGAAAAAGAAGCAGATAATCTATCCGCCTGCAATGGTTAAGATTTTTCAATAAATCAAGAAGCATTTAAAAACTGACCTGTTCAATTTGTAACATTGTTTTTGAATTGGAACAGTTCACGCTGAGGGTTGCGTTGCGCCCGCGGAATTGTCTTGGCGTTCGGTCAGAACAAGCTCCAGAGTTCCGCAGTAGCGGTTGCCGAATATTATTATTACTGTTATCTCTGCGGTCGTTCAGAGACTTACATGAAACCTTTAAAAAAGTGAGTTTTTTTTTACTTTTCTAGTTGATTGTTTTCTGTCTAATAACTTAGTTATTCACCTGCTTCAACAACAATCGTGTTGATTCTTGAGCATGTAAACGACCTGTTCGCAAACTCGAACTCGATTGTTTTCCTCTGCCAAAGTGTATTCGCAAAGTGGGTTCATTTTCACTGGACAAGATACTTTCCGTTTCTGTATTTGACTTTTTCCCGTTTTTCTTTTTAATCTTCAAATTATCATTTGAAGTTTTTGTTTTTCAAGTCAAGACTAACGGTTTTGATTCCCATCCTCAATCCTTTAGAGTGCCGCGTGGCTATTAAATACACTTTGCCGTACGCAAAAAGTATGAGGCAAAGTGGAATGTAGAATGAAACTAATGACGAGAAACTCACATACATTTTACTGTCTGTGAATAGACATTGTGACTGAAATTCCCATGTTGATTCTGTTACAAATTCAAACTCACGTGATCTTCATACAAATGAGGTGAGCTTGTTCGCCACCAGATAATAGCCGGAAAGGAAAGAATAGCCGATAGAACCCAAACACAAAAAATTGCCATAAGTATTCGACGTTTGGATACTTTATCTCTATAGCCTATTGGGTCTTTACCAGCCATGTACCTATAACAAAGTGGGTGTTCAAAAATAAATCATTAATACGTATACCTATCTAAGCTGATGACACATAAATTCCATATAGATGATGTGGACGCCAGTATATCCATCGCATGAAAAACATCGCACATTGGCAATCCGAAGAGCCATGAATGGTTAGCCATTTCAAACAGCGAATTCATTGGCATCACAATAACTCCAACAATAAGATCAGCTATAGCAAGTGAGATAATAAGGAATCTGAAGAATCATTGTTCGTTCATAATAATTGTTATTATGTCTGACCCTGTCGGGTTTCTTAGATACTTCTTCGTACAAACAGCAATGACAACCAGGCAATTTCCAGCTATTGTGAGCATGCAAATTGAAAACAAAACTACCGCCAGAACTGGGTGACGCCAAATTATTGTTTGACTCTCTTCTGTTTTGGTATCAGTTTCGGTTGCAAGTGATTTATCAGTGAAATTAGAAGAGTAGTCTTGATCAGACCCGTAAGCCAGCATTTTATACTCGAGAATGCCTGTAAGACAACAGTTTTTTTAAAGGGAAACTTCTTTACTCTACGAAAAAGTTTAAGAATCAATCCTACTGTAATCACTGACGGAAGAGAATCTACTGTGGTTTAGCTGCCAAAAATGTCCTCCGCAAAAAAAGATGGAAGAAACGAAAAATGTGTCACAGGCCTCATTTTTCGTAGAATATTTTTAGCAAACAGCCAAATTTAATTTGGCCGGCTTATCCAATTTTGAACTTTGAAATTCGAAGAAGTCCCAGCGCAAGATGGAAAAAAACTGCCTAGACTTTTTCCCAAATTGTTCTTTTATAAAAAAGAAAAACCGGTGGTCTGACCATCGTTTTCCAACTAATCAAAATAACCCTTGTTCGTGTGTATCGAGAACAATCCCAATTCCTTCTTTCGGACGTATTCGAGCTAGATGTAATCAAAGAGAGTAGGCGGGGTCTTGTCGGAAAAAAGAGCATTCGAAGATTTACCCAGATGGCGATTAAGCTAACGAAATGAAAGGCCCAGGAAAAAAACATGATGAAATGGGTTTAGGGGTTTTGTTGAAAAAATAACAAAGGTTAGTTGTATCAATAGAACTCGAATCCTTTTCTGAATATGTATTTTTCAGCATAGAATTAAAAAAAAACTAATTGTAATAAAAATGAATGGTTATTTTCATATGCTCAGTCAGTCAATACATGAAGGTCTTTTTTTTAAGTCGAAGTGGTGTTACAAGAGCTTCAAGGTTTGACTTCAGGTTCAGATTCTCAATTGAAAATTTTGAGGACAAGATAGAAATTCAATGCTCATTAGTATCTTGGAAATCAGATCCTAAAAAACAACCTATGCACAGAACAGCTTCTCAAACAGTATTGGTTCTAGCTTATTTATTTGACGGAATGAAACTCTTCAAAGACCGCCTCCAGTATCGTTTTCAAACTTTTCTGTTCCAATTTGTCAAAGAACGAATTCATAAAGAATGAGAAGCTGAATGGATCTACAAAGGTTTGCTTGTCTAAAACACACTACTGCAGAGAAGATATCCACGTTTTTCAACCAAGAGGTGGTAAAAAACCAGCAAGAGAACAATTAATGTAAAGTAGTCTCTTAATGCATACTACCACATTTTGTGCAATGATGCGGAAATTTTTTGAAAGCTCCATTTAATGCGTTATCTAAAAAGTTTTTGTTGTTTCCCAACAGGAAAATGCAGGGAATGTAGGTGGGTGTAACTTGAGCTGCACATATGTACTTCGAAAAAGGTTATGTTAGAAAGAAAATGCAACCGCACAGAAAATTCCTAATCTCTTAATTTTTTTGTACAGTTACTATATTGTTTAGCGGAATGCAGATTCCACGGATCTCTGATCAGCAATTTGAAATCAGTGTTCTTTGAAAGGTTATGCTCGTTTCTTGACATCTTCGCTCTCTGTGAATTAGCCATTTTTTTCATCCCCCCATGAAGTTGCCATTCCCCCTAAAATCTTTGCCCCCTGTGAGCGAAAAAGATTGTCCTTTCTCAAGTTGCCTCTTTTCCCCTTAGAATTTGTGCCCCTCTGAAGTTTCTTTTCTTTCTCTTAAAATCTTTACCCCTGTGATTAACAAAGTTGCCTCTTAAGAATAAGGAAAATTGTCCCCTCTGATCTTCCAATTAGTTGCCCCCTCTGAGACAGTTGCCCCTATTTAGTCAAACAAAAATCAACTGAAACTGGTTTCGTGTCTGCAAAATCAAGACCGGGAGATCAGAAAAAGAAGGGTTTCACAACAGAGCGTATTCACCTTGTAACGCCCCGATAGTATATCACCTTCCTTATATATAAAACAATGGAAACACGTTTGAGCAATGTTTGACCACATTTCAAAAAATTAAACAGTCGGAATAAGTTGAAACAATAAAACGAATTTTTCTCAAGAACGTTCAACCAGCGGACCAAAATGTGCCGTTAAAACACGAAAAACGAAGCCTTAAAACGTTTTTGTGACACATGCGACACAATAAGATTTAACATTAGCTTGCTGAAAACGTCTTGAACTTACTATTTTGATTTTTCAAAGCAATGCGCACATTACCGTACGACAATGGAACTTCAATTTCAGAACTTTAAACAAAAACTTGCGTATTCCATTTTCAGAATACTAAGAAGAAAAACATTTTCTGAACATGGAAAAAGCATGTACAAAGAGTAAGCATCCGCACTAATGGACCTTTCATAAAGTAACAAAAAGCAAAAAGGTTGGCCAATGTTGACGTGATATCCTTTTGTCTCCGATAAACTTTTCTGCATGATTAGCTTGACATTGACTTAGAGTATAAAAATTTATTAATATTAGAAATTCATTTCTGATTCCTTTATCGTTTGACAGTATATGTATACTATTGATTTGCAATTTCCCGCATTAAACAGGCAAAAAAACGCTTGAAAATGGAACGAGAAACTGAAAAATATTCCTGTAGTTATTATTTTTTGTCTCGTCAAACAATTAAAAAACATTTTACATGTTGCTGGAAATTGTCTTTCCATCTTCTTTCAGAATAGCTGAAATGACATAACTAAGCTAATGAAGACATTACAAACTCAAGTAATTTATTAACGTTGAAAAAACGAGAACAGTGGCAACTTTGGAATCCAGAAAAATCCACTTGTTTTATAAGGCTGTTCTTCTTCTTTGTCAAAACAGTTGTAGACTTCACCCATAATCTGGAGTATACCTAAATAAAATAATACGACTGCTTTTGAAAAAAATAAATATTACTGGTTGCTCGCTCAAAAATGTATATGTAAATTGTAACGGCGTTCATGAATGGCTTCTAATATATCTTGCAAGATCAACTCAGTGTTCACTCCAGTTTTTGAGCTGAAAACGGAGAAAAATTCACCACAATCCTTTTTTACATTAAGAAGCTTGTTTCAAAGCATGATAATCCTTCTTTCTCTGCAAAGTAGTTGACTTTCTGCCAATTGACTAGGTGTTTTTTCACGTCAGCTTTCGTTCCAACCAAAATTATACAAGAGATCGGAGGAACATTTCCTTGCACATGAGAAAGCCTATTTTTCAGATTGTTATACGATTAAACAGTATCAATCGCATAAAATAGTAGAACAGCGTCTGCGTCACGTGAATCTTGTGTTGTGCCACCTTCTGTAAATTTTTTTCAAATCTGAAAATTATTTTTTGACTATTAAAAATAGTAACTAACTTGTTTCAATAAGTACAATTACTGTTTTTTGTTCAAACACTGTTTGGTGTATACAGGTGAAATGCGGTTTAGCAATTATACAGTTGCGCCAATTCTAGACAAATCCCGAACAGATATTTGGGAATTTTTGTTTAGATTTGCCGAGAACTTGTCTAGAATTAGCGCAATTGTATAATTGCTAAACCGCATTTCACCTGCGTAGTTTCTCTCCGATTTTCTGCTCACTCCAAGCATTAATGCACACACGGTTTATGAAAGCTGATTTTCCAGCGTTTTGCTCGCCAGCAATCAATATTTTGCGTCTTGATTTGGATTCCTTAATAAACATGCGTATTTGAACATCTTCTGGTTTCACACATGGGAATGTCATTTGAGGAAAACTCTACGAGTACTTTGGGTTGTGTATGCAAATCCATTAAACACAAAGTTTAAAAATAAAATGAATAGTGCCCCAACAGACAAAATTAGTGATAAAACAATTCTTACCAAGCTGAGTTGACATTTAATTTGTCCAATAGTTTATTGTACGTCAACATATGCTATTCAAGTAAAATAAGATGTCAAGTTGGTTACGTTTTTTTAAAAATAAAATAGTGGAATAAATGATAGAATTATGAATGGTTACAAGTGTGTCTGAATAATTATTAAGGCATTTTTATCAGTAAGTTGAGAACAAATTAATAAAGATTGTGAAAGTAAGTGAAGCAATCGAGTATCCAAAGGCCGAGTTACAGTAATCTCGATCATTACAGAAGCAGTAATACCACCTTTAATTAATTTTTTTTTATTGAAGAGTCAAATGTTAATATGGCATTTTTCACCTTTTCACTGGAGCTGATCCATCTTGGTATGGAAAACAGATTTTTCCTTGTACATAACTGAGATTGGTTGGGTTCACTTGTATTTGAGTTTGATAAAAACAGTCACTTTTATAAGTGACATAATTAATCCCTGGTGACATTGGGTCGATTATTTTTACACAGTACTAAAAAAAAATGTTTTAAAAGAAGTTTACAGAAAAAAATTCACTTGAGTCGTCTCGCATTGGTTGTTTCGGTTGTCGCACGTCGCTGCAGTTGAATATCTAAATGAATATACAGTTCTGACAAGCAAACCTACGGTTTGCTGAGCTCTGCTCCCACCCGCGATTTGATTTTAAAATCAACATAGATATTTTTTTACCTTAGGGGATATTCGCCGTGCCATCCGTTGCATTGGTAGCATTTCAGGGAATTTGATTCTAAATTGAAAACAATGTTAATATCAAAATTAAACTACCAAACCTGGTACCATCAAAAAGAAAAAAACAGACATCAGTAGAAACATCATTGTAAATAATCTCAGGAAACAAGGACACAATTCAGGGAGAAAGGGAGATGATGAGCTAATGAGTATAAGCTTTTAGTTCTGGCTGCTCTCTTTGTTTCCGGACTTAACAATAGAATTCAGAAATATGAAACGTATTGTTGTGGAGGCCTCACATGTTGCTGTGGGAGATGGTCAACGCTCGTTTAGAACGTCTCCAAGGTAATAAAAGCACAACAATCAAGTTCAGAATGTTTCAGGATGGTCAGGATCTTTGAAGAGTGAATGAAACCTTTTTCCAGAATTCTATGGGAGTCTTCATTGTCTTCAACTGAAAATAATAAACGTGCACTTTTCCCTATTTTTCTTGTTATTGATTCAAATTTTCCGAATTCTTAGGTTGTTTGTTTCTGTGGCACTCATTCAAAACGCATGTAAGTTTCCTCAAAGAAAATCATCGTACTGACATTAGCTTCGTTTACAAATGAATTCTTTGAATTAGGTACTAACGAGCACGTCGTCAACTTTGTCTTGACCAAATTTCTCAAGTGTGATTAATAAAGCACACTTTTCTGTGTAAAAAGTTTTCCTATCTTTCATGCTTGTCCATCAAAGTTAAATCTTTTTTCAGCAAGCTTGCTAACTTTTCTGCTTCTGAAAAACATTGAGAGTCAACAACGTTGTTTGCATTATGCATAGCGTTTTTTTTTAGAATTTGAGGAGAACTCCATGCTATTTTCCGAAATTTTCTTGAGATTCGGATATTGTTAAAGCACATTTGTTACAACAAAAACCTCACTTTCAGACAATAATAATTGATTGATCCGGTTCAAATGTAACGCAACTTGTTAATTTGGAACTAGACTTTTTTCAAATGTAGTTCTTTCTTACACCCAGTACATTTGAAAATTGAATTATCAAACACAGAGTCCACTCCCACAAAAAAAAGAGCAGATGAACCTTGCATGAGTTTGCGAAAACTTTGAAACTCAATTTTGACTTGAGCGTTTTTTTATCAGATTTATGTAATGATGATAAGATATTGTGTGAAAAAGAGCGCATTTTTTGTATTACGCAAAAATCATTTTTAATGAGAGATCCTCTCGACGGAAAGAAAGGAGATCCTGTTTTTGTTGTTGTCGGTCATCTAATTGATACTCGAAAAATATTTTATTCTGGATTTATTCCATAAAAAAATGATTACTCACAACAGATTACTGGTAATCTCTCACATATCCAAGCATGCTTCAAATGTTGAAAGGAAATTTGAAATTAAACAGAACTGATTCACACAATTTTCCATATTTGAAACTACTTCAAACTGATTGGTCCAATCAGTTTGTTTATTATCACTTTAGTGTTGATTAGCTGATGATATAAACCAACTAATCAATTTCTTTTTGAAAAAAAAATGCTAAAATCACTAACGAAAGAAACATTTTTGAACTATGGGGCGGATAACAAATGTTCGCTTCAAACTAAAGTTTTCTCTTGTGATTAGAAAAGTTTGCTAATTTTTCAAAATGTTCGTCAAGAATTTTCTTCCGCTGGGTATTTGGAACTATTTGTGTTCATTCAAGAAAACAACTGCTTTGAGATTTCCTCTCTGCAGGTCTGTGTCGTAATTCGGTGTTTTTACTTTAGCCGTGCGAGTGTTTTGCTCACGTTTACCTCTTCATCCAGACAAGTTATGAATGTAGGAGAATGGTCACTTGGAGGAAATTGAACAAAATTCTGTCAAGAATTGAGGTTTCGTTTCAATAACAGTTTTACTTCAAAACTGCCGTCTCTGTAACTGATCCCACAGCACATAGAATTCTTAAGACATAATCATGTATAGTGAAATGCATATAATGCACTGTACATATATTAAGCTGCCTAGATTTTTAAAGTATTTTTCTTCACGCCATGAAGGGATGTTTTCATCACTGTGATCAAGTATTAACATATAGGAATGAGTAGGAATGCCCTCAGATCTCGTTGTACTACTGCCTTCTGTTCTTCATTCATTCTTCTTCTTGCATTCGTACTCAAGTTAAAAAATAAAAATTTTAAACAGCAGATGGGATCTAAGCAACTGATTTGTATTTTTATGTATCTTCAATACTTTGTTTACCACTCGGATATATTGTGTATTTTTATAAATAGCGAAAACATAATGTTTTTGAATGGATATCCCAAGAAAAATGTCCATCTGGAAAAGGAAATAGGTGGCAGTTGAAAGAAGAATTCTGTCAAAACAAAGTCATAGAAATTTTTATTTCTTGTGTGATGCTCGACTAGTTTGGCTCAATCGTATTTGGTTCTCTTATCCACCATCGTCTTCTCTCATTTTTTTATTGTGGAATCCAACATTTTTTAATGGAAACTATTCAAATTGGATAAAAAAGTTAGCCGCAAGGCTTTCAACAAAGGCCCGCTGAGAACATTAATATATATTTTAACATCATCAAGAGAAATTATTCTCTTTTTTTCACAATTTCTATCTTCTATTTCGTTCTTTTTCAGTTCAGTAGATGCAGCACTAGTTCTTGTAAATTTATTTTCATACAGTCTCTTTTCTTCTCTTCTTCTTTCAGTCTTTCTCATTGCTTCTAAAAACTATTATGGTTCAGATAAAATGGGATCAATTAATGAAACATGTGACACTTATGTGGAAATATTCAAAAAAATAAATTATTATTTCCGGGATGATCAAGTTATAAACGGCACCGAATTTTCTCCAAAAGAGGTATTCTATAAATTTTGACTAAAATTGTTCGATTTAGTTTGGTTACATCATCACCTTTGCGTACATGGTAATAATTCTGTTTGGAGCGATAGGAAATCTCTTAACTATCACAGTGGTGATTTTGAATCCAGCAATGCGGACAACTCGCAACTTTTTTATTTTGAATCTGGCTCTGTCGGATTTTTTTGTAAGTCCAATCAAACTTGCGTTAACAGGATCATTGATGTTATTTGGGTGTGCATTGTAACAGCACCAACCACGTTGTATACAGTGTTGTATATGTTTTGGCCGTTTAGTCGGACTTTATGCAAAATTGCCGGATCTCTTCAAGGTTTCAACATTTTTTTGTCAACATTTTCGATAGCTTCAATTGCTGTAGACAGGTAATAACTCTACATTTTTTCAAAATAATACAGAAGAGATTGGAACAGATATGTGCTCATCATATTTCCGACTAAAAGGGAACGGCAGCAAAATCTGTCATTTTGTTTTTTCATAATGATCTGGATCACATCACTGGTTTTGGCGGTGCCACTTCTACAGGCATCTGATTTGACTCCTGTGTTTGTTGAGCCAACATGTAACCTCGCGCTATATATCTGTCACGAACAAAACGAAATTTGGGAAAAGGTAGTTTGAACGAACCAGTTATTGAACCTTATTTTCTTCTCCAAAACACAAAAATTTAATACTTTGACAAACTGACAACATTATAAGTCAATGTTTCATAATTCGTGAATATCAATAAGGAAAACTGCTCAATATGTTTCTGATTTATCTGTAATTTTGTATGTGGATATCGCTTTATTATAAAACCGCTAATGGGAGATGGATTCATTGCTGTCCGAGTGCGCTCGCAGTGAAAAAATCCAGATAAATCAGAAAAGTTAATATCAAGCGAACACTGTCAGGAAATTGCTTGCAAAAAGTTAGTCCTGGTAGCCAAGTACGAGCTTTTTAGCTTCATTGGATCTCGATTCGTTACAATTGGTTGAAAGAAAACATAAAATATTTTACGTTAAATCTCGCGGATAATTCTATAATCGAGTTTACTCGTACCAAATCCCAGGACCAACGTTTTGGAAAGAATCGTCTGGGAATGTCTGTTTCATTGACTGTTTTTATGTTTTTCGAGAATGAGTCAATTTTGTACTAAATTTTTTCTCTACGTTTTGCATTTGGTAAAAAATTGCAATTTAAAATTTATATTCTACGAATCAAAAAACCTCTCCAATCATGGCTCGACGCGCGAGTCCATTTGGAGCAGCAATGCGCCCATCTCTTATTAGTAATTTTGTAAAAAGAAGTTCATGGAGTATTCACACAAAACCTGCAGGTCAGTTGTATCTTGGGCGCTTCCAAGCCATTGAACATGTTTTTGACAAGCTACAAAAATCAAGACTTGAGTTATCCATCTAAAAAATTGCAGATGATTATATCTAAAGCAACATATACTCTCTCAGTGCTTGTTACACAGTACGCGTTCCCATTGTGCTCACTTGTTTTTGCATATTCTCGAATTGCACACAGAATGAAATTGAGGTTTGCAACTAGAAATCAAAATGTGTCTTCACATCCCAATACAAGCCAGAGAAGGAGGTGCGAGTTCAAATTTACGGGTTTTTCTATGAATTCATGTTAAGGTCAGTAGTCGAGCGTCAGAGACGAACACATCTTCTTCTTGTTTGCGTTGTTGCAGTCTTTGCTGTTGCTTGGCTTCCGTTGAACGTTTTTCACATAGTAAGTTTGGTTTGATGATAATTCAATCAATTTATTTTAGTTTAACACATTCGAGTTAGTGAACAGTTTCTCGGTGACCACATTCAGCATTTGCCATTGTCTTGCAATGTGTTCTGCTTGTTTGAATCCATTGATATATGCTTTCTTCAATCATAATTTTCGGACAGAATTCATTTATTTGTTCGATCGAGTTGGATTGAGGTTGCTCTTTAAGAGACAGATTTAAGAAATAATATTGGTTTTTTAAGATCTCTCCGGATATTAATCTTTGGAGAGCAGGAATCGTTCAAAAAGAGTCTGAAGACTGAGTTCCGAAGTCGTGGATGTAAAACAGCCACTACAGAGCCGACCAGCTTTCAGAGAATGAATGAAAGTATAATTCTAAGTACGGCAGAACATGATGAGCAATTGTGAAGTAGTTTAACATTAATAAAAAAATAATCGACTTTGCATGATGCTCTTTTTCTTTCAACGGTCCATTCAAAAAACGCGATCTGGCTTGAAAGCAGTTTTTTTAGGCTGGGATGAACACAATTTTTATTCTGAACAAACAAACATTTGAAGAGATCTTATGTCATAAATAAAACCGCCAACGCGAAAAGCAATCGTCAAAAGGCTACAAGATCCATGATGATCAGCTTTCAAGTGCATGGCTATAAAAATGCAAAAATCTTTTGCTTTCTAAGATAGTTCGAAAACGTCTTACGCAACAAATGCAGATGTTTTCATTGTTTTTAATTGTAATAATTAATGTGATGTTTGAGCAGAAAAATGTCCATGGTAAGCAGTATTGAAGTGTTCCATTTGCTTTAAAAAAATGTTTTTAGGTTGTGTAACGCGATGCAAAACAATACAAATTACTGGGAATCTGGTTCCAACCCAGTACAATCGTTGTCTTTGTTTCAATTTTTTAAAGAACGATCTGGAGTCAAGCAGGATCAACGTAAAATGTTCCCCAAATTACAGGTACTTACAAAAATTGAAAATTTTCTGAGATCATATATTTTTTAGATCACTAAAATTTCGAGATAAAGAAACTGGAGTTATTGTTCTTCACAAAGCTGTTGTTGCTGCTTGCATTGGACTGAGTAACATAAAAATTTGTTGATAGTTTTTGGTTTTGTTCTAAAATTATAAGCTTAAGAAAATTTGGAACTCGAAACAAAAATCGGGAACAAAAATGAAAATTAGAGGCTCACATTTAAAATTGAAGGTCGAGTATCTGTTACTATATTCTCATTGTTTTTATTACTTTTAGACACACACTTTGACAAGTTCTCTGCAAGCATTGATCAACTTTTTTGTACGACTCTTTTTAAGACATATATACTTTGAGAAAGAGGCTTCTTCCGAAAAATTCTGTATTTCAGTGCAAAATAGTAAAAATTTCGACCTCCTCCTGCTCCTCGAAGTGTATCAGTCTTAGTTCGGAATTAGATACTATCAGGGCATTTCAATGTTAATGCGCACTGTTGAGAAACCGCGTTATTTTGCAGCCACAAAACTAGCCATTTGATTTCTGGAAGAATTTTCGCTGTTTTTAACTGTCGTCGGTCACAATTGCAACAGAGCGCATTTAATTTGCCCAATGCCTCGATAGTGTCCACACGCTCTTAGCGGAAATAGATTATTCCATCTTTTGGAGCATTTTTGTGTTGAGACCAAATTTCGGTTAAATACTATAGAAACCCCCATTATATACAAGAATGACCGCCCGCAGTCAAACTACGGATGATTAAAAAACGAGAACGTTTAGCAATACTCCTTTTACAAATAATTATGTTCTTAAAGGGCAAGGAAATGTTTAGAAAGAATGAGGGTGGTACATTGAAGAATGGAAAACATTTTTCCAGATACCTCCAGATTTGGTTACTGAGCACTGGTGTTTCGTGTGGAAAACCAGTAGTAGAATTGTTAATATTTATCTTAAACAGTTCAAAACTATCAGACATGTGATTAACTTTTGCAAGAATCAGCTCATAAGCAATACCACATACATGAGTCAAAAGCCGAATCTGAAGATCTCGAAATATTCACCATACTTTGAAGTACTATCCTCATTGTTTTTTGTTTTTCTGAATGTTCTCAAACAAAAACATTTATTCCTGATTTTTCGGGTTATTGCATTTTCGTGATTCGTAAAAAATTGAGCAACGGTGAAAAGAAACAATTTTGTTAGATAAGCTAAATTTAATTTTTATCTAAGGTCCTCTAACAGAAGAGGTATTCTTAGTAAATAGTTTTTATTCAGACAGCCGAAAATACGTAAATCAATCTGATTTCGACATAGAGGAACAATTGTTTCTAACAAGCAGGTAAGCCTACGTGTAAATTTGTTGCTAACAAATTCAGTTTAAAAGGAATTTCCACGTTAATACTGAAACTGCAAATTTCAAATTGTTCGGTACTCCCCAGAAAAATTCATGGATAGATGATTTTCGAAGCAACATAATGCAACTCTACCGGAAGCCTGATGGACATTTGCGTTTTGGTTAGCTTTTCATTCATCAATTCTTATTAATAAACTTTTTTATGGCTTTTTAATAAAAGTAAACAAGAAGTGTAAATTGAAGGAAAGAAAAATATGAGGAAGCAGCGACAAATAAAAACAAGTCAACAGTGATTTATAACAAAAAATTAACCTAAGAGTAGTACGGAGTGTACCTTATCTCATTAGAAGCTCGACACAAAACGCAAGAGAAAAGTATTGCCAACATTTCTATAGCAAGAAGACAGAATGCTACTACAACAATAGATTCGCCCCACGACTGAACCATGTGTGATATTTGATCAAAACAATTCTCGGGGTGCTGAAAAAAATCAGACATAAAATGTAAATGAAACAGTATTGTTTCTTTTTCATTTTTATGAGTTTTTTATTACTTTGCAAAACACTCACTGCAATAGGTTTTGTACCACAAAGTCCATCCTCAATGTAAATATTTTGAGTTTGTACAGTGGCTCCACAGCATCGGAAGACATCTTGGATTGGCTTGATGTTTTTTCGAAGTTCAGGAGTTTCAGAAGATTTTTCAAGTATCTGAACAAAATGTGAAACGATTTTGTGGGCAAAATGAGACTCACCTTATGAATCGACGAAACAAAGTCTTCTCTGTTTGTCATTGCAAACACAGTAGCTCCAAGCTCGATAGCGGTTAAAATTACGACAATGAAAATAAACTGAAACAGTTAAATCAAAATATTTTATTATAGTGACTGTCAGCTTACTAATCCAAGAAAAACTGGGCTTTCACGTCCTGCACCACAGCATCCAAAAAAACCCACTAAGAATAAAAGAGCGCCAACTGCGACTAAAATCCAAAGAGAGGCTTGATACTAAAAAACTGAATTGGAAAATAGCTTTCCGAAAACTCTCACTTCAACAATTGAATTCACAAGAGTAGCGTCTATTTTGTCAATTTGACGCGCAAAATCCGCCAAGTGATTTCCAAAGTCCTTGTCCAAATTTGCCCATAACGAAAACCCACAAATTAGTCCCCCAAATATGCACACAAAGAAGTTTACAAGAAAAAAACAACTTTTTATACAGGAATTCCCACATCCTTGAACCATTTTCTGAAAAAAAAAACTATTTGACAAATGAAAACCGTGGCGAAATGCAACTGATAAAATGCGAAATTAAATAGAGATGATAAAGAGAAATTGAGCACGGTAAAAACATGTACGATAATCTTTTTCCGTGCAGGAAGTTACAATTACTATAGCAAAATAAGGATATTACTGTGTTTATTTTACTGCCCCACATTGATTAATTCAATTTGACCATAGAAGAAAAAATAGTTATTTTTCTAACGGAATAATTAGTTTTCTCACACTTTGATACTTATTTAAAAGCTAAACAAAACACTGATAGTTTGCAAAAATGAAAGTGAATGCCTGAAACATATCCTTATCCTGTCACTCTTATTTTTAAAAAATCATTCCGGTCCAACTATTCTTTTTTTTCCTTACCTGAAAAAAAACCGTAAATATTGTACCAGATGGGCATTTTTATTAGAAGGGCACCTCTAATACATAGAAGGGCACCTCTAATACATAGAAGGGCACCTCTAATACATAGAAGGGTACCTCTAATACATAGAAGGGTACCTCTAATACATAGAAGGGTACCTCTAATACATAGAAGGGTACCTCTAATACATAGAAGGGCACTTCTAATACATAGAAGGGCACCTCTAATACATAGAAGGGCACCTCTAATACATAGAAGGGCACCTCTAATGCATAGAAGGGCACCCAGAAAAATGAGCTAGAGCAGTTTTAAGTCGATTTCAGGACGTCTCACATGATTTTAAAGTTATGAGATTTTCATTTTGGGCACTCTGAAAAATAGAAGGGCATGCCCTTCGAAAAGTATTTACGGTAGTTGTGACGAAAAACATGAAAACAGAACACGTGAACTGTCTAATGGGAGGCAACGCCGCTACCGAGTCTCAGCTTGCAAGTCCGGATGTCATGTAATACATAAAAGTCAAGTTTTCGATTATTCCTCTGGGAATGCTCTTTGTGTATAGCTAAAATTTTTCAATTGTATTGAAATTTGAAATGTTGTTTGTGACATGGAACAATTTTTTACCGAATTGTGCACAATTGAAAATTCCGTAAATGTGATTTCGTTCAAGTTCATGTCCTCAGCAGAGCTGGGCTGCCAACAAGTGGGCCTGAAGATGCTTGCACTGTTCTCTTTTCTCAAGAGCCTTAGATAAATATTCGTATCATTCTGCTGCTAAGCTGTTCTCTGCGGTTACACCAGAATCATGAGCAGCTTTAATATTGATCAATACGAAATTACTGTCAGTCTTGACGATACAGTTGTCAAGGAGAACGAAGAAGGCACGATCAAGCCTTTTTATCCAGTAAATTATTCATTTTTTCCTTATTTGGTTCAATTCAGTTTTGCAGAAGCTAGACGCCAGTACGGATGTAAATGCAGAGTGTACTGCGCTTTTGAAAACTAAAAATGTGAAATCAAACACAAGCAAACGTAGCTTTCTTGATAGCGCAAAGGAATTTCGTATTTGGTTGATAGAAAAGCTTAAGCATCAGCAGTTGGCTAGCCCAACAAAAATTGCTATCGCAAGTTTTCCAACATAAATTGTGATTTTAATGAAATAACGTTTAGATAGAAGAAGTTGGAGAAGTCAGGTGTTTGACTTATAAAGAACTAGTAGACGGATGTAATAAAACGGCCAATTTTATGTCCCATCATGGCGTGAAAAAAGGAGACAGAATATTTATGTGTATGGAAAACTGCGTGGAATACGTTCTGTATCAACTAGGGGCATTCTGCTTAGGAGCGATTCCTGTTCTTGTCAGTCCGAGTCATCTAAGTACATCAAACATTCAAACTTTCCGGAGAAACAGTATGTGTCTATTTCAGCTATTGGAAAAGTAGACATTTTAAATTGTACGGCAGCTATTGTGGATTTTGAAAACTATGGCCATGTTCTTCGCACTACGCATAATGTGATGAAAAGCATAGAAGTGAGTGACTGCACATAAAAAAGTTAATCTTGATGTTTCAGAGAGTTTTTGTATTGGCAGACGAAATTTCTGCAATTAGCATTCCGCGACACCTTTGGATCATTGATGGTTTTGGTTTTTTGAGTTTCTCACCGGAACAAAATATAACAGAGCGTTCAGACAATAACACTGCATTTATCATTCCCGGAAGGTAAACAATTAAAAAAAAGTGTTCTGGATGTCATATTTCAGTAATTATTTACACCAATATATTTCACATACATCCAAAAGTAGTTTTCAACATTGTGGTTATTTCGAGCAACTTTCCAAAATGCTAGTTCCAAAATCTGAAACCTCCGTGAATCATCTGGTCTCTAATGGTTTACATTGTCACAATGCTTTTTCACACCTTCTTAGCATTCTTGCAAGAGGGGACACTTGTGTTTTAGCAGAATCCACTCTTGATGTTTGGAGAGCCTCTTTTTTGGACCGTATTGCAGGAATTATTGAACAGTACCGAGTGCGTTTTTATTTTAACGGTGTGATAGACGCTTACAGTGTTTTTTTTCAGATTCCAGTACTCATTTCCAACTCTCAATTGCTGAAATGTTTCATTAAATATGAAGTGCACAAAGTGTACAACCTGAAATCTCTTCAAGTATGTAAACTTCTTAAAGTTTCCATAGTTTTCATGTGTATGTTGACTTTTTTCTAGATAATATCAAATCACGGAACTGTCGTTTCTGTATCAACTGCAAAGAGGATTAAAAAAATGCTGGATATTACTTTGATACAAGCATATTCTGCGCCCGAATTCGGTGTGAGCTGTTTTGGGGTTTTCAATGAAACTGAAAACGATGAACTTGTAAATTGTGGATTCCCAACAGAATTGATGAAAATAAAAGTGATTTTTTCAATGAATTCCT
This sequence comes from Caenorhabditis sp. 36 PRJEB53466, assembly GCA_946814055.1. Lineage (NCBI taxonomy): Eukaryota > Metazoa > Nematoda > Chromadorea > Rhabditida > Rhabditidae > Caenorhabditis > Caenorhabditis sp. 36 PRJEB53466. The sequence goes on along the minus strand of CAMPFS010000006.1, from coordinate 259,196 downwards.
TACGACGATAAACCAAAAATTATGCAGATAGCCAATTTGGAAACGGAAAGAGAAGTAGACAATAACGAATGGGGACAGATCATTTTATGTGGAGAAAATCTGTTTAGTGGGTATGCTGGTTGCAATCAGAACTTACAACAGTTTTCAAAAATATGGTTTAAAACTGGTTAGCTACAAATTATATATAGAAAAAAAATGACAGCTTTGAAGGTGATTTTGGAATGATAGAAAAAAACGGAAGAGTGCATTGCGAAGGACGAATTACCGAACTAATTCAAACACAAGAGAACAAGGTGACACATTACTTCACTTTTTCTATTCTTTTCTGTATCAATTTACAGATTTCATCCGAAAGAATAGAGAGTATAATCTGTGAGCACAAATTGGTTGAAGATGCTGTCATTATGCAGAAAAATTCCGAAATCTGGTGTGGGATTTTGCTAAAAAATGAGAACAACTGCCCAAGCGTCGATGTAATTGTAAAACACCTTAAAAGTGAGTCAGAGCAATTGTCATAAGTGAAATCTTTTATTTTCAGAACGCGATGTGCACTTGACAATTAACAAGCTTGCTTTGCTCGACTTCATTCCAAGATCTGAGAATGGAATGTTAATTCGAAGTGAAATTCCATACCTATTGAACTTGGAGACCCGTGAAGAAACAACTGAAGACTTGAGTGAATCGTATATTTAGTTTTCTCATAACGTTTGAAACATTTTTATAAACGAATATTAAAATTTGAAACTATTTTTGTTAAATTTAGAAAAACTCCTCGCAACATTGTATTATATCTATGCATTTCATTGAACACTTCACTGTTACGTTACGAAACTGTACATCGCAATTCCGTACTTGGACATACGCCCAACGTCTATCATAACATATCTGTATGAATTGACCCGGACAACAGTCTATCAATTCAACATACAATCCATTCTCAAGGTCTTTATAATATGAAGAATTATAGCTTCAAGTTATCTTATTTGTTTGCTTGCTTATCTGCAGATTTTTTTTCATTGACTTGAATGATTATGAAAATGCTGTTCATCGATGTAAATATCAGACTCTCTCTCGGTAAATGCCGGCATCTTCTGAGCTAGCTTTGGGGTGATAACAGCTTTTCAACAACATTTCAGCAACTTTTGAGCAGATTTTGGGCAAAAGTTGTGCTCATAAACTGCAGAGGTTTACCGAAATGGTCGGGTAAAAAATTAGACAAAGCTCATCGAGTTGTTCAGATTAAAACTGATGACCTCTTTTAAAGATTTCGAAACTAAACCACTGAAACCGATTTGTCAGGTGCTGTTTTGCGGATCATTTTGTGGTGTTTTCAGACATTTTCAAACATTTTGAGCCTGATATTTTGAGTTTCAACTGAGTTCTATTGGGCACACTAAAACACGCTTATCATTGCTCACTACTCTATGCCGTTCATGTGTATAATACAAGAAAAATGTTCGTGTTTGTCTAGTTATCAGAGTCTCTCTCAATTGTTATCACTGAATCTCGCGCGGAGGCACTTCAGCAACTAAGCATAGAATCGTTGAACTTGGGATTGGGTACTGTCGATTCGAGCACCACTTAAAAATGATAATTTAATAAAATCTGCTCAATTTCTGAATTTTTGCAGTTTTCAAATGACCAGTAAAAAGCTGCTGAAGCGATTTTCCTCGAGCGTATCAGGTATTAATATTTCTCACTGAACGTCATTGAAAATAACATCCTTCAGATCTCCTGAAAATTCAAAAGAATGGATTGGAAGATGACGAAGAATTGTTTGGTGTTTTATAGTCATGTTCGAAAAATATATAGTTTTCAGTTATACTCCACTGCAATTTGCTATCAAGATCGGAAACTCTATCATGGTTAAAAATTTTGTAGATTCAAAATCCGTTTGGATTGATGAACCAAATAACAAAGGTAACACAAAAAGGAAAAAATTTAGACATTCATTTTACTTAAACTCAGGAAGAACAGCTCTGCATTCGTGTATTGTTCATGGAAACATAGAACTCGCTTCGGTTCTGCTGGCAGGAGGAGCAAATGTAGACTGCGTCGACTTTGACGGAATCTCACCATGTCACCTTGCATGCAAAAATGGGATGATTGATCATGTACCTGTTATGTTCAATTTTCAATTCATCAGTTATTTTATTTAGTTCAACCTTTTATTATACTACCATGCAGATATTTGCTCAGTCAACAGGACGGGAAGAACGCCATTTGATCTTGCATGCGAGTACGGACAAGAGAAAGTTAAAAGCTGGTTGAAGTTATTTATTAAAACTTTTATTTCAGATGTTAGAAGTCATATTGAATTGCGGAATAAAAACGGAAAAGTTTCAAAGTTCAGATGAAAATCACACTGCATCTGCATTTCATTTAGCTGCAGCAAATGGGCATGTTCAAGTAATTCACTTTATTTCGGAGAAGTACTGTTTACTTTCTTCCTAGGTTATGACGGTTCTACTTCACCACAGCTGGGACATAAACACAAAAACAAACGAAGGGTCTGCACTACACTTAGCTGCAGGTTTTGGACGAGTTCAATCTGTTAGGTTCCTGTTGAAAGTAAATTTGGACACTAAGTAAATGTGAATAATGCAATTTTTCATAGTCGAGGATTGATGGAAGCATAAAAAATGCAAACGGTATGACGGCTTATGAGTGGGCAAAGAAAACGAACTGTCGCAATCCGATTACTTTTAAAGAAATTCATTTTTTATTAAAAAGTAAGTCTGAATTATCTTTTCAGAACTACTAGAAAATTTTTATTGTAGATATCTCACTCTTCGTGTTTCTGATTTATGTGAGAGCCCATTTGATCGAGTTTAAGTACATATAGGTCTATGTGTTCTACATGTACCAAAAATATGTACCGAAAGTCTATCAAATGGGTTCTCCAAGAAGCAAATGCTTCTACTCAGAAAAATTACAGCAACATTAGAAATCTATGAAAGTAGCAAAAATGATCTTAAATGCAAGAATGAATTTTTTTTTGTGATTTTCCAACGTTTGTTCAACAGCAGAAGTTTTTATTCAAACATGAGTGCGCAATTCATTATGACCTTGAATACGTACGCGAACGCTTGCGTCGCAGTTTGCATTCTTACCGACGGAGTAAGTCCTTGTTCTGTTCGCACATTTTTCAGTGGCAACCTCTTTTTGCGCTTTTACGATACAAAAATTACTATAAGAAATGCACAGTGTTTCTTTTCAAAACCAGATTTAGAACGGCCATTCAAACACAATCATCATCATTTTTTCTGTGTTTGAGATTATTCCGTTTTTCATCTATTGCTCGCATTGAGAACAAACAATAAGACTTTCGCGCGATTAGATTGTTCCGAGCAGAAACAAAAAATATTGATTTTTTTAAACAACTATGAACGTATTTCAGATTTTCACACATTCACGGATGCCATAGCATTGAAGAATCATTGCGGAGTAAAAGCAGACGAGCTGTGTTTTTCAAAAGGAGATAAAGTTTGGGTAAGTTTCAATTATGAATGAATTTGAGAATCACGTTACTTGAATGTAGATTATTAATCGCTCTGATCAAAACTTATGGAAAGGAATTGTGTTTGGCCAAAAAGGAAACTCTCGAAGTGGTTATTTTGATCCAAGCACTGTAGTAGAAGAATCCGAAGCAGTACTACAAAGTAAGTTCTCGTAATATTTTAAATTCATATTAAAATTTTAACTCATTTATTGCAGTTCTACCGCCAAAAGTTATGCGATCGAGAACGGATTCATCAGAAATGAAATCATTCGCATTTTGCGGAACGACTCCTTTGGGATTAGATCAGAATGGTATGCTCAGTTTAATTAATAGGAATCATGTAAATCTGCAGGTGTGAACAGAATTCACATGACTTCATTTGGAAAGCCATCAATGCCTAACAGGAAACTTCTCAACTTTCGGTAATGTCCTTTTTCTTTTTTTTCTCACTGGAATGGTAACAACGACACAAAAGGAAAAAATTACTTGCGTAACAAGACTTCATCTGATTAATTGTTTTCAGAAGTACGTCAACAAAATCATCATCCGGTGCAATTGGTTCAGACGCTCATGAACTTTTTTACAGACAGCAATCAACAAGTATGTTTTTTTAAATGTTTTACTTTTTGCACTTACCGTACTATGGGAATCCAGGGCAGAACCAAATGGTACCAATTTCAAAAATTTTACAATGGTATGGGTACGCTGAATTTTTTGTGACCAGTCTAGTTTAGTTATTCACCAGTCTCTCAGATTTTTTCTTTGAATTGTAATCTGTACATTGCATCACAAATAAAATAGGATTTTTCATTTTTTGAGGAAAAATACATCTGCAAACGATGAATTCGAAAATAACATTTCTGAGCTTCACGGAAGTGCCAGTCTTTTCCATTCACACAAACTTTTCGGCATTCAAAAGTGTTTCGTAGTTTTGGATGGACAGATTCTGTAGTATTCTTTGTTCAGTATTAAAATTCAACAAGAAAGATTTGAAACCCTTGATGCAAAGTCATTTGATATAGTCACATACGTGTACTTGCTTTTTTGTTTGAATAGTGGACCAATTTCTGAATTCATTTCTTTGGTTTTCTGTTACGCAAATGTAATTCAAATGTAAATTTCATTTTGCCTACTTTTCTAAAGTTTCTTAGTTTCTAAGGGAACTCATGGGCTCATTCAGTCGGAGAAAATATAGTTTTTTTTCTTTCTTTTTGGTCTTACCTGTTTTGAATCGGGTTTCACAGAAATGACGGGTTTCTTTCTTGGCTTTATGAGCCCATCAATTACAGCAATAAAAATAACAAAAAAAATTCAGCCCCATTTAACATGTATGCCTCGACAACATCTCTTCACCCATCTAAAGTTGATATGTTCTCTCCTCCATGTACCAGTCCCAGTCACAGTAGTTCTGGATTCGAAAGCATGAAAGTAGGTGTCACACAGCATTGAAGAATGGAAAACAATAATTTTAGTGCTCAACTTCCACATCTGCATCATCATTTCCTTCGGCCGTCCAGACGAATGAGTATGAACCAACTCTAAGCATTCATTCTGCCGAAAGCTGTAGTGGGTCTTCATTGTCAATTCACGGCTCAGAAGACTATGGGAGTCAAAAACCAGCAGAACTAGATGTGACAAGTTTGTCATTAAACGGAATTTCTCATGCCGAAATTCTTGTGAGATGGCTGAATAGCTTGAACATGAGCGGCTTTCTTACCTTGTTTTTGAAGCAAGGGTATGATCTTCAGACAATCGGTACAGTAATTCTATATTAAGAGGCAATGTCTGAGAACCTCGAAATTCGCTAATTACACCAGGTCACTAAAAATTCAGAATGCTTCAATTCGTCTCATATTATACCCAATGGGTACTTACATAACAGTGATACATCAGACAAGTTTTGGTCCGGCTCCTTGGTCCCTAGTTCGATCACGGTCACAAAATAGGTCAAACCTGTAACTAATTTCAAAAAAATGCTACCGTCTCAGACTCAAAGCCATTCGATTTCTCGCATTTTTTTAAGCATTTTTCATGTTGGCACCAAAAATTTATCACCTTTCCTTCATGGAGAAATTTCGGATTTTTCGTGAAAAAGTTGAGTTGTTCTGCAGTTTTCCTCCGTGGTGAAAATTTTTTGCACTTCATAGCCACGATTTTATTTCAAATTCATAATCTACGGACAATTTTACGTCGATATACCATACTGTCGCACATTTGCCGATTGACATCAAAGGAGTTTTTTTCAAAAGTTTGATTCGGTCTCAAAAAAAAGTTTCTGTTCTGTTTTTGGAAAACGTACAGAAACAAGGGAATTCCTGTTTATAGACGTTTTTCATGCTAAAAACTGTAATTCTGTTATGTATTCGTCAGATACAGCTTTGTAAACGTAGCGATTAAAACATGTTGAAATTTTTTGTCAGCCGGATAGATTTTTCGAGATGTGTTCGCTTTGACCCAATATTTTATGCTTTCTCTCGTTTTTATTTTTCAATGTTCATCTAACTTTTTGTGAAGCATTTATTTGGTCGTTCTCCGATTGATTCAAGAACGGTAAACAAGAAGTACATATTATAGGGGCACCGCACAGAAATGGCGCTCTGTTGAGAAACTCTTTTTGCAGTGCAAATTGAGCGACCTCGGGGCCGAGTTTGAAAAGTTAGGCCACATTTTCAGTGGAAAATTACTTCGCGGCCTAGAAATTCGGCCAGATTGCGAACAGCGCGCCTTTTCTGTCCGGTGCCCCTATAATACACATGGGGCAACACTCAACAACAAAAGTACATCAAATAGGTATAAAAGCACAAAGCAAATTTTGTGTAGCTATTCTTCTTCCTATTTTCAAACTGCTGATATTATTAGATGGCCAATATTACAGATTATAATGAAACTCATTGTTTTCCTGATTGTACAGTTGCTCTTGCAATGGTCAATTTGTTCCGTCAAATAATTTGAAGTCATTGACTGGAACATACGAGTTCGAACATGCCGGATAAACTTCAACTGTGATTGGGTCTATTAATGAATAACGAAATGCTGTACTGTCGCAGAAGCAGACCAAGTTTTGGTACTTTTCGGATTGTACTAAGTCAACTGATTCTCAAAACACTGCTTGCATTGAAGAAGAAGATGCAAATGAAGTGGAAAGCGATGAAGTGAGACCGCGGTACGAAGACGCTTTGGGAAAGATATTTACATGCCCAGAGGAAGGATGCTCAGCTGCATTTTTGAGATATTCAAGCGTGGTCAAGCATGTTGAACGTGGACAACATATAATTCGACCTGAACGGCAGACACTTCGTGATTTTTCATTGAAATATTTTATTCGTGGTTTCGAAGAAGTGGATGAGTCAAAAAATTGCCAAATAATTTCGGATGCTGTGAAAAAACTGAAGGAGACGAACGAGAAGACGTAATTGGAGGACGGATGGGCACTCCAAGTAAGACAAAAAAGAAAACCGTTCGAGGATGACGTCAAAAAAATTTTTAATCGAGCGTTTTGACGGAGGCTTGGAAGAAAAATGTCAACATGCGGATCCGAGAATTGTTGAAAAGAGAATGGCAGAAGCTAGAAATCCAGACGGTTCTAAGCGGTTTTCAGTGGATCAAAGGAAAGACTTCTGTCAGATTGCCGGTTTCTTCTCTCGTGAAGCAGCGAAAAGGCAATCAAAAGCAGCACGATCGCGACGCGCTCAAGAAATGAAGGATGAATCGTGGAAGGAAGACTATACTATTCCAGAGGAAGAGCATGACGATGCTGGAGTGATCCGATATTTGAAACTTGAGAGCACTTGGACTATCGGTGATTCTTTTTATTACGCACTGATGGAATCCAGTGATCCAATTTTTGCTATGGAAGAAACTGAAATGTGAAGAAAAGACGCTTTATAACTTTCTTGTTTTAGGTTTTTCTCATGTACTTTGTTGTTGAGTGTTGCCCCTTGTGTATGTACTTCTTACCGTTCTTGAATCAATCGGAGAACGACCAAATATATGCTTCACAAAAAGTTAGATGAACATTGAAATAAAAACGAGAGAAAGCAAAAAATATTGGGTAAAAGCGAACACATCTCGAAAAATCTATCCGACTGACAAAAAATTTCAACATGTTTTAATCGCTACGTTTACAAAGCTGTATCTGACGAATACATAACAGAATTACAGTTTTTAGCATGAAAAACGTCTATAAACAGGAATTCCCTTGTTTCTGTACGTTTTCCAAAAACAGAACAGAAACTTTTTTTTGAGACCGAATCAAACTTTTGAAAAAAACTCCTTTGATGTCAATCGGCAAATGTGCGACAGTATGGTATACCGACGTAAAATTGTCCGTAGATTATGAATTTGAATTAAAATCGTGGCTATGAAGTGCAAAAAATTTTCACCACGGAGGAAAACTGCACAACAACTCAACTTTTTCACGAAAAATCCGAAATTTCTCCATGAAGGAAAGGTGATAAATTTTTGGTGCCAACATGAAAAATGCTTAAAAAGATGCAAAAAATCGAATGGCCTTGAGTCTGAGACGCTAGCATTTTTTTGAAATTAGTTACAGGTTTGACCTATTTTGTGACCGTGATCGGACTAGGGACCAAGGAGCCGGATCAAAACTTGTCTGATGTATCACTGTTATGTAAGTACCCATTGGGTATAATATTAGACAAATTGAAGCATTCTGAATTTTTAGTGACCTGCAGTTTTTGAACTTCTCAGACATTGCCTCTTAATTCATTGCACAAAACTTTCATTTTGCAGCTCGATGCACTCCTGCAGATTTGTTGAGTCTTGGTATAAAAGATCCAAACCACCGGAAAAAATTGATTAATAGTATTCATAGCTGGAAAATAAATAACGACTGGCCACATTTCATACAGAATAATTGTTTGCGGTAAGCAAATGAGAAAAATAAGTCAAGTCGCTCATTTTTCAGAGAATGGCTGAGGGTAATAGGATTAGCCGAGTACATTTCTCTTTTCGAAAGACAAAAGTATTACAATGTCAGTGACCTTTTGAGCTTGAACTGGGAAGATTTTGAAAATATTGGAATAAAACGGCTTGGACATTTAAAACGTTTAGGATTGGCTATCAAAAAACTGAAAGTAGGTCGTATAATCAGTAAGCATAATCGGTTTCTGTTTTAGGAATTTCAAAGAAATTGTAATTCGAATGTCATGAACTCTCCACAAAACAACCTGTACTATGTTCAGGCTGACTATTATCATGCCCCCAGATCAAAAGATAGAGCTCATCAATTCAATGATCCGCCACCACCAGCACCTGTTTTTTCAAACCAACCTAAACTTAGACATTGCAAGGAAATTGACTACTTCAGTTACCAAAACAATTACAAAAACATTCCCAAAGTTGCTCCGGAAAAACAAACCTCACCGGCATCTGAAAAGATGAACTTCGATCCGTTTTTGTCAAGAGATACTCCAATCCGATTGAATTTGGTGTCAACAGGGAAGTTACTAAACGGGATAAGTAAACTGGAGCAAAATATTGACTCTACTCTGACCCAAAAAGGTTTGGTTCAAATTTTGAAACATACTTTACCAATAAGACATTTTTTAAGTGACGTCTCCGGTTCAACACAATCACCGTACGTCGTATTCTTGCAGCAAGCAGACAACTTCTTTTCACGTTCCTACGTCGTTGCCACCATTACTATTAGAAGATCATCCCAGGTTATAATAGTTTGTTAAAACATTTGTACTATTTCAATAATTACAGTGATCACTCATCAACATCCAGCCTTACGAAACTATCAATGGACGAACTCTTAGAGGATATTCAAAGCGCCATGAGAGCTCTGACACCTCTATAAATTATCTTATTTACTTGCTTCAAAGTGTTCTAGCGCAATTGCAAATCATTTTAATCACGGGCTTGAATTGCTGAATGCAATCGCAGAAAATGTTCAGTTATTTTAATTTTTGTCTTATATTATCGACTTTGTGAGTGCGTTTTTGCGTTTTGTAATAATAAAGTGAGTATGTATTGCAATTTCGTTATCGAAAAAACAGCAAAATGTTTTTCAATACAATTATTGTTGCAATATTTTCTATGTGAATCCTCTATGTTAATTATTTGCACAAAAAGGAAGACCTTTTTCCTTACACGCAACACTGATGCAAATTAGGAAAACAATATCGTCAATTATTTCTGTGACCATCTCAGCGATTTTAAATGAGTAAACCGCGGGTGACCGGGTGTTTCGCCAAGCTCAAATCGTGGCAAGACCACTCAGAGTTCTGGCGAAACAGCGGCGGAACTGTGGCGAAACGCGGTGGTATGTGTGTTCCGCCCGATTTTCGCCGATGTTTCCTTATTTCAAATCGCCAAGATATTCTGTATTTACTGGTATCTACTGCTGAAAAGAGATTTGGCAGCGAGCCAAGCACATCTTTGCAACACCACCGGACATTTTATTTTATGTCAACATTCCGGCACTGTCGTAGAATCGTGGACCATTTGGAAAAATCTTTGCTTCGGTCCACGATTTTTTTCTGTTCCCGATTTTTTTTTTCGGTGCACGATTTTTCCAAATGGTCCACGATTCTACAACAGTGACAACATTCCTTCTATTCTTCAAGAGTTAATCAGCAGAAGCTTCGGCTTTTTTCTGTTTGTTCTTTTAATTTTTCTCCGAATATCTTCCTTTCAATCGTTTTTTTCTAAATAGCATAAAATGAAATGTGCTACGGTGCTGCAAATATGTGTTTTTATTGTTTTTGGGATAAGTTGCTCTCAGAAGGTTTACAAAAAAACATTTTTCTTACACGACGGCAGTGTAACCTCTTGCATGGACAATAAAACTAAGACAGTGTGTACTACACACTGTCTTAGTTTTATTGTCCATCCCCCCCCCCTTTCTCTCGCTTAACTCGTGCTCTTTTAGCACAACAAACGAATGCATACTTACATACATACATACATACATACACTTCAACAAATCATGTTTGAACTTTGAATTAATTCCAAACAGTTGGTCGTTTAGTGAAAAAAACAGCATTTGTCTCGTCTATTTTTTCAGAATGTCTCAAAAACTATTTTTATTAGATGGGTCAATGTCTGCTCAACTCCAAAAATTTGGATATAATACAAACGTGAGTAAATCACTTAGGTACAAGTCTGTAATTTCTCAGTCTAAGTTAAGGAATCAGAAACTGTAACGCAAACTATGGTTTTTCTGCAACTGTTAAGCAAAGGTATATGTACCATTTTAAATGGAAAGTCCTGTACCACAGCCCATTTCAATTTGGTTGCCAGATTCACATAGTTTATCACTTTTTTACAACTTTCGAATGAATACAGAACAAAAAATTAGTTAGAAAAGTGTGAAAATTAGTTAGAAATTGCAAAAATTATGCATAAAATTAAAATTTGCTTCATGTGGGCCGTAGAAATTTCCATCACGTTCCGGCCCGTGACAACTATTGGTTTCTTCTTTCAGTGATCTACAGTACATAAAGTTTTCAAAAATTTAGGAGAATAGACCACATTGGACATTTCCGGCTAACGACAATGCAGAACTTATGAAAGCTGTGTACACATCGTAAGAAACTTATTTAGTCGCCTTTTAAAAATTAGGCTAATATGCTCTGCCGCAATCTTTGAGATGTCATTGTTAAAATCGCAAATGACCTAGTCACTGCCGATTTCAAAATAAAAGTTTTCAGGATTGCGATAGAGTGCCTTGACGGTATTTTTAGATTGTATTCTAAATTTGAAAAGTATTAAAATTTTTTGAAGGTTTTTGTCGCTGAATGTTGATTTTATTACAACAAATACGTATCATTATGGAAGTACATTAGATGAATCACTGCAAAGCAACAAAGAAAAAAGAGAAGAGTACATCAAGATGTTCAAGGTGAAAAATGACAATTAAATATAGAATGTAACTTGATTCAGCAGAATTAGTGTGAAAATAAAAATTTAGGAAATACAGTATAAGATAAAAGTTGTAATATTTTGAAGTGTTCAGTTGAAAATTGTTTAATCGACAAAAAACCCATTTAGTAAGATCTTTATTCTCGTGTCGTTTCACTTAAAGTTCTCAACATAGAAAAATAAGTTTTAACAGTTGATTCTTGAAAACCATCATATTTACTGATTTATTTTTCAAGCGATTTCAACTTAAAGGAAGCGTCCGGTAAAAACAATTTTGATTGATGACATTTTTTTAATGAAAAATAAAAACGAGAGAACAACTAGAACGCCTGTAAAGTTTGAAATGTTTCTGTAGCGTGCCAATTTTTCACGGAATTATTTGTTCGACAAATTCGAGCACTTCATTCAGATCCTTGACTCTCTCATTTCCTGCTACCCACTCTTTCCCCTTCGCCCTCATTCGCAACCCGCTTGGCACAGCCTTCGTCGTCTAAGAAAGTTCCGACGCACTGCTTCTTTTATTCTCAAGCGTATTGTGGTCATCCCGGAGAAGTTCGATTCGGCGGAAATGATGTACCTCGATACAATCATTCCAAAGAATGCGGCGGTGGAGTAGCTGATGGCGGGCCGGACGATGGAGCCGGTGGCGGAGAGAGAGAGAAACGATCGACATGTAATGTATTTGGCGTGGCCCGGAAAAAAGAATCAGTAAAATAAAAAAATTTTTACCGGACGCCTTCTTTAAAACAGAAAAATATGATAGTTTTTGCCCGGTATTAACAGTAGTCAAATATTTCAGACAAAGTAGTTTTCAGAACACTTGTGAAATTCTCTGTCAACTGGTCGTACAAAATAAAAAGAAAGACACGCAAATATTAGGATCTGTTGGCACTCTTGCCACAATGTACCATGACCTCTCAGAGTATCACGGAAATTACATCGAATTGCCGGGCTCAGAAGTAAAAATGTTTTTACTCCTATCCTGAACAACGTTTTCTGTTTTAGGCAACGACATCAAACTACTACAGCACAATCTTGCGCATATTCGAAAAAGAAACAGCTATTCGAAATCTTGTTTTCGAAACCATTCCTTCCGAAAAAGAAGCAGAGATTGCTCTGACTGTACTGCAACAATTCCCTTGTTTCAAAGCAGTTTTTTCTTTTACATGCAAGGTGAAACAATTTTCAGTAAACTTTCCTCATGCTTTTTTTCAGGACAACGCACAAACACGACATGGAGAAACGATAAAGGAGATTGCAAAAAAGCTTTCGAACCATCCTCAAGTGATTGCTTCTGAGACGTGTCGATTGAATAATTTTTCATTGTAGGTTTTTGGTATAGGAATCAATTGCACTGACTCGGAAAATGTGCTCCCAGTTCTTATCCAACTTAATAATTATAAATTTCAACACATTTTTGTCTACCCTAATTTTGGCGACACAAAGTTCCTTTCAAAAGAGTGAGTTTGCAACATAAAAATTTTTGTAATAGCTTTTAAGTTGCAGGAGCAAAACGGATGGTGTGTTCTCTGAAAAACTAATAAGATCATGGGTTGAACATAACGCAACTGTTATGGGAGGCTGTTGCGGAATTGAAGATAGTGAAATGAGGCATCTCAGAAAAATAGTTGATGATTTGAACTTCGAACAACAGGCCAATGTGCTTTGAAAGTTTTATTTCGACAAAATGTTTGAATACAAGCTGTATAATACTGACAAAGAGATCAAAAAATAAACTAATTTCGATTCATGAAAGAATGATACAAGTATTGGAAGAACCAAACATTCATACTTTCAAGACTACGATTGTTCACTCAAAAAAGAAGAGATACTATATTCAAAAATTGTTTAAGGTGATTTTCGTTATTTGTAGAAGGAAGCAAAAATCACAGCGCCAATCGAAACTACTACATGCAGTGTTTTTTTGAAACTGAAAATATATTGATTTAATGTATTTCAAAAAAATTTTATTTGATGTTGAAGCCTTTTTAACAAACTTGCGCCCGGCCAGCCCAAGCCAAGTGAAAAGTTGAAGAGAAACAACTCAAAAACTAGCTCAATTTATACGTGCCTTGATTTCTTACGCTACAATGCAAGTTTTGTCTCGGTGTCACTACCCGGGTTTTTAATTTTTAAACCACAAGTCTTTGTAATTACGTTTTCAAGTTAAAACTCACAAATCTACAGTGTTCTCGTTATCCGTGAAAAATTGACAATTAAAAGTGCTGCGGTTCAAGTCTGATAGGAGTCCTATGGAAATATACCGTAAAAACTGTATTAAAACGGCATGCCGTTATATTTTTCGAATGATAGCTAAGGGTGCTGTTATAATACAGGTGCTGTTATAATACAGGTGCCGTTCTATTACAGGTGCCGTTATAATACAGTTTTTACGGTATTATATTAATGAGAAATAAAAAACGTGTTTGATCCTTCTTTTAGGGACTTCTTGTTCACCATTTCTTGGTACCCCAGTAATGTCATAATATTTTCTTGAGATCCTAGTCTTATTTGACACAGAAATTACTCCAATGCCAAATTCAGATTCTTTCCATGACAGACCAATAATAGTTGCACGGGTTTCTCAGTATTCTTCTCTCAGTATGGAAGTTTGGATAGGTTCATTCATCTTTCGAGATCCCCAATTTTTGTTAAAAATTTTGAATACATATGAGTTAATAAAATTACTTGTTGTTCATAGCGACGCTGGGATAATCATTGCAAAGTTGCCCTGCACACCAGCACATTTCTATCGTTCGGTTGCTACTTCGAGCAGCAAGTCTTGGTGGTAAGAGTTTATGAGCAGGCATCCTTGTGCAGGAAGTGTCTGAACGTGTATTTGAACCATCTTTTTCTGTCTCAATGATTAGTTGACTTGATAGTTTAATGCGAGAAATTGGTTTTTTGTAACGTTATACTAGGGTTGCAGAACCGACGCCTGAAATCGCCTGTTTTGCAAAATTTTCATGTTAAAATTGCAAAGCTGGCGATTTCAGGCTCATGTTCTGCAACCCTACGTTTCACAATTCGATCTTAATTTTGTAAATTGTTTTCCGATTTTCAAGTATCAAGTAAGCATTCTAACCTCTGATACAAGGTACTTATCTGACTCACCTAAAACTTGTTGATTCACAGTTTTTGGAGAAGATCCGTATTTGAAAAGACCTGAGAAACAACCACGTATAATGTTGTTTCCAATATGTTGCCCTGAAACTATTTTGAAGTGAACAAGATTGTTCTTTGTCTCATTTCTATCCTAAATGTCGGGAAAATAATGCACATTCTTTCCCACTCAAATTTCATTTTCAACGTGATTACTCTCTCGTTTTGCTGTCCTCTTCGGCATTTTTCTTCTGTTTCGCACTCAGAAAAAACCAATCAAAGTTTTGAGAATAGAGATCCTAGAATGGAAAACCACTAAGAGTTGTTGAGGTATTTGTGAAGGGTCATTCAAAATCAGTTCGTGAAAAGAGGAAAGTTGTTACTAACATTTGTAGTTTTGTTAGTAGAATAATTTCAGTGCATAACATCATTAATCTTTTTTTTTGGAGTGAAAACGCACTTTCAAGTTTATAACAGCTATGAATAAGTTGTTTTACTTCTTCACATAAAGATTTGAAAAAGTGAAAAAGCTCCTAATTGACGTCTTTCTTTAGAAAAATAACGGGATTAGATAATTGGATGTGCGACTCGAAAGAAGTGACAATTGACTGATGCAGTCAGTGTGCAAGCTTGCTGAAGAAGTACCGCAAACAGCATTGTAACAAATCCATCATTTTCACAGTGACATTCTTCGCATTGGCAGCCAATTCAATAACACGTTATTTTTGTCACAGAAAACTGCAAACCAACCTGCTAAAATTCTTGGTTCTATTACAGTTACACACATCGAGTGACTACACGGCATTGTACCAATTTGAGCCTACAAATCAAAAAAGTTTGTTGTTGAACTTGGGACAAAAATCAAACTTTGTTTGGAATATTAAAACAGTAATCGGTAAAGTTCATTGGTCGATAGTAGACCTGAAACACAGTCGGTTTAGCTTCAGTTGTAGTTTTCCGTTTTTTTTTCTGATGGCAAGAGGGAATAATACCAAAGATGCGCGTCGACGACACTAGTCCGTCTTCTCTGATATATGTCAAAAGTCTCCAAGGAATAGCAGACAGCTCGTGGTCGCAAAAGTTTTGGTTTTGACATTGCGATTCAGGCAATTGAAAGAATAATTGACGGGTTCGAGATGTGCGGATAACTTGGCAACACCCTGGTCTTTGAGGATTCAATATTTTCGTTAATCTATTGAGAAAGTTAACGTGTAGAGCCCTCGAATGTATGCAAATCAAATCCAAGTCCAAATCCCATCCCTTTCTCTCTCTTTTTTGACTTTGATTTTGCAGTACGTCAGAGTATAAACGAAAGCAAAAATGATAAAGCTGAAGTGAAATAGTGAAAATTAATACGCTTTGGAACCACTGTACGTTTATCGCAGAAATTTAACACCTCATGACAGTTGTATCCTAACGCGCTCGTCACGACACTTGACATTAATCCACTACTTCCCTTTTCTTTTTCTTCAAAGGTTATCTAAGGTATATATTAAGAATTGCACCTCATCAAGATACTGCCAGTGCAATAGAAAATCTTCCGACATGCAGCTATAACAATAATTCGATGATACGCTAAAAATTCGTTTTTTTTACAACAGCCAACTAAAATACCTGTAATCCGAATAGGAATGACTGTAAGAAGAGCAAACACGAAGAATGAGGAAAACTGTGAAGTACACAAGTGGTATAAAACTCAATTTCAGCTGCAGCATTAAAACGACAAACGTGATAACCGGATCATTCGGCTTTTTTCAAGCAGCTTGCAGCTGAGCAACAGTAGAACAGCTGAATGCACCTTCAGCACGCGATTTCTGAAACAAAACGCTTACGTTTTTCAATACGAATACAGAAAACAAACTTGAACTCTCCGGTCGGCTTGACTAGGCCCAGAGTGCGGTTCTCTTTTTCTTTCATCTAACAGCTGGGCGGAGCATAGACCTCTAGTAAACTCCACCCATTTTGCTGAAGATTTGAGAAATGCTTTGTATTTTTAACCAACTTTTTGTAGTATTATTAAATATATTATTGCTATTTTTGAATTGCTGGAAACATACTCAATAACAAACAAAAAAAAAGTTGTTTTGCTCATTTAGATAGTTTTCTAAACAATTTCGATCACTTGTGCTTATCAAAATATTTATATTCCCAAGTAATACAAAGTACAACAATTTATTAATAAATAAAAATTAAAGCTCAAGTGACAGTCATGTAAACATCTGTATACGTTGGCTGTCTCAAAAGATGATTGAATGCTTTCCTTCAGTATTTGAGATCGCAAAATGTTGTAACCTTCAGCAATGTGCGGATTCGGTGAAGGAATGTTCAAGTTTTTTAAATTCTAAAACCTGATTATATAAAAGAAAACAGCATAACCGGGCGTGAAACAAGATACTAATTTCACCGGCTGAACACTTTTGATTGAAGTTACTAATCAATTTGTCTGGGTGAATCGTCTTCGTCAAACTGAACTCGCGGTGCTCGCGGTGATAAGACTAGTGACTTCTTCTGCGCATCCAATTGACGATTTTGAAGAATGGAGCTGCTGGAAGAAGTCTGTGAAACAATCTTGTGCTGCGCTCTGCAAATAATTATGTGGAAAACCTGAACAGTTATAATTTCTATTACCTGCTTGCCGACGTCGGAGCTAGAGCTTTAGTTGGTGAAACTGATATTCGGAACCGTTTTTTAGATGATTCTGGCTGAGAATCAGACGTGTCTCCTGGTTCTTCAGCGATTTCCTGTAACATTATTTTAAGAGATGACATTAATGAACAATATAATTACGATATACCTGCACATTATATTTTCGATGTACAGGTACTGGGGGCCGTAATTCCTCAGTAAAATCCCTTTTTGAACTCTTCGGTAGTTCTCCAACAGTTGTCTTTGTAAGCATAAGGGGCGCTTTCGTTTTCATTTTGTCCCTTATTGCTTTTGCCTGTAAAAGATTTTGATAAAAGATATTATAAACTGTAATATCATACTTCACTGGCTGAAGGCCAAGGCATGAACTCATTGGTAACATTTGTATCCATATTGATGCCGTGTTGCGTTTTATCGTTACTACCTCCGTCTTCATTTTGATTTTTTTGGATTGAACGGGAAGTGGTAAAACTTCTAAAATGCATTATATTATATTCTAACAAAAAATCACAAAAGAGTTCGTTTTGTGCTTCAAACTGTGCTATTTCCAATTTAAAAAATACACAAAAACAAACGAATTCAATTTTAACTGAACCAACTTCGCATAACTGTCTTCCTTCGAAGACTCATAAACTGAAACAAATGAATTGTGCTTGGACGATCTCCGCGACGGCGTGTTATGAGGAGGAGTTTTCAAATCAATCGGAAAAGATTTCACTCCATGCTGATAAGGTATGCCGTATTTGGCTTCAAGGTAAGGGCGAAGAAGTGCTCTGTAAAACAAAACATGCACCATGCACACACAAAAAAAGTTTCAATCTTCAATTCTAAAAAATATTTCACCTTATTTCTTCAGGCGTAGCAACCTGGATAGCATTTCTTGAGATCTGACTGCAACTTTCCGTTGAAATACTTTGATGCATTTGCATGCAAGATGCTCCTGAAAAGTTGTCTTAATTGTTTTTTTCTCAGAGTTAATTACCTTGAAAAGAAACAGATTTGTGAATCATTGGTAGTGGTTCCGAGCTTTCTTCGTCTTCCATTTCTTTGTTTTCGATCAATGAACTGAGACTGATACAATATTTATTACTATTCCTGCAAAAGTTACCCTAAAGAAGGATGGAAAGCCGTAACTTGTAAAGTTTCGGGTGGAGTTCCGTAAGATTTGAGCGGATATAATGCAAGTGGCTGGCGTTCTTCATCTTCATCCTCAGCAATATCACTTTCTTCAGACGAATCTGACGCCAATACATTTTCATTGTCCATCTTAAACAATGTTTCAATTGAAGATTACTTGCAACCTGGTTCACCTCGTGATACTGTCTCCAGGGTTCTCGCCGTCGCTGCTCAATAAGGGGAATGTAATCGTTTGCTCGTTTTTTATCGCGATCTTTGTCAAATTTGTTTTTCTTGCCACCAGCAAGTTCAAATATCTTCTTTTTTTCTTCAGTACGTTCCTTAATAAAAAATATGTATTTTAATAGTGCCTCGAGCGCTGATTACATGAACTAATTGAGCTTGTAGATCTGTGTTTGCTTCCCGCAGACCACGAACTAACGAGAACAGAAAATAAATTATCAGGCTGTAAAAAGCAATTAATAAAAAAATAGTAGGAGAAATCACCACCATACATAAGAAAGAGAATAATGGGGATGACAACTCCTGGCGAAGCAATATGTCGGATATAAGAGAGCACTGTCTGATCAACTCTCTTTTCTATCTCTCTGGTTACAACCGTGTAGAAATGCTGATATCGTCTGTAAAAATTGTGAATACATTTCACAAACATAAAGCTAAACTGACGCGAAAGGGCCGCATGATCGTGATGGACTCATGGAAGCAATCACAAAACCTACGGGAAGTGTACATAAAAGTAACCAAATTAGTAGAATTCCAAGATAAAAGTTGCTAGATCTGAAACAACAGATTTCTATGTCTTTTTAGTTATTTCCAAAGCCAAACCTGCTAGCTCTGAAGATTTCTCTAGCCGGCACATTGCAAGTCATTACAGCCCATCCTCTGATGTACATTAAAATTATCAATTTGATATTGTTGATGGCAGGAAGAAGAGGAGCGAAAAACAGTCCGAGCCAAATCATTCCTTGGTTGTTGATTATATGTAACACATTCTCAGCAACTTTGAACTCTCCATATTCCGGAAATGTAGTTTCAATATCCCAGCACCACCACGAAGAGCAATATTTAATCCATAATCCACGCAGAAAGTCAATTACTAGGATTGAAAGAATAGTGAAAATCAAGTCCATCGTCACCAATTTCACAATTTCCTGTCCAATTATTGTTTCCCAGCAAATATCACTGCCATGACCATCACTATTACGACGAAGAGCTGCTTCACTTATTTGTAGCGTTTCTGAAAAGCAATTAACTAGCAAACAAATTCTGCGTTTGACTCACCATTCATCCCTAAATTTTTATTCGACAAAAGTAGATCATTCGAATTTCTTGAAGGAACTTTAGCAATATTGGAATCGTTTCCAGAACGTGAAATTAAAGGAGGATGTGTTGTTGTATAAATCCAGGGAGGTTTTGTGCGAACACGAGGCAATGGAGTTGATTTTGTGTAAATCATGTTTTGTGTGAAATCAGGACCACCGAATTGTTGCCCCATAATCCCAGGAGAATGGCTTTGATATTTTCTCGGTGGTGGCGTAAAAATGGGCAAAATTTTGGGACCTAATTTTTGAGATTCGAAACTTGTTGAGTGAGTACTATTATGAAAGAAAGCGTTCGGGTTGTTAACGTTGAATGGGCCAAATTGTGGAGCAACCTATAAGAAAAATGAGCTTGTGAGCATTTGCAAAATAATTACAGTAAAAGGCGTAGAAACAGAACGTGTTGTTCGTTGACTGACTGTTTGAAATTGGCGAGCGTTTGCAGCAAGGAAATCGCTCATTTGTCGAATTTCAGATCTGCTGGCATAAGGCGGCGGTCGTGGGACATTCTGAAAAACAGTTGACTTCAGAATTACTTTCATTTTATGTAACCGGGTTCCATCCTCCTTGCTGACGTTTTATCTTTTTGCTCACTAGAGAAGTTTCATTGACTCTTTCACGCAAAGCTGTCATTTTTTCAAACAACGCAAAAATTAGAGTGATATAGTTTACCGTATATAGAATTAACACTCTGAAAAAAAAATTGTAAAACTATTTTCTCAGACCGCTCACCTTCCGAGATGTGCTCGAAGAGCAGTTCGTGGATGATAATTCTCCATCCGACCTATCAGATCAAAAATCATTGGAAACACGTGAGTAATCGTCGATACAACGGACGGGACTTGGTTTTTTGTGAATAAATTCCCATCATCTTGAACTTGTGATTTTTGCACGGCAAAGATAATACAGTAAATTGAGAATCCAAGCATTGCACAAATAACAATGTTTGCGAAGACTCTGAAGATGCCTAATCTCAAGAACACCCACACGATGAAGCAAACCTGAGTGTGAATTGAAGCAAACGAAATTTCCCATGTGAATCTTTCTTACAATCAGCTATTGACTCCTAAGATTTGCTCAGAATACGTATATATACATGACTATACTATTTTTTGAGATACTCACTCTCAACTTGATCACAACAGCCATAACAGTATTACTGGCAGTTTCCGAATTTCCAATTGTATAATCCCACCCAGTGAAAAGTTTCCAGTTGAAAATATACTGCTCTGCTTTGCTTCCTGATAATTTTGACATTCTGGCGTTGGCCGCCATTCTGTAAAAATCATTACTCATTCAAATAAAATGAAAAAGTTATACTTTCGCAATATAGCAAAGAAACTGTAAGCAAAAATAGTTAAAGTAACCATGAAGTACGCAAGTGGTAAAGCGTATTTTATTTTTGTTCCTAAGAATGGTTCATCAGAATAGTATCCATAGAAAAGTGGGGAATATCTCACATATCCCTGAAAATTGCATCTCTAGTAAAAAAAAGTGTTTTGTAGCTCACATCATAATGCCATACAACTGCAAGTTCGTCAGCGTGAACTTTCTCATTCAGAGGTATCTGCTTCCTTGTTTTTGTACGGTTGAACCGGTCCTCATTAGCAACTGAGTCGGCTAGGATCTGATAAATATTCTTGAAAGTTTCACTGACCCCTTCTGACTAACCTCTGGTAGCACGACAAAAAAAACTGCAATCAAAGTTATAATAATATTAACAAAAACGATCCAACGGAGAAAAGTGAAGTATGAAGATACAACAGAACCAAAATGGCCTTAGATAAAAATTATTGTAAACTAGTTAAAATTTTACTCACTCTCAATACGTTTAATTTTGGACTCCCATGGTATTAAATAGGTCTTGAAATTAGAGAAACTTCGCTTCATTAGTCTCACTCTTTTTCTCATTTCTTCCATGTAAAGATGACTTCTCGAAACCTTCGACTCATTTTGCTCCAGATATTTTTGAGCCAATCTTAACATGACCTTCATTCAAAGTGTATTAGATGTGAATCTTACTTCAGCGTTCTCCGTTTTCTGGTCATACTCCATGGCTGGCATCTAAGCTTTCCTATAACTTCTTTTTTCTGCCGTATGCGTTCGAGGAGAGCCTGAATACTTTCAGTTGATTTTTCACGGTCATCGAAGTTTGTTTGTTTGAACGAAATTTCAATTTTTTTGGCTTGCGTCGGATAAGTGGTATGGAGCAAAAAAAGTAATATTTACACTAATTATAATTTAAAACAAACTAGATTAACGTACCTGTCTGGTGAGTGGATTTCCATCTTCGTCAGTTTCTCTATGCTTGTCGTTTTTGTTTATAAAAGCATCGGTTTCACTGTAAAGAATAACCTTATTATCTGAGAATTAGAAGTTAATTTTTGGCATAACTTTTTCTGCTCGGTGGGCAAATAGTGCCTGCTAAAATCTATTAAATATTCGCGACTCACTGGTTTTGTGACCATGACGAAAATTGCGTCGAAACATGTTCAAAAGGATGATTTCGTGCTAAGCGAGTTACAGTGCTTTTTCGGAATACTGTGATCAGATCATGGAACACCGAAGCGCGTCGTTGCACGAGTGGATTGTTTTGCAATCCCTCAGGAAGAATCTCGATTCCGTTCATGACTTTTCGAAAGGGGATTTATAAAATCATCCTATGGTCAAAATAAAAATGTGTAGGCCACCAATTGTTCGATAAAATGACAAGTGCGTTTTCTTTACGCAATGATTGCTCCAAGGTCTCATACACCTCTGACAACTCAATAATAAATGTCTCCCGTCTTGCGGAAGGATGGGAAAGCCGCTGGTCCTGAGAAGATAGGATTCAAAACGATCGCAGACAAGCTCATCCCATCATACTACTAGTATTGAAAGAGGAGGCATGGAAAATTTCTGATTCGTTTCTCCACAGTTTGCCTACATTTTCTGAGTAAAAAACTATTTTAATTGAGTTTCAAATAGCACCCAGAAGCTTGAAAAAGTATCTTAATATTCCTAGAGAAAACACATTTTTTTAAAGTCAATGTAAATCAACGATATCAGTTTTTTCTTTCTGTGAAACCATTCAAATTATTGATCTTCCAAGAGCTAATCTGTGTGTTATTATAGGGGCACCGCACAGAAATGGCGCTCTGTTGAGAAACTCTTTTTGCAGTGCAAATTGCGCGATCTCGGGGCCGAGTTTGAAGAGTTAGGCCACATTTTCAGTGGAAAATTACTTCGCGGCCTAGAAATTCGGCCAAATTGCGAACAGCGCGCCCTTTCTGTCCGGTGCCCCTATAATATTTAAACACAAAGCGGGAAAACACATATTGGTTAAGTTTGTTACATGGAATTGTCAATCATTAATCCATAAAACATTGCTAACAAACTTATGTTAATTTTGCCTTATTAGAGAAAATAATGAACACCGAGGTTTATAGGTAATAAGACGCGTTATCTGTAAAACTGGACATCTCATGTACTGATCGATGTCACAAAAAATTTTGGATTGATATTTTTGGTCCATGTTGTGACCACGGAAAGTTCTTCACAATAAAAGGTTTTCAAAACTACTATCTTCTAGCTCCGCCTCGTGAAAATGTAAGAAATAGCCTGCAATTGCAAGGTACTTGGTAATAAAGAGTTGTTTTCATGGAGGTCTAACGAGACCACAAATTATCGGTAAGGTTTGAAAAATTTTGTAGGAAGAGGCCGAGCCAAAAGATAGTAATTTTGAAAACCTTCTATAGTGAGGCAATTTTCATAGTTATAATATGGACAAAAAATATCAATCCTAAATAATTTTTTGTGCTAACGGATTTCCAGGTTTTACAGATGACACGTCATAAGCTTTACCCCGGTTTCATTGCCACAATGATAACAAAAATGATGATTTCTGATCAATAAAGAAAACCAACCCAAATGCGTAAAGAATATCATAGAGCTCGTCATCCAGAGTAAGCTTAGAAGAGGCACGTTCACCAAGCGAGTCCTAAAAATTCACAACTTTGTAGATAGCAATTGCAGAAATTTCAAGCATTTAGTGCTCGTATTTGTTTTTTGAATATTGAATCATTGACTCACAACCAAGTGAATTGAATTTCAAAAGATGAGAATTTAGAAAATTAATTATTTACAATACATTGAATGTTGCCATTTAGATAGTTGAAAGAATAACAGAATAGTCATCACAGCAAAAAAAAAGAAAATTGAAAATAAGAAAATCTTCCTTTTTTCTATCTCGTAATATTTTTTTTCTGTTCGTTGTGCTCTCTTACATCTTACCTGCTTTGACAAATCTACTATCTTCTCGTTAGTTGGTGTGTGCTCTTTCCGTAAAGATGACCTTCGAAGTGATTCTTGATGCATTTTTACAGTAGTTGGAGCCAGAGTCGGTGTTACGACACACGCAACACCGCTAGCGATTCCTCCACTTCCCACTTCTGAAAATTTATGCATAAAACTGATCGAAACGTTTTTTGTGAAATGTACAACCTACGAGAGTTTTCAAATAAAAAACATTTGTTCATATAGGTTTAGGAAGCTGAAGTTCTCAACTAAATCGGCAATTAGCTCACGGGGCGGAAAAGTCACAACCGTATACGGGCGACAGAAATTGTGAAGCTGTAACCTCCCACAGAAACATTACATTTACCTCTTACCTGGCTCATTTTGAAGAACACTATAAAAATATACTTTTATCAAAAAAGCAGAGGTCTCTATGTTCGATTTCTGGAGATAAATTGAAAACACCGATGCATGAAATGCATGAAAAGCCGGGCCGTGTGGCTGAGAAGTTTAAGCAAAGTTTTATTGAAGTCTGCCAGAAAGTTTTCGTAAACTCTGCTCAAGCTTTTCATAAATTTTGTTTATGATCTGTTCAAAAATTGGTGCGGCGTAGAGTTTTTTTTAAATTTGGTTTAAACAAAGTTTAAGCTCAGTTTGAACAAAGGTTACACAAAGTTTGAGCTATTTTTGTTTCAAAGTTGTTTAAGATGTGCTTTAACTTTGCTGAGGAATGCCGAGAATGTCAATCTAATGACGACTTTAAAAGATTTCACATGGCGCTTAAGAGATGTAGAAAAGATATTCTAACCAAGTAAAATTGTAAAAAAAAACTGGCATATTCTATTCTTTGCAGAATTTAATTTTGGAAATGGATTTAATAAAACAAAGAGCGAAAAATATAGCCCCATGTGAAATAAATCGCACAAAAACGAGCACTCCGGAAGAAAACCTGAAAATTAAACAAGAATGCTACTTATATGAAAAAGAGGTCATTTCTTGAAAAATGTAGGCATGCATGCGTCTTGATGCATTCACCCCAAGGGATGTGCTAAGTATTGCAAACAAATAAAATTCACTATAGTCATCTTTCTTCCACCTTCAAATAAAATTGAAGCGTTTAGAAATGTTTTTAAAAAATATCATAAAAAAAGAAACCATGTATCGCGGTCTAGCTAATTCAGTGAGATGTCAATGTCCTAGAAAACCGTGGAAGGCAGAGAGCATTAACAGAAATTAGGTGGGCGGATGTGTCTATGTTTGTGTTGCTTTAAAACTATCGAATTACTGTTCTGAGAGAACAAATAACACATTTCGAAAGAAGGCATACCATACAAAAGAAAACTGGAAACAATTCCAACAAATATTTCCGAGGAAAATTTCTACATCATTAGAATGTCAAGTTATTATTTCTTAGTTTTACGCTTCATAGTTACCATTCACGAACCAATTGAAAAACACTGCCATAGTTTACTAATTCTAACACTTAAGTACCATTTTTAAATTATATAAGCCGATTATTTGCAAATCCATCATAAAATCAAAATGAAGTTCTCAAAGGCAACTTTCCGACAGCGCGTTTATCTTGCTTGGCTCATATCACTCATGTCTCATCACAAAAGAAAGGATAAATGCTGACAGAATATACGCGACAACTTTATAAATCAGCTAGCCGCAAACCACATACACATGCACATGCCGATTTACCACCAAACTCACCACCCATCCTTACAGACGACGAAGAAGCCGAAACCAAATTTCCTGGCGTTGACATTAGGAAATTGCTGCCGTTTTGCAACGAAATTTCAAATGAGCCTTGAGTTACTACCACTACTAACTTGAAATTGTAAATCAGGAAGTGTGGGCGTTTGCGTTTAGCTCAGCTCAGCTGAAGACAACCACGGAAATAAGGTTGAATGAGTTAGCATATTGACTGAAAATTGACATGTAGGAGTATTATATGACGACAAAAGCCAACTTTATAGCTCAAAAGAGCACCTGTTTCAGAGCAGTGGAGAGGAAACGCATATAATAGGGTTCACATAAGTAAAAAAACAACATAAACAAATTACATGGAAGAGGAGTTCGTATTGCAAATTTCTATATTTTCATGGTAATGAAAGGACGAGCTGAAGCAGTCATGAACATTTCTACAGTCCGGCCCAGCCCGGCCGGTGTTTATTTGCAAATAAAACAGATTTCTAGGGAAAAACTGACAGTCAGGGTAAATGTTATTAATCTAGCTAGCTACTCGGCAATTCGCTGCAAAGTTTGAAAAGAGTTTATATAAAGTTTAATTGAAAGTTTGCGTAAACTCCGCTTAATGGCGACTGATTGTGAGTCGCTAGGCAGCCAATTGCAAAAAAGGCGGGAAAATTTGAATGAGTTTGGCCGCGTAGTCTTTAGAACCCCTTCGTAGAGTACAAAACTTATGATCAGCGCTCTTTGAACTGAAAACTGGTAGGAAACAGCATCAATACTATTTATCTGAATTCGGGCCTAATTGTGAAAAGCTTAGGGTAGGGTTGGCCCCCGGGCGTCAGTTGGCCCCGAATTTTCAGTAGGCCGACATGGCCGCTTATCTTGCCTTTAAACGCCCTCAGCGTGGTCAGATGCCATAAAGCTGGCTGAAAGTTTTGATTAATGACTTTTCAATCCATTCAAGATTTGAAAATATTAAAATTATGACGATTACATAGTTTCTGAAAGTTCACTCAGCGGCAAGGCCCCACAAAACCTTTCTAATATTAGTATGGCTAATTATCACTGAAAAATTATGGGAAACTTTGAAAACAGAGCAACAGTAATTCGGCCTCCGATTTTAATTTTGGACCTCCGATTACTTTTTTTTTGCCTCCGATTTCCGTTTCGGCCTCTCATTTCCGAACAGAGCCACAAAACCTGCTTTCATAGTCAGGTCTACAACTCCACCCAAAAACCCTGTAAAAAACCCCATCCGCGAGAATATCTGCGATTAAAGAACAAAACTTATTTTTGCTTGTAATAGTAAATCCAAAACTGTATTGGCCTTTTTTCTTGGTAAATTGTGCGACATGTGCACAATGTGCAAAAGCAGAAGTTTGTCATAAATTACATCATATAATGTGAATGATATGTTTCTTTATTTGTGCTTCTTTATTTCAAGATATTGAGAGTTCTTATCTTAATAATGTGATGCAACTGCACACTTACAAACAATGGGACATAATTCGATTTAATCCTGTGCCACTGACACGTCTAGATAAGAAGACAATTTGATAAAGTCCAGTTGACTTCCTAAGGCCACCGGTTAATCACTAAAAATTTTATTTTCCATTTTCATTTCTAGCATTTATTTGAATAGACATTAAAAATACAGTATGAGCATATCAGGTGATAACAATTTTTTTCAATATTTTTATTCATTACTTTGGTTTAGGCTTCATAAAAAAGCTAAAAGTAAGAGAATGGGTGAACATAGGGTTTTTCTTCGTGTCTTTGTCCATGCTCATCGCCGGTTCTGTCATGTTAGCTATAGCAATTGCAAGTATTCCGCCAATGCGTAAGATTTCTGAGAGTAAACGGCAAATCATATGGCTTGCAGCTCCATATTATGATATCCCAACGACAACTCCTGCTCCAGTTCTTCAACCAAATGTTTTTTTCACATCATCTCTTGCAAATGGTGTTGCTTGGACTAATGACTTACAGAGACCTTCGAGTGATGCTTTTAAAACTTTGGCTTCTGCGCTGAAAACGAACGTAGACACTTTGCTGATAAAATTTTTTAAAGTTTTTGTGAACGTTCAGGTTTCAAATGCATGGTTGCAAAAACCAAACAGCCGCGTTCAATTTTCTACTGTACCTTCACCGGTTATCACGCAGATCAACGCGTTCTCGTGAGTATCTTTCGCAAATAAAAACAGTCAATAGTGATTTCAGGCAGGGACAAAACGGAGTGAACTTTTACATGGAGTTGGTCTTCACTGATTCATCAGTCACTAGTTCTGAGGTGGTTGATTCTTTGACCGCGGAAGGATACTTGACAAATGCTTTCAGTTAATTTAAATTAATATATAAATCATTCTCTAAATTTTCTTTCAGCAAGTTCCACTTCCCAATGCACTGATTTGGTTCCACCAACTCAACAAAGTACACAATCTCCAGCAAGCCCTCCAACTGTTCCACCTGTGACAGTAACACCAAATCCAAGAGCCTATTGCGATGTTACAGCAAAACTACTGACAAACGTCTTTTTGGTTGATGTTTCGGATCCAATTACAGGAAATCTCGACAATAAATTGGCTCAAGTCACTGCAGTTGGGAACATTCTAATGCAAAAATTGCTCTTGCAGATCTCGACGTTTCTCATAAATGCCCCCTCCTTGGTTAACTTGAACCAAAACTCCAACTGGAATAACCAAGAGTTCAAACTTGTCATCTACGGTGGAAATGAACCGTATGTTGAGTGCATTAACATAACAAAGTTTTATTTAATACAGGTCTCCATTGGGCCAAGCACGAAACCAGAAATCATGGAACCAAATTGTTAGCTATCTTAACTCTTCAATTGTGAATCCATTGAAAGCTGACGGACATGAGCTGACTGAGTAAATTTATAAAATTTATTTATATTTTAATGTATTTCTCGGTTTTTCAGTGCTCTTCGATTTGTTGTCAACAACTATAGGCCAGTACAAGGAGTGGCTGGAAATATTATTGTGATTGCAGACGGATTGTGAGCGTTTTTTTTTACTTTGTTTCTAGCAAATATGAAAAACACGTTCAGTGATTTTGATGAAATTTCATCTGCAACAACAATTGCTACAGTTTTGAAACAACAATTTTCATACTCCCTTGGGTTCCTGTTAATGTCAACTTCTGAAGTACAACAAAACGTTATTGAAGCCCTCGCAACAGATTTCTCACATTTTTATCAAATGAGTGATGTCGGATACTTGAACAATCCATCTGTCTTGCGAACTCAAGCCCAATGGACATGTGAAGCTTATTATCCAACTGCAGCACCTCCAACTGCCCCGCCTACAAGAATTCCTCTTATTACAACGGCGTCAACTACTGTCAATCCAGCGGCAAAAACTACAGTAAACCCTCTTTTGCCTCCTATTTCTGCTTGCAATCTCAACGTGTTGTATTTGATAGATCAATCGCAAACAATGATTCTCAATGGTTACAGGGTATAACCATTTGCCGAAAATAGAAACACTAAAAACTAATCTAAATTTCAGGTTGCAATTCAGTACGTAATCAAATCAGCGACATCATTGACTAACTTGAACTCGCAATCAACTTTTGCATTTATTATTTTTAATCAACAAATTGTCGCCGAATCCGTATATCGCTCATTCAGAAAAATAACTTTAAATTATTTTGTATTCAGAATGCTTACACTGATCTGAACACTTTCATTGCATTAATCAACAGTGCACCCCAAAGTCTCGGAAGTTCTGATTCAGTCGTGTATGTTTATCTTCTCATCAATTCAAAAATCAAGCACAGACTGTGTTTGCAGCGGACTCGGAGAAGCTCTTAAGTTCATCCAGAACAAATCACAGTACAATAATGAGTCATATAGGTCGATACTGTATTACATAACCGATGGGTACTTTGAACCTGCTGAAGATTAATGATTGTGGGATTTTTACAGAAACGAAAACAGTGGATCAATTTCAAGCGCTGTTAACACGACAAAAACGATACGAGCGCAATTGCAAACCGAAGTTGTTGGAATTGGTAAAAAAAAAACAATTATAAAATTTTCAAAGAAAACCTATCATTGAACAGATCTGGTGGAAACTGCGACAAGCAAACGAAATGTTCAACAAGTGATTCAGTATGGAGTTTTTGATGGATACACTCAGTCAGTTTATGTTGGAGTAAATCAGCCGAGTGATGCTCTGAACGATGCTCTTATAAACTCTACTAATTACTTGTTGAAATGCAAAGGTAGCCACTTGTTTTATTGTTTTCTCTGTCTAAGAGCCACCCAATTCAGCCTCCTCCAACTGTTACACTGGCCTCACATTTGTGATCGAAACCTCCGAAGCAGAAGGCGCCAATTACTTGGATGTCGTGAGTCGCTTCTTGTGTATTCTATTTTCAGTTTGTTTTACAGCAAATACGGACTGTTTTGAACATTTTAACTAACTACGCACAGCTGATTTCACCGTTCAAAATGTCGGTTTCTGTAGTTTACTTTTCTTCACCAGATAATCTGGTACCAAACCAAGATGGCCAAAGCGGAAATCTGTTTGATCATGTGACGGACAGCACAACAGCAATCAACACTTTGAACAATACAAATTTCAGTCCTCTTGGCGCCGCTTCTGATCTAGAACTGTGAGTTTGGAAGAACTCAATAATAATCGTTTTACCATTTCTAGAGGTTTCACCATAACAGCTGACACAATCAGAAAAGGAATCATTGAAAACAAGAATCTGGTTATTTTTTTTGCTCGCGGTGCCTATGAACAGCTCTCCAATTGTTGCCCAAATCCAAGCGCTGCTGCAGCTGAAGTAAGACAGCTTGCAACTGTGCAAGGTGTTGTCATTGGGTATATTAACGTAAAACTAGAAAAAACAAGGAAAAAGAAACTATCAGACCGTACTCATCAAAAACCCAACTTGATGCCCTTACTGGATCAAACTCCGTAGATGCAAATTCTATCATCGGAAACAGTTCCTTGAGCGTGATTACACTCTTTTAATATATTCTGCTCACAATTATTCATTTTCAGTCTACTCAAGATCGCGCTTTGGTTGCACAACAAATTTCTAGCCCACTCATCCAAATAATTGATGATTTCTTAGCAAAACAATACTGCCCCGATGTCCCTCCGTACGGTATGTCTAGATTTTACTCAGTAAGATGAAGAAAGGCAATTTTATTTCAGTCAACCCACCATGCGAAGATCCTATTGATGTTCTTATTCTTCTACACGCAGATGACAAAAACAATTGGAACCTGATCTTGAACTTCACAGCCTCACAGCTGATTCCAGATCTTTTGGGCTCAACAGGATCAGTCACATCTAAAACTCTCACTACTTCCACCCCTATCAATTTTGCCATTGCCTCTTATTACTACCTTGACGTTTTGACACACGCTGATTTCACGTATTTGCTGAGTCCTACCGAGTATGCCAACTTAATAGGTTCAATTCCTTTCACGGCAACCAAGGGAACAGCCACTTTGTCAACGTAAGCGCATGTTAAAAACTTTAAAAAATATATGTTTTTGTTTTACAGAGCATATAAAAATGCCATTGAACTTTTTGAAGATGGAAGACCATACGCCAGCAAAAACTTGATTATCATCACCGATACTATGGAGTTTGCTCATGCATTAAACTAATTTTTCACTAAATCGTAGTTATTTTTAGTATAAGTGATATGGAAAACGCCTTCTCGGAACATGACTCAATGGTACAATTAGTTGGAGGATATACGTCTGCTTTGACAATCAACACAAACACAATTCCGGGAGCAGATTATCAAATTAACGTTGATGCAGCACAGGCAACATTAGAAAGAAATATTTTCAGCGTGTAACTTTTCTAATTCAGATTGATAGTCAAAATATTTACTCGCTCAGACAACTTGCCAACGCGCTGACTAAAAATACGTGTATCTACAAACCGGTACAAAGTACATATTTTAATTAAATTACAGATAAAAATTGAAATTATCTTATTTTAGTCCCAACTCAGGAACCAGTTACCGTTGTTCCTACACTTCCAGGTCCTGTTCCAGTGGTAAAAGCACGAAATGTCTGGCCTGATCTCACAATTCTCATTGATACTTCCAACAATGCTAAGAATCCAATGGATGATATCTCATTTGAAAAGGTGACGCAAACTCGAAAAATGTTTCAACTAAATTTTCAGATTCGATCGTTCCTAAACATTCTGTTAGGACAGTATTCTGTGGGAAAAAAGGGTTCACGATTCACTATTGCTACCTATGATGGAGAAACTGTGGAATACTCGTGTAAATTTGTGGAGGTAGGAATTGTTCACAAAGAAAGCACAAAATCCAAACCGTATACTGATTTAGATAGTCAATTACTATGATTTAAGTTCCTGCCAAAATGAAAGGCTATCGATATATTCACGAAATCACAAGGACTATCGAAATATGGCTCAGTAAGTACACACAACACAATAACTTTAAAAATGCCATGTTTTAGAGTACTCACGGACGTTCGTCGAAACATCTACGAAAATTCAACTTCCGGATACAGATCTTTAAATGAAAATTTTGTCATTTTGTTCACATTGGGACAGTGAGCAATACGTTACAATTTTGAGACGGCATAAAATTCAGGTCGTCTGATACTGCAACTGACGATCTTGTGAACATTCAACGCAAAGG
This sequence comes from Caenorhabditis sp. 36 PRJEB53466, assembly GCA_946814055.1. Classification (NCBI taxonomy): domain Eukaryota; kingdom Metazoa; phylum Nematoda; class Chromadorea; order Rhabditida; family Rhabditidae; genus Caenorhabditis; species Caenorhabditis sp. 36 PRJEB53466. The sequence goes on along the minus strand of CAMPFS010000006.1, from coordinate 226,955 downwards.
CATCAGGACAATTTCAATTGGATTATCAAACAGCATGACGAACACCGACCTTTCTTTGTTCTCACAAACTGCATACATGGTCCCAGATTGGAACTCGATTTATAGTGGTATTGACACAAATTATAATCTTGCCGATTTGATTTTCCAAGCAACCACAAAAAGAAGTAATGTTTTGGTTGACTATCAAAACAATCGAATAATGATTATAGGAACTCCATCCACATCAAACTTCTTTGGAAATTTGGTATTCGTTGTTGACCAGTCAGCAAACAGTTACTCGGATCATAGCAACGTTGTTCAGTATGTTACCAAATCAGTATCCTCTTTCTTGGTACAATCTTCAAAGTGAGCATTAACTAAAATTGCAACCTAATCAAAGAATATATTCAAGAACACAAGTGAGCATTGTTCCTTTTGCTGATTCGGTCCAGAATGTGCTGTCTTTGTCGTCTTCACAATCGGTAAGTATGAGTATAAAGTGAAACTTAAAATGAAAATAATTTTTTAGTAAAAGTTTTATTTTTCCATTTCCACAAACATTTTTTACGTTTCCTTACAAAGTATGTTTCAGGAAGTCGACCAGTACTTGAGGTCTTGGAGTCTGAGCTCAACTTCCTCGTCATCCGTAGCCAATGTTGGTAATGCTATTCAGTATGTTTCCAATATGCTCGGAGACTCATCGGACAAAGCTTCTTATGTCATTTTCGTTGTTGGTGCTTCAAAGTATGTTTCAGAAAATCTATCGGCATGTTACCTCTTTTTTTAAATTTCAGTCTTACTGGAACTGATCTTTCTACTCAACTTTTAAAACAACAAAATTTGTACGTGATCAATTACAATGTCACGAAAAAGGACAACTTCAAAAATTTGGTGCTTTCTGATGACCACATTTTTTCGTAAGTCCGATTTCTTTTCCCTGAGTAAAACTCCTTTGTTTTAGAGTTTTGAACAGCCAAGAACTCTTGAACCGCGTTTTCCCCTTGGATGTTACAGTGAAAAATCCAGTTCTACAGTTGAACGACGATATCTATCGAAGTACTGAGATTGTGCAGCAAGGCTATTGATTAAAAAAAAAACAATTTCAGCGCAACAAACATTTGATGCTAACAAGTTCCCTACAACTTCCATCGCTGCAGATATTGTTTTACTGGTTGATGAAACTGGTCTTACTGACGATGATTTCTCCCGAATGAAAAATTTCTTGGTGGACTTCACTCAGCAGTTTGATATTGGTCCAGAGTCGACCCAGTTTGCCCTTCAAGCTTACAACGGTAGAACTATTCCAAACGTAAAACTGAACGTTTCTGAAAATTCTGAAAGTGTTGAATTGTTTTCAGGACGGTTTCCATTTGTTCGAATCTACGAGTAGCAGCATTGTACAACAAAGAATTCAACAGTTAAAATTGGCGAAAGCCACTGAAAATTCAACAGATGCGGATTTAGCAGGAGCCATCGAGCAAGAACTATTTTTCTTCCTTCTAGATTCAAACGGATGGAGAGAAGATATTACAACTTACACAATTATTTTTTCACATGCTGATATGTTCTATAACCGCGATACGAGCACTGCATTAAATGTAAAAAACTCGTCAACAGTGAGTCAACACGCGCTTTATCATGCGAGGTATGTGTGATCTAGGTTTTTGCACTTGGTCTGAATGGTCAAAAGTTTGACTATGTTTGGAATTTCACTAACAGCGGTTTCTACGAGATTGTTTCCGATGTTTCTACCCTCACCATGAACTCATCAGCGGTTGTTGATCTTCTAACAACTCTTGACAATGGTTAGCTATTATAAAAACTACGTCGTCTGAAATAACAAGCTCACAGATTACATGGAAGTTATCTACCCGTCCGTGTTCCCAATCAAAAGCATTGTGAAGGCTGATTTTATTTTTTTGATTGATAACGAATTAGAGAGCAGTTATAATCAGCAGGTCCAACAATTTTTGAGAGATTTTATGGAAAGCGTTGGCACATTCTCAACCAGTGGAAATGACACGAGACTTGCAGTTGTCAGCTACGGAAATTCTGTAGGTTCAATTTTTCCAGCCTTTTCTGAAGTTTTTCAAGGTTTCCATAAACTGGAATTTGAATGATCGTCAAGATGTGGAATCGCTCAGAGATGATATTAATAACTTCCAAATCTTGCCATCTTCCGGATCAAGCAATCTCAGACGGTATTTCGCGGTAGCTAACAACATGTTGAGTTTTTTACAGAGCAATTGATGCGGTAATCTTGAATGAAGTGGAGTTTGGAGTAAATTCTAGCCGACCAAGCTACATTATTGTAATAGCATCTTCGTCAACAATATCTCCAAAAATAGATGTTTCCACTTCTAGACATCTGAATTCTAGATACTCAACTTATGTCATCCAAACCAATTCAGACAACTCCACATTTTCCTTTGCTCCTCAAGTGATAATTGTGTTCTACTTTACAATTATTCGTGTTTCTTTCAGGTTCTTGGCACACAACTCACGTCGGACCGAGTGGCTATCAATCCATCTTTACAGTTGTCAAATGACCGAATGAAAACTTTTTTGCCTTGGATTTCTGATGGTATTTGTTTGAAGGTTTAGTGTGCTTCTAAATTGAAACAACATTTCAGAATACACTGCCTGGAAAACAACATTTCCCGACAAATAGACGTTTTCTCTGCGGGTTCAAATATCATTAGTATTTCTTATTTCTCCGTATAAACTTTCTCTTTTACTTCTGTGTGTTCATTGGAGCAAGATCTTGTCAGAGATATGATTTAATTTAACCTGAATAAATTATCAAAGTTTACAAATGACTCAAACACTAAATCACAGAAAGCAGCAATAAATAAAATTTAGACAAACACTTATACCACCATTTTCAAAACAGAGATAATTTGTTGAAATTCATCCTGACGAGTACATTCACAATTGGATGTTTCGAGCTTGCGGTTCAAATTTCTCCCATAGTTGCAAGAGCTGAAATATTTCTATGAACTCGTTGAAGCTAACATACAAAATACTTCAGTGTGTGTCTCAATCATGCTCTCCATGTACTCGATCAGAATTTTTTTCATATCCTTTTTTCGATCCGATTCAAAACGCGCCACTTCCTCTCGGATCGCCTTGCTGAGTTCGCCGAAATGTTGCTCGAGAAGGTCCATTTTCTGCACAGTTTCTTCAATTTCCGTTTTGAGCTGATCCGAACGTTCGTTTCTGCCGCCCGAAGACAAATCAATCTTGGTTTTTTGGTCCCTCTTTCTTGCCAGCGTCTGCTGCGCGTCTTGCCACATTTGCCATGCACGAACTCGCTCAGAGAACACTTCTTTCAAAGCGGAAATTAGCGTAATGTACTCATAGATAGACTCAGAAAATCTGAAAAAAAAATTAATGTTTTGTTGTGAAACGTTTTGCTAACTTCGAATTATCAGCATCGGCCTGTTTTCCCCAAACCATAGAAACACTTTCAGTGATATCCGTTAGTCCGGAAAGAGCTTTAGACAAAGTAGTGGATTCTTCGCAAGCCGCCAACATTGACAGAGCCTGAAGAACACAACAGAATATAAAAAATTGACTAGATTTGTTGCTATACTTTTCCAAGTTGTTCACCGCTGATAGCCATATCGCGACGAGAGGAAACCAAGCTTTCGGTTACGACATAAAGCTTGCGAAGTGCTTCATCCAACTCATCAATCTGAGACTGTACTTGCTCGAACCAGCGATCGCCTTCTTCCATGTGAAAAGCCATTTTAGAGAATACAACTTGGAAATTCTTGAAAATTTTTTTGACTCCAAAAGTAGAGAGTGCGGTTGTTTGAACGGCTTTCGGCAAATCCGACTCAATTGTCAAAAAGTCGCGAACATCACAATCGTTCCGAATACGAGGGTGCTGAATAAGTCGGCGAAGATAACGCTCCAGTTGACGAGCACGATGGATGCCAACATCACGACTCATAGCAGGATCCGAGTTGGTCTATCAAAATATCATTGAAAAAAAAACATGTCAAATTACCACACCTTTGTCTTTGTCAACGCCGATATGCTTTTCTCGGGTGGAATCGCAATAACAACTCCTTTTTCGAGATACTTCTCTACAATTTTTCCGTGGAGTCCAAGAAAGTCGGAAAAGCGACGCCAAACTTCATAGTTTTTCTTTACATATCCAATAACACCGTTCACCTGAAATGTAAGCATTGTTTCAATATATAGTATTTTCTTTAGAATTGGAATTACCTCAGTTTCCACCTTGTAAACAATATACGCGTTTATTCCGTCTCCACGCTTTTCAAATTCACGAACAAATACAGTGAAGTTGGATGACACCGGTTCGGGGGATATTTGCGCATAAGGTGTGTCATTTTGACTGTCCACGAATCTGAATAGGTTGAATTATGACGGAATGGTTTCTTAAACAATTACTGGTTATGATCATCAATGCTATTGATCACAGCAGGTTGTCCTGAGTCATTCAAATTATTGGAATGAAGTCGAAGCCTGGATGGCGGAGTGTCTTCGTTGGCAAGATTGATTTCATCACAATCATCTCCGAACAAGTTTGGGTGATCCAGGACACCTCCAATCCGCTCCGCGTATGAATTTGAGTGAACTTCTTCCTCAGACAGCATTGACACAAAAGAACGCTGAAATAGAATAAATTAAGGAATGAGAAAGACGAGCAAACACAATGAAGTTGAAAAGGGGAATTTGTTATAAACGTTGCACCAATTTCTATTAGAGACTCGATTGTTTGAGTGGATCAAATTACAAATAAACGTAAAATGCAAGTTTAAATATTTTTCGGAAAATAAATAAACAAACTTGAATTGATTTCTGACTTTACAACAAGCCAAAACAAATCTAGCAGCGCACGAATAAGGGGCTAAAGAAGGCTACTGGCGCATCTTGCGTGTCATTGCCGTACTTTTATATTTTTGAGCTCTTAGTTCATTCACAGGATGTTTTCAAAGTATTGGCAAAAAACGTTCAAAAGATTTCACGTTTTCCTCTAAATAACTCCTATAATGTTTTTAACTGCTAGAATTAAAGAAGACCGGCTATTTTACTTGCCGATGAAAAATTGCCACGGCAATAAAAATGATGAGAAAGACAGGGCTACTTGCAGTTTATCGAACGGAAAACAGACAGCCAGAAAAACGGACGCAATACCCCTAAACTTGATCCGCTTGGGTTATGCAGTTGGTGCAAAAAATAACTATGTTTTTTCCCAATGCAGAAATACGCCAAAGACGCAAACAACTCGTGGTTGTTTGCGTTGTTTGCCAAGTGCAAAACTGTGATCGGTGCGGGACCATCAAAACAAAATGCGTTATGTTCCTTTGAAACTGTTTAGGTTTAGAACAGCGATGGAAGTGACGAAGATGGAACAATCCTACATTAGTCCTCGTGGTTCCACAAGATTAAAGGTGAAAACGTGTTTCGAAGTAAAAAAAGAAAATGCAATGAACAACCCTTTAAAAAAGAGTAAGTCAATAAAAAACATTTATTGTCGAACTGAAAAGAATCAAAAACGATGAGCAATAGAATTAATACTCAAATCATCCAACTTTGCAGTGTTTTCAAAATCAAAGTGTGATTCTGGATTCACAAGATTGATAACTTCTTCTGGCAAAAAACTTCTATAGATCTGAAAATATTATGATTAGTGTTTGAATGTGTTCAATAATTGCGCGTACAAGATAAACTATTAGTGTTAGAATTATGAGTCCGGCAAGAGTAGAACCAACAATAACAGGAATAAGATCAGTTGTTTGCTGATCTGTGGGACAAGTTTCCTCTGCAACAATTTTGCTGTTTTTCAAGAAAGATAAGTGGCACAACTCACTCGGCCCTAACGTGGAGCTAGTCATGAATGCTTGCAATGTGACAAGTTTGAATTTGATGCTAAGAATTAATAGCAAATTAGAATTTCGTAGTTTTCTCAATAACTTACTATGCATAGGGCCCGTATGTGTTGTCATTGTTAATAACATATTTTTGCTCACTTGGGCAATAATACGAATTGTCTACTGTTGCATAAATTGAACCGGCAATATCTGACAATTCTTCAGGATCAATGTGCAAATAATACTGTTGAACAGGGTATTTTGCATTTGGAAAAGCATCTGTGTCAGAGGAAAAGTTAGCAGTTACGTTAACTTGAAATAGTGTAAATTCTTTTTCGTTGTCTGTCTTAAAGCGGTTGTCTTTGGTGAATGCTAAATCTACGGACCATCCGGGCATCTAAACAATTATTTAGATTAACGCCTTTGAGTTCAAACTGACATGGTAAAGATTGATTCTCAAAAGTTGAGATTTTATCGAATATCCTGACAAAGAAAGAGTACCATCGCATAAACTGAAGTCTGTGTCGACTGTGGAAGACGTTGGAACATGAACGACGACATCTTTCTGAATCAGAATTATTTATTTGCATGCACTAAACATGGGTAACATACTCCACCATCATTTGTAATGTAAGTGAGATACAAATAAATATCAGCTTGGACGATCACACATGGTATACCGGTATTTGTGTTCACAACCTATTTAACATGCCTTTTTTTTCAAAGAAAAAACGCTTCAAAGCTACAAACTTTATAAACACCCTTTGTTGCAGCACCAGAGTCACAAAGTACACAAGAAGCCAAAAACAGTGAGCAAACCCAAAAAATCCTTTGAGGAGAATTATTCATCTGATCAATACAAATTAATGAGTAATTGTGTTTTTGTTGTTAAAAATTTATTTTAAAAATTGAGAACCACTCAGGTTACCGTCCAGGACAAGAATGTAAATGATGATAATTATGCAATGCTTATCTGTGAGCGCACCTTTTTATTATAGACATTAAAATACTCTAGTCTTTTACGAGTATAAACACAAAGATCCATCTCAATCGGGAAAAGCACGGAGACAATCGAAAACCATCGCCACTGGGTCAATGAAGTGATGTTTTCCCTAAAATTTTAGAAAATCTCAAAAACACCAATTGTTTTTGACAGGCCAGTGATTATCAACACTTTATTTCTTCTTCAACAACGAAAGGACGGCTGATATCTTTCTCCAATATACCTGTCGATCACAAGACGTTAAATTTAATTGAATTACTCTTATCTATAGACATTGCCTCCGTTCTTTCCTTCATATTCTCTTTGAACTCATGTGTTGTTTGTTGAAGGAATTGAATTTCAGATGAATCTTTTTTGTGTTGCGTTAGTGTCTTATGGTATTACATTCGTTACTGCCGGCTTAACTATGTATCCGGTCAAGGTAATGAAGAACAGAAGAACATTTGAATACACTTCTGGAACTTTTATTCAGATTGGAGAAACTCTCATCTTAGATTTTGGCAAAGACGTGAATGAATGGAAACGTAACCGGAACGGAATAGAAGACACAATTAAACCGTGCACTGCTGTGAAACAAGAGAAATGTGGTGTTTGGATAAGAAACGTTTGTTTGAGGTATCCCCTCAATTTTTAAAATCCGGACTTGATTTCTAGGATTTGCCCATTTCAAGAGATGGTAGAGAGCACATGTATGAAAACGGAACTCTGATTATTGAAAACTTCCAAGAATCGGACTCTGGTGATTATTTCTCGAATGATGAACTGGAAAGAGTTAGTTTCGGACAAATTACATTTAATCAAACTATTTTCCAGATTCACTACACAGCAGATGGACAAATCTGGAAACTGGGCAGATCAAGAATAACTGTTTTTCCTGTTGATTAACGCGCTAATTGAAATAAAGTCATAGTTAAACAAGCTTACAATGAATAATGAAACAAACGTTTCTTTTGCTTGTTATAAAATTCCACAAAAGAGACCACAATGGACTTGTCTTGCGCTCTACCACGGCCGGGTTTTCACGTGCGATTGCGGTAGAGCGACATTGCCAGAATTTTAATATTATAATTCCGCGACATTTGTAATTTCCAGACCTTGTTTTTTGCAGCGAAACAAATTACAGGTATTTTTATTTGAATACTGGAATAGCTTTCTTTTTTTATTTGGAGCCCGGACGGAGATAATATGGCACTACAGCAATGCTGTAAGAAAATTCAGAGCCCAATGATACTAATTTGAAAAATCTTAGAACAATCGGGCTGCGGTTAATTTCAACCGAATTCAAGAATTCTGAATACAATGTGCCAGACATTTCTCGAGTCTCTCATAGAACATCTTTTAACAAAAAAAACGATATTTTCTTTTAAAATCCTATTCTATTCACGCCGTATCAAATCTTGAACTCGTATGAAATATATATCCTATGACTAGCCCAATCCTAAGAATTAATTTATGCTAGTGCCAGTATCCCTCGTTAAAAAAATCAATACAACGAACGCTCCGGAGTCATTGCATCTGGAGGTCACTGGTGTCCTTTGCTCGTAGGACACTGAGTACTTGGCATTTGGGGGCAACATTTAACCCCACCTTGAGAAACCTGAAGCAATTTTTATTTAGAAGTTTTTCAAACGTTGCTTAAACTTTGCTTAAACTTTGCCTAAGGTTTGTTTAAAAGTTGCTCAAAGTTTGTTTAATCTTCCTTATCCACAGCCTTTGTGTTCCAACAACAATAAAATTACTTATCAAAACGAATTTTATTGAAAAGTAACATTAGATTACAAAATAAAATGAGAAAAATTATATAAAATTAAGCAAATTAGTTGTTTAACCGAAGTCGTCGATCGGACGGATTGAAAACCATTGAAAACTGCGAAATTTTTTGGGCAAAAATGGAAAATTTTCTTCTTGAATTTAACTTGTTTTTTTTTCAATCATTTTGATCGTTTGAGATGTCAAAATGCTTAAAATGCCATTTCTGATCGTTTCGGAAACATGAACTCCGATTTCTTCCGATTTCTTGAACCTCCGATTTTTTCACTGTCACGCTTAACAACAAAACACATACCAAAATTAGGTTTGCATGGAGCAAATACAAAAGCAAACTTCGGCGCAACTTTTTCGTTAATCGCACTCTACCGAAATTCTAGCAAAACTGACTAACCTTATGTTCCATCTAACTTTCTACCCTCTATTTCTTGCATAATTACCCACCTATCGCAATTCCCCCCTTTGACATCTTTATTTCCACGTATTGTAACAGTGGTAATAAAATAATAATAATAATATGAGTCATCGAAAAAAGTTCCCCAACATTTCTGAACCCCTCATTTCAAATCCCGACATTTTGCAACTAACGTGAACTACTTACTCAGCGATAGACTGGACAGTTAAAGTACATGTGAGTATCGAGACGTCCCGGTTTTGAAAGATTGGGCCTCAAAAAATCGGGGAGCGCAAAAACCATTCGGGTGATTGGGATTAGAAAATGAGAAGTTTCGGCGGCCGAGAGAAAAAAAGAAAAATGCTTTGAAAATCAAATATTCTTGAAATTATAGGAGTTTCGTTTTTTACCTGTTAATTTTCTATGTTTTCGAACTCAGATATAGAATTAGGAAAACGTAATCAAGTTTCTTGGCAAAGAGCTTTTTCATTTATCATAATCTAATTTTTTTCAACATGCTCTGCTTAACGTTCACGATTACTATTTACAGAACAATGACCAGACCATCAGCACCTCGTTTAACAGCTGATTATTATACATACTCAACATACTCCGCGGTTGGAAACATTTTCAAAAACTAGTCTTGAAGCAAAATACTTTTTTAGAGAGATGATAACTACGGCGGGATTGAGCCCAAACACGAGCCACAAGAGCATATGCAAAGTTTCGCCCCCGCTCGAAGAGAGCCAACCTCTTCGAAAAATCAGTTCGACAAAAATGGAAGTAAAGTCAGTAAACATTATTTTAAAAAACTGAAACAGTTTGATGGTAGCAATTTAACTGAACATTTCACTTACAGGATACATCATCAGTTCATTTTACTGCTTGCATCTACTCTGTTCTGGCACTTACCATTATTGCACTCGTCTGTTTCTTGTATTATTATGGAATCAAAAATCGAGTACGATAAGCTTACGAAATTGTTTTAGTTGAGAAAATTCCAGTTTGTAATTTGTCTTGCGGGTATTATGGGAGGAGTTGTGCTCAGCAGCTTTTTGATGCATCTTGCTATCATTCGTCACCAACCATTCCTGTGTATTCCTTTTGTTGTGATGAGGGTGAGTTTATAGTTTAAAAACAATATATTTTTCTTTATATATTTCATTACAGACTCTGGAAACCTTTATCAGTGGAATACTCGTCTTAGCTTTTGCATACGCTACTATCCGAAATAATAGCGAAATTTTTATATTTTTCTTGCAATGCACAAAGTTGATGGTACGATTAGTATCGCCTCAAATTAGACTAGATCTTGTTGACGGTTCGTTCTACAACCTACAAATGTTACAATACTATGTATAATTTTTATAGCAACTCTTCAATTCTGCATCATCGGTTTCTGCATCTCTTTGACTCTTCTTTCCATTTCCGTCTACGTCTGCCGTGTTGCATTTTACTGCACGTTGTCTATTGCTGATGAAGTGAGGCACAGGCGGTCCTATAAGAACATGAACACCTTCCAAAAAAGATTTGTCGGTGACGAACTTTACTGTTCCTAAGATTCATTTTCAATAGTGTTCGAGCATCAGTAAAGCCAAATACCGTAACTACTGTAATAAAAGAGCACCTCGAAAAATAAGCAGAATCACACATTTTGAAACTTCAAAATTGTTGTTTTTTGTAAATTGGAAAAGAGAAGGGCATGTACTCTTCTAGCACAGTATTTATGGTATGTTTGTTAACCTTTTTGATGGGTGCTGCTCTTTTTTTTTAAGTTTATCTAAAACACTCTTGTAATTATCATAAATTCTATAAATGTAGGATAATGATTGTAATGCCACAACTCGCTCAAGGCCAAGCTCTTTTATCTTATAAAAATTTAGCTCCTATTCTGCGCATGACATTATTTTCAATCTGTTGAAAGTTTAAGAAATAAATTACTTCGATTCATATCATTGAGCAGCACAAATATCTTACAACGCATTCAATACAACTAACAAAACGATGAAAAGGTTGGAAAACAACGTAATCGAAGATTTTGGCTCGTTTTCCTTGGCGTTGTTCTCTCTAGGTTGGCTAACATCGGAGACTTCCAAAGTGGTTGGATCTTCAGTATTCACAATGACAGGCTGTATTGTAGTCACTGGTAGGTCTTTTCTAGCCGTCGAAGAAGATGCGGAATCCTGGAATTGGATTAACTGGAAATATTGTGATAAAGTCCTACATATGTCTATTTACTTCTGAAAAATTTACAAGAAAAAATTGATGAACCTTTGCAACTGTTGAGTTAATTTCCGCTTGTTTCCGTCTTTTTTTCCGGAATTTTTAACAACCTCTACTTTTTGACTTTAGAATAAACTTTTCGCAATATCAACATTTGCGAACAATTAGGCAAAAGTTGCAGAAGTTTATTAAGAATTTGCATTCATAGTGTTCACGCCGTTCTACAGGCTTAATTTAAGATGTTGCAACCGTTACAGGATAAGGTTTCACCTTTTCAACAGATCCACAGAAAGCCCCAGCTCTACCCATATAGCAAACGCAACGGTTGCATTCACACTTTCCATTACTCGAACACATCTCCTGTTTGTACAACAAAAACACAGTAGCATTATGAATATAGTTACTGTTTACCCCATTTTCTATGCAATTGTTGAGACTAGTCGAGCAGGCGCAGTCGTTGCGTTCCCATCCCATTTCGCACATGAAAAAAGAAATTAGATGATAACTTTACATAGTAAAAACTTACTTGCAAATTCCACAATCACACACACCGTTTCCTGAGCAGATTTTTCCGTTGGGGGAGACGGGACAGCTATCATTGTCACATTGACAATACTTTCCGGTTGTCTGTACAAGAAGATACAAATTGAAAACGTTGGTTATACTTTTTGGCATTAGCCTTACCGTTGGCTTGGAACATTCGCACTGTCCACATTTACATTTGCCGACATTGCCACAAACGGGTTGTGTTGAGTTGCTAAAAATAACAGTTTTCATTATAAAACAATTTCTCTGATACAATCTGCATTTGTCCTCAAGAGCAAGAGCTGAAGTGACTCCATGCAGAGCCAATGGACATTCACACTTGTTTCCACCTCTGTTTTGGTCACAGACACACTGACCACACACCAGATGGCCATTCTGATGACACAATCTCGAGTTGATCTCCTGAACAGTTTTCCGGTTTTTTTCACAAAAGTAAGAATTATCTAACCGGGTGTTTTTCACACTCGCAACCGCAGATTGTTGTGACGTAGAGCCCAGCAATTGTTCGTTGTCCTAACACTCCGACCGACAATGTGATATCTCCAGTTTTTGAACACGAGTTTACAAAAATCTGCATGACTATCGTTTTGATTTCACGATGAATTCTCCGGTCTCACCTCAATTTTGAACTCAATAATTTGATTGTTCTTTACTGCGCACGACTTTGTTTCCTTCAACTCTCTTAAAACAGACTGAAACATATAATACACAAAAGAATCAACAAACCCGTCGCAATCTAAAAAAAATTTAAGTGCGAGTGGTAACTCTCTGACATCCGATGTTTGAATTTCCATAACCTCTGGCTCAGCAGGTCGACGTTTTGGGTCAGTTTGATGTAGGTATTTGAAAGAAACAGTAGAAGAGTGACCTGAAGACTTGAAAAGAGCAATAGAATGCGGAAAAATCAACCAACCGGGCATCAAACGGACTGAAACAGCCTGAGGTTGCAACCGCACAAACGTCTTTCCATCATGCTGTTTTGTTTCAAGAGGTAAATTCTAAATTGACAACACAGTTTAGAACGCAGTAAAATCTATGATTACCTGTTGAACCTTTGTCTGTGCAATTTGCGGAGAGTATATCAAATGAGGTGTACACGTTTCGTTGGTGAACTTGGTTCTTAACTGACACCGGTCGATCAGAGTAGAGTGCTGAAAATTAAAAAATAGAAATGAAAAGGTTTCAACTAGACATACTGGGTCTATGCACCAAGCACAGTCAGCATGAGCTTTGATACATTGTCCACAACTCTGCTGGGCATTAGGAGAAGCGCATAGTTGCTCTGAGATCTGGTCTGCCACGGCAAGTGCATGTAGAAAAAGAATGAGGATGAACCACTTCATGACACTGATGACTCCTGCAACTAGAATATATGAGAGAAAGAAAAGGAGGATTTAAGAGGCAATGTCTGAGAAGTTCAAAAACTGCAGGTCACTAAAAATTCAGAATGCTTCAATTTGTCTCATATTATACCCAATGGGTACTTACATAACAGTGATACATCAGACAAGTTTTGGTCCGGCTCCTTGGTCCCTAGTCCGATCACGGTCACAAAATAGGTCAAACCTGTAACTAATTTCAAAAAAATGCTAGCGTCTCAGACTCAACGCCATTCGATTTCTCGCATCTTTTTAAGCATTTTTCATGTTGGCACCAAAAATTTATCACCTTTCCTTCATGGAGAAATTTCGGATTTTTCGTGAAAAAGTTGAGTTGTTGTGCAGTTTTCCTCCGTGGTGAAAAATTTTTTTGCACTTCATAGCCACGATTTTTATTTCAAATTCATAATCTACGGACAATTTTACGTCGATATACCATACTGTCGCACATTTGCCGATTGACATCAAAGGAGTTTTTTTCAAAAGTTTGATCCGGTCTCAAAAAAAGTTTCTGTTCTGCTTTTTGGAAAACTTACAGAAACAAGGGAATTCCTGTTTATAGAAGTTTTTTTCATGCTAAAAAAACTGTAATTCTGTTATGTATTCGTCAGGTACAGCTTTGTAAACGTAGCGTTTAAAAACATGTTGAAATTTTTTTGTCAGCCGGATAGATTTTTTTCGAGATGTGTTCGCTTTTTACCCAATATTTTTATGCTTTCTCTCGTTTTTTTATTTTTTTCAATGTTCATCTTACTTTTTTTGTGAAGCATTTATTTGGTCGTTCTCCGATTGATTCAAGAACGGTAAACAAGAAGTACATATTATAGGAGCACCGCACAGAAATGGCGCTCTGTTGAGAAACTCTTTTTGCAGTTCAAATTGAGCGACCTCGGGACCGAGTTTGAAAGTTAGGCCACATTTTTCAGTGAAAAAAACTACATCCTTCCACGAGTCATCCTTCATTTCTTGAGCGCGTCGCGATCATGCTGCTTTTGATTGCCTTTTCGCTGCTTCACGGGAGAAGAACCCGGCAATCTGACGGAAGTCTTTCCTTTGATCCACTGAAAACCGCTTAGAACCGTCCGGATTTCTAGCTTCTGCCATTCTCTTTTCAACAATTCTCGGATCCGCATGTTGACATTTCTTACTTGAAGTACCCATCCGTCCTCCAATTCCGTCTTCTCGTTCGTCTCCTTCAGTTTTTTCACAGCATTCGAAATTATTGGGCAACTTTTTGACCACTTCTTCCAAACCACGAATAAATTATTTCAATGAAAAATCACGAAGTGTCTGCCGTTCAGGTCGAATCATATGTTGTCCACGTTCAACATGCTTGACCACGCTTGAATATCTCAAAAATGTAGCTGAGCATCCTTCCTCTGGGCATGTAAATATCTTTTTCCAAAGCGTCTTCGTACCGCGGTCTCACTTCATCGCTTTCCACTTCATTTTTCATCTTCTTCTTCAATGCAAGCAGTGTTTTTGAGAATCAGTTGACTTAGTACATTCCGGAAAGTACCAAAAACTTGGTCTGCTTCTGCGACAGTACAGCATTTCGTTCTTCATCAATAGACCCAATCACAGTTGAAGTGTATCCGGCATGTTGGAACTCGTATGTTCCAGTCAATGACTTCAAATTACTTTACGGAACAAATTGACCACTGCAAGAGCAACTGTACAATCAGGAATACAATGAGTTTCATTATAATCTGTAATATTGACCATCTAATAATATCAGCAGTTTGAAAAATAGTAAGAAGAATAGCTACACAAAAATTTGCTTTGTGCTTTTTATACCTATTTGATGTATTTTTTTGTTGTTGAGTGTTGCCCCATGTGTATTATAGGGGCACCGGACGGAAAAAGGCGCGCTGTTCGCAATCTGGTCGAATTTCTAGGCCGCGAAGTAATTTTCTACTGAAAATATGGCCTAACTTTTCAAACTCGGTCCCGAGGTCGCTCAATTTGAACTGCAAAAAGAGTTTCTCAACAGAGCGCCATTTCTGTGCGGTGCCCCTATAATATGTACTTCTTGTTTACCGTTCTTGAATCAATCGGAGAACGACCAAATAAATGCTTCACAAAAAGTAAGATGAACATTGAAAAATAAAAACGAGAGAAAGCATAAAATATTGGGTAAAAGCGAACACATCTCGAAAAAAATCTATCCGGCTGACAAAAAAATTTCAACATGTTTTTAAACGCTACGTTTACAAAGCTGTACCTGACGAATACATAACAGAATTACAGTTTTTTTAGCATGAAAAAAACGTCTATAAACAGGAATTCCCTTGTTTCTGTAAGTTTTTCCAAAAGCAGAACAGAAACTTTTTTTGAGACCGGATCAAACTTTTGAAAAAAACTCCTTTGATGTCAATCGGCAAATGTGCGACAGTATGGTATATCGACGTAAAATTGTCCGTAGATTATGAATTTGAAATAAAATCGTGGCTATGAAGTGCAAAAAAAATTTTTCACCACGGAGGAAAAACTGCACAACAACTCAACTTTTTCACGAAAAATCCGAAATTTCTCCATGAAGGAAAGGTGATAAATTTTTGGTGCCAACATGAAAAATGCTTAAAAAGATGCGAGAAATCGAATGGCGTTGAGTCTGAGACGCTAGCATTTTTTTGAAATTAGTTACAGGTTTGACCTATTTTGTGACCGTGATCGGACTAGGGACCAAGGAGCCGGACCAAAACTTGTCTGATGTATCACTGTTATGTAAGTACCCATTAGGTATAATATGAGACAAATTGAAGCATTCTGAATTTTTAGTGACCTGGTGTAATTAGCGAATTTCGAGGTTCTCAGACATTGCCTCTTAAAGTTTAAACGAAAGTTATCCTGCTTGTATTTCAAGAAAGAACTGAGTCTTCTGAGTACACCACAGGTTGTGAAAGTAATAAACAAAGTCCGAGTACTAGGTAGAAGAAACGACAGGCGTTGGCATCTGGCGTGGCAGGCGGTAGCACAGCAGACGCTGCGTTTTGTCATATGGTGTTAAACTAAAGGTACATCGCTAACCGCATAAGAAAGTGCTTTGAAAACATACGTTTTCTGAGAACCAGTGTTTCACTTGGTGCCTGATATTGCAACATCGGTTTAAAACGGTTCAAACAAAATCACTGTGAATTTATTTTAAACATCGGAGGAAGAGCTCAATGACAGCTGCTCTTGTTTTTGACTGGCCTATCGATGAGCTGAGATGTATCATAAATCGTTACACGTAAGAAGAAAAAAATTTACATTGCAAAAAAAATAGAAAAGCAGGAATTCAACAGTTTGAAGTCTATAATAGTGTTATTTCAGGATGAACTTTATCAACTTTTTATGAAAACATTTTGGTACAAATTATAAAACAAACTATGAAAAACTAACTTGATGTACAACTGTTGGCTCTGTCCTGGATGAGCGGTACTTTGGAGGAATCAGCGGTACCAAGAAAGAATGGACGGTACCATGGGGGAACCAGTGTGCGAAAAGGCGCTTGAACATCGTAACTGTCGCGGGACCGGAGCATTTGACCCGTTTTTAGGCAGATTTTGTGAAAATCCAATGAAGCGTGCTTTTTAAACTAAATTTACATTTTGCCTTCAAGACATGGGAAATACAACGAGAATTGTTGAATAGAACTTTTGAAAGCAGAAAGAAGGTGTCAAATGACATTGCGGAACTGTTTGTAAACGACGAATTCGAAAATGCGTTTTTTTTGACGATGAATTATGCTTATATAATTTTTTGATGAAGACGCTCACAAGGCAAAAGTCGTCCAAGCCTGGTGCTCAGCCAACTTTCCTCGTTTTATCAGCAGTTATGAATGGCCAGCGTCGTCACCGGATTTGAACTATTCTATATGGAGTTCTTCAGTCGAAGGTTCAAGCACATCCACATCCCAATTTAGAGTCATTGAAGAAAAATTTGGAGGCAGACTGAGCCAAGCTATCTCCAGAATACCTCCGTGCTACAGTAGAGGCATTCCCGAAGAGACTCAAGGATGTTGTCAAGAACAAAGGCAACCGCACCAAACCACTTTAATATTTTCTTGTTTATAGTGGTTTCAATAAATTATAGTTGAATTTTCATGTTGCTTTGAGGTTCCGAATCCTCTTGGCATGGTGCCATGACGCTTCTAAATCCCAATCGTTCTTTCCCATCGGAGTCCTTTGTCGGCGTCCTTATCACTAATATCCGTCTGTAATTAAGTCGACTTCTTTAAACTTGTCGCAAATCCGCTTGAAGCTCACATTTTCACACCTGCGGTCTTAATTACCGGCGGAGATTAGTGATAAGAATGCCGACAAAGGACTGCGATGGGAAAGTATACCAGGCCCACAACAGGAAGAAGGAAAAGCCAGGTGCAGTGGCCACGCCCACTAATTACACTCAGTTGCCACGCCCACTAATTAGAATGGCCAAAAAGAAATAGTCATTTTATCTGTTGCTGCCTCGTTTTTTTTCATTTCTACCCATGGGGTGTCAGTCACTCAACCACTTCCCTCTTCTTCCTCTGATTCGACATTATTGCAATGCAAGAAGTCAGCTCTCTTTCTTCCTCCCTCTGACGTTATTGCAATGCAAGAAGTCAGCTTTCTCTCGTCCTCCCTCTGATGTTATTGCAATGCAAGAAGTCAGCTTTCTCTCGTCCTCCCTCTGATGTTATTGCAATGCAAGAAGTCAGCTCTCTCTCTCTTCCTTCCTCTAACGTTATTGCAATGCAAGAAGTTAGCTCTCTTTCTTCCTCCCTCTGACGTTATTGCAATGCAAGAAGTCAGCTCTTTCTCTCTTCCTTCCTCTGACGTTATTGCAATGCAGAAAGTCAGCTCTCCCTCTCTTCCTCCCTCTGACGTTATTGCAATGCAAGAAGTCAGCACTCCCTATCTTCCTCCCTCTGACATTAATGCCGCGTCCAAAGTTTAAGAAAAGCGTAAAAAGTTCAAGGAAATCCCAGCAAAATCCGCGTGATTTCCGGTTTTTTTTTTAACTTTGGACGCGGCATATTGCAATGCAAAAAGTCAACCAATTTTCCTCCTCGATCCTCCTCGCCTAATCCACCTCGCCAGGAACTAATCCTCTTCGCGGCGAAGAACGCCGGCTAAATAGTCAACATACCTTTTTTAAATAAGCTTCGGAAGTAAGCTTGAAATTATAGAAACTCTAACCGGATTATCTGACTCTCACCACACAGTTCCACTTCAGACCGAAAAAGCCTCAGACGAAGCCCAGTGTTGAAATGAACACTTACCGTAAATACTGTAAAATCGAGCCGTAGGAACCGAGCCGAAACACGTGGAACTCATTGAATTCGACGACGAAGAAGAGAACGATGATTCGTTGTGTGGATGGGCGTTTGAAAAATAGGCGGTAGATGAGCGCACTTTGAAGAAACTAACATCGGCGGTGTACATCGAAAAGTTCCACGTAAAGGTCGAGGAGTAAAAGTTGCTGTTGGATTGCGAACAAAAGGGAGACAAAAACTGGGCGACGCCTTCGATTTCCAACGTCAGGTCCATGTTGATGAAGGACATGCGTTGTACGACCTTCCCGGTGTTCCTCGGCCGCAAGAACATGCACCGTTTCTGCTCAAATTACTTGAAAAATTTCTCGAAAAATTCGAGAGGGCACACACTGTTCAATAGCACCAAGTTTTCAAGAAGGAACAACTCTTCAAAGTCTCAATTTTGAAAACCGCCATTGTTTAAAGGAGGAGCACAAAATCTTTGCAAGCACCGGTTAGGAAGACTTCTCGTGCAAAGTGCTACCGATTTCAGAAGAAAAAATGAAAATATTAGTTGCCTTTATTTTGGCTTCAAAAGCCGTTCATTTGAACAAAGTTATAAAAGAGCATATTTGATCTGAAAATGGTGAACTACATGTGTTCCATGCACTGACAGAAAACTTTCTCTCTTTTAAAAATGACAATTAGTTAGAAGAAGAGAGGCGAATATTGAATTTTCATTTATTAAATGAAAAACGAAGTATCACTCAAACATACAATCAAACAGTGAAAATTAGTTAGAAATTAATAGGGGGGGGGGGATCTGTGAGACGATGCCAATTTGGGGAATAAGCGAATTGCAGCTCTTGATCTATTGACAATAAATTGTGAATAACGGGTAAAACACTTTTTAGATCACAGGACGGATGTGATATTCTTACAAGACAATTTCAAGGGGGTTCCAGGCGCAGAATGCGCAGAAATATAATAATTCATGATAAAAAAGATCAGCCTAACAATTTTTTTTAAATAATGCGCAAGAACATGGTTATTTCAATCATAAGTAAATTTTCTTTTGTGCTGCACAACACTGGTGATCTTCCCCCATAACTTTTTTCCAGTATGAAATGCAGTGATTGCACCAAATTTTATTCCAAGTTCGTTCGTGGCGCCGACGATCACGCTGCAAGGGTAAACTATGTTCAATTATGGCAAAAGTCAAAAACCTTAATAAGATCCAATCGTGCAGTTGAAGCAATAGTTTTCAAATAATTATAACAAATGTTCTGCTGGAGTACGAGAAACATTTTTGGGCCATATGGATAGTTACCACCAATTCTTTTTATGAAGAGAGTTTCCTGAAAAAATAGAATTAAGAAACTAAATCCATTAAAAAACAAACTATTTTTGTTTGAGAACAATGCATGAAAACATTATTGAATACTCTTGTTTTTGGATAACGACGCCTGAAAGTCAAACTTTGCAGAAAACTATTTTCGACAAGACTGTAAGGACCATTGAATACGGTCCCTTTCATAAGCATAAGGGCCATCCTTAAAATTGAATATATCGTTTCTCCCGAACAAATTACGAAGACAGGGGTAAAAAATCGGAATCAGCATCACAAATAACCTCCCGAAGGCCAATTTGAGAGCAGTGCATAAAATCGTTGGGGAATGGTGCAGAAATATCTGAAAATGTTGCATCTGCAAGCGTTTCATAAGTATAGGGCCACCCCTGAAAACACCCTGGAATCTTCTGAAACTGATTAACATGATCTCGAATTGAATATTTGGCACACTTAGGGTGTCCAAAAGGACTTTTTGAAATCATGTGCAATGACCCCGACGCCACATAGGGCCACTCTCTTAGCCTACTGTTCTGTGTGGAGCTCGGGAATCCGGAGGATTTCGATGATTAAGTCGAATCTTGTTGAAGCATGTTGTTGAGCATTTCAAGTCAATTTCGTTCAATCATGTCAAATCGCTAGCACCTGATATCAGATTTTCGGCCAAAATGGCGCTCAAGCCAGTCTGATGTTCAGCCTGGTTCCATTTTTGCCGAAAATCTGATATCAGATGCCCTATACTTATAAAACGCTTTCAGATGCAACATTTTAAGATGTTTCTGCACCATTCCCAAACTATCCTATGCACTGCTTGAGATGCTGATTCCGATTTTTAAGGCCCTGTCTTTGTATTTTGTTCGGGAGAGACGATATATTCAATTTTAGGGGTATGTTCATGAAAAACACTGTAAATCGAAGTGATACAATATTTTATTCAGCATCGATAAAGAGTTTCTAAAGTTGCAAAGTAGTATTATTTAGAATTTTGCCTCAGAAAATACTTTTCTAGCAAGTTTTTTCAATAGCACTACCATAGTTACCTGTGGTTGATTGGAGGGTACTTTACACGAATGAAAAATACCAATGGCTGATAAGGCTATATGAAAGAGCAAAATTAACAGTATCACAGCAGATTGGACGGTTAAATGATGGTACCGCTATTTCATGAGCCCAAATACCTACAATACGAGACGATGTTTTTGAAGCCAGTGATTAGACAACACGTCACGATTTGAATTATGTCCGCGCTGAGAGTTTATTCCATAAATGTTTATATGTAAACGAGAAAAGGAATCTGAAATTTAAAAATCCAAAAGACAAAGATTAATCAAAAACAATAAATACCTTTTATCAATATCATCAGAAACAATTTCAAGAGAAGATTATTCATATTATAAACAACTCAATCCACCAGACTAGTTGCCTAAGGGTTGAAATTTGACGAGGGTCGGCATGTTCACTGATGCAACAAGTTTTCATGTCCATTAAAGTTGACGTTTCTACAAGGCAATTACTTCAGCTTCAAAGATTCGTCCAAACTAAGGTTGAGTGGACAATTCATATTATGGCCAGAACATAGACTTTGCAATATTTGTTGAAAACAAATCACAAATTTTTTACAATAAACGTAGACAAAAAGCAATGACTAAAGTTATGGAAATTTTCAAAGATAAGATTTCGTCATTGGAACCCAGTTGATCGTTTTAATAAAGTTACGAAAAGGCTCGAAACTAGCTAAGGAAGCACTTTCCGGAAATTAGAAAAATTAAAATTAAAACATGATGATACAGTAGGCTATGTTGAATCAAAACGTGTTGTCAATCATTTGAAAATAGCGTCAACTGAGTTTATATGAATTTTCGAAGTCAAATACTGCAGTAAAAAAACAAGTGGAAATTATTTTTTGATCAGTTCATTTTTGTCTTACAGGATTTTACTTTCAAATTTCTTATAAAAGCAGATGACAGTATTTTGCAATGTCACGCTGATTTTTTTCAGAATTCTCCTTACTTTTTCCAAAAATACTTCGTTAGAAAGACTTCATCATTGGAAACCCAAAATCCAGTTGCTTGTTTTTAAGAGGCAATGTCTGAGAAGTTCAAAAACTGCAGGTCACTAAAAATTCAGAATGCTTCAATTTGTCCCATATTATACCCAATGGGTACTTACATAACAGTGATACATCAGACAAGTTTTGGTCCGGCTCCTTGGTCCCTAGTCCGATCACGGTCACAAAATAGGTCAAACCTGTAACTAATTTCAAAAAAATGGTAGCGTCTCAGACTCAAGGCCATTCGATTTCTCGTATCTTTTTAAGCATTTTTCATGTTGGCACCAAAAATTTATCACCTTTCCTTCATGGAGAAATTTCGGATTTTTAGTGAAAAAGTTGAGTTGTTCTGCAGTTTTCCTCCGTGGTGAAAATTTTTTGCACTTCATAGCCACGATTTTATTTCAAATTCATAATCTACGGACAATTTTACGTCGATATAGCATACTGTCGCACATTTGCCGATTGACATCAAAGGAGTTTTTTTCAAAAGTTTGATCCGGTCTCAAAAAAAAGTTTCTGTTCTGCTTTTGGAAAACTTACAGAAACAAAAGAATTCCTGTTTATAGACGTTTTTCATGCTAAAAACTGTAATTCTGTTATGTATTCGTCAGGTACAGCTTTGTAAACGTAGCGATTAAAACATGTTGAAATTTTTTGTCAGCCGGATAGATTTTTCGAGATGTGTTCGCTTTTACCCAATATTTTATGCTTTCTGTCGTTTTTATTTTTCAATGTTCATCTTACTTTTTGTGAAGCATTTATTTGGTCGTTCTCCGATTGATTCAAGAACGGTAAGAAGTACATACACAAGGGGCAACACTCAACAACAAAAGTACATGAGAAAAACCTAAAACAGGAAAATTGTAAAGCGTATTTTCTTCACATTTCAGTTTCTTCCATAGCAAAAATTGGATCACTGGATTCTATTAGTGCGTAATAAAAAGAATCACCGATAGTCCAAGTGCTTTCAAGTTTCAAATATCGGATCACTCCAGCATCGTCATGCTCTTCCTCTGGAATAGTATAGTCTTCCTTCCACGATTCATCCTTCATTTCTTGAGCGCGTCGCGAGTGCTGCTTTTGATTGCCTTTTCGCTGCTTCATGGGAGAAGAAACCGGCAATGTGACGGAAGGGTTTCCTTTGATCCACTGAAAACCGCTTAGAACCGTCCGGATTTCTAGCTTCCAATTCCGTCTTCTCGTTCGTTTCCTTCAGTTTTTTCACAGCATCCGAAATTATTGGGCAACTTTTTGACCACTTCTTCCAAACCACGAATAAAATATTTCAATGAAAAATCACGAAGTGTCTGCCGTTCAGGTCGAATTATATGTTGTCCACGTTCAACATGCTTGACCACGCTTGAATATCTCAAAAATGTAGCTGAGCATCCTTCCTCTGGGCATGTAAATATCTTTCCCAAAGCGTCTTCGTACCGCGGTCTCACTTCATCGCTTTCCACTTCATTTTCATCTTCTTCTTCAATGCAAGCAGTGTTTTGAGAATCAGTTGACTTAGCACATTCCGGAAAGTACCAAAACTTGGTCTGCTTCTGCGACAGTACAGCATTTCGTTCTTCATCAATAGACCCAATCACAGTTGAAGTGTATCCGGCATGTTCGAACTCGTATGTTCCAGTCAATGACATCAAATTACTTGACGGAACAAATTGACCATTGCAAGAGCAACTGTACAATCAGGAAAACAATGAGTTTCATTATAATCTGTAATATTGACCATCTAATAATATCAGAAGTTTGAAAATAGTAAGAAGAATAGCTACACAAAATTTGCTTTGTGCTTTTATATCTATTTGATGTACTTTTGTTGTTGAGTGTTTCCCCATGTGTATTATAGGGGCACCGGACAGAAAGGGCGCGCTGTTCGCAATCTGGCCGAATTGCTAGGCCGCGAAGTAATTTTCCACTGAAAATGTGGCCTAACTTTTCAAACTCGGCCCCGAGGTCGCTCAATTTGCACTGCAAAAAGAGTTTCTCAACAGAGCGCCATTTCTGTGCGGTGCCCCTATAATATGTACTTCTTGTTTACCGTTCTTGAATCAATCGGAGAACGACCAAATAAATGCTTCACAAAAAGTTAGATAAACATTGAAAAATAAAAACGAGAGAAAGAATAAAATATTGGGTAAAAGCGAACACATCTCGAAAAATCTATCCGGCTGACAAAAAATTTCAACATGTTTTAATCACTACGTTTACAAAGCTGTACCTGACGAATACACAAACAGAATTACAGTTTTAAGCATAAAAAACGTCTATAAACAGGAATTCCCTTGTTTCTGTAAGTTTTCCAAAAGCAGAACAGAAATTTTTTTTGAGACCGGATCAAACTTTTGAAAAAAACTCCTTTGATGTCAATCGGCAAATGTGCGACAGTATGGTATATCGACGTAAAATTGTCCGTAGATTATGAATTTGAAATAAAATCGTGGCTATGAAGTGCAAAAAATTTTCACCACGGAGGAAAACTGCAGAACAACTCAACTTTTTCACGAAAAATCCGAAATTTCTCCATGAAGGAAAGGTGATAAGTTTTTGGTGCCAACATGAAAAATGCTTAAAAAGATGCGAGAAGTCGAATGGTCTTGAGTCTGAGACGCTACCATTTTTTTGAAATTAGTTACAGGTTTGACCTATTTTGTGACCGTGATCGGACTAGGGACCAAGGAGCCGGACCAAAACTTGTCTGATGTATCACTGTTATGTAAGTACCCATTGGGTATAATATGAGACAAATTGAAGCATTCTGAATTTTTAGTGACCTGGTGTAATTAGCGAATTTCGAGGTTCTCAGAAATTGCCTCTTAATAGCTGAATCTCTAAAAAGTATCAGTTGTTTTTGTAAGTGGTCTTTGAAGTATGGCGGTAGGAACTCTGGTCCCTCAGACAATCGTCGTGTCGTTTGTACTCGAGTACGGTGTTCTGTGGAAGCTCCAGAACTTGTCGCAGCGTATCACGGATACGGTTGGTGGCTGGTGTTGAATCGGCGCTTCTGGAAATCTCAGCAATATTTTACTTTCTCAAATGAAACAAACCTGTTCCAA
This sequence comes from Caenorhabditis sp. 36 PRJEB53466, assembly GCA_946814055.1. NCBI lineage: Eukaryota > Metazoa > Nematoda > Chromadorea > Rhabditida > Rhabditidae > Caenorhabditis > Caenorhabditis sp. 36 PRJEB53466. The sequence goes on along the minus strand of CAMPFS010000006.1, from coordinate 202,134 downwards.
ACGGAAATAATATCTTCTTGGTTTCTAATCGAACAAACTGCTCCGCAAAGTTCATCTCCAACAAGGAACTGCTCTCCAACGATTGCCATCAACAAGTTTTCCCAAATGCGAGCGGAAAGTCCTTTTTTCAGACGGATGATCCATTTTCCACCTTTGCAATTCGCTGGATCTTCCCAGACTGGTTTAATTCCACTTTTGAAGAAGTGAATGTCGGCTTTATCACACATATCTGTAATGAAAGCCTTGGGCCATAGTCTCAATTAAGCTGTCGGTTACCAGTGGGACGTTTGAAATAAATCATGATTTTCCAGAACTGCTCCACCGACTTCATGACCCCCACCGGTTGAACGTAACTTGCGTAGTCCTCTGGGTCAAACTTTCCCGTCGGACGCATAAAGTAAGAGAACGTGTACGAATACTGAATGGGGTGATCATTCGGCTCAATTGGCGTTTCCTCCTGTTTTTTAAATGATATCCAATTTGTTTGAAAATTGTTCTTTACCAAGAGCATTGACAAGCTTTTTGTCGGTTTTTCGCCCTCAACAGTCATTTTCGTGTGTGTAGACTCTGAAATGTCAGTTAATAAGAAAAGAAAAAAAGAGAGATGGTCAATCATCCGAATAAAAACGATTACGAACAACTGTGAGCCCACGTTTCCAAACATTGTAATAAATTGAGCCCACGTTTCCAAACATTATAATAAATTTCCGCACACGAACGGAGAAAGGAAAAGGGACATATCTACGATTTGTAGCCATCTCTCTCTCTCTCTCGCTTTCTTTTTTTCTCTCTCTCTCTCTCTTGTCGCTCCGCGTTGTCAATGAATAACCACGAGAGAAGAACAATAATTTACATATCGATATTTCCGAAGATACAACACACAAATTAAATTCACAACCAAAAAATGTTAAACAGAGAAAATTTTTACTTAAACATGATGTTCGAGTAGTTCCTAAAAAAATGATCAGAATGGAAGCACGAATATTCTGTGTGCACTATTACTGTGGAGATTTCTACCATGTCAGACATTTGTTTCTCCGTCAGTTTGCAATGGAGCACCATTGCATCAAAATGGTTCAAGCAAAACTCAGAACGAAAAAATGTCATGTGAAGATGTGTTGCCCAGTTTATTGTCTGTCATAATCTAATTTCTAGCAAAATTTAAAATGTTTAAAATGGACACATTATTTTTTAAGCTCGCGCAAAAAAATTTGTTTAAAAAACGTTTGCTTGAAAATAGTTCATTTTGTACAATTGTAATGAGTTTAAACAAATAATTTTTTAATTTAAATTATCACAAAATAGTTTTGATGTATTCGACTGCAGATTTGAAGTTAATCCAGTAGTAAGCGTCTCGACCGGATTCAATTTTGTCACCAGCAAATGTTTCGACAAATTGTAAATTGGATAGAAGTGAACGGGGATTTGCCTGAAAATGGAACACATTATATGGCCTTTTTTCGGAGAAGCTCTATAGTTCAACTTCAGTTCACCCTCATTCTCTGCGCTTTCTCCCCTTTCTTACTTATTAGTGAATGAATAAATGAATAAATAAAATAAATAAAATCAGTTTTCTCTTTAAGAAAGATTTCTCAAGTAAAAGTAGTAGAATATCGAGAAGACTAAAAGAATGATCAACAACTGGAGAGGAAATTTTAAAGCTGTATTCCACAATAATCTGAGAATTGTAACGTTTTTACGTTAAGATGGGCTGAGGAGTATAATTTACAAACCTTTATAATTACAAAAACAAGAACTGGCGTGAGATCATCAGCAGAGGCAACTGCATTTTTCGAAGACAGCGCAATCAAGTTATTGATAACATCACAGCATCGTACAATACAGTTCAATTTTTCCTGAGCAGTAACATAAACATCGAGCATAGATAACTCCGCTTGCGCTGAAGGCCACGGAGCCTCTCCAAGTAGATGCTGCAACTTTTGCAATTATATATTTTTTGAATAAGCAGCAAACTTCTGGGATTTTCAAAGAATCATTTCCAGGCGTCACAATATTCATCACTTTAGCGATTGTTCCTCGTAGAAGTCTAAAACTTGAAATCATTTTGGTTTCATAATATTTGAAAATACTTGTCTCGATGATGATCAACTTCTCGGTTAGGATAAAAAGCCAAGTCATAAACTGAGAACATTACATAACGCTCAATTGTTGTCATCGCTCTTTCAATCATCGACGGACTTGCAAACTAAAAAAAACTTGAAAACTTTCTTGGCAGGGTGTTTCTTTTTTTAGCACAAAAACTATTTTTCTATGTTGCCTTCACATCTTCTGACAGCCCTTTCGAAACGCACACTCTAATTTTTTATCTGGACTAGTTTGCACAATTTTTGACCAGTTTCTATTTAAAAATTGTTTAAGATGTGGTTAAATTTTGCTGAGGAGTGCCGAATACCGCAATTGCAGCGCTTTCGTACTCGATACCCTGCCTCATTCCAAAATGTTCTTTATTTGTTCGAAATGAATTTTCCTCACATTCCAATCATGATTTTGCATCAGTCGTTCTTTCAAGAATCTCAGCAAGTTCTGCAGAAATTCCGCTCGCTCATCGTGTGCTTGCAAACTTTTGAACTCTTCATAAAATTTGAGAACCGCTGCGACCTCAGGAGTCTTTCCAATTGCATGCTGCTTATAGAATCCAGTTTCCAAAAAAGTTCGCATCAGAAAATCAACAAGAACTTCCTCTGTTAACAGTCTGTTTCTGAAAAAAAAGGAAAATAAATGCTCCGTGTGTGTGCATGCTCGATAAATGGATTTTTGACAGACATCGAGAAATCTCTCCAAGTGTTCAGGATTTGATGAAATCTACACGGGGACGCAGCAGATTACATCAAAATCAAAATTTAAATTCGCTCCAATTTGACGAAAGATCAGTGTCAGACTTCTGCGCCCCCTTGTAAGTCAACCATTTCTAAAACTTCTTGAAATTTCTTGACAGCTTCTCAACGAGGGCATAGTGTGCTTACAGTAATACTCGTTGTTCCAATGACGACATATCATTCAATTTTCGCATCAATGATGTTCTTTCTTTTCTCATATTAGAAATCACGTTCTCTTGTTCACTATCCTTTTGCTTGATATGATCGATCAAAATCTCAACTCTGAAAACAAAACATTTGTCAAATACACTTTCAATAATTACCCAGCGTTCTCAAACAGTTCAATGCATCGTTTCACTTCTCGTAACTGAGCTGCCTGTCCGTACTCTCTTCTGTGCTCAGTTTCAACTAGAACTCCATCCAAAAATCGATCAAGCAAATGCTTTTTTTTTGGCGTTTCTGCATTTTTCTTATTCCTATAACCAATTCTGGGAAGATACGAAACATTTCCCAATACAGTCAACATCTTGCGAAGAGTGTCTTGGAATGCTCTGTAACAAAAACAACGTTTCAACATAGAAAACCAATGCCGATAAGAACAGAGTCAATACAGACCCCATTATAGGAAAAAGGGATATTTTCCTTATACATGAAACAAGTGCTGCCTGCCTGTTACCACAGCTGCGTATCTATTAAAAATATAATATAGAGAGGGGGGATAGAATCATATACAGTGCTGGCCAAAAGTTTATCCCATTTTACCATTTTCAGTTGAAAATAGCGTAATTTGAGAGTGTGCAATCATTCTAAAAATTCAAGGGCTTATAAAGCAAACCTAGAGCATTGTTAGACCATTTTTATGCTCCGTGTTTTCGGGGAAAGTGGATAGCGCATGGACGGAAAACGGAGAATTTTCTCGTGTTAATTCTAGTGGATCCACGCGCCTCCTTGAGCGGATCTTTATAAAATCCTAATAATATTTCTACATATTCCACGCGTCCTCCGTATTCAACGCATATGGATCCCATCGTCTTTTACCTGTGACTAGGCTGGTCGAACAGGCGATTTCAGGCGCCTGTTTTCTCAACGCAGGGACGCGGCGGCCCGTTGAAAAAACAGGCGCCTGAAAAAACAGACGCCTAAAAAACAGGCCCCTGAAAAAACAGGCGCCTGAAAAGCAGGCGCCTGTTTTTTTCAGGCGCCTATTCGACCAGCCTACCTGTGACCTTTCGACCACCAGCGGACCATGCGAGACCGAAGGTCGAGCTAGTAGACATGCGAGCGGAGCGATCTTTTTTGTAGTTCTTGTAGGTTTTTGTAACACCGGCGTAGCCGGCTTGTCAAAAATATATTTAAAAAAAAAGATTATTGCTGCTTACCTACAAGTGACAATATCATCCGAAGAGTAATATGGTTCTACTCGTTCTTTGTACATGCTTTTATTCTCGATCTCAACAAAGTTCGTCAGAACTGCCTTCTCCTTCCTGATAGCAGGAATAGATGCATACTTTTCCAAAATGTCGTCTCTTGGACCGGGCATTGCCTCAGAAAGTAGTTGTTCGCTATTACTGGGCGCGAGTCCTTGTTTCAATGAATTTCCGCTTCGACGCAAGTGTTCCCGAATGTCAGAAAGTGTGTTGGATTGAGCCAAACCTAGAATTGCTTTGAATTAAAGAAACCTGGACTTTCCAACCTTTCTTCATTTTATCGCTCAGTCCCTTGAATTTCGAAAGACCTCGTTTGCTATCTAGAGTGTCCTGGGACTTGTTCGAAGTAATGTTGTTCGCAGATGATTCCGGGGAAGCCCTACAGTGATATTCGAGAAATTATTTTTGTCCGTTTTTTTTTGAAAGAAACTCACAACTGTGATGATGCATGCTGTATAATTTCTATAGTTTGCGCTTTTTCTTTCGGTGCATTAGACAAACGCTTTTCCATTTTTGCTTCATCTTCGTCTTTTCCGTGTTTTTCCTTGTCATTGTCTTCAACTTCAGTTTGCGAGAAGTCAAAAAGATGTGGAGCTTCAAACAATTTCGGCGTATTCTCCAAATTGCTTTGTCTACAATTGAGTTTCGAAATTTTTCTTATATATAAAACACAGGAATTGACTGTCTGTGTTTTTGTTTGGCTCTAGGATGAGCGGAACTTTAATGGAATCAGTGGTATTAAGAAGAAATGAACGGTACTACGGGGGAACCAGCGGTACTATAGCTGAATGAGCGGTACTCTGACGGAATGGACAGTACCATTGACTGAATGAACGACTTCAGAAACTGAAAGGGCGGCATCAAACCTATTTTTGTTCTTCATGACTGCCTCCTCGCGGCAGCCTCCTCGCGGCGAAAAATGGAAATAGGGGCTTCCTCCGGGAGCCCGCCGGCTAATTAGTCAAAATACCTTATCGCAAAAACTCTCTATCTTTTTGGCCCTTCGGAAGTGACCCGAAATTTCTAGAAACTTTAATCGGACTGTCTAATTCAGAAAAAAACTAGGGCTCGTCTTCTGTCTCTTTTTGTCTTCATTGGCGTTGTCCTATTGTTATGTTATATACAGTCCGTTTCATAAGTATAGGGCCACCCCTAAAATTGAATATATTGTGATTCCCGAACAAAATACAAAGACAGGACCTTAAAAATCGAAATCAGCATCACAAATAACCCCCGGAAAACAATTTTGAGAGCAGTGTATAGGATAGTTGGGGAATGGTGCTGAAATATCTGAAAATGTTGCAACTGCAAGCGTTTCATAAGTATAGGGTCACCCCTGAAAACACTCTGGAAGCCCCTTAAACTGATAAACATGATCTTGAATGGGGTTCTTTGCACCTTTACGATGTCCAAAAAGCCTTTTTGAAATCATGTGCAATGACCCCGGGGCCACTCTCCCAGGTTTAGCCTCATGTTCTGTGTGGACCTCGGGAGTGGAGCCGGGGGACTCCGATGATATCAATTGAGTCAAATCTTGTTTGAGACAAGTTTTTTGAGCATTTTCAAGTAAATTTTGTTAAAGCGTGTGGAATCTCAGCCAAAATAAAACCAGGTCCAACAAGGATCAGACTGGCTTGAGCGCCAAACTACAGGCTGACATTGCCCACTTTTAGGACTTCATAAGGAAGGTTTGAAACATGACATGTTTGAGTTTTGTGCCAATCGAATCAGTTTCAACCGAGTTATGAGCTCCCGATTGTTGAAGTGAAGAATTTTTAAGGTCCTGTCTTTGTATTTTGTTCGGGAATCACAATATATTTAATTTTAGGGGTGGCCCTATACTTATGAAACGGACTGTGCATCACTTATATAACCAAAATAAAACAGAATAAACAAAAAATTGATTTGAAAACGAGTGAAAACTATTTTAAGTCGTTAGTACCGCTTATTCCGCTATGGTAGTGATCGTTCCGCGTTTTCGTACCGTTGATTCAATTAATGGTACCGCTGGTTCCCCCGTAGTACCGTCCATTTTTTTCGGTACCGCTGATTCCACCAAAGTAGCGCTCGTCCAGGATAGAGCCGTATTTTTTGCATTGCGTAGCAATTTCTGTAGCCATGAAGTTATCACTCACGGCAAATATTCCAAGAAAAAAAGTTCAAAGTTTTCTTTCTCAAATAAAGGTTCGTTCACTAGACAAGGGGGGACACTGTTGTTACTGGATGATTCAGTCGAACGTTTCAGTGAATGTTGTACTGAAATTTTAAACAAATTGAATTTCAAAAAAAATTACTTGCTTGTTTTCTACCTTTTCTATGAATATTCCGAAAAGTTGATACTTTAGGACTGACTTCTGAACTGGTATACTTTGTTTTTTGGTTAATTGACACTACGGTCTCAGGCAGTTTTTCGCAGATATTTAAAATGCTCGATATTTTTGCAACTGATGACGTGTTGGCGCTTCTAACAAGGTTCACCTGAAATATTCCCAAGAAATACGATGACGGTGTAAGCAATATACCAGAACATTGACATCCGCAATAGAACCGACAAAACTTGTTTTTCTTGCCTGATCTGATTGAGCCGACTCATTAGCAAACAAGGACGTTATTTCAACATCCGGCGCTGACTGTTCAATAAGCAATGCATCCATCATGTCCGAAATGAGATGAGTTTTCTGAAAAATTTTGATAATTTATTAAAACATGTTTCCTTCTCACGGTGCATTGACTCAAAAACTCTTGGTATTCCTCTGGCGGAGCTTCAAACTCTCGCAGAGATATAATTTGAATAATCATTGCTATTTGAACCAAATTATGATTGACAATACTTCCAATTTTGACATTGTTATCCACAATACCATATTTTTGTGGACTTATAATTGCAGGACAAATTAAATTGGAAACTATCATATCCTTGCACGCGTGACTGACCTGAAAGATTTTTACCAAAGGTCTAGATGCTCGTTCTAGAAAAGACTACCTCAACAGCCGAAACATCATCAACAACTTCATACAAATAGCAAAAAACATCTCTGACGATCCAATTCAGATTTGGTGGAAGCATTGGCAATGCCTGCGCTATATCTGAAACATAAAAGAAATAACTAAAAATGTTTAAAAAACAAGGCATACTTTCGAGGAATGTATCAACAAGCTCAACTATTTTTGATACGACTAAAGCTCTGTATTCAGGCAGACGGTCTGCATTTTGTTTGTTATCACGGAGATATCTGGTTTTTGACTGAAAAAATAATGCGAATTAGCACTTTTAACTAAGATTCAGGTAAAGAGCGACAGAACGAAAATAAAGCCTTACCTGTTTTGCATCGATATCCAACCAAAAGCTACCAAGCTGAATCACGTCAAGAACACTTTTCCGTAGAGCTTTTGTTAGATAAACCATTGATGGGTGCATGAATTCCACAAAATGTTTATAAAAACGTGTGGACATCGATGTTTCTTTTCTCAGCATTTTTCTCATTTCAGAGCCCGATTTTAGAAGTTGCACTTTTAGCAAGTAGCAAACAACCTGTTAAGAATACAAACTCAAAACATCTGTTGTATTAAATGGGTCGTTCACTCTTGCTAACTTGAGCTCATCTTCGGGATATAGTCCACATGAATAAATCAATTGGAAAAACACTTGAATAACACAGTCGTTCGATGACACCTGAAATGTATTTGTTAAGTGCAAAACCACCGTGAATACTGTATCATAAGGGGCTAGCCAGTAAAATTGAGATTGAACTATTTTGCGTATGCTCAAATGTTTCACAATATTTGATACTTTGAGACGTTCATTATGAACACATTGGATAAAATTATGAAAATATTTTTTTTTAACCAGTATTTTTCTAACTCACATCATTCTGATCAACGCTGTTCAGCAGGTCAGCCACCAAGTCCGGTTTTTCGTACAGAACGGACAAAAGTTGAGCAAGGTAGGAAAAATAGTGACCAACATGTCTGTGCAGAACACTATTTGGGAAAACTGAAGACTAAACATACTTGTAGGCTGGAAGAGCAACAGTTTCATCAATGTTTTTCAGCAATCGGCATGAAACAGAAGGATCTAATTTTTCAATTCTCAGTAGTCGCACAATATTCTGAAAATGTATAGCTTAAGTGTTTCTTTTTAACAACGTTTAGATTCTCACATTCCAGCAAGAGCCTTTCCAAGCTTCTGTCAACAGTTTGATTTCAGCATCCGTTACTTCTTGTTGATGTCTGTTCAGTGAGTTGAGCTAAAAACTATTTGATTTCTTGCTCCTCCACATAACCTGTGCCCACCTCTGCGTCAGTTAGTAGTTTTTGGTTTCGGATTTGTGTGGCCATGTCATAAAATTCACAATATTCATCTTGTGCTCGAATTCTTCCAATAACATCTGCCATGCTGCTGAATGCAAAAAATTGAGAGAATATTAGGATGAACTATTTATGGTGATAAAAAGCAAAACTAAACAAATGCAATTTGTTAACAATCAGCTAATAAACAATTATGTCTGCATAGTGCCGTCACCGTGTTTGCACACTTGATATTTCTGACAATCCTTGTCTACCAATGAAACCGGCACTCCATGGACATTAATAAATGTTGTTCTTTATATATTTTTTGTTTCCGGGGAATAGCGAATCATGCGACTCATTTTCTAGCGGAAGCAGTACAATTCAGTTTCAAGTAGAAAGTCGCAATAAATACAAAGTTGAATTTAAAAAGCAATTGCAGCTTGAAGGCTTTGGACTTGGCAGAGAATTACAAATAAAAACTGTTTTGATAACAAAGCAAAGGATTTCACAATGTCGAATTCTGTATAAAGTAGATATTCCACCTGAACTTTATATCGACGAACGAGAGTATGCCACATTATCACTGACCGCTGTGGGTGAACATTTGACTTTCAGGCTGCTTGATCTCATGCCAACCTACGAGTTTGTTTTTCCGGAGCATACCATGTCCACAAAAACGGTTAGTTTCTTATTGCAAAGCTTTCAATTTGCGTCTTCAGGTATATGCACTGAACAAAAAATCTTTTATATCCACATTTAACATCAAGGATGTGCTTCATTTAAAACTTCATTTATATCCACCCTCAAAAGGTCCAGATCAGTCTATCTTTATTTGTTTTTTGCACATTTTCTTACTTGTAGATAAAATTTCTGGAATTCAATTCCAGCAACCGTCAATAGCTATTGACTGCAAAGGGATTGCGCGGAACAATTGTTCAACCCTAGTAGTTCCTAAAGGTATAAAACAGTCTGTAAAAAATTTAATATATAATATTACCCCTAGATAAGAGATTGAAACCTGTCTCAAGAAATTGGGTTGTAATTTCGACCACTAAAAAGCCAATCGAAATTGACGTTTTCCGGATTCCGGCCACTGACTTGGACTACGATTTCAGTTTTTTTTCTGGTGTTCTTCTCATTCTTACCTTATCGTCCACCCTATTTTATTTGCTTTTTTGACAGTGCTTAAAGGAGTTATTGGAATTTTGCACCAATTCCTGATTTTGTTTCACGATTTCTTTAATACTTTTCTCAAAATGTTTTGTGCATTTGCTAAGCAGTTGCTCGAAATGCTTTCAGGAACTTCTCAAAGTTTGCACACTTTTCAAGAAAAATTTATTATTTTGAGCACGTTTACTGTTTCAAGAAACCTTCAACTATGACAAAAAATTTCAGTTGCAGGCATATACCGATTTTTCTCTTTTCTGCGTCTCACAAGATTGATTTGTGTCAACGCAGAGACGTAGTTTAGCGTTTCGTTGTCTTTTTCTCTATGTCTCTTATGTTGTTGTGTATGATAGAAACAAATTGGAATTTGCTTTTATACACTTTTCGAACACATTTATTCAATTTGGAAATTGTCAATAATAAATGTGTAATACTGAACATCCTAAATAAAGCAGCTTTCTGGAACAATGTTGTAAGGAAAGTTTGAATGACATTTGATTTCTGATTAGTTTATGCGGAACTGATAACCGATGTACAATAACAATTTCAAAAACCAACGATAACGAAATTTTTTCAAACCAGTATTTGCCTTCACCATTCTTTGCTTATACCTCATTTTTTCACTTCATGACCTTGCTACTCTCTGCGCGCTAGCAATGCGCCCGTTCAAATTCCAATGCATGCATGCTTTATGTCTTTGCTGCGTATACAGAACCTCCTGCTGACACGAGTCATGAAATATTTGCTTCCCCCTTTTCCCTCCCCTTGCATGAAGACCTGTCGCTCTTTCTTCTCCGAGCTCCTTTCAATTCATTATCCACCTTTCACATTTTCGTATACGTATACGAACGCGTTTCAATCGACTTGCAAAGAAGAATGTTTTCAGAAGCTCGAATCGAATGCATGAGTAAAACAATGGAAAAAAGAGACGTGACGGAAGAAGCAACAAGTTCTTTTCAAGTTTCTAAAGATTCTATAACTGGTATGTTTTCATGTCAAATTCTGAATACGTGTTTATATAAATAGAACTCTAGGACTACAAAAAATATACACGACTACACAGTTACATAGTAATAAGAAAATAAATGAATAACCACAGATGACGATTGAACAAAGAGGTGCTTTGAAGGATTTCGAAAAAAGTTTGAGTGAATTCAACATTTTGCGCTGATGGAAAACTTGATATAGAAACAATTCAAGATTAATCAAAATCTGAAAATTCGGGCTTTTCAGACTAGTCTGACCACTTTCGTCTATATTTAACAGTGCGTTCAATATTGATAAGACCCCTTGTATTTTGAAGGTATGACCAAAACGAGAATAGTTATGAAAATTCTGTGAATGCAGTCCAATTTGCGATTCGAAAAAAAACCCCGGTTCCCATTTTCTCAGGTGGTTGCACAAAAAAAAACTGGGACACTGGCTTTGAATAATCACTTATTGAGGCGTCCAATAATGATAAGACCTCTCCCAATTTAAAGAAAATTTGTCAGATTTCGGGCTATTAAAAATACAAATAAAACCTGAGAAATAACCATTTGTGTGTGAGAGCCTCTTCAACTCGTTCCCTGATGCTTAAACAAGGCCAATAACCTCAATTCTTGACTAGAGAGTCATACCTTGTGTATTGTTACCCTTTTCTGTGTACCCGCTTTCACCTTACCTTCACAAGATTAAAATAATTGTCTCTGGTACCCTTTGGATAAGTGCGATCAAGATCTATCCGCTCTGCGTCCTTCTATGATATCAGTTGTTCAATGTTTTCTGTACAATAAGATCACTTCATTAAATGGAAGAAAGCAGATAGATCAAATGATATCAAAGAGGGGTTCACACTGGGCAGATCTTGGTCAAACTTATCCGAAGGGTACTAGAGACGATCATTCTTATCCTGTGAAGGTCAGGGGAGAGCGGGTATAGAAAGAATAGGATAAAAATTGAAATCTATTGAAAAACATTTCTCAAGTTAAGAATTGAGGTTACTGGTCTTGTCTGAACACCAGAAAACGAGTTGCTCGTGAAGACCACAAACAAATAATGTTTATTTCTCAGGATTTACCTCTTGCACGAAATAGCAGCAGGAAATTAGCCACATTTCCCTCAATTTGGGATGGGTCTTGTCATTAAATAGTTTTCGTGCAGCCACCTAAAAAAACTTGAACCGGGGTTTTTTTTTCACATCACAAATAGAACAGCATGCCCAGAATTCATTCTTATGACTATTCCCGTTTTGGCTGTACCTTCAAAATTTTTTGGGGTCTTATCTTTATTGGAAGCACTGTAGTAATAAATCAAAGCTTGTACGGTTAAAAACAATTTATTAAATTATGATTTTTATCTCTTCCAGAAACAGGGGCACGAAAATTTGAAGAAGATGAACATCCACCTCTGGAAGCACGGCATTTGAATATGATTCATGAAGAACTGGAAAAATTGAACATTTCCACTGATGTCATCAACAAAATGGAAGTACAGTTAGATCAAGCACGAGCCGATTTCCGGTATTCGATATGAAAACAACAAAAGGCGTTGATTTTTTTTTAAAGAGAAACACATGTGCATTGGTCGGAAAAACTGAAAGAACTGTCAAAACAGTACTGCAATCAGATTGCAAAAGCAAGACCTTTCTATGAATTGAAGGTTGAGGTCAGTTTTGTGAGTGCACTGATTTTTTCAACTGAAATTTCTTTTCAGGAACGCACACTTCGGGAAGAGTCACAAAAAGCAGCGGAAAGATTCGAAAGGGCAACATCAATTCTCGCTGTCGCGAAAAAACAAGTATCGCTCACACAAGAGAGCTTATCACGGCAAACTTCGATTCTCCCCGAATGCTTGGAGGTACTTTAATATCTTTGAGTGATCACACTTGAATGTGAGCTCTACAGGTTCTTAATCATCACATTCAAAGAGTTCGAGAAGTAGAAGAGGAGCGATCAGTAGCTGAATCGGTTCATGCTGCCAAAGCTCATTCAATGTTACATCTTGCCGAAAAAATTAGGGTTATGGAAAAAACTAACAGGTCTGTCATAGAAAGTCATGAAAAAAAATATTTTTGTTTATAGATCTGCAATCAAGAAATCGCGACTCTACTTTGAAAAACGGTTAGAGTTTACTAAAATTCTTGAAGAGCAGAAAAAAACAATTCTTTGTCTTGAAGCAGAGGTGAGCAAGCAAATTGGTTTGTAATAATCTGGTTTATGGTATTCAGGTTCGCATAAAGAAAAACGATTACACAGCATCTCTTCGAAATTTGGAAAAAATCAGTGAACAAATTCACGAAGAGCGTTCAACAGGCTTTCCAGAAGGAACCAATCAAACAGACGAGCATCCGGACTCTGATAGTCCGGAAAAATCAGGAAATGACGACATTCCTGGTAACCCTCCTCCATACGCCCCAACGGCTCCTCCACCTTATGATGATAAATATTTAATTGAAAAGGTTAGTGAAAAATCTTGCTAAAACTAAATTTGTCACTGTGTTCAGGACGATGATTCAATTGTATTAAACATGATGAAAGCTGAACAGGAAGAAAAAAATGAGCAGCAAACTATGCGTTCATTGGGATCTGGAGTTATATTGCTAGCTCAACAGTTGATTCGAAGTGGTACTGAAAAACATCATCCAACCCCGGCGCGGTAATTTTAGTTTCAACTAATTTTTCTGCAATGCATTTTTCAGTCATGAAAATGAGGACGCAATCAGTTATAAAACTAGACCCATTGGTCTTTCTGACGGCTCGGACAATTCGGAGGTTGGCGTTTTTTCAAACAAGAAGAAAAATAAAATTGTTCCAGGTTTCATCTCTCTCATCTTTCCACATAGGTGATGACGACACTGTCTCCAAAATGCTCATGAGCCACTCTGAACTTATAAAGGTACATATTCTGTAAATTTTCTTATTTTTTCAATTACTTTTTTTAGGACATAGAAAGCGCTACGGACCGTGTTGGTCACATTCTCAAACCTGCAATGAAAAGCGTCTCTGATGTAAATGAGTAGTCACTATTTTATTTTATTGCTTGTACACGGTCTTGAATCTGCACTGAGAAGTTTTTTCAAGGTTTGGTAGTATTCGGGTGAATATTCCTCTTGCACATTACTTTTAAAACGCAATGTCTGAGAAGTTCAAAATCTCCAGGTCACTAAAAATTCAGATTGATCCTTTTTGTCCCATAACATAATTAATAGGTACCCCCATGGCACTGATAGCCAAGAAGAGTATTAGGTACGGCTCCGCGAGCCCTGGCCTGAGCATGGGCTCTAAATGGGTCAGAACTGTAACTTTGTTCAAAAAAATCCTAGAGACTCAAACTCGACGCCATTGCATTCCTCGCATCTTTTTGAGTATATTTCACGTTCAGACAAAAAATTTAGCGCCTCTCCTTCATGGAGAAAAAAATTGTTTTGTGTTTAGGCCGAAGTTCACAAAAATCGGAGTACTTTACATGGAAAAATGTTAGCGAACTTAAGTAAAGTGTGTTTTCTCAATTTTCAAAGGGTTCTGATCGCGATATTTGTTGTTTTCGTATACTTTTAGGCGTTCTCGATTTTTTGGAAGCATTTTGAAAATTAAAAAAAAATTGTGTGTCGTCGATCCGGGGGTCATGACAAAATTTTCGTGAAACAATTAATTTTCAAAATGCTTCCAAAAAATCGAGAATGCCTAAAAGTATACGAAAACAACAAACATCGCGATCAGAACCCTTTGAAAATTGAGAAAACACACTTTTCTCAAATTTGCGAACATCTTTCCATGCAAAATTACTCTGAATTTTGTAAACTTCGGCCTAAAAGCCCATTGATGTCAATCGGGATCGGGTGAACTTTTTTTTGCCGAAGCACAATAACGTCTAGATTCAGAATCAGCAATAAAATCATGGCTATGTAGTGTTAAAATTTTTCAGGACGAACAGAAAACTGAAAAATATTCTGAACAATGTCACAAAACAATTTTTTTCTCCATGAAGGAGGGGTGCTAAATTTTTGGTGCCAACATGAAAAATGCTAGTTACAGTTTTGACCTTTTTTTTGGACCGTGATCGGACTAGGGACCACGGAGCCGGACCAAAAATTGTCTGATGTATCACTGTTATGTAAGTACCCATTGGGTATAATATGGGACACATTGAAGCATTCTGAATTTTTAGTGACCTGGTGTAATTAACGCATTTCGAGGTGCTCAGACATTGCATTTTAACACATTTTGTTCAACTTGCCTGAAATACTTGATTTGGTGTCAAGTTGGAATTTTTTCTTGTATAAATATATATTGCTTTGAAAAAACACATTTGGAAAAACGCTCCGAAAGTGTTATCCAATACTGCCTCGAACATCTGCAGAAAAATGAATATTTATCTCAATTTGTACAAGCTAAAATTGACTACGTGAAACACTTTAAGACGCGTTTTTTGTAATAGTCGGCCAGGTCAACAACCATCAGTCACGATTATTTCAGAATGCTTAGATTTAATGGTCCATGGCCCATGGCACGTTTAACTTTCAGGCGTCTTTGTCTAGCAACTAGAATATTCAATAATTTTTTCACGTATTGCTTTAAAATTAAACGAATAAAAATGGTTTGCTTTTTAATGGATTTCGATTCTTAATTCTGCAAGTTTTTTAAAAAATTATTATTATAAAAAGAATCGGTGATAACTATCCATACGGCCCAAAAACGTTTTTTGTACTCCAATTATTAATTGGGTTATGATTGTAAATTTGGTATGATGATACAACCACTGCTACAACTGCACAATTGAATCTGATTGGAGTTGCTTGTCGGTCGCCATAATTGCACCTAGTTTACTTTTCCAGCGTGATCGTCGGAGCCACGAACAAACTAGGAATACAATTTGGTGCTATCACTGCATTTCAAGCTGGAAAAAAGTTATGGGGAAAACTACTAGTATTGTGCAGCACAAAAGAAAAATTACTTATGGTTGATGTTAGTAGACATGTTCTCGATGTTTCTTCCTTAAAAATTGAACCTCGAATATTCTTGCCAAGTTTTATGCACATTTATTCATTAAGCACTAAGAAAATACTATTCTCGATTCACATGTAATCTTTTCAAAGTGCCACTCATGGTCTAAGCAGTTATGGGGGAAAAAGTTAGACAACGTGAAGGTAAACTTTTTCACCGAGCAAATTTTTGTTTAATTGGCTCTTTCTGGATTTATGACAATGTTTCTATTTTCAGCCAGTTGTTTCTGATCCTTTTCCAAAGTTTTGAATAAAACAACCGGACTGGCTAGGAGCCTGCAATCAGCACGGAAAAATTGGAATCGTTTGAAGGGACTTGCTAAAGGTATACCTTGCATTTAATTGCTTAAAAATTAACAGGTTGCAGGTTATCAAGCAGCAAAGGATGATACATCGTCTAATGTTGGATCATCACAATCTCCAAAACGATCCACGCCGTCACTTTTTCTGCGAAATTCTTTCTTGAGGTATTTCTTACTTCATTCATGCTAGTAAATCATCAGAATCAATTACAGTACACATTGTTCCCTCAATAAGTAAATATTTCGAAATAATTTATTCAGTGTCTTTGCTTCCAGTACAGTAGTTCATCATGGTTGTCTTTGCCTGAAAAAAAAACCTATTTTTCCATTATCCAGCCCTCTTCACAAACACCTGAAAACCCTAGCGGGTGGGCAAAATTTTTTTCTAAACACCCATGCTGCCGGGGCACCTTTTGAAACATGTATACCGATGGGCCTCTTTAGGTGCTATGTGGAGGAGTTATTGTGGCATGCAGTCGTATCTTGATTTCAAAATAATCGCTTAGAAGATGTAGTGAGTATCAAATGTGTCCAATTGGGATAAGTGTCTGCCGACGACAAAACTGTTGCGACTGCGACAAATGAGAAAGTATCGAAACAAAAAATTTTTGTTAAGTTTGCTGATTTTCCGCCGGATTTCGACAAAAACGTAATAAAATTGACGGGCCTGTCACTCATTTCTGTCAAATACGGAGAAGTTAGCCAAAATCGGCAGTTTTGAGCGAGCAAAGGGGCTGAGCTTGGCGTTTACGGTTGACAATACCACAAGAAAAAAACCGCAATAATGAAAATATTTTCCTAGTTAATCTATCAGTTCCTCTCAGTTTCGGTTCATATCAAAGATAAAAGTTGCGTTCAAATTCCTTGTGAGAAGATGTGAGGGAGGCGTTTTCGAAAATTCTGACCGATAAAGTCCAAGTTCAGTTAGCAAAATTTATGTTTATTATGAAGAAAGTTCAAATGCAAAGACTGTATTCGTTTCGTTTCTCCATTTCCTCTGCATTTATCTAGTTCATAGTAAAGGAGCTACAGGCGAAGAGCAAACGGCAAGAGCTTTACACTCAGGCTGTCAAGTTTCCTGCGATGCTTCATTTTGTGCACTGTTTCACTTAGTAAAATATATTTGATTGTACCTAGTTCGTAGCGTTCATCCATTGTGGATCTACATATCCAATATAAACCTATTCTAGTAAAAATTTCCATGCACTCTTCCTCATAAACAAAATTAGCATTTTTGACATTTTTCGAAATAAATTTCGTGGAGATTCGTAGTTTGATTTTTTAAATCTTTTACTTGGTTACATATGTACATTATACTCCAGTTTTCAAATTAAGATTATGAGCGTTTTGTAAGTCTTCCTTTCTAAAACTCTAAGTGAGTCAGTGAGAAAAACAACCTGACAACTGTTTCCGCCCACTCACCGACATTCGTTTCCAATATTACAACCGATGTGTGATGCTCTCGAGCCGAGAGACTTGTGAAGGAAACAACTCACGTTCAGAAAATTCTTACAATTTTTGCCTCTTCATTTTGTTAACAGAACTATTTCAGATAAATTTGCAATGTCGTGGACGGATATTATTAAAAACAATTTGTTAGGCTCGGGGTTTGTGACCAAAGGTGCCATTGTGGGATTTGACGGCTCTGTTTGGGCAAAAAGTGACAACTTTGCTGTAAGATGCAAGATGCATTAATTTTTTTAATAGATATTCGACTTTAGATTACCACCGAAGAAGCTGTTATTGCTGGAAAAGCTTTCGAACAATACGTAAGTTAATTATTGTGTAGCAAACTTTAAAATTAAACAAATGTCAAAAAGATAAAACAAATTACGGACATTCATTTCAAAATTCAGGATGCTCTTCTTGGCACGGGACTACGCTTTGAAGGGCAGAAATACTTAATTCTCAACGCCGACGAAGACAGAATCATCGGAAAACAAGGAGCTTCGGGATTCTTTGTTTACAAAACAGGAAAAGGTAACATTAGACTGTAAATTAATCAAAACTAATAAAAAATGTACAGCTGTCATCATCGCAACCTACGAACAAGGACTTCAACCTGAAATGTGCAGCAAAGTAGTGGGAGCTCTTGCGGATTACTTCAAGGGCGTCGGCTATTAATGTTTTGACTGTCATCATTTTAAAATTTGCATTTTTGTCAATTTGTTACTTTGGAATACTTGCAAGATTCAATCAATAACTGCTTCCAGTAAATTTTTCAATTTTTCTATATACAAGTTTTGTATGTTTATCGATAGACTGTGGGATACATTTGACCAAAAACTATAATGATTGTGAATCTTGATATTAAATGAATAAAAATATGATTTCAAAAGGCTATCAAAAACTTGCTTCTCTGATGATTACAGTAAAAACTAGTTTTCCGTTCTAACAATAAAGATTAAACAGTTTCTGATTTAAAGTCATTCCGTTAAAAACAACTGTAAATAAGAGAATGCGATCTGAACGTGTACATCTGAGGCTGCAAAAAAACAATTGAATTATAAAATAAATTCAATTGAAATTACAAAACAGAGAAAAAATCCCGTTTTTCTGAATTCAGCAATACTCTTGCCAGCAGTTGATCACAATTTTCAGGAGTTGAATGGAAAATAAACTTGAGAAGAGGTCATGTTGTAGAGTTTCTGAATAGGATCCGCATATCTTGATGTAACTAACACCTCCATCTCGTCTGACTCCAAATCTAAAAATAGTTTTGTTTAAAACAGTAATAGCAAATAACTCTAACTCACTAAATATCGATTCTTCGTCATCAGAACTTCTGATGTCTTCTGTGCTGCGTCCTTCACTTTCAGGGTTTTTGAAACCATCAACCAACGAATCCAAATCCTTTTTGTTCAATTTTTTGATTTTAGCTCTTTGGTTTTGGAACCAAACTTGAACAACGCGCACACTCAAACCAGTCTCATTGGCAAGCTGCTCTCTAACCTAAAACCATATCTATAATTGCCTTTGTGTGAGAGAGATGTTACCTTGCGACTAGGTTTTGAACTTTTTTCAAAAGCATTCTTGAACTGACGACGCTGCTGTGCATTCAAGATAGTTCTGGGCCGCTTTGGCGTTTTGCGATGAATTTCCGATCTGACGATGTTTTCGATGTTTATGTTAGAACCTATGTTGCAGATTGACTGATAATCATTCCGGCAAAATACTTCACCGTCAAGAAAGTGGTATTCATCGCCCTGTAACACTGCATTTAAAAAGCTTCAGCATCTGTACTCACTGTTCTGAAACGACTCTGGCATGAGCAACAGCTGAAGCATTGCGCATGATAATAAATGTGATGCACTCGGTGCACAATGTCAGTTGGGAGAAGAAACGTCATACATCTTCGACATCGTTTACCATACAACCTGGAAAGAATTTGATTCGCAACCCTTGACGTGGGCAGCTGTCAGTTCACTGTGTTTTCGCGCAATATATGCTGTACGTGTGTTAACGCGATTAATTTATAACAATATCAAGTTCGTTTGCATAAATATATCCAGAAATCATCAAGCATAATGAGTTTTGTGGCATTTTATGCAATGAATGCATGAAGCTGAGAGGGGAGGAACTTAAGTAAACATACTGGTATACGGTAGAAATTCTCATTTCTGGTTTTGCGCATCTCATCGCATCTGATTGTTTGTTTTCAAACCAACAAATCGTAAAACATCACCCCGTTTTTGTTTGAATTTTTGAAAATGATTAGAAGGAATGAGTATGTGTATATAATCTCAGTACTTCAGCAGGTGACAATGTCAATGATTCACTTCACCGTGTCTAATAAGATGTATTTTGCAATAATACTCAAGTGCTCTTCTATGGATTACATGCTCAGTCTTGATTTATATCGTAATCAAAATGCATCTTGAAACAAGAAATATTTTATTCTGGGTACACGCTAATGGATGTACTCCATTTTGAATGGTAAACTTTTGAATGAAAACAATGGCTTCCAACGACCTGAATTTTCTTTCAAGTGACACGCAAACTTACATTTGATGATCGTTCTCACAATAAATATTGCCATCTCGTGCGAAGCACTTTTTCGAAGAGCTCAGTGATAATTGACAACAAAAGCAACGGAGACAACCTTCATGATAATTGTCCTCCATAACCTTGACAATAAATAGTTTGTACTAGAATTCATTCATTGACTCTACCTTGTAAATGTACTTATCTTTTATGGCGAATCCACATCCAAGACAACTATTGTATATTGCTGGACTGGATGTGCCTGCTGTAAAAATCATTTTTTTAAAATATTATCAAGCTCATAAGGTGCTTCTCGCACAATCTATCCCGCCTAATCAGTTCCTAGCTCCTTTTCCGAAACCTTATATGAGAAGTTTCTTATGAATGATTATCTCCATAACGTACTAATATCCTCCAGTGGCGAGTTTTTTTTGTAGTTGATCAACGTGCTTTTGAGAGAGAGTAGGTCTAGGTCCACAATATCGCAGTCTATTCTGAAATCAAAGAGTACTGTAATCAAAATTTGAATGGCCATGTTCAGTGAGAGCACCATTACTTCAATGTTGAGAACAAGAGTATCTAAAACTAATTTAGTTCATGAACTTTACCACATAAGGAACATTTCTTTCTAATTTGAATGTGTCACTCACCTCTCCATTGCTGAAAGATACACGATAGCCACCATGGGTTGAGTTTATACGAGAAGCTTATGTCGCAAATAGGCGGAGCCAACGGATCCGCATGAGCTTTGTAGACAGAATACTGTAGCTCACATAAAGAGGATAGGGGGAAATAGACGAACGAGATGGACGGAAAACGACAAGAGCCGCCCTCTTCTCCTCCTGAATCTCTAGAAGCCTATAAGAACTGGTTGAAGATGTGCAATATTGGTTTGAAGGATGAGGAACCCCGGAAGGAAAGGCAGGTGGTGTTGGGTGGTCTGATCCATTCGTTTCATCAAAACACTATTTTTGATGCTCACTCATATAAAGCGAATAGGAAGAAATACAACTACGCAACTCATCGCAGCTTTTTTATTCACATGAACATTTTTCATTTTCATCAAACGAATCCAAATGTTAGTATTACTTGACAATAGGCAAAAATAACTAGAAATTTCCATCAATGAAAAGTTATACATGGTGCATTGTATGCTTTATTCCTATTGAAAGCTCAAAAGAAAAATGATTGAAACACCACATTTACCTTATGCTTTTTACACCATTCACTAACAAAGTAAAGGTTAAATAGCAGATCCTTCGGCAAAACCTTGATATTGTCAAGAAGCACCACTGTCAGTACACTCACTCATTCTTTTTCATGTGCCGACAGGTCCCATTGTGCAAAACCCATCTCGGTTTTTAACATTGCCTGTATGTGTCACCATACCAGAACAAACAACCGGCCCAATTTTTTGGTTTTAATTAAAACTTGGTACCATACAGTTACGTTAACAAGTGTGGTATGCTTTCAATAGTACTTCTAGCAAGTACTTCTAAGATTCAAATAAGACATATATGCAGCTTTAGCACTATAAACTTCTTTGAGTTACCTTTCTAATTTATTAGAATCATGGAGCATCTTTATTAATAAAAATCTAACGGAGTGTGTCTCTCTGTTCATTCATTCATTCATAGTTTTTTCCGCTCATTAATCGTTTTCAAAACAAAAATTATCATGGCGGAGACTATAAAAATATGAACAGGTGAACTTTGTAAGTTTTGAAAGCTAAATAAAAGGCAATATTGCTTAATAGCGTCTGTTCAGTAAGAGCAGCCGGGCTTTTTTGAAAACCTTTTACTATCTATAGTTTCTAAATAATCAAACGTTTTATCACGTTAAACTTATTCTGAAAATTGTTGTTTGTCAGTCAGTTTTGTCATTCATGTTCCGTAACTTCATCCGATTTTGACAGCTGGGCTGTTTTATGCCATCTGCTTATGCGAGATGTGCTCTCAATGGAGAAACCACATCTGCCTCCATAGCAACCAAGGGGCTATGCTTTAGCGCTCCCGTAAACAAGAAAATTCATTTTTGCTCGTCTGTTAATTATGGACAACTCTGATAGT
Organism: Caenorhabditis sp. 36 PRJEB53466; assembly: GCA_946814055.1. NCBI lineage: Eukaryota > Metazoa > Nematoda > Chromadorea > Rhabditida > Rhabditidae > Caenorhabditis > Caenorhabditis sp. 36 PRJEB53466. Next base: position 180,075 of record CAMPFS010000006.1, on the reverse strand, counting down.
TTATCTGTAAATATTCATGGCTTGGTTAAAATCGCAGAGGTAGATTCTGTTCACAGATTGTCGTTTTAAACGGTGATGGTTCTAGTTCCCACAAGAAACAAACTTGTGTGTCAAGCTTCATACGGTTTCCTCAGGAGACTGGAAAATTTCAAATGGAGATACTGCTTTGCTTTCATCATTTTGTTACCGTGGAGATCATAAAAAAATTCATATTGACCTTCCATTTGAATACACGTTCAAAGGAACGTCTCCATTTATGTGTAAGTTTCGGAACAATCAATTTCGACAGTAAATAAATTTTTCCCAGGGCCACGGCTTGTCCTGAATTGTTTCTCAAAAGACGTTTCTGGAAAAGATGGTGTAATAGGTTATGGAGCTATTTCAATTCCTACAGAGCCTGGAAAGTAAGCGCTGCTTGATGTTCTCTTTTAACATTTTTTAAGACACTGCTGCCGAGTTTATTGTTTTCTTCCTGAAACATCATCAACAATCCAGTTGATAATAAGCAAACTTCGTAGAGTTAATTCTGAATTTATCGATCCTCTCCTAACAGCAAGTTCTGATGGTAGAAACGGTTTGTCGGAAAACAAAATTATGCATTTGAGAACTATATAATTAAGCTTGTTGCACAACGACCACAGGATATGTTGATGTAGATCTAAATGTCAGTGTTAAACACTCAGATACTGGATATCAATTTTCGTCCGGATTTGCAGACAAAAATTCAAATAACGTAAGATATTCGTTTTCCCTACTTTCAACAACAACAAAAAAAGAGTTACTGTTGGTGGTTCTACGTTTTTTAGACTATTTCTCCGTCAATTATTGAGCTCGCTGGAATAAATAAAAACTTTGAAATTCGTGAGAAGAGTTTGGAACACACTAGTTCAGAAGAAGATTCCGAGGAAATAAACTCAACATGAAAGGAAAACAACGTCGAATCAGTGACTAACATTTTTACTTTCCATATTTTTTCATAATCAGATTTTACCATTTTATGTGGACAATTTTGTGTGAACATGTACATGCATGACTCATTGACAGATGTAATTTTCTCTTGTTACTCATTTGGAAAGCATTGCTGCGGCAAACGCTTAAGAAGAGAAAGGTTGAAAAGCTATTGTGCTTTGCTGATGTAGATGTTTTGTGTTGCAACTTACAATGAACGCAGAGCTAGTTTCAACCTGTTCGAACAACAAGAGGGAAAAATATGTTGATGGAAAGAATACTGTATTTCAAAGCTAATAATTTTCGTTTCTTTCCACGATTTCGTTTGCAGCTGATCATTTCACTGATTTTCTTTTTTTATCCAGTATGAAAATAAAGTTGTATAGTCATAACTCCCTGAAAAGAAGCCCTTCTTTAAAAAGTCCAAGATCTGCCAGACAAACGTGATTCTCTCTGCCCCGGGAAGATCTCTCGTGGGACCATTCAATTCCAACAGAAACAAACGACAAGTAGAACCCGAGGAGTGACAGAGTGAGCAGAATAGAAGAAGAAATTGATGGAAAGCAAAAGGCGGAGAGAGCCGACGATGAGAGCGGCAGAAATAATAGACGGAGAAGAAGTCCCAGCTTCAGATGCCTGGCGTTGTGAAGCGTGAAACGAAACGACGGAGTGAAGAGAAAAATGTGCATCGATTGTGCGTCCCCTGGCAAGACGCGCAGCTCACATGTGGCACGTTTTTCCTTCTGGCTCCATCTTGCTTTTATTACTACGAGCTTTGTCTGCACAAAACAAGGCGAAAATTTTTTGATTTTTCGTCTTTCACGCTATTTGCAGTTGTTGAAGCATACCTTTTTTCAGCACACTCATCAGTGAGATATAAACCAGTTATTTCATTAACACGTTCCCGTTCTATTCATCAACATTTTAAAAAAACTATTATTTTAAATTATTTCCTTGCTCCAGAAAAATTTTGAGATAGCAAAAGGCAAAGTGGGTGGAGCTTGAAAGCTGCAGAGCGAGAGGGACCCTATTGAATTACTCTGTACTGCGAAGCGTAGCCTACGACTGAGAAGCAAAGTGACTTTCTTTTTGCTTGCTAGAGTTGACATCGGGTATAAAAAAGAAAGTAATCATCTGAAATAAAGATTGTTAGAGTAACTCTCCACTTTTTCTCAACGGTATTATTTAACTGTTTATATGTTACGTTTTTTGAATATCTTGTTTAGAATTTCATTTTTCTAATTGCTATTATGAAAACTTTAAGGTAAATGTCTAACAAAGAAAGGACGGAACCTCAGTGGGTAACACCATCGTCAAATCAGGTATCACAGCAAGTGCGTGTTTCACTCACATTTCCGCTACATTAAACTAACCATATTCATTGCACCTGTATAACTATCATTTTTGCTCAGACACTCTTTCTGCATGAAAAGGCACATTCGTTCCCACCAAAACATCCGTGTTTAAAAAAAATGTACATTCATTTTTCTGTACTGTGCTCGTCATAATTTCTCACACTAATCTCGATTCATGGAACTACTGTATATATTGCAAGCAACACATTAAAAATGTTAAAGTGTTATGTTCGTAGTGAAACCTTTTTTCAGGATGTTCCACCGGATTACGAAACAATTGGAACTATTTTTGGATATGCTTTACAAGCCTTGTCATGGTTGCTTATAATTGTCACGTTCCCATTTTCAATGTGCGTATGCTTGAAGGTGAGAATAATTTAAATATTTTTCAATGGCAGCACTATCAACGCTTTTACAGGTTATCAAAGAATACGAGCGTGTGGTGATTTTTCGAATTGGTCGTTTGGTGTTCGGAGGCGCTCGCGGACCAGGAATGATTTTCATCATTCCGTGCATAGACACTTATCGAAAGATTGACTTACGGTAAATGAAACCAGATTCTCTGTCACACAACATCCAATGCTTCCAGTGTGGTTTCCTACGCTGTACCCCCGCAAGAAATTCTGTCGAAAGACTCTGTTACTGTTTCGGTGGATGCCGTTGTTTACTTCCGTACTTCTGATCCTATTGCCTCTGTTAACAATGTTGATGACGCTATTTATTCCACTAAGCTGTTGGCTCAAACCACTCTTAGAAATGCGTTAGGTTCGTCATCATTACGCTTCATCCTTAAAATATGTTTTATAGGTATGAAAACGTTGACGGAAATGCTGACGGAGCGTGAAGCAATAGCTCAACTTTGCGAAACTATTCTTGATGAAGGAACCGAACATTGGGGAGTTAAGGTAATCATGATGGTAAAAATGTTTATAAATTATAAAATATATAGGTGGAACGAGTCGAAGTTAAAGATATCCGTCTTCCGCAACAACTTACACGCGCTATGGCGGCTGAAGCTGAGGCTGCTCGTGAAGCTAGGGCAAAAGTTGTTGCTGCTGAAGGAGAACAGAAAGCTTCCCGTGCTCTCAAAGAAGCGGCTGATGTTATTCAAGCAAACCCAGTTGCGCTACAGCTTCGTCACTTGCAAGCACTGAACAGTATTGCGTTAGTCCTCCCTCTATCTGTTTCCTATACTCTATATTATTTTTCAGTGCGGAACACAACTCAACCATTGTTTTCCCGGTTCCAGTTGAAATGTTTGGAGCATTCATGAAAAAAGACCAATAAAATTAAAACGACTAGTATCACAATAACGTTCACAATATATCCTATCTTCTGAAAGCTTATCCATTACTTCTAGATGTACCTTATTCACACTCTGCAACAACTACTTGATTTGCATTTTTGAGCAGCCAAAGTACCTTGCCGATTTGCAATTATTGCCCCTTAAAATGTTATTAAATTTCTTTATTCATAAAATTCTTTTCTAGAAAATTTCTTCAGTAAAATATTTATTCATTTGTATTTTATTGAACATTTAAATTTGTTTGTTTTGTCTGCATGTCTGTCGGTTTTTTGTTTACATTCTCAACTTCTACTGGACCAATGTGCTTCAAACTTATGAGGTTATTGAGAGAATTGTTTTACTTACTCGAATACTTGGGTGCTTGGAATCCGTTTTTATCAAGCAATGGATCAATTGTGTGCGTAAGGAGAACAAATCTTGTATGTGACCAAGAGTCCTTCCTGCCCTTCTCTTTCCGTTCACTTATTTTCCTGCTCTTTCTCGGAAGTCAATGTGTGATGATGCTTGAGCTTTGCTACATATCCGGTACATCAAATATTCCGTTTGAGAATGAATTTTTGACAGTAGAATTACAATCTAGGAAATCCGGCGGCTTCGGGGTTCTTTAAGTTCTTTGGGCGTCTTCATGTTTAAAACCCCAGAGCAGAAACAAAAAACCTTTGAGCTATTATAGGGGCATCGCACAGAAATGGCGCTCTGTTGAGAATTTTTTTTTGCAGTGCAAATTGAGCGACCTCGGGGCCGAGTTTGAAAAGTTAGGTAACGTTTTCAGTGGAAAATTACTTCGCGGCCTAGAAATTCGGCCAGATTGCGAACAGCGCGTCCTTTCTGTCCGGTGCCCCTATAATATCATCTGAATAAAGTAGACCGGAAAAGATGATGCAAACCTTGTTTTCGAAAAAAAAACGGCGGACCAAGTGACGACTTTCTTGTTCAAACTTGTTCAAATTTAAACACGTTTGAAATTTATTTACGAAATACATTTGCAAAGTTATTGCTGACAAGTATTGTTAACTCGAAATATCCATTGTCAATGCTTGGACAATCCATGGATCAGCTTTTGATCCTTCTTTGAACTCATCTCGAGTGAGCTGACCATCAAGATTCTATAATGAGAAACCCGGTTTTAGTGAAATGATGTTTGCAAATTAATCATAAACGGAAGTACACTCGAAAGAGCTCTCGCATTAAAATTTGAAAAAGTCACCTTATCCATATTAGTAAAAATTTTCTCAACTCTTTTTTGAGGAGTATCTTCATCTTTGGGCAACTCCAACATGTTTCCAATCATGCTAAAAACAGGAAAAGTAGCGGAAACTGAAAATAATTACCTGTATATTGCTTCAACAATGTCCGCCATTTCGTCTTTTGTTATAAAGCCATCTTTGTCAACGTCGTATAAGGAAAACGCCCCTGACAAAAATTAGCGTTTTTGTGAATTCGCAGATCGATCTATTACAGTCCAATTTTTCATCCAAAGTTCCTCTCGATGTTATTGACAAAGCAGCAATAAACTCCCCAAACGAAATGTGCCCGTCCTGGAAATACGTAAACACTTCATTTTGATTATGAAAATTACATGGTTATCATCGAATACGTTGAAGACAAAAGCAGCAAATTTAGACGGGTCGCCATTGGGAAAGAACTGTTTATAGATTCCTTGAAACTCTTCCATACACAGTTCACCAGTTGGACAATCACGTACAAAGTCTTTGTACCATTTTTGGAGTTCTTTTCGGGTGACTAGAAACGATATTCAAAAGTGAACGTATTGTCAAGACTGAAACTTACAATAGGTGACCTGCTCGAGGGCTTGTGCTTCCTCTGGCATCAACTTTTTGTTTACTTTGTTTTTTGTTTGCACTTTACTGTGTGATTTTCCCATTTTTTCGAAATTCTGAAAATATCTGTCAGTTGGTTGAAAATATTGTTGCAGGAATGATTTGTATATGAATCCAAAAAATCGGGGGAACGTGTTGCAAAAACTGAACTCCAGTTAAAAAAAATGTTTCAAAAACAACGTGCAGATGAATGTTAAACTAATGTTTCTTTCACTGCATTCAACGTCTCAAAACGTAATTTTGAGAGTAGTATTAGCGAGATATCAAAACAGCTGTTATGTTAGCATCCACATTTCTCAATGCAGCAATCTACGGAAAGGACAACGGGTGACAAACGCACAACACATAGAATGTAAACAACTCGAATGTTTCTTTAGTTTTTAAATCTGATGGCTGCTTTTCCTGAAATTAAAAAAAAAATATTTTCATGTAGCGGGAACAGATTAGAGATATTATTAAAATAAATACACATTTTTGGAAAGTAAATTAAATGACAATGCTTTAAAAAACTGAGAAGAAAAATTCTTGTGCGAAACTGCTCTGCACAATTTTTCTCATTTTGTTTCTTTAACATCATTCAGATTTTATTAAATAAAGACCACTTCTTTTAAAACTGTTAAAGAAAAACACAAGATTAGTGGAAAGGAAAAATTATCAGAAAAATTAACAAGTGAAGACATGGCGATACAAATCCAATCGTTTATTTTTTAAAATTTACTTTAATCGTATTGAATAGAGTTGATGAAGCTTTGAAATTATTCAAAACTATAAAATTTATATGAATGAGTTGACTGAAAGTTCAGACTTTCTAATTTGAGCTTATATTTATAATCCATTTTCTGTAAGACTGGAACACAGCATGTTGTGGTCTGGAGCATTTAGAGTAGCTGGAGCATCTAAATGTTATGGGCATTTATCTTGGGACTAATGTGCCTCAAGTGCGCAACATTAAATCCAACTCCGGGTTACAGTGGTACGGTAAAAACTCGAATTTTTTTGAAAAATTTGATTCGTAGAAGGCTGAAACATTTCTAGTGACGTATGTATGATTAGTCACTGCATAAAAATTAGTTCAAGATTACAGAAGATCTGAAATTTCCCAATGAACACTGTATTGATGCCATTCACTCTTGTTCTAATGTTTTTTATGTACCTGAACAATTTTGAGCTATTATCAGAAATCGAATATACATGACATGTTTGAGTTTGGTGTCAATCGAATCAGTTTCAACCGAGTTATGAGCTCCCGATTGTTTAAGTGAAGAAAATCAACAGGAATGTACTGAAAAATGTTGGTTTTCTTCATTTCAGCAATCGGGAGCTCATAACTCGATTGAAACTGATCCGATTGACACCAAACTCAAACATGTCATGTTTCAAACCTTCCTTATGAAGTCTTAAAAGTGGGCAATGTCAGCCTGGAGTTTGGCGCTCAAGCCAGTCTGATCCTTGTTGGGCCTGGCTTCATTTTGGCCAAAAATCTGATATCAGGTGCTAGCTAATCGAGAGGCTTGAACGAATCTGACTTGAAAATGCTCAAAAAACTAGTTTCAAACAAGATTTGACTCATTTGAGATCATCGGAGTCCCCCGGCTCCACTCCCGAGCTTCACACAGAACATGAGGCTAAACCCAGGAGAGTGGCCCTAGGTGACGTCGGGGTCATTGCACATGATTTCAAAAAGACTTTTTGGACATCCTAAAAGTGCAAAAAACCACATTCAAGATAACGTTTATCAGTTTAAGAGGATTCCAGAGTGTTGTCAGGGGTGGCCCTATACCTATGAAACGCTTGCAGTTGCAACATTTTCAGATATTTCAGCACCATTCCCCATCTAACCTATACACAGCTCTCAAAATTGTTTCCCGGGGGTTATTTGTGATGCTGATTTCGATTTTCAAGGTCCTGTCTTTGTATTTTGTTCGGGAATTACAATATATTCAATTTTAGGGGTGGCCCTATACTTTTGAAACGCACTGTATATCCGAACGGAGCAAGCAAGCAAGCCTGAAACCCGGCGTTACTCTCTGCGCATCCAATTCAAACAAAAAATTTTTCCCGCAAAATTTAAATGTTATTGTTGCACATACGTTTCAGCAGGCCGTGGCGATTTGTTAAACTTCGAGTTGTGCACCTTTGAACACTTACCGTATTCGCCTGGATCGCGCCGGGGTTTAGGCTTCTTCTGCTATCAGAAACATTTAAGCAAACTTTAAACAACATTTAGTAAACTTCTAAGTAAAACTTGACTAAAATTTGCCTAAACGTTGCTTGAAGTATAGTTCAGCTTTGTCCCCGAATGCCGAACAACTTTCAAACAAGTTAAAAAAATATTGGGTCGAAGAAAACAGTCGGAAATATGTGTAAAATTGACCGTCAAAGTTGCTGAAATGTTGTTCAGAAGTAGCACGGCATTTAATTCGGAGGGTACAAAAATTAGGGGGTACAACAGGGTACAAATTGTTTTGGGGTACAAAAAGTCGAGGGTACAAAATTTTCGATTCTAGGGTACAAAGATTTACCGATTCAGTAGGCATTGATTAAGGGGTACAACTTTTATGATTTAAGGGTACAAATTTCACGATTCTGGGGTACAACAATTTTTTCCCCATTTTTTCATGGGCATCAATTCAGTGAATGTTTTTAGTTGTTTCACAAAATTTTTTTACTCCGTGAATGTTTTGTACTCCGAATCGCTTGATCAGTTCCAGAGATGTTTTTTAAATGAGATTTCATGACCCTTCGAAGCGTTTTGCTTCCGATAGACAGTGGTTCAAACGGCGACCCCTTTGTTATTATAGGGGCACCGAACAGAAAGGGCGCTCTATTAATAAACTTTTTTGCTGTGCAAATTGAGTGAGCTCGGGGCCGAGTTTAAAAAGTTAGGCCACGTTTTCAGTGGAAAATTACTTCGCGGACTAGAAATTCGGCCAGATTGCGAACAGAGCGTCCTTTCTATTCGGTGCCCCTATAATATTACTTACAAGTTGTTTTGCTGTTTTGGCCCCTTTAAATTCTGCAATTTCACAGCAGAATTTCAGCATCTGATGTTGTGTGTGAAATTTACCCAAGTAAAGTTTTTTTCTCGAAATGACACAAAATACTGCATAAAACAAAGCATGGATGCACACGACTGTGTCTCGTGAGCTCTCAAAAATTCAAAACTGGAATGAAAACTTCGAAAATGTGCTTCGTGCAACTTTTGTACCCCAAAATCGTGAAATTTGTACCCTTAAATCATAAAAGTTGTACCCCTAAATCAATGCCTACTGAATCGGTAAATTTTTGTACCCCAGAATCGAAAATTTTGTACCCTCGACTTTTTGTACCCCAAAACCATGAAAGTTGTACCCCAAAACCATTTGTACCCTGTTGTACCCCCTAATTTTTGTACCCTCCGAATTAAATGCCAAGTAGCACAGACTTTCCGAGCAAAGTTTACTATGAATTATTATAGTGATGGGTGAGTGGAGTAATCAGTTCATTTACTGATAAGAAAACATAATTGATTATTTAGTGAGATGGCTACGATGTTCTCTCTTTCTATGAGATTTTTCTCATTAGTTCAGATTGTATAACTTTCTTGTGATTAATTGTTTACTGGGTTTGGTAATTTTTTTGCAACAGATGTCAAGAAAGACTCACTCACAGGATTTTACACAAGATCCTCTTGATGTTGATAATGTTGATACTGCCAATGTGAGTCATTATAGCTTCTACTATATAGCTCTATAGCTTCTACTGAAAAATTTAGTATTCATCTAAACTCGATTATGGAACAAGTGGTAAGAGCAACACCAAAAAAGAAAAAAAGGCTGTTTCAATCAAGCCAGCGGAAAGAAAGTTTACTGTTCAAGTAATGAAATTCGTTACATGAAATAGGAAACGAACATATTTCAGTTGTTAAAATCACGCAACCATTCAGTTTCACATAATGCTGACACTGAGCTCACACCTCTTCTTCATCCATCAATGTGAGATCTTGTAAATAACAATACGAATAATCGTTCTTGTTCAGATCACTGCCGACTGTTGTGGGCTATGACGGTTATCATGAAGATTATCACCCTGGCCGAAGTACAATCACCACTCGATCCGAAGTATCTTGCTGAGAGAAAAAGTATTAAACTAAACAATTATAGATAGGACGACATGAACTATCAAGGAAAAAACGACGTTCGCCACACTATAGTACGCTTCGATTTTCGAGATGTAAACAGCGGTAATTTTAGTTTCTTATTGATTTTAAGCTTTTGATTGGTTGGCATTATTAACCAGACTATCACCTAAAATTATTGTCTTTTGGTTTAAAAAGAAAACGTCTCCATTGATCAAAACTGTAGTGGCGAGAAAACGGATCCAATAGAACACTAACATGGTTATGAATACTTTTAGCTGTATTGTTTATTTAAAAATATCTGTAAATACATTATACTACTGCTTATATACTACAACATATTTACAAAAATGTGTCCCGTGTTGACAATACTTCTTATATGCGCAGTCTCATTTTTGTGTTAAACATAACTGGTTGTCCGAGTGCGCAAATATTGTTTCGTTTTATTTCTGCAATTTGAATATCAAAGATAAAAAAGGTTGCATAAAAAAACCTGCTTAAAAACTTTTGAACATTTATGAACAAAACAGAAAATATTTTAAAGATGATCTTAATTAGATAATTTTTCTGCAAATTAAAAATTGTTCTTTACAGACCGTTCATAATATCGCCGTTCATGCCGATTTCGACGCAAATCTCAGTAGATAGTCCTCGTTCCACGGTTGCATACACAAAGGGAGGATGTGAAACCACATGTGAAGCTCTTCTAGAGCAGGAGACAGAAATATGTGCAAGTGAGTCGGAAGAAGAAAGGTATTTTCAGCCATTTTCTCTGAAGACATTGTTATTGTAGTAATCTTTCTGAAGAAGAAGAGCAGGAATTGCCGTTTTTAAAAGTAATTAACCGGATTAGTGGTTCATACCAATTAGTTACTTACAGAATGCCTTGAAAACTGTATCCGCACTTTCATCTCGTCAATTGCTGACTATTTCAATGCTCAGTCTTGCGAATTTATGCTCTACGATCGCATTTTCATGTATTGCTCCTTTCTATCCTACGGAGGCAAAACAGAAAGCTCTGTCTGAAACTCAAACAGGAATAGTTTTTGGAATATTCGAATTCACAATGTTCATTATATCTCCGCTTTTTGGAAAATATGTGAGAATCCTTATTTAAGTGAAACAAATAAATCTCACAAATTTTCAGATCATTTTTGTAGGCGCCAGACGAATGTTTATTGTCGGTATTGCTGTAACTGGAATCACAGCGATACTTTTTGGGTATGTGTTGTAATAGAACAAGAATGGTTTACAATATTCCAGATTTTTAAATTATTTACCATCCGGAGAAATTTTTTTTTGGTTCAGTGTACTTGTCAGGATATTAGAAGCAGTGGGAGATGCTGCATTCGTTACATCAAGTTTTGCAATCGCAGCGAAAAGTTTTCCAAGAAATGTTGCGTTTGTTGTGGTAATATATAACAAAATAATTCGGAGATTCTTATTTAATTTTCAGGGAATTCTTGAAACATTTGCGGGTTTGGGTTATACTGCGGGTCCAGTTATTGGGGGATTTTTCTATGATATTGGCGGATTCCAACTTCCATTCCTAGTGCTTGGCATTGTACTGCTCCTGGCCAGCATTCTCGCATTTTTCTTGATTGAAAGTAGAAAAGGTTAGCTAAAAACCTATGAGGAGAAAACGACAATATTAAACGTTCAGATGATGAAAGTAACCCGGAAAATAGAGGTATGCTTGAAATACTCAAGCTTTCACAAATATGGCTACCTATTTTTTCTGTTGTTTCATGTGCAATTTCGTTATCCTTCCTTGATCCAACTCTTTCAAGTCATCTAGAATCGGTACTACTTTCTCAGTGCAATAATGTTTCTTTTCTCTTTTTAAAGTTTAATCTCACACCTACCGAGATAGGTTTGATGTTTTTGTTGTGTGGTGGATTCTATACTTTAATGTCGCTTGTGTTTGGAGCGGTCATGGATGCACTTCACGTCGGAAATACATTGTTATTACTAGGTTCTGTCGCAACTTTACTTTCCATGATCTTCATTGGACCATCACCATTACTTGACAAATACGTTTCAAAGTATATTTGGAAGGGTTAAAAATTCGAAAATCTTATTTTGCAGAGATCTAATCACTATTGGACTCTCGCTTGCTGTTTTGGGATTGGCTGCGAGTGCATTGTACATTCCATGTTTCCAGATGTGTCTTGATGAAGTCAAGTATGAATAAAACAAGGAGAAAAAAACAATAAACTTGTTCAGATTAAAAGGTTTTGAGGACAACTTTCATACGTATGGATGTGTTTCTGGAATATTTCAAGCTGCATTTGGATTTGGGTAAGAGAATGAAACTGAATGATACTTCCATTGTTTTTTTTAGATCGTTTATCGGGCCTACGTTTGGAAGCGTGATTGTGGAAAAAATAGGTTTTCAGTGGACAACAACGTTGATCGCGTTTCTACATGTCATATTAGTAAGTTTTTCTGTTTATTTTCAGATATTTTCCAAACGAAGAAATATTTTTTCAGAGCACTGTTGTTGTCATAAAAATAATCGCAAATAAATGCAAAAACTCATAGCAACTCGGCATTCCATAGCAAAGTTTAAGCACATCTTTAACAACTTTAAATAAACTTTGCTTAAACTTTTCATCCAATTCCCAAGAATACCTCTACAAATTACAAATCGTTTCTAATCTAACTAGCTAATTCTCGTTTCTAACCGGACCTAGTTAGATTGCAACGGATTTCTGAATCTAGCTAGCTGATTTTGCAATCTAAACATAACCGAGGTAGGTTTGCCCGAAATTTTAATCTAATTAGATAAATTTTGAATCTAATATCAGTGTTTTTGCAATCTAATTAGCTTCGCCAATCTAATTAGAAAATTTATCAGTCCAGTTAGAAGAATAAGCAATCTAATCACAGTAAATTAGCAATCTAACTAGGGCCGGTTAGAAACGCGAATTAGTTAGCTAGATTAGAAACGATTTACCTGAGTAATGGCAAAATTGACATTTTGAAGTTTTCTCTCATGTTTTGAAGTAACTTTAAACAACTTCATGTTAAAAAAAAGCGAAGGCTTATCGAGAAACACCATTGTATAGTTTTTTTATTTAAAAATCTTGTTTTATAACTTGGAACGTTCGAGAAATGACTTGAATCGGATGTGCTTGAATATTGTTTTCTAAATTTTTAGTGTTTTTCTATCGTTTTATTTATGTAATTTCTGCTTTTCACAACTTTTAAATCAAAGAAAAAACAAAAGTGATGAAATATTTGTAAATAAATGTTTTTATACCATTTTCTCTTTCTCATTTTCAGGAAGGAGACAAACAGTAACAGTTTTTCAAAATCTTTTTTTTTCATTTTATTTCCTCTCTAGCCTACCCCATGACTCTTTCTTGCATACCCATCTTGCCCTATGGAACTGAGTGACCAAAATTTTCCCCGAAAGACTGTCTCCTGAGACTTTAGCGAGGCTCATAGAAAAGATTCCCTCTTGTATATTGTATTCTACTTGACCTATGGCTATTGCCGGCCAATGGTCATTTTAGTCATTATTCCCTCCTCCACCCACTATCTCTATATCCCTCTCTTCTCCTGTAAATTTTTCTTTTCTCTTTTATCTTCCCTTTTTTTCCTAGGTGGTCGAAGTGAATAAATGAGTTATTAAAATATAGTTTTTGTATATATATATATATACAAAAACTATGTTTATAACAAATCTACAAATCTCATGACATTCCCGTTGAAAATGTTTGGTATGCAAACATTAGCCTCTCAAAATAAAGTTATGTTTGATTTACGAAAACTGAGATCCTAGCCGCAACCGAGTCTCACTGTCTCTAAAGTCTCCCAGTAATCTTTTCAAATGCAAAAAAGAACGGTAAACGCCATATATTTCTATTTCCACTTTTTTTTATAGGAATACGCTGAACGACAGGAGATTAATCATAAAAGAAAAATAATCCTTCCTAATGTAATATCGTGGGAGTATGGCTCAAACAAGTTTGCATCCCAAAAAGGCTTACCGGCATTTGGAACAATTAGAAATACCAGTACATTGTTTTTCTTTTATCATGGAATCACAGAAACTTCCGAAAGTCTCGTTTTTTTAAATACGTAAAAATTTGTAATCTAGCGACACGGACTGGAGTTCTGCGCTTGCGAATTTGAGGCGGATATGGTAGATCTCGATTTTTCCTATGTTTTTGAAGAAAATGCCGATTTCAAACGTTTTGCTGATACAATTTTTAACAAATTAGACTAAAACGGCTTGCATGCAATTTTTCTCAGTTTTCCTCAGAAATGCGTCTCAAATTGGCTTTTCCTTCAGTAAAATAAGAAAAACCGTTATCTACATTATCGGTCTGAAATTCCAAAGTGCAGAACTTAATACCATCAATCACGCTAGTTGTATTCACTGCTCAAAACCTTGAATATTCGGAGATGAAAAAGTTTACCAACGTCCTGGGCACGTCCGTCAGAGATGAAACAATGGGTATGCTGTCAGATTCACAAACTGAAAATTATGCTAAAGATTCCAATGTCAATTTAGAATTGGGTGAGCTTAAGCATTTTATTTTTATCTTCTTTGCGTAAAATTAAATTACTGAATATGCATTGAAAAATTATATTTTAGAGCCAGTACAAGTAAACGGATCTAGAAATTTTCAAAATAAGAGATCATCTGCACCACAGTTTCTGGGCTTGCAAAGGGACTCAGCCATTCAAAATCCTGACTCTGGAAAAACTCAATATTCATCTTGGTTGGGAGGTCAGGCAAGTTACATGCTATTCATCAAATTATTTGTTTTGTCCTAAGTATTCCAGATAACTACGGTAAACAGTTCTGCAACTGACGGAGATTCTAACCATTAAAGGTTCCCGCTTACATTGCTTTTTTGTCAAGTTGTTTTTTTTCAATAGTGAACGTTTTTCTCAAACAAGTTTTTATTTCAAAAATACAGAAGTGATAAAAAATTGGATAATGAAGACCCATCAAAAACACAAACATCGAAAAAAATTGCTTGATTAGAATACAACGAAGCGAATGATTAGGCAGAAAATTCCTACAATACCAATTGAAGCGGCTATTTTGAAAACAGTCGATCGTCTATTGAGAGCTTTTGCGTCATCTTTATATTTTTTACTCATTCCTGACAGTTCCGATGCTCGGTTTTCGAGAACTGAAATCAAAATTCATTTTTCACCTTCTCGAGAAAACACATTTTGCATAAAAAATGAATCGATCTTGGCACGCGTTTTTTAATCTTTAAATATAAAATTTACTCACTATTCAACGCTTCTCCACGATGTATGACGTCTTCAATGTTTGTAACCATGATTCTGGTGACATCTTGAAGTTCATTTGAAACAGCATTTATCGCGAACTTGTTGGTGTCTTGGAATCTCATTTTTGCTTGTTGGATATATTTATCTGTAATGGAAGAAAATGTGCGGTGTTGGGGCAACACAAGAAAAGGCTTACCAAAATCTAAGAAATGATATGGACGCACGACTTGTTCAACTTTTGAGCTATAGCTGTTCAGGAACTCCTGACCAATATCGACAAGATACAAAAATGCCGTTTTTCGGGGATAATTTCGCTCGCATAGAACCAGAGCACATATGTTCTGAATGATTGTGTAGCTGAAATTGTTTTTTTTTCATTTTGGGTCTGAATATGAAGATAAAACTTACTGAAACACAAAAGGACCACTTTCAACACTCTGTTGTTGAGGAGAGCCAGCCAACTTTTTGAAAATTAATTTAGCTTGATTTGAGTATTTCACCAAGTCGTTCTGAAAAAATGAATAAATATTGCACGTAATTTTTGATGGAGAAAAACGATTACATTACTGTCGTTTGTTCCTTCAATTGATGTAGCTAGTATCAGTCCATCGCGACACCGAGCTATAAGAGTTAACTCCATATTTTGATGCAGAAAAAGCGACTGAGGTACAAGTCTTTCACCACGTTGGCTAGTGCGTGTTGCAAACGCGCTCTTCGGAGAATGTTTACAACGAGAGTGTATGTATTTTTTGGAATGGATGCATTTTGTGTTAATCGATCAGATAGAACACATTACTCTACAAATACGGAATCAGAACGTATGGATAATATCAAAGTTGATGGAGAGGTACTTGTCCTTACTAACGAAGATTTTATTGGAAAGAAACCTTCAGCTATAAAAGAAAAAGTACGTTTTTCTACAGAATATTAATGACGGCCGCTATTGGCTATCGTTCAAGTTTCATAAAGAAAAAATATCTTAACAGCCTGGCCGTATTTTTAGTTTGCTTACTTACTTTTCATAGTTTGTTACAGATCGATGAGAAGCGGGAAAAAGTTCATCCACAACATTGGTGTGGCCAACACAAATCAGAAGCAGACTCTCCAACCAACTTTTACAACTACAGCAGTGTGAGCAAAATTGAAAAGTCTGCAATGTGTCGGATCGCGGAGGTTTTGAAGACACTTAACTTCTTTTAGACCATTTTTATCTAGATTGCGAGATACAATAAGCTCCGACATTTTTACGATCTTCAAGATGAAAGCGGGCCTGCTCACAAAAAATTGTTCACGGTGAAATTGGTGTTATCAAAAGAAGAATCTTTTGAAGGTCAGATTTTATAATTCTCTCCGGTGCTCTTTAATGTTTTTTAAGTTTTCAGGTAGTGGAGCCTCTATCAAACGCGCGCAACAAGCTTCTGCAGAAATAGCACTCCAAAAAACCAAGCTGCCATTGCCAACTGAGAAACCTACTAGAAAGAAAAATAATGGTATCCTAAAATTGTCCGGGTTCTTTAGAAAAAAACAAAACGTTTTATTGTAGATGCAAAAAAACCACACCGAGTTCTCCAAAACGTTTGTCGAACTCTACAATACAGCACGCCGAGTTATATTTCGTGTAATCCACCAGTGTATCCTGATCCAGGAAGTCCTGTTCCGGAACACATCCTTCTACCGCCTGCGGCGATTGCAATGTATGGACCACCATATCCGACGGTCCCAATTGATCCAAGTAGACCACATGGACCCAAACTGCAAGCGGTATTAATACTTGTGAAAGTTTGTTTATAATTATTTGTTTTATGATACGCAGGTGATAGTAAATATCAATAGAAAATCAATTGCTACTGGTATAGGAGAAACCTATCCGTTAGCCAAACAAGATGCAGCTTCGAAGGCTCTCATTATCCTTACTCCATTATTGAGAGAACATCAAAAACTAACATCACAGGAACACCGAGATGCAGTTACAGAAAAGGCAAGAATACTAATTTCCACGCTCAATAATACATTTCATTCGTTTCAGAAGAACCTGCCTGTTCACAAACAAAAATCTGTTATAAGCGACATACATGAAAAAGCACATCAGCTAAAACTCAATGTTTTCTTTGAAGTTTTACGAGAAGAGGGTCCACCTCATGATCGACTGTATCTGGTACGGTGCGCATTCGTCACCAGTAACAACGTCGTGAAAGCTGAAGCGACTGGAGAAGGAAGAAAAAAGAAAATCGCGCAACAGGAAGCCTGCACTCAACTTCTGAAAAACGTTGAACATTTCAGTTAGTTGTTTTCTTTCTATACAAAAAAAAAAGTTTTGCAGATTCTGAGAATAATCCTGTCACCCTTGCGAACAATGTTTGTAGAACGCAGAAGAAATTGGCAGCTTTGAATAGAGAACCAAAGCGAAAAACAATTGTAAAAGACAAGAAGATGGATCCATTATATGGACATCAGATAAACCCTGTTTCTCGTTTGATTCAAATTGCTCAAGCTAAAAATCAAGAGCACCCTTCGTTTGAATTGATAGCAGAGAATGGACTAAGCAAGTACAAGGAATTTATGATACGCGTCAAATGTGGAGAACAGGAACAAATGGGAAAAGGACCAAACAAACGGCTTGCAAAACGGGCCGCAGCTGAAGCTATGCTTGAGTCGATTGGATATGTAAAGCCCCTGCCAACACCAGGAAAGAGTTTACTCAAAAGGATTCAGGACTGCCCTGATAATTTTGTTCTAGATGAATCTAACTACCACGCGTTAGTTCAGAATAAATTGAGTATGAAACTATTTTTATAATTTAAGGGAACCAAATGATATTATCACTGACAATGTTCTCCCCGAAATATCTACAACAGAAAATCACGAGGAAAGCCACTCGTCTCCGGAAAGCGAAAAACGTCGTGTTACTTTTAATTCTCAAGTTCATGCTTGTCCACCACCAGGTACATTCGCTCTTTAACCAGAAAAATGAAATAAAACATTTAGGCGACCAAGACTATCCAAATTCTATTGTAACATCTCTAAAGAAAGATGCAATTGTTGAGGGGAAAGTGCGAAGATTAAAACGATCAAAAGAAAACCGCCGAGCTTTGACTGCAGAACAGATTTTTGATATATCCAGTCGCGCGCAAGAATTCATCTCTCTCGTGGATCATTCGGACAAAACTGACGGTTATTCATTTTCTACCTAATATTACAAAAATTTGAATACAGATGAACAAACGGCACGTTATCAGTTAGATCAACTGTCAGTCCAATTTAAATTCAGTGTGGTTTATACAACATTCCCTGAAGCAAGCCCATCACAACATTTCACAATCGTGTCACTTGGACTCGAAAAAATACTGGTATGCTCAATTCTCAATATCAATTTTGAAAATCAATAAAAATTGCTTTAACTGCAGGTTGGTCACGGAACTGGATGCACAACTCTCGAAGCTGATGAAGCCTCTGCTCTTGACGCAATACGAAAACTGGTAGATTACTCCCAATCAGGCAATTAAAAATAAATACTTTAATGGTATTAGAAACGGTTTTTCAAAGAGTTTTCACGGATGACATGTTTTATTTAATTGCTGTGTGAATAGTGCGTGAAGCACAGTATGCAAAAAAAACTGTTCTGTTCTGTCTTTTTCAACTCCGACTGCTCTCAAATAAAGTGTTGTCAGTAAAAAAAGTTTTTCCATAACAACTAGACAAACCTCTGTAACTTTTGCGTAAAGCTTACGCAACTTCTTCTGGCAAGTTGCGCAAAAGTTACTAAAGGCAACTTTTAAACGAACTATTGGACACACCAACTATTAAACAAATTTTGGACGAAAAAATCGTGAGTTTGGAAAGAAAATCTTATGCGATTTTCGCACAGACTCCTTGCAATTTTTGCTCAAATTTTTCAAACTCCGCAACATTTGTTCTCACTTGCTTCTCACTTTGAGTACATTCCTTTTTCGTCCAAAATTTGTTTAAAAGTTGGTGTGTCCAATAGTTCGTTTAAAAGTTGCCTTTAGTAACTTTTGCGAAACTTGCCAGCTGAAGTTGCATAAGCTAGGCGCAAAAGTTACAGAGTTCTGCCGAGGACTAAAATGAAAAAAACAGTAAAATGAAAAGTGCCGATATAAATATTGTTCTAGAATTTGATCTGCTGGTAGTAGACGAAGAAGCAAGGAATGTGTTGCCCTCAGTTCTTTTTGTTATTCTAGATGGTTTTGACTGTTTGTGGCATTCTTTTGCTCGAGTTTCACAGTGAATCTGAAAGAATGCTATTTTCGGTGGTAATGAATTTGTTATAAATACTGTATTAAAAGGGAACCTCTAATGGAACAGCACCCAGCAAAGTGAGTCTTAAGTCAATTTTCGGACGTTTCACACGATTTAAAAATTTAAGCAAAATTATTTTTGGAACACTGAAAAATAGAAGGACACGCCCTGTAATACAGTATTAACTGTGAGTACAACTCCATACTTGCGCTGCAAAAAAGTCATGTTGAACGGAAGGGGCGTTTCCTATAATCCCAGGTCCTACAATGCCTTTGACATCACATGGATGAATGCAGTCGCATTCATGTCGCCAACTGTCAATGTCCATATCTAAAATTTCTTAGCATTGTCTGCAAAAACGAATTTGTAAAGTTCACACCTCTACATTGGAAAGAAGGATGTCCTGCGTAATCCCATAATTTTGCTGGCGCTAGATGTGGACATGCCAACTGGGTGTAATAACACCAATTAATACATGACGCTCGTTGCCATATTTGAAGGGTATGGATCAACAACCATCGACGATACCATATCTAGTTGAACAATATTTGAATTAAAAAATACAACAGAATTAAGGTTACTTTGCAGTTATCACATGTTGCATTAGGTGAAAATGGTCTAGTTGCAGAAGCTGTGTCTACTGCTGGCAAACAGTCAAAACGTGATAGTGTAGTATCGAAAGATCGATAGGCTTCATTCAATTTTCCAAGAGTACCTGGAGAAATTTGCACGATTTCAAAGCTAATGCAATGTTTGACAGTCGATTTTTCAAAACTCGCTCACCTGCTATTTTACGAAAGCACGTTGTGCAACGATTGATGCTTCCGGAAATGCAGTCATTTCCTCTTTCTCCGCTGTGCAATTGCCACGTGTCTGCGTTTTTCATACCAACTGAGAAAAGCTGAACAGTTCATTTTTTACTTCTAGGTCTTTTTTGAAAAATTAAAACTTCGAAAAACGATAATGGCTGTAATTCGGAAAACAGAAATACATGTCTGAGTATTCGAAGGCGGGACTGCAATCCAGCTGAACATATTTCCGGAATAATATTGTCTGACCAAATTATGCATCTGTCAGCGATAGTGCCATTACGCTGAAAAAATTTCTTAAAATTATCATTGCATATTGAATACCTGCGTAAAAACCCCGAAGTTGGTGCATGGTATGTTGCTACTAGGTAGATGAGCTGCTGAAGCACTATTGAACAATAACAGTAAATGAATTATAAAAAAACTCTGGAATCAAAAATTATTATTAAAAATAATTAATTAGAATGCTTACATCAGTGACAATACGTAGAATATTGGTCCAATGTCGTCTAGGGGAACTGGCTTTTTTCGAGTCTGACAATACTATTGGAGAAGGCACAATGTTTGATGATTTCAAGCATTGTTTTCGGGAACATATTGGGCTTGAGCCAGAAGCTCTTTTGTGTTCAATTCCATGTTGGGACTTTTGTGAATAAAGAAGGTTAATGAAAATAGTTTTTCTCCAGTATCTTACAGCGCCCAGGCCGGCGTGAATAGTACGGGAAAAATCCAATTGTTTGTTTTGAAAAATTGTTTTTGTAAACGGCGTGCAAGGCCGCATATTGCGTGGATTGTCCACGCATGTCAGGCTGGCCCGCGCACTTCGGAGCTCATCTAACTACTTTCTGAAACAATTACAGTTTAGAACTATTAAATTTCGTAAAAAAAACATTTTAGAACATTTTATAATTCATTTTGCATACAGTCTAAAATTGAGAGAATTCATGTTAAATATATACTACTGTGTTTAACTTTATAACTATGAAATTAAAGGCAAAAAGCCATAGTTGTTACGTTTCAAAATAATCAGATTGCTAAGTGGAACTAATTGACTTTAAAAACTCTGACTGAATATAGGAGTTTGAGCATTTAGGAATAGAAACTAAAAATAGCAAAAATTTGAGTCAACCAAGAGCAGAAGAAAGAGAAGCGGCTATAGTAGTAACGAGAAGCATCAACTTTGAGCAAGGATGGGAGATAGAAAAGGGAGGAGACAGAATGAAAAAAAGCAAGGGCCTAACCACTTCAGTAAATATCTCGCCAGTAGCATTAGCCCACTGTTGCCTGTGCCTCCAATAAATTCACACTATTTGGAATCTAATGTTTCTTTTCTCTGCTGTGTTTAATTTAAATCCTTGATTAATTTATGGATGCTACATGACTAATTTTTTTTAATGCAAAGCAATTGTACACTCAGTTCAGTCCGAATAAATTGAATTAATAGGCATACTATCTTTTAAAAAACAATTTCGCAATAAAGGCCACAATACACTCAGTATCACAATTTGCTACAAATTTTTGGAGACCTTCATGTAGTTCTGGCGAAGTACGTTTTCGTTCTCGAAATATCACGCTGAAGCGTATGCTGCTGCAAATGCTCGACATTGCTTTGCAGCGTTCAGCCACATCTTAAACGAATTTTTTTTTCGTTGACTCATTCATTCAGACATGAAAATTTTAATTTTACATTAAAGAGTAAAATGTATTAATTTATTTTTATGTGTCCGGGATTATAGTGATTCAGAGCAAATGCTTGATGTGTTTAAATCCTGTGAGTGCCTCAATCTGGAAATAAAATTTAATTTCACTTATCAACAAAAAAACACTTACAAGGAAGAGCACGATGAATACAATTAGAATTATGACACCCACGATGGTGAACCAAGTCACTGAAACGCAAAATGATTTGCTAATAACATGATACTTACGTGGATCTGATTTTTTCTCAATTTTATATACTCTTTCCGCTCTTTCTTTCTTTCTTGAATCCGTTGTTTCACTAGCAATCCTCCTTTGACGTAGTTCTTGATCGGCCATGGTTTTATAGAAATCAGTCGAATAACGGTGATAAAACACAACGCGTGCGAATGGGGGAGCAGTTGCAAGAAATATGAAGTGTTACCTAGGTAACTATTTATCAACATTTGCAAGCCAAGGGGGGGTGAGGCAAGGAATAATTGAAAGTTGTCGCTAACAAGTCGCCATAACATGCAAAGTATAAGCTATTCAGAATATATTTGTGGAAAAACAAAATGAAAAAACAAAAAAGTTAATTTAATAGCGTGTTTCATCCCGTTGTTTTCAGACATGAAAATTTGAATCACCATTCGGTTTGAACATTTCCGACAAATAATTGAAGTTCTGAGCGAGAATTTGACCTATCGAGAGAACTAGTCTGAAAATAAAAGTATTTCTCTCATATAACTACAACATTTAATACCAAAGTTTGATGCACGCAGAGGGCTATCTCGTGCCACTTGGAAAAAGTGAACATATTTTTATAATCATCTCTTTCAAAAATGTTTTCTATTTCAGCCAAACTTTTGGATTGTATTAATAGATTGACAATGTTCGAATCCTGGTGGATCAAATTTTTCCATCGAACTATAAATATGTGATTAAACATTTGTTTTAGCAAAAAATATACTTATTTCCTGCTCGGTTAGTTTCCTATATCCAAATCCTCTAATGGAATTAACGCAATCAATGAGAACTCTCTGACCATTGTTGGAACCAATAAACGTGTTGGAATCTAAAATGAAACAAGTTAAGACAATATTTTTGTAAGCAGTCAACATCGGTGGAAAAATTTCCAACATCGGTAGAAAAAAGTGTTTCCTATCGGGCTGAAATGTTTTGTGTGGATACCCTATGAACCTCTAATCACAAACCCGCTAATATGAGGTCAGCATTTTTGTGTGTGGACCGCTATGTCCAGGTTTTCGGCCAGAGGGGTTTTTTGGGTCGTAGAATAACAAAAAAAAGGCAAAAACCCCGATTTCCAGATTTCTCTTAATTCTGAGTATTTTAAGATCAGAAAAGTGACTGGTAAGGGGGTAGCAGCTATTGAGACTAACTATTTCAATTGGTAAAATGAGGGTTAGTCTCTTTACATCTATCTATGTCTAATCATGGATGAGTGATACCGTACTGTTTTCCTGCTGAAGTATCCTGGCGGCATTCTTCATGTCAGAAATAGCTTCACGATATCGGGAATATCTCTAATTTTGGATTTTTCTGAAAATGCATGAAAAAGTTGGTTTTCCAACTTTGATTCCGCACGCCCACTAGGAGCAGCAACGAGCTCACTTCCCGATAGCGGTTTTGTGATAAGAGGACTATGAACTATCCACACAAAAAATTCAGCCCGATCGGAAACTCTTCCTGAAAATGTTCTCAACAGTAAGGCTGTTGTTGAAGAATTACAAAAACCATGTTTTTAGATATGTATGTGAAAAACCTAAGCCTTGCCTTTTTTGAAAATTGCTGTTTCCGCTGCATGTACGATTTCTGTAATAGACCGGAATGAAGATACTGCACTGTCTTCATTTTCCTTGTTATTGATCGTTTCTGTTCGTTTTTTATCCTTTGCTTTCTGAAATTTCCGGTGCTATTATTTTTGAATTGATGAGTGAGCGACAATAAGTACTTTCAGGTCCTAAACCACACAATGAGGATAATTTTTGAGAAAAACAATATACTGCTTTATGTAAATTTTGACAATCGATGGTATTGGTGTAATAATTTTTAGTCAAAAATTCAGAATCATTATTGCGGACTTATTTCTGATTGTATGTAAATTAAGGAACAAAAAAATAGAGGACCGAACATAGTAACGTCTGGAAACGTACCGATTCTTACTGAAATATTAAAAATTTCCTTTCTGTGCTATTATTCAATGTTATTTTTACAGTTTGAAACCATTATTTTTCAGACGACTTATTCAAAAGCCTTCGCCCTAGGAAAGCGGAAATCTTTTCATGAAATTATCTTTCCATGGAGGCGAGGCGATTTTCTGGTATACTCTCCACGTCCACGGCTGCTTCCATGAAACACAATACTTGGATTTGTTACACGTTCCCAAGAAATTCCACGTCCCGGAGATCTTCGGCTCTGTCCGAGAACAGAGGATTGCTGAGAAAAGAACGGAACAAATCATGATAGTAGTACAGTTCAGATGCAGGAGTGAAATTTCATAAAAAGACTTCCGCTTTCCTAGGGCAGAAACCCCTAGGGCATGAATGTGTCGTCTGAAAAATAATTGTTTAGAACTGTAAAAAACTTCAAAGAATGGCACAGAATGGTACAGAAAAGAAAATTTTGATTTTTCGGTGAGAATCGGTACGTTTCTCGACTTTACTATGGTCGGTCCTCGATATCAAACCAGTGCCCATTTTTATAAGTGCTCAAAATACTTTAAAAACTTCCAAATAAAAAGGCTCAGCTATCAAACTAATTTTCGTTCTGTCTCTACGCTTTTTCAGAATATTGAGCATCGATGTGTTTAAGAAGAAAAACATTTCGCTGACCTCATATTTAGAACCGTTAGCAACATCTACTTCTCTTTCATCAAACACTTCTGATGTGAATGCATATGCAGGACTTGCTAAATTATTGTATTCTCCTAATGCATACGTTTTTGAAACAAATTCTTGTAAGTTAGATCTGCAAAGAAAATTGTGTTGTCTTGAAAGACAGTAAACAAACTTGAAAGGAAGATTTGACGATGTGAGTGCGGTTTCCTTTTTTGAAACGTTCATACTAGGACGAGTTCGAATTGACCTTCTAGCGTTTCCGTACAACTGCAAAATACTTTCATTATTCAAAACCTTAAAAATTATTTTTATTGAACTATGTTGTTAGATTTAAACAAAACTCACATCATGGTTATCCTCGTTTAGTGAATAAATTGCAGAGTTACCATTGTCAGCTCTATAATGTATTTGATGGGAAAATTGTTTTGGGGCAGTTTCGAAATAGCTTCCAAACTAATGTTAGAAAAATCATGATAACAGCATATTGAGTGTTGTTTTTTTTTACAAAAACTTCCGGAGATTAGACAAAACAGCTATTGAGTGATGCTGTGGAAGAGAAGTTCATAGTCCCATAAAAAACAGTGTGACACAACAACGCAATAATTACGTGGCGAAAAAACATGTCCCCGGAGGCAACTACTAAAACTAGTTTCACAAAATATCATATTTGCATTGAAAAATCTCCAAATGAGTTGTTAATACCTTTTTGAACCAGAGGTATGTTCGCCTACGTTGAGAATACGATTAGGAGTCTGTTGATTGAAAGTATTTCTGAAACGAGTTAGATGTATCACCCAAAAAAAAGAAGCTATATTACAATGTGCCACTGCACCCATCACCAGAACTGCTAGTAGCCCAATTTTTTTCGGAGATGTTTTCTCTTTCTTGGAAACCTGATAACATTGCTATTAATGGTTTATATATATTTTACAAATACCGAATACGCGATTTTCCAAGAGACGTCGATTTTTGAAAGCAAACCTATTCTTTAATAACAACAGACAACACACGAAACATCCTGAAAAGAGGAGCAGGATGACAGCAGTTGCTAATACAAACATCATCGAAAATGAATAGCTGTTTGGCTTTTGTATCTTGGAATCTGAACTCTTTTTTTTTTAACATCAAGCAAATTTTGCATTCTCACCAAGGTTTTCAGAAATGCTCCCTGTTTTAGAGGGTGATTCAGTAATAAGTTTAACAAACTCAATATTTCCGTCCTGGTTGGTGATTATTGATGTTGCAGTTTTTTTTTCAAGATGGTTCTCATTGAACACCATTGATGGGACTTCTTCAATTGCCATATCATCTGCACTCAGTTCTGAAAAATAATCGACGAGGTTGTAAATGCTGCTAATGCAAAAATCAGTATTGATTCAAATGCTTATGGCACCGGAAACTAGCGTATTCATGAGTTCTTGTACCACCTAAATGTTCACTACTTCCACTACTTAACATGCAAACCAGTTTCAAACAACAAAACACTGTCATAACGTCACATTTGCTGCTGCTAACAAATTTTCCTAACCAATCAAAAGAGCCTATCCCTCATTGGTCGACATCATGCCCAGGGCGCATTCGATGCGATGTGTCTTGTTGGCCATCAGTAAAGCTCAGAGTGAACCACTTGACCTCACAAACAATGCTAAGGATCTCTTCAAAAGCTTCCCAAACCAGACACTTTCTTAATCCACGGTCCAGCTCCATGGAAGTTGGAACAGCATGGATGACGAACCTTTTTGCATGAACACCCAGTTCTAGTCTTTCTAGGATTTTTTTTTGGGTTGAGACTGATCACGAAAAGATTTTAAAGCACCTTAGATGACAATTGATCACCCGGTTCAACCATTCAGTCGACTTAATTGGTATTCGTAGGGAAAGTTCCCCGTTGCATGTCTTACGAGAAAACATAAACCGTCAGAATGGCAAAAACAGCTTTGAAACGTCTTATTAGAGATGTATAGCTTATTTTCTGCTCATAAGTCTTAACCAGATTGGCGAAAAGCCCTATTCCCTGGGGTGGTCTTATGAACTTGCAACGATTGCAAATGACCGATTTTCAGTTTTAACAAGGTAGTTCAGCCAGTTTTCGTGCTATCATCACAAAAATCTTCAAATAAGCTTTGTGCCCTGAATCCGATTTTGAAGTTGTCGGGTGGAAATACATGTTCAAGCTCCGTGTGGCAGTGCCTAACGGATGTGGCCTTATAAACTGGCAGCCCTCATTATAACAAATGATCTAATGTCACATCCAAAGTTTAAAAAAAACGTCTAAAGTTCAAGGAAATCCCAGCAAAATCCGAGTGATTTCCGGGTTTTTTTTTTAACTTTGGACGCGGCATAAAAAATAAACCTGACTCAAGTGACAGTTCTCAAAAAATGACTAGTCTGGGAGTGGTTTCGGGTCTATTTTTGTGCCCTTTCCTAAAAGTCAATTACCTTCTCGGTTGTTTTCGGGAGTCGTAATGTTTGGTCTCTTTTGGAAGAATTCCTGGAAGTGTTTTAAATTTTTTTACGGATAGATGAAAAGCTACTGACCCTTGCTAGAAAATCCACACTAAAACTAGACGGAGTCGAATTGATAAGATTTGACAAATGCGTAGCAGATTGCTTGTCAGCATCGGACATACTGAAACAAACTAAATTGTAACTTCCGAGTATGATTAATAACAACTTGTCTATATTGAAATTAGCATTCACTATGGGTAAAGTCATCGTTTCAACAGTTGGCAAACCGTAAACACATTTCACAGTTATGGACTGATCTTCCTCCAGAATAACGACGGGGTTCTTTCCTATTCGAATCCTGTTCTGGAACACATTGCGTGCTGGCTGAAATAGGTTTCTATTGATATCAAATATTATTCTCTTAATACGCGTTGTCTGAGAAACGCGAAGAAAGGGCAAAACTAATAATTTCAAAGTGATTTTACATACAATGCGATGCAAAATTATACGGTCACCCCTGTTGTGCATTGCCACGGGGCGCTCGGAAAAATTCCTGACTCAGCGACTTCATAATCGGATTCAGGGTACAAAGTTACATATATTTGGTGATCATCTGAATGCCTTTAAAAATCCGGTCGAGGAGAGCTTTCAAAGCCATGAGGCTTCCTTATCCAAAGGTTCTCTTCGAGAAGACGGAGCGGTCTGTGTGGAGGTTGTACCAGTATTACTTCCATTTATTCAGACCGTTCGGGTTTAACTGATTTTCATCAGAAGGGATGATTTGACCGGCAAAACAAGTTTCAGAACGAACAAAACCGTTCAAAAGATCCCATCCCCCATTGGTCGACATGTTGCCAAGGGCGAATCCGATGCGATGTGTCTTGTGGCAGCCGGGTCGCTTAAATGTAAGCTTTTCTTCTATAACTTACTATTTGTGTTAAGCACGGATCGTTGAAAACAGCAATTTCAATTATGTACTTGGTTTCTCCGTTCCCGCGCAAGCGACATTCCGGACGACCTGAACAGTTTTACTATTGACAAGCTGGGTGTTGTCAGCGCGGTTCAGGCTTGTATTTAAGAAATATATTTGGCGTCCTCACCTGAAACTCCGACTATAATCCAATCAGAGAATTTTCCGTCAGGAAGCTGGGTTGGATCGAAATTGAGCTCGATTGAAATCAGCTGTGAGCCACATCGTGGCGTTACTGAAAAATGGGTTCAGTTTGGTCATTCACGTTTTTCGGTCAATTCGGCTCATGAGTTTTAACTTAAATCTTAACCCTTTTAGGAAAACAGTAATTAGTTGCTTCCTCAATGATATGGCCGTACATCAGAAAAGTAGAATTTCGCCAGAAAAATGTCCCGGTCTCCAGAAATGGAAAAGGGTGCGTGGCCGAGCTGGCGCGGTTCACTATTTTTTTTTGGAAACCTAAAATTTAGTTTTCTTAACAAAGTGAGACGCAAAACAGGTTTTTCAAAACGAAAGCTTGACGAAAACTCGGAAAGTAGGCAACTTGTCCATATTTCACTCTACGATGTCCATCCTCCCGACCATGTGCTTAACCATTTACAGATTTACAGATTTTTACAGATATCATGACGGGTTGATTCCTTGGGAGCCGTAGTGATTTCCAATAAATTACAAATAAAAGCTGTTTTCATATTTCCAGAATTATGAAATCTGAATTTTGTGTCGCTGCTCTCTACCCTGTTATGATCACGCTCAACAAAATTGAATAACTTTGATCTATTTTATTACATCTAAAAATGTTCCACAAACGTTGTCCTTGTGCGGGTTTGTCCCGAAAGGCAGTGAATTCACAATATCCTTTTCATAATTACCGCTACAGTCACAATACCGGCATATGACACTATTCAACACATAATTACTCTGCATAATTATTGAAGGTTTGCAATACTGTGAATCGATTTACTTTACCAATAATTTGTGGAATGGAGAATGAACTGATTTCAAAACGAAGGTGTTACAAACCTTTTGTGTTTTTGGCAATAGTCACTTGACACGAAGTTGGAGTTAAAAAGAAAAGAAGAATAATTAACACTTCGAGGAAGAACATGTTTGCCTGAAAACTAATGAGAAATGTATGACTTTCAAAGGACAATTGAAAAAAAAAACAGAAATTTCTTAAAACAGAGATAAAAATTATGGCTTGACTAAGCAATGCATTCTACTGACAAAAAAAAGTAATCAAGTTGAAAAAAATTCCTGTGGAATATTGTTCAATATTTTAAGTCGCTAATTGTATTGCTGAATGTAAAACCGATTTTGTACGAGTATATAAATAATACACAGAAAAGCAGGTAAAAAGGAGAATTCACTTTTGCTAGACTTGTCTCTGTTATATATGACGCCGCCCACTGGGAACTAGCTATTTTACCTCCCGTGGTCAATGTTTCGGTATGAATGGTAGTAGTAGGATGATGTACGGAAGTGGAAATGTCACTCAGCACTAGACAACTTTGACCATATACTATTATGTGAGTCATTCATTTAAGGAAAAATTATGCAAAAGTTTGATACATACAAGGAATTAGTAATTGTTGTTCTTTTACCGTAAATACTGTATTAGAAGGGCATGCTCTTCTATTTTTCAATGTTCCAAAAAATAATCTTTTTAAATTTCAAAATCTTGTGAAACGTCAGAAAATTGACTTGAAACTGCTGTAGCTAACAGTGTTGGGTGCCCTTCGATTATAGCTGCCTTTCTATTGAAGGTGCCCTTCTCACATGTATTTACGGTATATTGTTTGATGACCACTGTGTTTGACGTGTAGGTGTACCAAAGAATCTGAATCCCAGAAGCTGAAACTCAGAAGAAGCTGAAAAAGTCTAGGAGTCAGAAATGGATGCAACTCCGAGTGCTTCCCCTCAACCCGGAGTGGTGTCTGATGGAGTTTCAACGGATCCCGAAAACGTCTCATCATGTCACCCCAATCCTTCTCTCGTACAAATCGACGTGCAACGGTAGAAATAAGTAAAGAAAAAAGTATAAAAACGGAGGTAGTCACGGATATATTGGATTTGGCAACGGTTAAATTGAACTATCGAACTCTCCTTTTTTCATCACGTACCTTGCGTGCGTAACAGAGTTGAGCGGAAATGGAATTTTGAAATCCGGAAGACGGCAGACGGCAGACGGAACAAAATTTTTTTACGGAACACGGAAAACGGAAGACGGAAGAAAATTTTTCTTCCGGAAGACGGCAGACAGAAAATGGAAAAAAAAACGTTTTTTTCCGGAAGACGGCAGACGGAATTCCGCTCAACACTGGTGAGTAATAAATAATAATAATCATCTTTATTCTATGATATTGCTATGTGATTTTGTGATTATGAGCATTACGATGAAATTTTTTTTTAACAAACAGGATGCATTCATTCAAATGTTTTGTTCTTGAGCCTGCTGTGCTAAAATATTGGTAACGTTTTATTAAGTTCAAAGAAAGTTGCCAGAATATGTCTTCAAACATTGTTTGCAAGAATTACATTTCTATTTTTGATCGTAGTGGTTACCTAGGCAAAAGGGGATCATCGAACCGCACTCCAGCCTAAAACTTCTTGTCAGAGTTTCATAAAAGGGACAGAGTCAACATTTTTTCTCCTGATAATTTCACTTGCCAATTTTTTGGAAGTTGTCAGTCTTGACTAATTATGACAGTTAGAACTCAAAACAATCATTTTCCGAGCAATTTTTTAAGCAATTAAAAAAAAAAATTTTTAAACTGTTCCAAAGTTGAAAATAAACTGAAATTTCCTGCGCCGTTCGTCGCTTCTCACTTTGAACCAATCATTTAAAAAAAAACAAAAATTTGTAGAGAGGCGCTAGTTGATGCTTTACAATTTTTACATGTGTGTTGATCAATTTCAGCGACATAACTTACAGGTAATTCACTTCTGTCGATCTAAAATTTTGGTGGCATATAAACAAGGTCCTGCTTGTTAGTTTCTTGTCATCGGTTTTTAATATTGGAATCAATGAAGCTTCAGGGAATCTTGAAAATTAACGTTTCATACTTAATCGCCACCCTGTATGTGAATGATTGAATAGTGACCGACAGCAAGCTGAAATGTCGATTTCTGATTTTACCTCTGTTAATATGTTTCTTATTTTTAACATTTTCAATTTCTGAAGTGAGACGTCAATTTTGAGATTTTACTAGTTTTCTACTTTCACAGCGCTCTGCCAAATATAGAAAGTCTAGTAGGCACGTCCAGCAAAACTCGAAATAGCGTGTTGTTCACGGAGATTTCTGAGAGCTACCCATGGCTCTTTGTGCATTTTCTCTCAGGCGTTTCGAAAAGAGGAAAGAGAGAAAATGTAGAAGGAGAGGAGGATAGTGGCTGAGAAATTTGCGGAGTAGTTGCTGCGAGCTGACTGCGTGCCGCTGCTGTTGAATGCGTATTTCGTTGCCATTTTCTTGTTTACGCTTTCCAGTTCTCTTTCTTTAGCTTCTCTCTTTTTTTGACACTATTTACGGCTTTCTAAGAGTTTCCTATTCTAGTGTGTGAACATCGAAAAGTTGTTCACGCAGAACAAATTAAGTTTTTGGTAGTCTGCGAGTTAGTTTCGGCGTCTTCCAACACTTTGTTTTCGCACTTTTCTCGGTCCGTTAAGTACCTGAACTCATAGAAATTTAGTTTACAAAACGTTATAATTTATTTTTATCTCAGGCATCGGATCCAGAAGGCTTCTGATGACTATATTTGGATTCCACTCGCCCAACCAAGCTTAAACTCCTCTATAAAACGTCAGTTTTCAAAATATGAGTTCATATAAAAGTTAATCAACAGAAAAAGTAAGTTTCATCAACTTTTTTTCTTGTTTACATGAGTTACAGACTTCTAAAAGAGAAGCAAAAAAACTAGTGTTCCATTCATGCTAATAAAAACTGATATTTCATCAAAACTAGAATTTCATTCCAAAATTGTGCTTGTTTGGACAGAATAATTTCCCTCTTTGAACAACTTTTGATGGTGCTTGAAAAGTTTCACATTAATGTTGAATTTTCTCAAATTTTGCATAGTGGTAGGGGCAGTTAGGTGATACCGCCCATGATGATTTTTTGTTGCAAGCTTCCTTGTTTCCGAGGTACGGAAGAAAGTCCAAAGTTTCAAAAAAATTTTTAATTTTCAACTTTGCCCCGTCATAACATGTGTTTAACGTGGCTAGCCAGAAATACGTGTACAGTGTTCTGATTCAAAAAATGAGAAGAATAAAAAACAGAATCCATCCCTACGATCTTTGGCAATTACAGTGCGCGAAAAAAATTTAGAACCTTACTAAATTTCGAATGTTCTGACAAAACGAAAAGAGATCTCAAAAATCTGTAAATGCCAGTCGATTTGACTTACAATATAACCCCCGAGCCAGTTTGGGTCTACTTAAATCGTTTTGTACTCCTACACCATAAGAAAAACGTTTTTTCGGTCACGAATTAAGTTTAGGACCCCCATGGAAAAATACGAAAATAGACAAATCATGGGCCAAATACTTATTAATATCATGTGAAATTACTTTAAAAAATTGAGTTTTGACATCATGTGGACATTGTGTGTGAGGCCATGTGTCCCACTCCGAGCATTACTGATTGCTACAAGACACATCGCATCGAATGCGCCCAGGGAATGATGTCGACCAATGGGGGGTGGGCTCTTTTGATTTGTTTTGTTATTTTAGAAACTTGCTTTTGCCGGTCAAATTATCATTTCTGATGAACATATACTCAATCCAAACGGTTTGGATGTGGTACTGGCACGACTCCCGCATTTGTCTTCTCGAAGAGAATCTTTTTTTCCGTAGGGAAATTTGACATCTACAATTCAATTAGAGAGTTTTCGAATGCAATTCAAAAATGTTTTACGCACACTTTGTCATTATTTCATGTAAGATACATCTAGTAATATCGAAAAGGATTTTCTAGATTTCAGTTCAATAAAAAAAAAATCAGAGTTTGTTTGTTACCTGACTTTTTTCAGATGGCCGCAGAAGGGCATAATGTTGATGCAAACTTGGTGGAAATGAGACCAAACCACGGCCACTATTTTGTGAAAAAGACATTTGGAAAACCAACATACTGTCATCACTGTTGTGATAAAATATGGGGCATGTTGACTACCGGATACAGTTGTGAAAGTGAGTTATCATTCTCATTTGTGTATTTTTTACATAGCATGTCCCTTTATTCATTTGTATTTTTGTCTGTCCCTACTTTTTCATTTCAAACAAAATAAAAATACCGGAAAAAATGAACACGTACGAGTCAAACAGAGAAATTACCACCCACGTCATAACCCCATAAAAAAACTGAAATTTCAGTGTGTAACTTCATATGCCACGAAAAATGTCTTCGAACAGTCGTCTCCTACTGTAGCAGTGTAGCTCTCCAACTTATAAAAAACCCAGTAGCACACACTTGGTCAGCCCCATGCCTCATAAAACGTAAATACTGTTGTGTATGCCGAAAGCGAACTGATGAAGCTATGTCAGTGGAATGCGAAGGTATCTGAACATTTTTTAATTGTATGTTCAATAAGCTTTAATTTAGTGTGCGAATATTACGTTCATGTCGACTGTTCCGATCTTGCCGTGTCGGACTGCAAAGAAGCAGCAACATATGTGGCTAACATGGAAACGGTATATTTTTAATGGAAAAAATTAGAAAAGTTTTATTTTGTTTTTCACCACGCATTTTCCGAATCTGTCCACTAGAGTGGACCGGGCCGGGTTGATTTTAAAACGAGTTAAGTTTTGAATAGATAATTTTGTAGGTACAGATTTCCTTGTTCGTTTTAAGCTGAAAGTGAAACTTTACATTAAGGCTAATACCATTCAATATCATCACATGCGCGAGGGAAATCTTCCGAAGGAATCGAAATGTGTTGTGTGCAGAAAAACGTGCTTCTCTACAGAATGTCTTGCTGGGATGAGATGCGAATGGTGTGGACAAACGGTACGTGAATAAATTTCTTTTCTATAACCCATTCTCTGTAAGACTGGAGCATGCCATAGTTAGCGTAGACGCTAATATGTCCCATAGGCGCAATACAGGGTCCCAGCTCCGGGTTACGGTTGTACGGTAGGTGCTCAAAGGTGCACAACTCAAAATTGAAAAAAAAAAATCGTAAAAGCTAAGTATTTTCTAGCATTGAATGCTCAAAAGTTGCAGAGTTTCACCGAGATGGCATGCTCGATTCATATGGAGAGATATAGAGAGCGAGAGAGAGAGAGAGAGAGAGAATTAAAGACAGTGCACCCTTTTTTTTGGTTGTTGGTCAATAGCCCATTTTCTCAACTGTTCTGAAAAATTGGAAGGGTTGGAAAAGTTAGAGATGTACCAATTATCAAAATCTCTAACGGGGAGAATTAACTTTGAAATTCCCGATAGTAAATAGATGCAAATCAAACTTGTAACATTTGATCAGAAAGTTACAAGTTTTCAAAAATCAATAGTAAAAGTCAATAAGATATGCATGACAAGGTTTCTCCTTATATTTCAGGCACACGCTCTCTGCTACCGACAGATGGACAAAGAATGTGACTTTGGAGTTCTCAGAAAAATTATGCTACCTCCAATGTGTTTAACAATTCCTCGCACTGAATTGCCAATGGAACAACTTCTGAACATCTCTTCGCATGATCAACCACAGTCTCGTAAGGGTCAGATTTCTCACTATCCTTTCTGTCGGCCTGGTCAGAAACATTTTTAAATCTGTTGTTGAGTTTTATGCCGACTAGATCTGGATAGTGAATCAAACTACGGACGTAGATTTAAAAATATAGAAAAAATTCTGAACATGCAATGAATTATAAAAAAATTAACTGTTTAGTGAACAAACAAATTCGGTTCAAGTCCAAGGTCTCATAGAAATACAGGGATCCAGTAGAATTACAGGAGTCCCAAAGTATTCCAAGAAGTACTCAAAATGTTACAAGGGTCTTAAAAATTAGTAAAAATAAAACAAAGACTTTAAAAATGAGGAACAAAGGGTTTCAATTCCGAATAGAGTGTTATTAGGTTGATCAATAAATTTCGATCTTTTTTGGATTTTTTTCTCGTTGGATTTTTCTTGATTCCAGGTTTTGATGAAACTAGAGACGCATACTCAATGTACTCCTTTTGGTCGAATCTCGTTAATTTAAGATGCTTACCACAAGAGAAACGATTTTTTAAAGACACCCAAAAAAGTGACCGTTTTCAAAATGAAATAGTTCCGGACTTGGGGCACCTGATTTTTTCTATATTGAAGGTAGTCTGGGACACATAGAATAACCATCCTTGATACCCTAATTTTATTTTGCATTCCGAAGTAGAAAAAATGTTGCATTCCGAGGTATAAAATATTGAAACTTATTGATCAACCTAATAGAAATCTTTTAGACTATGAAGCTAAATATTTTGAGCTGGTTCCTGGAACTCCTGTAATTTCTTAGAGCCCTTGTATTTTCAAGGGACCTCTGTATCGGACTTACAAGGAATGCACCCGGATTGCATCTTCTGGTTTTTCTCGGAACCAGGAGGAATTGGTAGGCCACAGTGACGGTATCTTCCGAATTCCGTTTTCTACAAAAGGGAGGAAGAGCCGGAAGGGAAACTTCGATTCTTTTGACGGAGATACGATTTTTTTTTTTTAAAAGTACAATTTTTCGACATTTTTCATCATACCTCGGCTAAACCGCAAATAGGTGGGTAAAGCCGTTACACGGTATATATCCTCACTGGGGTCTACCAATCCTACTGGTCCCGAGCAAAACCAGAGGATGCAATCCGGGTGCATTCCTTGTTAGACCATGAAATCAATAGATAGACTTTCTTTGCTAACATCGAACTTTAGCGTTAATTGAAATTATCCACATCCGGGAACGTAGTGAGGTACGTCAAAAATCAAAATTGAAATTTGCGTCAATTTGATGGGTCTGACCGCCAACTAATTTTGCAGCGACTTACATCAGCAGTGTTATTTTGAAACTGAATTTCAAATTTGACCACCCGCAAAAACGGCTGGCCTTAATGTATTCTCAGCGCGCGTTTACAGCAACATACCTCTCTGCGCTCCCGTGCTCACTACCTATCAGAATTGCGTTAATATTTTTTTTTTCAGTTTCTTCGCCATCCAAGATTCAAGCAGATGATATTTCAACGTCGGGAGACGATGTGAAGGAACGGGACGATTTTGAAGTCATCCGAGTTTTTGACGGAAATAACTCTTATAGACTTCAGGTAATTCCGTTCTTTGGGCGGTAATTAGAAACGGAATTTTACGAGTACAGATTTTAGGGATATTGCGGAGTTTTGGGAAAATTCGGTTATAACCCCCCACGCCGTTAGACCATTGTATGCCAATCTAATAATTGACAACATGTTTTCAGAACTCTCGAAATATTGTGGTAGCCAAACACGTTTCTGTGCAACAAGTTCGAGATGCTGCTCTCCGTCGTTTCCATATAAATGATGCACCGGAAAGATATTACATCACCCAAGTAGTTGGTGAAGGTACTATAATCGAATAGAGTTCTTTTCACATCAGAGCTGTATGGAAGTAAATTTTAGTTTTGCCGATTTTTTAATGAAAACCTGTGGGTCTTTTTTCCAGTATTCGGTATAAATTTTTTCCGTTTTCCCGTTTCAGGATTACCAACTTTTCGGAAAAAAGAAACATGAAAACTGAAGTTTCCTTTTTCGAAAAAAAAAAGAAAACAAAGCAAACAGAATTCCTTACAGCTCTGTGTCACATTCACTGTTAACTTTCTTTCAGTAGAAGAAGAAATTCTTGAAGACCCAGTTCCTTTACGAAATGTGAAACGACCGGAAGGAAAACGTGCTCAAATATTTATCAGATACTACGATGATCCAGATAAAGACGAAGTGAAAGTATATGGAGGATGGTTACGTAAAGTGCCAGTAACGTTCTGCGGAATCCCCGTCAGCAAAGACACAATAGTTCAAGATTTAATAACAGATGCTTTATTTCATTTTGGTTTGGATGGATCATATTGGAACCGGTACAATTTGATCGAAGTTTCATTGGATCGAGGTGTTGCCGAAAGAACTTGTAACCCTCAAGAAAACGTCCTACAGCTTGTACGGAACTTAAGAAAGGTATTCAAACTGAAAAACTCAGAATTCATGATAATAGGGAATTCTTTATTAGCCTGACATGTGGCAATATTTTGCTTCTAACATACCTTTAACCTTTTTGGAGAAAATTAGAAAATAATCGTTTCCGGACAAAGAGAACAATGTAAATTGCATCGAACTTTGGGTAAAACACTAGTTAAGAAAAAAAACGATTCGAAGAGCCTTGAAAGCTTATCCCAAGGAACACAAGTAATACGTCCCAAGAAAAATTTTGGAATCCCGGAAAAGCTGGGGTGATCGGACTTATACATTCAAACTTTTTTTTTACAGGATTCTCTCCGTCGTTACCACGTAGTTAGATTTTACGTCCAAGAAAAAGAAGATCCTCATGATCACGCTGTTTTTGTTGGTAACTTACCTGTTTCGCTTGCACAACGTCAATATGAACGAATACTTTTAAAACTTTTAGGAGCTAAAGGTAAAACACGGTTGGATGCCATAATATAAAATAAAATTGATAATATACAGAAAAACCATTCACTGCTATTGGACCAATTTACTTTGAATATGGAAGCCTTATCATCACTTTCAATACACCGAAAGCGGCAACTGCGGCAGTTCAGAAACTGCAAGCTGCTATTTATGAGGATAAAAAACTGATTGTCTTATGTTTACCTAACGTTCAACCGCAAATGATTCCCAAAGACGTTGAACCTCTACTCGTGCTTGTCAATGTAAAGTCCGGTGGCTGTCAAGGAACAGAGCTTATTCAATCATTTCGTAAGCTGTTGAATCCATTCCAAGTTTTCGATGTTCTGAACGGAGGGCCATTGGTTGGGCTGTATGTATTCCGAAATATTCCGAAATACAAAATACTCGCATGTGGAGGAGATGGAACTATTGGATGGGTCCTGCAGTGCTTGGATATTGCAAAACAGGTAAGACATTCTGCGTAAACAGTAGGAGTAACTCTCAGAGGATTAGAATTAAATTATGTATCTAATTTTGTAATTTCTCGACGGAAAAGACTACAAATTCCTGAAAAATTTCAGGATGCTGCTTGCTTCTCACCGCCATGTGGAATTGTACCACTTGGTACAGGAAATGACCTTGCTCGAGTTCTACGGTGGGGAGGAGGATACACAGGAGAGGAAAATCCGATGGACATTTTGAAAGATGTTATTGAAGCAGACACTGTAAAACTAGACAGATGGGCGGTCGTTTTTCACGAGGAAGAGCGAAATCAACCAACATCTTCTGGAACACAAACGGAAATGAGTGAACAGACAATGAACAATCCTGAAGATCAAACTTCCATGATAATAATGAACAACTATTTCGGAATTGGAATTGATGCGGATGTGTGTCTGAAGTTTCACAACAAGGTATTACTTTGAAAATTCTAACTTTGACGCAAGAAAACCTGAAAAAAAAACAAAAAAAAACAATTAATCCCAGAATGAAGAACTTCTACTTATTTCAGCGTGATGCGAATCCGGAGAAGTTTCAGTCAAGGTTGTTCAACAAAACACAATATGCAAAAATTGGATTGCAAAAAATGTTCTTTGAAAGAACGTGCAAAGACTTGTGGAAACGCATTGAACTAGAAGTATGTTTTTTTTCCAAAAAATACATCCAAACTCAAATTATATTGCTTAAGGTGGATGGACGCACAATCGAGCTACCAAACATTGAGGGGATTGTTGTTCTAAATTTACTCAGCTGGGGAAGTGGAGCTAATCCTTGGGGAACGTCAAGAGAAGAAGGCAATTTCTTCAAGCCTACTCATTATGACGGACTACTAGAAGTACTATTACTGAACAGTAAGAAACGCTAATTAGTTTCATTTAAGGTTGTTGGGATATCCGACGTTTCCCGACTTGGTCTCATTCAATCGAAACTTGCTGCTGGTATTAGAATAGCTCAAGGAGGAAGTGTAGGTTTTATAAATCAGATATACATTAAGAATCGAAATAGTTTATTGAAAAATTTGTGATTTCTCTCAAAGATTCTCCATTTCTTAAACGGTTATTCAAAGAGGGTTGAACCAGTCCAATCTTCCACGAAACTATTGCAGCCGAAGAAGTCTGGCAATTGCGTGCCAGAATTTTGAGGTGCTAATACAACATATGCTAGCATTTAGTTTCAGTTGTATTAAAATATACAAAAAATTTAAAAACTGAAGAAATGTACAGGGTGGAAATCAAGTGTACAACGTTTTCATATTGCTGCTATCGGGCCAGAAAAATTTATATAATTGCGCCCATTGTGCAAAAATATTGATAATGGTTCAAATATTTAGTTTATGAACGATTTGAGTATTCGCTGTTGTCATTTGAATTTTTGTGTCAACATTAGAATCTTGTCAAACGTGGCCTGCGGAGCAAGTTTCACTCACCTTTCAGGACCCGAAAAATTTGGGAACTCTTTCCAAGTTACAAAAAAATAGTAAGAGATAGACAATACCATTAGGGTTATAGAAAAAATTCAAAAACGTTGTATACTTAATTGCCACCTTGTAGATTTTAGCGATTTGTCACTAGTTTTTCGAATACAAGTGCAGATTTTGGAGTCGTTTTTGAAGTGCCCCATAATAACATAGGGGATTATACATGAGAAGCATGAACAAACATTACTGGGGTTTCCGACAGAAGTGAGTTAAATGTGAGTTACGTCGCTGGAATTAATCAACATGCATATAAGAATAGTAAAACGTCAACTAGCGCCTCTTCAAAATTTTTTTCTTTTCTGATTCAAAAGGTAGAACCAAACACAAAAGTCTATTAAAAACTCAAATTTTGGACTGCTATCAAAATTTTTCCGGACAGCAGCAGCAATATAGAAACGTTTCATACTTGATCGCTACCCTGTATGACTAGAGCTGAACTTTTTTGACGGCTAAAATGTGAAAACGTGGAGCGACTCCAGTTGTGACATAATCTACGAGGTTTTGAAGATAATAAGATGATTTTTGAACAAATCGGACCCACTTCTTCCCATTTCAGATACGTATAACAACGCACGAAGAGTGGCCTGTTCAAGTAGACGGAGAGCCTCATATCCAACCGCCGGGAACAATAACAATCTTGAAATCTGCTTTGAAGGTATTTTCGACCTTTTTTTTCTGACGGACCAAACGGTTTCACGCTAGTTCCTCATATGGGTCAGATCGGATTAGCCTGGAATTTTCGTGATTTCTCGTAACACATCATGTTTGAATCATACGGAAAACATGCCTTGAGCAGTTTGATTACTTCACAGAAATGTAAAAACACGAGCTGTTGCTCAAAAAAGTTTTTCAACGTTTTTTTTCTTCATAATTTATCGTTTTTTCCTTTGAAAACAGAACCAGGTTTATCACAATAAGAAAATTAATAAAACAGGTATCAACATTAAAAAAGCGGTTATGCGGCTACTGTAAGAGTAACGTATTTTTATTGTTCATATTCGATGTGGATCATCTTTGCTTATAAATTCCTAATTTACGCTCAATAACGGCCAGATGTTTTTTTTTGTCTCAGGAGTTTCATATTTCTTTAAAATATACAGCTTTGCTTCAGTGCGGTTTCAATCGAGTCGTTTTACAGGCGCAAATGTTGAAAAAAGCGAAAAAAACGCGTCGTGGTGGAATGACTGTAGTTTCTCACCCGAATCCAGAAAGCTCTGAATCGATGTCAGGACCTCTTGGAGTCCCCTCGACACTTGGTGACCCACATCACGGAAAGACAACTCCTGATAACACACTCGGGGATTCAGATGAAGAAGGAGACGCTTTTCTTTGATTTAAGAAGCCATACTAGGTTATTTTCTTCATTTTCTCGAAACTCCACGATGTTTTTAATGTATTTGCAGTTTGAGTTTTGCATTAATTTGTATTTTTCAAAAGCTTTATTGCTAACACTTGTAACTGTTCGTTAATTTAAGAGTTTGAAACATTGACATCGATGTTGTAACTGCATGAATCGCTTATTGACGACCTCTTTGTTAACGATATTCTCAAATGCCCTTACATTCCAAGTATATGATAGTAAACTTTTCTGGTTTAAGAAAGAAATCTGCGTCAAATTCGTTTTTCAAGCTCCCTAAGAATATTAGCATGCACAAACGTACCTGCTATCGGGGAATTTCGAAGTAAGTGCGCTCTGTTAAAATTGTGACCTCCGGCTAAGCTTCAAATTAATACTTTTCAAGAATAAAAATGAAAAATAATAGGAGTTCTTTTCGTGACCA
Organism: Caenorhabditis sp. 36 PRJEB53466; assembly: GCA_946814055.1. Taxonomy (NCBI): domain Eukaryota; kingdom Metazoa; phylum Nematoda; class Chromadorea; order Rhabditida; family Rhabditidae; genus Caenorhabditis; species Caenorhabditis sp. 36 PRJEB53466. The sequence goes on along the minus strand of CAMPFS010000006.1, from coordinate 138,869 downwards.
AAAACTAAGCCCGGGGATAACAAATATTCAACAGACAGAATTAATTTTGAAATTCCCTGATAGTACCCGCAAAAAGGTGGCAATCCCGCTCCGTCAGACTTGGCCAGGGGGCGAGATGTCACACTTTGGCCAAGTGAAAAGCAACACAGAAATATGAGGACATAGTCAAAGTTTTTCGAATGGCAAAGTTGAATTCTGGAAAAATTTTCTCTGTGTTTAATTGGCTACTGACGTATTTCGATTTTTTCATTCAGGCTCAAATGCTACATAAACCACTAACAAATTATTGCGGCGGTGCAAAGAAACAACGTAAAAGCTCAAAACACAGGTAAGATTTGTACTATTAGAAGAACAAAACTTGCCTTGTCACAGAAATTCAACTCACATTGTAAACAGCGCAGAACCATCGGAGGATGCGCCACTAGCGTCTCCAGAGCAAGAATTTTAATGCGACACATCGAGAGTTTATCGAAATTAGGATTTCACTAATAAAATAATTCATAATTTTATTCAGTGCGAGTTTTTGTCGTTAGCACAAGATAAGAGCGGTAGATTAAAGAGACAATAGTCCACGTCGAGAATAAAAATATTCCAATCCAGTGATTGCCGGACCAATGCTCATAAGTTTGAGACCATATCTGTCCACCAAGAATAGCAATGCAGCAGATAACCCGCCCGTCAACAGCTACAAATCTGTCTTCTTGCGATTCCCAGTGCAGGGCATGTGTTGAAACAATGTAAGATGCTATAAAGTTTGCTCCCATAACTCTGCCAAGGAACTCGTGAGATTCGTTAAGATCGACAAGCACCTGAGAAAATTTGTTTCTTTCAATAACAAAAATATTTTACCTGTCGATGAAGTAACCACATCGGGAAGGTCATCCAGCAAGTACCAATACAAATTGAAGCAAGGGCATCTAACTGGTAGAGGAAGTTTCCGAAAACATTCGGTGACAACCGCGTTCCTGAAATTTTATATCTTAGTCTCTCGTATCAGATTTTAGCATGAATCATCAACATACCAGTTTTCCAGCCAGACTTTGATAGCAAGACAAAGTGAACGAAAATGGTAGAAATCAACAGCCATTTTAAACATTTTAGAATCTGCAAACAGTTCAAACATTAACTCTTAGAAACAATGTATTTATCTTATACCATAGGTTGCACGAGATCAGGAGTAACAGAATCGATTTGGAAAACAAGAATTAATATTAGAATGGAAGGCTGAAAAAATCTAAAATTATTTTTTACTTTATCTTCTAATTCCGTGCATTTCATGAACGTATCTCCAATATTAAGTTGAAATTGAATAGTTTTGAACATAAATTAAAACTGTGTGGGTAGGAGATGTTGAATCATCTTTTTTGACAGCTTTTTTGTTCAGCTTTTGCACTTTTTTGCAATTTCCTAATTAAAACTAAATTAAAACTTACAACAATCCTTATAAAATGGCACACGGAATGGCTGACACCACTAGATTTCCGCAACTTGTAAGAGACGAGTGCAGAAGCAGCAACTTGTCCACCAATGCACCTAGTCAGATGCCAGTGAACTCCGTCTGTTTCGGTTTGCTGAAAGCGAAGCAAATATTGAATTAGCCTAGATTTCACCTGATGTACCCAATTAACTTACATTTGCTTATTTTGCACCTCAGTATTATTTTTTGTTTCTTCGAACAAAGCGAGTCTTTTTTTCATTGCGCAACGTCCTTTTGGATGTCTGCTCAGTGCAGCAAAAAGAAAGGCGGACCGGACAAAAGCAAGTCGGGGTCGAACCCACAATCGCGTGTGCGGCAGGCTCACAGGTGTTTCGCGATTGGTCTATTGAGATCGCGGACCTATGATAGGTCTATAGGGCGATCCTAAAATGCAAGTTCGCTGATGGACGCATTGCAGGCAGTCCCGCGCATGGGGATACTCTGGGCCCATAATATGCTTAATGTAATGCTTATAATCCAACATTTAAGTCATTCTCCAACATTTCTCTTAATATAATGACTCCGAAGGTAGTTTACTGTTTCGGATGAATGCTTTTCAACAAACGTCTACTTTCAAAAAGCAACAATGTCAGATTTTCAGTTAAAAAAATGTATTTTTGTGAATCAAATAACAATTTTCATGAATAATTTTCATGAATAATTTTCGCTAGATAGTTACTGTTTTTTCAGCAATTCCCGTAGCCAAGCTAGATTTATTACGATTTGCCTGAGCAATTTAAAAAACTAGAACTAATAAAGTTTAAAATTCTGAATTATATCGTAAACGATTCTCAAATGAAAAATTGGAATGTACATTATGACTTTAAGAAACTTACAAACAGATGATCTCCAAAAAATTTAGGCAATGCATAGAGTAAGAAACCAGATATTGTTGCAAAAACAGCATCGAAGAGCAATAGACCTTCAACTATCATGGCCCTATAAAGTAGAATGATTTTCGAAGATAATGTTGTTTGGAAAAAATAAGGGCAATGGAGATTTCGACTGGCAACCGACCTATTTCTCTCGGAATCTAAACAATCTATATGCAAGAGACGAGGTAGATAGAGTAAAACCCATTCTTCGCCTACACGAAAAGTGACCTTGGATTGTCTCGACAGGGTCAAATTCTTTGGACAGTCATTTACAATTCACTAGTAAATCTCGTAATAACATATGTCAACAACTTCAAGATCGTATGTTAAAAAAATAGTTCTCTTTCCGGGAAGAACGGACGCATAATTTGAAAAGAAGGAACCAAACAATAAGAAATAATGATAATACAGTTAAGATTCGGAAATGCAAGGTAGCTAGGGGCGGCCGGTCTGTTCTTTTGAGAGCGTTCTTTTGGCAGAGACAAACGCCTAGCAGAATTTGATATAAAAGTGTTTATTTTCACAAAAAATATTATTCAACAACATCACCAGAAGTGATTCACCACCCACACAAAAACAATTGTATCTCAATTTTTTTAATCCGATAAAGTCCAATAAAATGGAACAGTACACTACTCCTTTGCCTATTTTTTTACAGTACAGCTTTGAGCTATTGCAATCAAAATATTAGATACTGAAAAATAATTTATAATACTCCAGGTGGAAAACACGATTATTATTACTATTATTTTTGCACAATTGATTTCAGTGCCCGCTTCCAAGAAACTTGGCGGACGCTCGATAAACCGTGGTTAAGTTTTCATGTTTGTAATAGGACACCACGATTACATGTTTATCTTTGCATCGCTCAGATAAAATTTATTTTTTTAAAACTATAGGGGAATGGAGACAAAAATGTTGATTACTGTATTCCGTCGGCGGACAAACACTTTCGCCGAAATACGAAAACATGCGCCATGGCGGACAAAAACTTCCGCCACACACAAAAACGTGTGCCATGGCGGACATTTCCGCCGCCGGACCGTCCGCCAAGTTTTCTACAAGCGGGCACAGATTGCTTGAAAAAAAAATACTATTACTGATCATTCACTTCAAATTCTGAGTATTGTTGGTCGTTCTCTGAACTTATCTTATCAACAGTACGAAGTTGCAATATGCCCACAACCAAAAATTGAAAAAAAGCGTTTTGCGTCTTATTTTTGAGTGATTTCGTTCTGATGGATATTTTTTTAAACTTTGCTTTTAGCAAAGCATTGAAGGGAACGTGATGCTGCAAAGTAGGCTGGTCGAACAGGCGCAGGCGCCTAAAGTCGCCTGTTCGACCAGCCTACTACAAAGATATAATAATATGGGTGCGCTGTTTTTATTTTCCACCCTTTAGCTTTTGGCAAACAGTGACTTTTAAGATTTCTCATTAACATTATCATCAATCGATATATTTGCATGAAAGAAAAATAGGTGTTTGAGTTTTGTTTCTTGCTATCAACTAATGAAAAATGGCTCCGCGGCAAAAGCAATCGACTTTTGCTGGAACTTTAAAGGCACTCAGGTAAATCGTTTCTAATCTAACTAGCTAATTCTTGTTTCTAACCGGACCAAATTAAATTGCTACCGATTTCTAAATCTAGCTAGCTTATTTTACAATCTAAACATAATCTAGCTAGGTTTGCCCGAAATTTTAATCTAATTAGCTAAATTTGGAATCTAATATCAGTGTTTTTGCAATCTAATTAGCTTCGCCACTCTAATTAGAAAATTTATCAGTCCAGTTAGAAGAATTTGAAATCTAATCGCAGTAAATTAGCAATCTAATTAGGTCCGGTTAGAAACGGAAATTAGCTAGCTAGATTACAATCGTTTTACCTAAGCATTCCGAAGTTTTGGCTTTTTGGGATTCCTCATCAAATTTCGCATAAGTATACCTTGTCGGTGAAAAAGTTTCCGAGTGTAAGACAAGTGAAACACTTTTTTCTAGTATCCTTTCTAATGAATTCACATACGACTTGACGGGAATTTCACATAGGAGTTACTATGAGCAAGGTTCGACCCAGAATTCTATCAAATCTCGTTTTTCTTACGTTTTTGATCTCTGAAAAACACAAAAAATGGGATTTACTGGCGTCAATTGATTCCATCTGCAATCACAGTATCATGTACTCACTTCGATGTATAAAAAAACTGTCAAAACGTCACTGCTCTAGAATCGACGACCGAGCGAAAAACAATCGAGGACCAAGAAAGCAAGGACGGAAAAATCGAGAACCGAAAAAATAAGGGACCGAGAAGAAATCAAGGGCCTAGCAAAACCATAATCGAGTACCGAAAAATTAAATGTGTAAAACTGTAAAAACGGACGGAGAAAAGCAATTTGTAATTTTTTGGGAGAATTGACAAGGTTTCCGACTGTACTGTGTTTTTTCCTCGATTCTTTTCGGTCCTCTGTTTTTTGTTCGGTCCTCGATTATGGTTTTTCTCGGTCCTCGATTTTTTTCGGTCCTCGTTTTTTTGTTGAAGTGATAAAATACGCACTTCCTTCGAATTCACTTTTTTTCGACTGTGTGAGAAAACTCTTCTAAGAAGTTGCTTACAGTTTGCGCAAAAGTCCTTTGCAAGTTTGCGTTAGTTTTGAAACGGCGAGTTGGGAAATGTCGCGTATCCAAAAAACTTTATAAAAATTTTCATTCAAGCAAACTCGACAATTGGAAAGGGATCATCACAAAAAAGTGTTTTCAGTATGGTACTCGCATTCATTCTCACATCAATTTTAATCGCGCCAATTTTATTATGGATGTATTCGTGGTATATTTCGGATGTGAGTGACAGTAAATTCACAAGAGTCTAATTTTCCTTTTTTCAGGTTCCCAAACATTTTATCAAACAGGGAACCCGATTACATCAGAAAGTGAGGAAGAACATAAGAATTCTTGAGCAGGTGAGAAGCTGATTCCGCTCTGACAATTTTTTTAACTTTAAGAAATACCATCCTAGTTGGTGGTGTCCATTTGGAACAACTCAAACAATTGTTCGTCAAATATTCAGAGATTGTCCCACATTACCATTTGTCAGGTAGGACCAGATTCTACGGAAAGCTAGTTTTTTAATTACTTGATCACAGTTTAGCCACATTTTAAGACACATCAAAACACGTTTTATACAAAGAAAACTTTTGGCGAAAGTAAAATCTTTTTCATAATAAACTGGTTTTTTGTTTACTTGTATAAGTTGCAGAGAAATAGTCGAGTTTGACGATGGAGGAGCGGCTGGAATAGACTGGCTCATACCTGAAGGAGCTGATGAAAAAACACCAATCGTAATTTTTCTGCCAGGTATCACAGGAAGTACCCACGATAGCAGCTATGTACTTCACCCGGTCAAAGAAGCAAGAGACAAAGGATGGAGGTGCTTAGTTGTAAATCCACGTGGCCTTGGAGGAGTAAAATTGCGCACTACGCGAACTTATAACGCAGCTATTCCCACTGATTTTGCTTTTATTGCAAGCATTGTACACAAGAGGTATCCTAATGCAAAAAAGTTGGGATGCGGTTTTTCGATGGGAGGGTAACGTTTATATTAATTGTGGCATAAACTAAATTTGATTCAGAATGATTTTGTGGAATTACCTGGCAATGGCGGGTGACAATTCACATTTAAACGCTGGCATGATTGTTTCATCACCATGGGACCCAATGAGAGCTTCTGACTCGATTGAAGTAAACTTCCTTATTGAGAAACTTTTTTGAGAAAACTGAGTGTGTAATTGCAGGCATTTATTCCTCAGTTGGTCTTTAACAGTTTTATTGCAAAAAGTTTGGTGGATATTGTTAGACCGTGCGTTTTTTCCGATCACTCTCATCGTCATTAAAGGACCAGGGAACCCAAAAATTTTTTGATTTTTTTGTGAAATGTTTTTGTGACTGTTTGAATTGTCTCTTATTGCCTCATACACTGGTGAAATGCTGCCTCTCAACAATGCCAATGAACGAAACGGCATGCAGTTGAAGTTGTGGCCGTGGCCTAGCGCCAATGGCCGAAAAATATATAAAAATATATGCGCTTCTCGGCCATTTTATTTTTTCCGCTTTTTTACCGGTTTTTTTCCAAAAATTCACGGTTTCTCCCATTTTGGCACTTCATATCGACTGAATGAAAACAATTTTTTAGCAGTGAAAAAATAAGTAAGTGCCGAACAAATGTCAATCACCTGAAAAATGGGAGAAACCGTGAATTTTTGGAAAAAACCGGTAAAAAACGCGGAAAAAATAAAATGGCCGAGAAGCGCATGTATTTTTATATATTTTTCGGCCATTGGCGCTAGGCCACGGCCACAACTTCAACTGCATGCCGTTTCGTTCATTGGCATTTTTGAGAGGCAGCATTTCACCAGTGTATGAGGCAACAAGAGGCAATTCAAACAGTCACAAAAACATTTCACAAAAAAATCAAAAAATTTTTGGGTTCCCTGGTCCTTTAATCTGGAGTCAACTTGGCCTTCCGGTACAAGGTCTGCCTGGATCGAAAGAACAAGAGGATCCCAAACGTCTTCTTTAATTTTGTTGTCGACCTTTTGTGTTGTTGAAACTTGAGAAAAACTCATCTGAAAAATGATTTTAGGATATATCTTGCCCCTAGATACAAATTATTTTCACAGGGGCAAGTTTAGCTTTTGCCAATCGACTTTCAGATTAGATTTTCTTGAGTTTCAAAGGTCAGCAGCAAAATATGAGAACAGGTTCGGAAACCTTTTGAGACATGCAGGTCTTGTTCCGCTAGGCCAACTTTTATATGGATCATGCTCTAGTCAGTTTGAAAATTTTCAGATATCGAGAAATGTTCAAGGACTTAGTTGACTTTGACGAAGTTTGCAAATCAACAACTGTTAGAGGGTTCGATAAATCGTTCATAGCACCTATGTTTGGCTTCAGCTCTTATGAGGAGTACTACAGAATGGCTACCTTAAAAACAAAAGTATACTTCGCTAATTTTAGATTGAAAATTTAAAAATGAACTTTTCAGGTTGAAAAAATAAAAATTCCAGTTGTCACTTTAAACTCAGTCGATGATTATTTTAGTCCTGTTGATTGTGAGCATATAACACATTTTTTCCAGACTGTAATGTTACTTTTAAGGCATCCCTACGCGTGAAATTGTACACAATGACTACATTCTTGCTATTATTACAAGTCACGGAGGACATACTGCCTTCATGGAATCAGCAGATCCAAATGCTAGAGGAATGGTTGAAAAATTATTATCGCAATGGGGAAATTTGATTTTTCATGACTACTGAAAACAAAATTGCACGCGGATGGAAGTCAGTACTGTCGATTTTATCTGCTGAATTATCTGCTGAATGTTATAATAATAATAATAATTGTTTGTTTGGGGGTGCTAAGGGGAATAGAGCCGACGCGCGCAGCGAAGGCTTTTGTACTCATTTTACACGGAATTCGTTTGGCGACGTAGTTCCATAAAGACAGGTTAGTGTGAAGGAAACATTTGGAGGTTTATTTGACACATTGAACATGTAGGGGAAGCGGGGAGAATGAGACGGGTGAGATCGAATTTAAAGGACCAGGGAACCCAAAAATTTTTTGATTTTTTTGTGAAATTTTTTTGTCACCTTTTGAATTGTCTCTTAGCGAAGTGGTTTTTCAAGTTTTTTTTATTACGAAAATTTTGCAGCCGTATTCCAGTAAGGGGCGGATGTAGACATTGTACAATTAGAAATAGAATTCTTTTTGAAGTGGAAGGCTTTGAGAATTTGGCGGCATTTCAGTAAGTCGAGATTGGTGATTGTATTTACATGATTTTGAAATGTTAATTTGTTATCTAAGGCAACTCATAGGTCTCTGATAGAGCTTTTCTTGGCGATTGGATTGCCTTTGAAGTGATACGTGTTTAGCGAATTTTAATGTTTTGTTATTTGTTGAACGTGATTTTTGTTTTATTCAGAGTCAGTACAAACTACTTCGTATTTTCTATTGTAGAATTAGACGTTATTCTATGTAATGTTTTCTATTCAAGTAATGTTGCTCTTTATTCTCAAAATAAAATGTTGAATTTTTCATAAGAACAAATAATTCCAAAAATAAATATTTAAGTTTTTTTTGGAAACAATCATTCTTCGACTTTCAGAATAAAACAGCCAGACAAACAGTCGTGCGCGACAATGCAAGTGCGCTCCAATATTAAAAAAACGTATCCTCATTGAAACGTCAAACATCAAACATCTAAGAAGCATTTGACGTTCGAAATATATGGATCCACAGCACGTATTGGAAAATGAAAGCATGACAAGAGCACGATCATTTTCTGGACATTTTCCCAGCTTTGCTTCTTCTATACAACCTTATGCAGACGGAATCAATTCTTTTCTAGAGGTAATATACCAAACTTTGATATTAACGTGAATTTTTTGAGTTAAAAGGGCTTGGAAATAAATTTGCACAAAGTTTTACGTTTTTGGCAGAATGACAGTGGCGCAGTGGCGTTAAAGCCACTCAAACGGCTCTACCAGCCTAAGAAGTGAATTTGAGACCCATGTCCAAGAGGATTTTCTCCCTCCGGTCGGATTCTGCGTCCACACACTCGGCATTTGCTAGAAAAGTTTAAGCACATCTTAAACCATATCTAAGCAAATCTTACGCACAGTTTGAGTTTAGAAGTTGCTTAAACTGCGCTGCGAAATGCCGAGTATGTAAAAGCAATGATAATTTTGGAATTATCATCACTTCACCGCTCCTGCCCCTTGAGAAAAGCCCGCGAAGTTCAAATCGGGCCCCGCCCCTTCAGCGTTCAATTCTTGCAAGTAGCGCGCGCAGTTTTCGCAAAGGTGCCGCGCGCATTTTGCTCTTCAGTTCGCCAGTGAAAAAGTAAGTGAAAAAACTTTCGTTGTCGGTTTTTAGTGTTTTTTTTTTCTGAAAAGAAGATGCAACAAGGCGACCGAATACGTTTTGATAACAAAAAAATAATTTTCTGCTTTAATTTTCAAGAATTCAGTGTTCAGAGCAATGTGTGCGGCACCGTTGCGAAAACTGCGCGCGCTACTTGCAAGAATTGAACGCTGAAGGGGCGGGGCCCCATTTGAACTTCGCGGGCTTTTCTCAGGGGGCAGGAGCGGTGAAGTGATGATATTGTAGAGGCACCGCACAGAAATGGCGCTCTGTTGAGAAACTCTTTTTGCAGTGCAAATTGAGCGACCTCGGGGCCGTGTTTGAAAAGTTAGGCCACGTTTTCAGTGGAAAATTACTTCGCGGCCTAGAAATTCTGCCAGATTGCGAACAGCGCGCCCTTTCTGTCCGGTGCCCCTATAATAAATAATAGCTTATCACCTTTTAATGAAAAAACGGCAACTTCGTTTTGTTTTAAATTTGATTTCTTCTCAAAAATCTACGCGATCATGTTTTCAGAGTAATGGCCAGATCATCGACTCTTTTAGTCAATCTACACCAGATGGCATGTCAGTTGTTTTTTAACCTCAATGAAAGATTAATTTAGAATCACCAGCTCGTCATCCAGCTTCTACTGGCGAGAGAGCAGAGGATCAGGCAAGATTAGGACGAGAACAGAGTAAGCAATTGGAATCTTGAGTATTTATCACCAGAATCTTTGAAAGGGAAAAACTAAATCATATGACTCTTGATGAAGTGTATTTTTAAGCTATGATGATATTTTGTCTTTATAATCTTAATTGATTCATTTTTTTATATAACGCGTTTATGCGTGACGTGTAGGGTTTCAGAACTGGCGATTTTAGGCGTCTGCGCCGGTTTCTCAATAGTTTGTTTTTTTAGGGGCCTGTTCTGCTTCTGCTATCCTTAGTGACGTGACTGTAAAAACATTTTTCAGGGACTGGTCAACGGAACATTCGGGAAGGTTTGGAACAAATTCGCTTGAGTCTAGATACCACTCGTGAAGGGCAGACATTTTTGAGCATTGTACGAAACGTGCTGCCTTTCTTTCTCCTCTTCTCAGCAAAATTTGTGTTTGATCATTTGCACGAGATCCTTCAGTTTTCATTATTATTCGCTTCGTTTTTCCAAGCAGACTTTTACGTTCAGAGGATAGTGTCTGGAGGTATTTGAATATACTTTTCATGTTAAAGTAAAATTTTAAGGTTTCTCAATAGGACTGTTTAAAATATGCTACAGTTTCGGGTTCAGCATTTTCACACTGCTCTACCTGAAACTTTTCAACTGGCCAGATTTCGAGTTCTCAAACACGTTCGGGTTGAACTTTTCTGTAAAAATGGCTGTCTTGTTTCTATGAATGCATAAACTTTTACAGCATTTCATGACGGGTGAGTTCAAAGAACTCACTATGATGTCTACCGTATATGGAGTCATAATCATTGATACATCATTCAAACTAGTGACTGTTGTACCGAAATCAATCGTAAACAAAAAATCAAATTTCATGATTCCTTGTTTTGAATTTCAGCTAGTTGTAATTTCCGACATTTACATTTCAATGTCAACAAAAAGGAAAATTTTGCAAATTTTGGAATACTGCTCTCAGGTTTGAAAATTACATTAATTTTTTGAAACACCAGAGTTGCAGTTATACAGATGTGCTCTTCCTTTTGGACCATGGATGCGATATTTCTTTTTTGCAAACTCTTCTTCCACACTTTCTATCTGTTTTTTTTCCGTTATGTACTTCTCGCTGAAGGTAGGTGTTCTAGAAAACTAAAATTTTACATTACCTATTTGAGATGGGAGAAATATACCGATATTCTCTGTTGGTCAAAAAAGCAATGTATTGTTTTTTCACAGTAAGTTCTGAATAAACAATTGTTCATTATAGTTAAAATTTCTCGGAATCCTAGGACAGCAGTTTTGGCAGCATAGCCAAGTTGGACGATTATGAAGAACCGTGTACTGTTTGTCATGGTGACATGACGAACCCAATCAAACTCGAATGTAAGCATGTGTTTTGCAAAGTGTGCATTGAAACGTGGCTAGATCAGAAAACTACATGTCCAATGTGTCGAGCCGAAGTCGCAAAAGACGTTGTAAGTTGTTGCTTTTATTAGGTTGTTCGGAAAGTTCCAGTCATTTTTGGGTTCAGAAAAATGTATTGTGAAACAGGTGAAAGAGTTATCCAATTAATTCGACATATTGCCCATGTTTTTCGCCCCAAGTGTCCTTGATAATTCACGGACGGATTGAAATAGATTCATCTCGAGCTCGCTTTTCAATGCTCCCCTAAAGATATCGGTCTTCCTGAACGTGGATGATCATCCATCGAAAATTCTCCTTTTTCGAATCGATGAAACCAAGTGCTAATGGTAGTTCGAGTGGGTGCATCTTTGTTGTAAACCTCCGTTAAACGGCGATCAATGTCGGCATTTTCAGATCAGATAGAAATAAAAATAAGATTACATTTCGGAAATGTAAGTTGTTAGGGACGAAAACGTTCGGCATATCTCACTACTCGGAAACAGGAGAACGATATCCGTTGCTATGTTGACACTTCAATACCTGACCAACATTCTGATAAAACGAAAACTTACTCGCTTGCTTCCCGATAGAAAAAACAGTCTTCAAAAACATACTATGAAAAATGACTGGAACTTTCCGAACAACCTAATAAAACTAAATGCTGTGCATGTATATTTTTACAGGACAACGAATGGAAAAATGGTGGAACAAGTCTGGCGCTACGGATGTTTTAGATCAGCTAGAATAAATCAGCATTGCCTCCGCACATGTGTACTAATTCGGCTTAAAGCACTTTTCGTTCGACGAAGAATAAAGAATACAATGAAAGACGTTCCCAACGTTTGAAGAAAATACAATTCCCATTCATTCTCTTTTCCGTCCTCCGATCCTTCAGCTGCCACTCCGTTGCGATCTTGGCCCATTTGGTAGCGTTGCTTCTTGCCAAGTGTTCTGCCTATCTAGCCTTCCTGAAACTGAGAAATTCGGAAATTTTCAGCATATGCGTCTCTAGTTTATGAAAACCTGGAACCAAGAAAAATATAACAAGAAAACATCCAAAAAAGATCGAAACTTATTAATCAACCGATCAATGTAATTAATCAACTGCGGTTTCATGCTTTGATTTTCATGCTTCGATTATATGCAAAATGTGCCTTTACTGCCAATACTTGATTATATCTTTTCACGAAGAATGTGAATTTCCTCCCGTCCGTTTTGTGAAAAGAAAATAAAATGTATTTATTGCTGCGTCTTCGCGTTTCCATACCAACCGTTGCTTAGAGGAATAATTCGGAGCCAGATTCGTTTGTAAAGTCGAAGTTATATTGAACAAATATGACTTCCAATATTAATGGAACTTATTTTGATTCTCAACATGCTCCAATACAAATCGGAAATGGCCGGGGGTTAAACTCATTACAATCAACGTGTTTCATACGTCCAAAAACTACTGGTCTAGTGAGTTTATTCATACAAGTCGTTTTGATTATAATCAGCGCCACAACTGCCATGTTCTTTTTCTATCACGTTGGTGGGTACGAGTATACTCACTGGAACGAAAACTCTACTATATTGGAACCAATTAAACATCATCAACCGCAAGCTGAGAGTACTGCTACCTTAAAAGAAGAAGAAGAAAATGAACCAGAGTTGTTGGTGTCGACATCAGGAAGAACTTGGAGTTTTCTGAATCAGACGAACTTGGTAAGAACGTAGGAAAAGTCAGATGATATACAATGAGTGAAATAAGTTTAGGACCCCATACATTTTTAACGTTCTGGTAAAACTATAAGAGATATTGAAAATCTGTGAATTCCATTCCGGCCGCGAAGTAAGTTTAGGACCCCCCTTATCGTTTGTCAGAACGTTCAAAATTTAAGGGTCCAAAATTTATTTCGCGCAATGTATAACAGGGTTTCCAAGCATTCTTTGAGATCCTATAAAAAACAAGATACTTTTTGAGTTGATTGTAAAAAGAAAGAAGGACCTTAGGGAAAAAAAATAATTTTTTAGTTCAACGTCAGCTCAGGGGAAATAGGTGATTTCTTCTTTAATGCTATTTCTCAACCGGATAAATTTATCGAAAATGCCACATTTGGGATTGAACAAGTTCCAACTACGACTGTGCGCATAGCGGTAAGGTCACCCTAGATGTCTTTTGGAATTGTATTTTTGTTTAGGGCATTGAGTTTGACTGGCTTGAAGTTATTCGAATTTCAACGCTCGTTTATGTGCTTATCTGTGGAATCTGGGTTTTTACTGGACTTCTTTACATTTGCACGATACGATGCGAAATTCTTGACCCTGTGATACTCAACACTACGCTTCTTATTCTTGTTGTTCTGTTTCAAATGGCACATGCGGGCCTCATCATATCCTTAATTTTCTTCCAGGTTTGACTCCTAAAGTAACTTGGCAGATTAGTTGAATTTAGAGAGAAATGAGCTGGAGGACAATGGCAATCACAATTGGATCCATAGTCATATTTTTCTGTTCCGCAATATTGGGTTTTGTATGCATTTCACTGAATTGTGGATGGATAAACTATATTGACTTCATGCATGGACGGAAAAAGGTTAATGACCTATTAGGGACGGGCCGGGCAAGACTGAACAAGACTCAACAAACTTTCATAGCTTTCTGTTTTATACAAAGCCGAAACCCTGTTTTCGCAAACTCGGCCGGTATTAATCATGACGTCTAGCATTTATTGTGATCAAACAATTACCAAACAATTTACAGTGTTTTTTGTGTCTACTATGCAACACTAAGAAAAATCGAGGACTGGCAGACCAAAACAATTATATGCAAGGAAATGGAACACAGATTCCCGACTACGATGTTCCATTAGACCGCTTTGACGCCTTTTAAATGTAATTTTTCATGTCAATAACTCGGCTGTGTTTGTCAGAAATTGCGCAAATTGTACACAGTAGCCAAGCCTGAAATCCGGCGCCAGCCAGGGTCGAATCCGGCGCCAGCCAGGGTTAAGAAGAACGACTGGATTTCAAGTCGGATATGATTTCTATGGACTTCTCCGAGTTTGGGTGGTTTGCCTAGTATGTATTCATTCACAATTAGCCAAAATAGGGAGTCCGGAAAGTTGAACTACGGAAGCCATGACACAATCTTTACGTCAACTACCGCCGTGCCGCCGCTGACTCGTATCCGAGGACTGACGGCTGCCAACGAAGAGAAAGGTGCAATCGGCAAATACTGCTAATGCCATTCTTTTTGTTATTGTTTAATAGAGCTTTTAGCAGATTTACAGAAAAAAATCTTGCGATTTGAACTTTTTACGACATTTTGAATTGGGCGCTATATTTATTCCCCACCCTGTATATTCCAGTTTTCAAAAGCTGCTTTCGAGACCTCTGAAATGCTGAAATTCCAGTCCGAAGTTTGACATTTCTTAACCATAGATTTCGCATTTTGGTGGCGCGGCGACCCACCCTCACACCCTCGCCATGCGCCACGATTGTCACCGCCCGCAACACCCTCTTTAGGCTGTTTCCTTTAATCACTTAAAAGGTTCCCTTGTAAGTTTGCGCAGTGACTGTTTTGATTTTGCGCTAAAATTGCATAAAGTTAGAGCAATCGTACGCAAACCTTAAGCAATTTTTTTTTAAAAGAAATTGTGTAAAGTTTGCGCCATTCCTGACAAACACTGCCGAGAAATAACAACTTATATCTGTATGAAAGCGGTTGTTCATAAAATCAGACCCCACATCACGACTGTTTTTCCTAGTCCCCCACAATGGCATCAAAATGGAAAACCTAGGATGAGCATGAAGTGAATAAATGAGTTATTATTATTATGACATGTAATGCGAATGACCGTTGCACGAATGAACCTCGAGACACAAAAGTAACTGCCGGAAAGTAGCCAGTAAGATCTAACGACTCTCTGATCATGTGAAATTGTCTTTCGCATCACATAGGTACCATTCCCAAGGCTCAAGGTAATACGGCGAAAATTTCTGAAAATGGTTTGAATTTTCCGCCCGCATTTTGTCGCTGTGTAGCAACTCACCCTCTTGCTACAGTGGGGGTCACAAATGTTTGTGGTAATTCAAGTGTGGATATTCCATAGTGACCAAGGAAATATGCATGTGACGGATGCATTTGGTTAACTGAAAGTTGGTCGGCCATCCGCGATTAGTGGTAAGTTGTGGTAAAGGCACTGATCGCGAGTTTTAATACATACTGAGTTCTTTGTTTTTTCTACAGTGCACGAAATAAGTTTAGGACCCCCTTAAATTTTGAACGTTCTGACAAAACGAAAAGAGATATCAAAAATCTGTGAATGCCATTCGATTTGGCATACAAAATAACAGCCACAGCCAATTTCAGTCTATCCGAAAACGTTTTGTACTCCTACAGCATAAAAAAAAAGTTTTTTTGGCCGCGAAGTAAGCTTAGGATCCCCCATGAAAAAATACGACACTGGTCAAATCATGAGCCAAATTGTTATCAGTATTATGTAAAATAACTAAAAAAATATAGTTTTGACATCATCTGGACATATCTGTACTATTGGAGACTTAATTTTGCAGACCACATTTTCAGTACTTCACAGTGACCGGTTCGTAGAACACCAAGGAAGTACCTCTTATTCGAAGACCCGAGATACCAAAATTGTTTTCCTTATTATCAATTTTATTGATGACATTTCGTCCGAGTCTGATGACAAAGGAAGAAGTTTCAACAAAGTTATGCTCGTTGATAGTCGATTTGCTTCAGAATTCACTGTTTTTGCCCCAACCAAGAAAACGGGGTTTACAAAACGAAAATTCCACTAATTGCCAGATAGCCGGATGATAAAATAAATGCTTTTTTCTGTAGTTTCATGTTTTTTCTGTAGTTTCAACAATTCTGCAATACGTTTTGACTCTCAAATCGCCAGTTTTCTGGAAAAGTTTTTAATTTTTGAGGGGGTCCTAAACTTATTTCCCGGCAGAAAAAACGTTTTTTTGATGATGTGTGAGTATGAAATGTTTTCAGATGAACCAAAATTGACTCTGGGGGTTATTTTGTATGCCAAATCGATTGGCACTCACAGATTTTCCATTTCACTTATCATTTTGTCAGAACGTTAAAAATTTAGGGGGTCCAAAATTTATTTCGCGCACTTTAGTTGTTTACAACACCTGATTAATTTCTTTTTCAAAAATTAGTTAAATATGCTATTATTATTAAATATCGATAAGTTATATAAAAAATTTTCTGTATTAACTGAATGAGCTGTCATATAATAATGTTAACAAATCTCATTAAATTGAACATGGGTTTGTATGTATAATATACTTAAAGCATTCAGAAAGACTGATACCCAAATTTGTAAATTAATACTCAAACAATCACAAAACGTCACGAGTGGAAAACACTTTGAAAATCTGAAGTCTCATCAATATAATCGGGTGCAAATCCTTTTGTATCACAGATTGCTACTCGCATATTATCAAGTGCTATTGCTGCTCGATTTTCTGATTTTTCACTGCTATGAGCAACCAAGTAGAACTAAAAAAAACATTAAACAAAATGATAGGAATAATTACATTACGTTAGTTGTTCCAGGCGGCAATTGAACGTGTACCGTATTCCAACGATACGCGTTTTTTGAAGTGACTGAGCGCAGTATCGAAGGACATTGAATGAATGAAGAAATAGTTCGCATTGGATTTGTGTATTGTGATCCTAATCAGTTGTTCATTTGTTTTCTGTGTCTGTTGTTGAGCGCTTACCAAGACAGAGCCTGATCGTTGTCATTTGAGAAGGTCGGAAATATTGAAATAAAAGCACATTCAAACTTTTTGTTGCATCAAATTTTGGTGATTCAAGAATTGCAATATCGCCGGCATCAAGAATTGTCGAGACAAATTGGCCATTTGTTTGGGTGGCTCGAATGTCAGTTGTGCCTGTAAGTGGATATCCATATCCTCGATTTCTTAATGTCCATGGTTTTTTTGTTAATCCATGGTTTAAATAATTGCACGCAGTGTCTGAAATTTCGATTTTGCGTTATGTTAAACTTCATTTGCATACCATCAAAACTACAATTTAGAAGATCGCAATAGTCATCTGATTTTGTTGAAAGTGTTGTAGATGTTGTCTTACTGTAAAAATACTTTTTTTTTCTAACTACAAGTCTATCAAACATTGAAATTCTCCGGGTCCATAATGTTCGAGTAATAATTTCTTCTGGATAAACCGGAGCAAATGTAGTTAATACTTTTCTGGAAGAAAAAACCGGTAACATAGTTTTTTTTTCCGGCTACCTTCTTGTTGAATTATCGGCAGGTAAAATTATAGATTCTGTGATTGCTGATTCAGTTGTGGTATTTGGGGATTCTGTTGTTTCTGTGGTTCCGGCCAATTCTTGGTTGTTTGTGGTTTCATTTCTTATAGGAGGAATTATTGATCGGGTAGTCGCAGAAGTAGTTGAATGATTTTCATTCTTTTCAATCGGCGGTAAAATGTTCCGGTTTGTTTCTGAGACTGTTTTTGTTGAGATTGAAGGCTTTGCGGAAGTAGACTGAGGTTCCCTATCACATTCTCCAATGTAAGCAATTTCATCAATCACCAGAAACCTATTCTTCAAGCCATTTTCCCATTGAGGTACAATATTGAGCTAAAAAAAATGTCACGATCACGTAGTCATGTCGATATTCAATACTGTGAACTGTTCGTTAATGGTCCGATTAATTTCGAATACAGCCAGTGTGTTTCGTTTGTAACGGGTATTTGTTGATTGTTCAACGCAATGAATAAGGTTACTATCGTTATCTTAAAAATATATATGTTGGTTGGCAACTCTGCAGTATTACCGTATCCCAGTGCACAAACTTGAAGAAGAATATCTCCATTTGACCAATATCGGAAAAGCATCTGGAAAAGGTATAATGGACGTTTAGAAACACATAATTAGGAATCACAAAATCAGGCCTATATAAGAGCCACATTGAATTCTTAGTAATATTGGATAAGGATGGAAAGGTGAATGCGGGCGAAGGAAATTGAGAGGAAAATGAGAACAAGATTGAATAATGAACCGGTACAATATTAAATTCCTGTCTTGAAAACAATTTTAAAATCCGATCTACTGTAATAAGTAAACCTTTGAGTTTCCGGATTGACAAGGAAGTGGATCACTAGAAAGCATGGCCGTTCCTTGTAAAACTAAACTTGCTGGATATGTCGGAAGTAAACGTGGGTCTAGTATTGAATCCTCTAGCGATGGGATTGCACCTGAACTTTTTTAAACCATAATACAGTGTGCCCAATAAGTTTAGGACCTCCCCCCTAAATTTTGGACGTTCTGAAGAGACTAGAAGAGTTATCGAAAATTGGCGAATGTCATTTGAATTGGCATATAAAAAACCGCCTGGGCTCAAAACATTTGTTTTGTCAAAAAGTGGAGAACAATGTAATCTACCATATCCCCACTCAAATTTGAAAACGCACGATCATAGATAGAAAATGTTTGCTCCGTGCGAGAGCCGCCATCGAGAATTGCGTCAAGTCACCCACTCTGGCGAGTGTATAATATTGCAGACCTTATTTTTTACACTTCACTCTTAGTATATAACAGTGATTAACCAATGCAATAGAAAGGAAGTACCTTTTATTTTTAGATTGCAGGCTCCAAAACTGTTTTCTAATTTCTGTGGATAATGAGGACATTTTGTTCAGGTCTCATGAGGAACGGAACAGTGTCAACAAAGCTTTGGTAGTTGAAAGTCGAAGTGCACAGAAATTCACTGTTTTTCGCTCTTTTCACGAAAAAGGGGTTCACAAAACAAAGTCACCAGTAGGTTCCAGATGTGCAGATGACGCCGAAATGATTTTTTCAGTAGTTTTGACACCAAACATTTTAAAATTTGGCCAAATCCGGCCGGGGGTTATTTTGTAGGCCAAATGGAAAAGTATTTACAGATTTTCGATATCTTTCCTCGTTTTGTCAGAATGTCAAAATTTAGGGTGTCCTAAACTTTTTTCGCGCACTGTATTATCTCCAAGAGATGTGTGTTTTAAAGAAACCTTTTTCGATGATAGCCCATCGTCCGGCTTCGGCACCCCACTGACAAGAAAATTCATTATTGAAGTCGCAAAGAAGTTGGGACGATTTCTCGATGACTTTGCCTGTTCTCTTATCTTTCATTAGTTTTGTTCGATTCCCCACTATAAGTAAATCGAAAGGGGCTTCAGTCGTTGATTCCGGAAAACTAAAAAGCAAAATGAACGTGCAATAATAATTTTTTGCTAACGTTACTACACTGATCGCTGAAGGCTTTCCTGTCTTAGTCGGAAATGTGACTTTTGATTTCTGTGTTGTTGTACTCTCCATTAGCTCTTTCTTCTTAAGGTTTGCTCGTTTAGAAGTCCAGGGCCGAATTTTACGGGGTGGCAAAGTAGTCTAAAATGGCAGTGAATTGTAATGTCGCTCACAAAAAATACCATAAAATCAGGACGGCCTCGGTTTTGGTTTGTATCAGCCGGGAGAGATGGAGAAACCGTAGAAGAATAAGTACACATTGAAGCGTCATAACGTAGATCGTCCAGTACTATGACGCCTGGGCTGACGCTCGGTTGGATCATGACCTGAAAATGTTGTACTCAAGCGTTTCCATCATTAATTTCATTTGCATGCCCAGCTGGCAATGTATGCGGCTTCAAGTTATGTTTGCACTTATTACAAGTACACAACAAAAGGAAACCGTAAAACAAGTAGGGCTTGTTTGTAGCTTTTGTGGTAACCAACACACCATGGAGAAACTGTTGGTTATTGCCCGCCTACGTAAATACAAGCTCATAAACAATGCACCAGGAGCACCAGGAGCCACTGTCAGCAGCAGCAAACTAACTAGAAAATGATCTCAGACATGAACGCTCAGGCAAATCGTTTCTAATCTAACTAGCTAATTATCGTTTCTAACCGGACCTAGTTAGATTGCTACCGATTTCTAAATCTAGCTAGCTGATTTTGCAATCTAAACATAATCTAGTTTGCCCGGAATTTTAATCTAATTAGATAAATTTTGAATCTAATATCAGTGTTTTTGCAATCTAATTAGCTTCGCCAATCTAATTAGAAAATTTATCAGTCCAGTTAGAAGAATTAGCAATCTAATCGCAGTAAATTAGCAATTTACTTAGGTCCGGTTAGAAACGCAAATTAGCTAGCTAGATTACAAACGATTTACCTTAGCGACTCAAAAATAAATTTCGCGAGGCTTCTTAAACTGTCTTTTATTTTTCTTGAATGGCTCTGTGCTTCGAAAAAACGCATATTTAGGACTGAAACTCGGTTAATATTAGGACTGAAACTCGGTATTTATGCCGCGTCCAAAGTATCGGAAAAACCGGAAAAACCTGCGGTTTTTCTGTCCAAAGTCGGCCGAAATTTCCGTGAAAAACGGGGGTGCGCACAGCTCAACGAATGTAACCGTTCCCCTAAAACTACGGTATTTTTTGAAAATTTGTTAATTTCTTGAGGATATTCGAAAATACGGTAGTTTAAAAAAAATTGAAACTCGGTTTGAACACAGTCTTTGCATACGATCCGAATGTTGTTTTCGGAATTTCGATGAAAAGCTTTCAAATTATATCAGTCAAATTCCTACTTTTTTTCACCCATGGAACGCGGAATCATGTTTGACATCAAAAAGTAATCGCAAAATCAGCAACAATGAAGCCTACAGAGGCAGATCCCGATGGAAGGTTTTTCTGAGGCAGCAGATCTAACAGCAGAAGCGTTTGGCGCCGAATTCGTGAGGATTGCAAAAAAAGAACGAGATCGCTTGCAAAGCACACAGGAAAATCTAGGAAGGCTAGGAAGGCAGTAAAGGAAAACGTGAGGATGCAGAAGATGAACTGGGAATCAGCACAAGCAAGAAAGCAAGAGGCGAGAAATCGCAAAAGCGCAAGGACTATCAAACGGAAGAAGCTGAGGAAATCAAGGATTCAGAAATGGATGCAACTCCGAGTGCTTCTCTTCAACCCGGAGTGGTGTGTAACGAAGTTCCAACAGATCCCGACAACGTCTCATTATGCCACGTCAATCGTTCTCTCGTACAAATCGGCGTGCAACGATAGAAATAAGAAAATAAAAAGCATAGGAACGGAGGCTGTTGTGGATATATTGGATTTGGCACAAGTTAATTGAACTATCGAACTAGTTCCTCTTTCTAACACGTACCCCGCGTGCGTAAATAAATAAATAAATTAATTAATTAATCCCGTATGGAAAATTTAACTTCAGAGTTACCTAGTAAGGTTTTGCAGCTAGTGCAATTGTATATTAACAAAAAAAATAATGAGCCCTATTTGCATTTCCAGACTAACGTTTTGTCGCTTACTCTGAATGGTTTTTGGAGTTCGGGAATCTTCAAGAGTACTTTTCCAGGCATAACATCTGATTTCAGCATTCCCGTACAATTGAACTTTTCCCCATGCAGATCAGCCAGACAAATCTCAATATCAACATTTCCAACGACCCAGTACGTGAAGGATAGTTCTGCGTAGCCTTTTTGGCATCGAATCGCATCAGTTGCCAGTGCATCGACGGGGTCTCCTCTTGATTCGATCAAAGCGTATGGCTCCCCTAAAAAATTTTGAATGAATTTAAAAAAAACAGACAGATACTTGGTATTTGCATCGTTCCTGTAGCTGCCAGCCATAATAGGCTGTCCGGTTCACCACGCGCAATTCTCCAACGATCAACTTGATTTCCAACAGAAGTCCATCTGTGAAGCAAATAATTTTAGCACCTGCAGGTAGTTTGTGGAAAGAATTTTCTACCTGCAATTGGAATCAAACGAGCAATCGTATGACAATTGTTCATGGTTTAATGGCAATGTTGGAAGATCAGAAGTTGTCACAAATAATCCAAGAGCGACCTGTGATACATATTGACTTTGTTTAGAGAAAAAACTCACTTGTAAGATTTTGCTAACTATTGTATTTTGTGTGGAGGCAGTCGGCATAAGGCTCATGGGATTGAATTAGAATGATGGACCAAGTCTGCAAAGTTTCTGTCTGTAAACTGTTCAACAGTGTGAATAGTTTCGTGCAAACAAAAGAATTGTGTGCTTTGTTGTGTCTATGCATAAACTTTATTCATGTCGGTACGCAAATATATAGTTTCACAAGTTCGTTTAATTTCGGACCGAAGCTGAGAGAGAGATCTGAGAGCAAACTCAGCGTGACAAAAAAATTATTTAAAAAAATAGTGAAGTAAGAAAAACAATTTCAATGGTATTTACACAGTATTTTGTGAAGAGGTTTTAAAAACACGTTGTCATATGACGTGTACCCGACATGACATCTCTGTAATTGACTAAAACGAGGAGGTCGGTAAAACTAAGAAAAAGCATGAAACACCGTAGAGAGAAAATTAGGCTTAGTGGTCCTTCGACGAAGGTTCTTGCCACCGGTGCACCGCAGGCTCGCCGCCCCAAGTCGTCTACTCCCAGAAATCCTTTCATGACAAATCAGGTTTTTTACAAAAATGGCATCTGAACACAAATCGGAAATTTGCTGCATAGCTTTAGAAAAGTTTATTTAAAGTTTGTTTGAAAGTTTGCGTGAACTCTGCTTGAAATTTGCTTAAACTTTGGTTGACATGCGTTTAAAAATAGGTGAGGTGAAAAGTTTGTTTAAAAATTGGTCAAAGTCTGCTTAAAGTGGGGCAAACTTTAAACAACGTTAAAGCAGACATTCATCTTTCCGATGATTAAGGGAATATTTCAGGAAACGGGCGAGTTTTCCCGAACAAGTATTTTATACTTTCTCCTATCTCCCCTAGTTTCAGACTATTACAGATGTATCATGTCGGATGCATTCCTTGTGGTTTTTCACGTACGACCATATTAGTACAGTGCGTTTCATAAATATAGGGCCACCCCTAAAATTGGATATAATGTCATTCCCGACCAAAATTCAAGGACAGGACCTTAAAAATCGAAATCAGCATCACAAATAACCCCCGGAAACAATTTTGAGAGCAGTGTATAGGATAGTTGGGGAATGGTGCTGAAATATCTGAAAATGCTAGCTGCAAGCGTTTCATAAGTATAGGGCCACCCTTGAAAACATTCTGGAAGCCTCTTAAACAGATAAAAATGATCTTGAATGGCGTTCTTTGCACCTTTAGGATGTCCAAAAAACCTTTTTGAAATCATGTGCACTGACGCCGACGCCACCTAGGGCCACTCTCCCGGGTTTAGCCTAATGTTCTGTGTGAAGCTCGGGAGTGGAGCCAGGGGACTCTGATGATCTCAAATGAGTCAAATCTTGTTTGAAACTAGTTTTTGAAATGCACTGAAAAATGTACTGAAAAATGTTGGTTTTCTTCACTTCAACAATCGGGAGCTCATAACTCGGTTGAAACTGATCCGATTGACACCAAACTCAAACATACCATGTTTCAAAACTTCCTTATGAAGTTCTAAAAGTGGGCAATGTCAGCCTGGAGTTTGGCGCTCAAGCCAGTCTGATCCTTGTTGGGCCTGGTTTCATTTTGGCCAAAAATCTGATATCAGGTGCTAGCGAATCGAGCGGCTTGAACGAATCTGACTTGAAAATGCTCAAAAAACTTGTTTCAAACAAGATTTGACTCATTTAAGATCATCGGAGTCCCCCGGCTCCACTCCCGACCTTCACACAGAAAATTAGGCTAAATCCGGGAGAGTGGCCTTAGGTGGCGTCGGCGTCAGTGCACATGATTTCAAAAATACTTTCTGGACATCCTAAAGGTGCAAAAAACCCCACTCAAGATCATGTTTATCAGTTTAAGAGACTTCCAGAGTGTTTTCAGGAGTGGCCCTATACTTATGAAACGCTTGCAGCTGCAACAGTTTCAAATATTTCAGCACCATTCCCCAACTATCCTATGCACTGCTCTCAAAATTATTTCACGGGGGATATTTGTGCTGCTGATTTCGATTTTCAAGGTCCTGGAGTGGTATTTTGTTTGCGAAAGACGATATATTCAATTTTAGGGGTGGCCCTATACTTATGGAACGCACTGTACAAATTGTGGCTGAAAACACGACCATTGACTGTTTTTATAGTCCAAGAAAATTGTTTCTAGAAATAGACACAACTTCAAAATTCTGTTTCAATTTTCTGTCGATTTAAAAAAAGTGAGCCAAGAAATTCAGTATGGTGCACTTTTGAGCTGCACTTTGAGATTTCTGTTGATAATCTAGACTAAGGGAAATTTTTTGTGAATCACAAGGACCAAATTTAAAAATCACGTTCATAGAACTTCTAAAATTCAATGAACTTTTGTTTAAAAAAAAAGTACGGGGGCCGATCTTCTGCTTATGTGATCGATAAACAATTTTTGCGGGCACTGTAGTCGGAAAAAATCCGCTATGCAAAGGTCAAAGTTGACCTTGAAGTCATGCGCGATGCCAGCAGATCTTTTGAAAGTTGGCACCAGCAATGAAATGTTTATATTCTGTATTGAAATACAATTCATTCCGAAAAAGAAGAGGAGCATTTGTGTTTGCAGCCACTCAAAACTGTGAGAAGTGTATTGCCGATTGGTGCGAAAATCTGCTCAAGTGGATCAGTTGATGGGAAGCTATCAAAAAGAAAAAGCACGTCTCATTCAAAAGGATAATAGTTCGGTGGAAAAGTTTTCTGTGACTGGTCTCAACACCCATTTTGAAAGGAGAAAAATTGAACAGGAATGGAAACTCACTGACTATTAGAAAAAATTTACTCATTTGTCAAACATAGTCAACAAAACATTTATGCAAACAAAAAATTCCCTGCTCTCAAAAACAACAACTCACGAAGAACCACTTGTATTTGAATGGATCACGGCGAAATTGATGTGCAAAGTGTCATCAGAGTTGTTTTGGTCATGTCAGAAAAATGAAAAAAAAAACTCCCTCTAAGAACTGCAGTTTTTACGCATCCCATCGTTTGTGATATTTCAACTTTGTGATAAATGGAGGAAAACCGTAAAAATGAGAAAAGACGGTAATTTGAACTGTTCGGAAACATGATTTTTTTAGCAGAAATAAGATATTATCTTTATATTTCAAGAATTGAAAACGTTCATTAAGATTGCTTGCGTGGCTGGTTGATGGAACAGTTGGTTTTTCTTCAAAACTATTTTAAACTAGTTCAGAGATTTTTTATATAAACGTAACTTTAGGTTTTAAAAAAAGTCGGTGGGGTATGGTTTTCTGGAAGAAGTAGATAACGTCAAACCACTACATATTGGGCAAGTCGGCAAAACAGGATTTTATCGGCACTAATCAACCTGTTTCTATTTTTCTGCTTTTCCGTTATATTTACATTATGTTGTTTTGGAAACAAAAAATAGGAACGACACTGTTTGAATAGTTACTACTGAATAGTTACGACACTGTTTGAATAGTTACTAGTTACTTGGAAATAATTTTTATAGTTTTTGTAGTTTCCGTCACACCTCAAATTTTGTCGAAGAAGTTCTTGAACGTTGCTTAAGGTTTAGCGGATTTCAATCAAACTCTTACAAATTTAAAGACAAACTATTCCTTATATCAACTTCAAGCACATCTGGAACAAAACATTTCCAAATTTCAGGCAAGCTTTTTGAGCTTTGTAATAAACTGGTGAGACTGGTTTGTTGTCAATTTCTGAATTAGACGTTAATAGACAAAAGTATCACATGTTTATCAAATATAAACGCTTTTCATTAGTCCACACATACACGTTTTGAAAAATGCCCATTTCAAACTTTGTATTCGAAGTTATAAAAAAGTTTGCATTTGATTGGGTTAATCATCAGAACGCATAATCAGCAATTTTCTTGAACATCTTTTTGAATTGAGAAACCTGTAACGATTTTGTAAAATTAAATTTTTGTGCATTCGTTTACTTTATTTTCATTGAATAGTTTTGCCACTGTCATTTCCAGCAAATTGCCTACTCTTCGCAGCCGTCTTGTAGCGCCCAACGGTAAAACTTTACTGTCCATTGTTGGATGGACTTGCATGTACGAAACGTTCAAAGTTAGAACATGGTGCTTAAGAGTTCCAAGCTCTATCATATTCAGTCCTAAATAAAAAACGCTTAATTAATAGATCATGAATAGAATCACCTTCATTACTAGTACTGAGAATTGCAATCTCAGGGGGGAAAGAATTTGGTTTTAAAGTGATAAAACCATGCATTACTCTGGTATCGTCTTCAAACCATGACGTGCTTCTAAACCATAATCTTACATACGCATGAGTTATAATACTCACGTGTAATTCAGAGATGGAGGACCAAACATAGGCACGTTAGCGGGAGAAATGTCGATGATTTCTTCATACTCGTTATCATACAGATCGGTTGGGAAACGAAGACCTTTGGAAGCGCGAGAGTGCCATTTTCCAAGAAAAAACTGCATTGGTTCTAGAGCTGGTGCCAAGGGAATTTCAGGAGCCACTGAAACAAATTGTAGTCTTCTTCTCATTTATTTTTATAAATTTAGTTTACCATATGTCGTATCAGGGGAGCACATTTTACAAGAAACAGCACAATTAACATCAAAAAAATTTGTTTGTGTGAGAATAGTATGACATTTATCCTCAACTGCCCAACGATCACAGCTTTTGTAAATGTTCCTACACTTTCCTGTAAAATGTAAAGTACTTTGATTTTGGGAAGCTAGGATATCTGAAATGGTAAATTTATAACTTACTGTGACAATATCGGCCCATCCATCCTTGAGCGCACGTGCAAGAAAGCTTTCCTGGAGTACATGTTCCTCCATTCATACATGGATTGTTATTACATGTCTCTGTTGTGAATCTTTTGAACACTAACTGCGTTGTTTTTGATGCAGCTGAAGTAACTGAGGTTAACAGGGAAACGATATAGCTTTCAATTCAAATTAAAAAATATTTTAAGACAATGCAAACAATGAAGAAATGAAGCCGTTCAGAAATTCTAAAAGACACTCACCTGCAAGTAATGCAACAAATAGAAAATACACGAAAAACAATGAAACCTTATTCATTGTTGTACGGAAGCAATGATTGACGTCCAGCGTTTGTACGAAACGACGAACGTGTGTGTTGACAGCAGATGCGATCACAAACGAATATGCTTAGATAGATCTTTCTATTCGGCGTTTCCAACCGGCTCTACACCTCCCACAATATGACTTTCACCCCACCTCTCATTCTATTCTGGTTCTTTGTTCTGGCATGTTGCCGACTTCAGAGAGGACTTGTCTAAAACTGCACCATAGTTTGAAATGCTTTTGAAAGTGTAGAGTAGTCAAAGATAACTCGTGATTTTTCAAAGTACAAAATTTATTGAAGAGAAATAGAGAATGAGGCTGGCCAATGTCAATTCAAATAACTGTCTCTGTAACTTTTATCGCTCTTTTTCCAGCTTTTTTATCTTATCGTTCTCACTTCTCTGTCCGTTTCAGTCGCGCAAATAAACAATTATTATTATTATTAACTTGTTTAAGCTAACGTGACGACATTCCGATCGAGCTGAAATTTTTGTGTTTTTAAGTGGGCTTAGGAAAAAAGCCAAATTCGGATATGAATTTGAACCTATAGACCGATTCATCTGAATTATTACACCTGCTGTGTATTTTTTGACTCCTTATCCCAACGTTGTTTTCCAGAACGTAGAATTCTCTATTTCTACAAAACCTTCAGTAGTATAAATGAATTGCGTACAACTGGGTCAATTTGTGGCAAATGCGTCTTTGCATATATGGGGAAAACACTATTTCTGTTCTTTGTGGTCTGTCTAGTTGCAAAGCGAAAACATAGTTGTATTCATAATATGAAAGGGAATTTTCTGTCCGACCTAGATGCTAAACTTTCATTAAAAAACAAAACAAATTTTAGAATACATAGCTAGTTAAGTTTTATTTCATTTTTACAGTTGCAAAAGTGTGCAATTCTTTCATTATTTTCTGAGAACTATTTCCATATTCATGAAGCGCCTCCGCATTTTATACTTGTGTGGTTAGACACATTAATTGAAAGTAAACGAGATGTGAGAAACGAAAGACGACATGCGAAGAGCATAGACGGAAACCTGCATTTTCTTAGCCAGCGACAGAAAACGTCAAAGTATCACATGCATTGAGTTTCCCTATTATTCACAGCCTTACAAAGTATTCGCATTGAACCGTATTAATCTTTCAGATTTCTGATTTCTGATTCATAGAATTTAAATAGTTTTTTTTAGTTCAAAAAATTTAAATTCACTTGTCAATAAGTATTAAAAAAGATTAACAAATACAATTTTTTCAAATTACAATTACACGATCTTTCCCTTCCATGAAAATGAGAATGTCGGGACTTGTTTTCAGAATTTGTTATTCTCCGATTTCGCGTTCTTATATAAATATCCTCTTTTATTGTTCATTCATGCCTATATAATTTCAGAGAATGATCCATTTTCAAAATTGAGATGAATGCCTATTCTAGCGATCAGTTTGTTATACAGGACGCATTCCCTGCCGAGTTCATATCTAATTCCGTTCAACATGGATTAGCTGGCGTGAGTTTAATTTCTTTGGTGCCTCATTTTTTATATTGCTGCTACACGGCTATAACTTTAGAAAATAAAGAGTTTTATCAAGTATTTTCAAGGTACCGATGTGGGCAATATGGTCATTTGTCATCTGCGCTATACTGATAATTGCCGTTCTTCTTTTGGATTATTGTGTGATAAGGCGGAATGCTTTGGGAAACACGTGCTGCTCAAAAACTCGCCAAAAACGTGGAACAACAAACGCGGCTCATCAGAAAAGATCTACAAACATGCTACTCAATGTATAATAAAAGACTGTCGAGAAAAATCACAACTCGCAACTTCCAGAAATTGAATCGCAATATGGCTTTAACAGATCAAGACGTATAGAGTTCAAATGCTCAGAGATCGATAAATCAATGGCTGGAACATAATCAATCATTATTTATCAAACTAATTTTATCAAAAGAAACTCGCTGAGAAAATAAATTTGTTTACCTTTTTTACAAATCATGTTTTCTTTACTGCGACGTTTTTTACAGTAAGTAAAATAGTTGTAAGGTGAACCAGACAATTCTATTTTACTTCCAAGAGTTTCATCGACTAAAACGTGAACCGTTGAATTATCTCTTGCGGAACCTCTTGATCTCTCTCTCTTGATGGTCTTGCAGCGTTTTTATCTATGTTTTGTCATGTTTTGCTCCCGAATCGGTAATATTTTTGCGTTTCGAAACTCTATTGAAATTTTCAGCGTGTTTGAACATTAATGTGTGTTTTCAATTATAGCTAAATTGTGAGGGCATTATTGACATGTAAACCACTAATTTACCAATTATAGTTAAAAGATTTTGCCACTATTCGCAACCTCTTGCTGATGGACTAAGTTTGTTCGGCCACGAAACAAAACTGTCAATTGACTTGCATTAAAAAGTTGCGTTTGATTATTTAAATTGCCTTGAAACACCAGAAAACATTATTACGGAACTTTGCGATAATAACTTTTTTTTTAACTTTTTGGTTAAGACACGCATGCTATAGAATCATAATTATAGAATCAAAAATATTCCATTAATGACAAAAATTTATGCACGGTGAAAATAACTTTTTAACTGTTTTTGTTTGTTCTATTAGCTGATACTCATTTAAAAAATTGTGTTTGAAACTGTCCGATAACAAAAAAAACAAATCATTTGCAGTTTTCTTTTATTTCATCTCTGATTCGTATTGAGATGGACACCAGGAGAAGAGCGCAAGAGGACACTGAAGGGACAAGCGAAATACATGTAGTTTTTTTTATTTTCATTTTGATTTTATTTCGCAGTTAATTGTTCAGACCGTTTATGGAACGAATCGTCTGACTAGCAGAGCACTTCCTGGTAAGAAATATTTTTGATATATGCATTGTGATGTTTCATAATTTAAGACGAAGAAAACCAAATCGAAGAAGCTGAACTGAAATATGGGGCGTCTCACGTTATTCATCTTTTTGTTCCCGTTTCAATGTGCATGGCGCTAGTGGTGTTTACCATGAACACAATAACATTTTACAGTCAGAACAATGGACGTCATTTGTGAGTGTTTTATATAGAATGTACTCATTTCTCTGATTTGAGTAGAAATTAAAGAAAGCTCGGCCAACATTTTCTGCAGACTTTACACGCCATTTGTCAAGGAAACCGATAGTATTGTTGAAAAAGGCTTGATGTCACTTGGAAACGCCCTTGTGATGCTTTTTGTGGTGGTCTTGATGACTGTTTTACTCATTGTGTTTTACAAGTACAAGTTCTATAAGGAAAGTTATTTTTCTTAACTTTTCAGTAATAAAATCCATTTTAGGTGATTCATGGATGGCTGATTGTAAGTAGTTTTCTGTTGCTCTTCCTGTTTACTACGATTTATGTCCAGTAAGTCCAAGGTGATTTTTCTCAACAACAATAGGCATGATCTAGAGAAGTAATGAAAAGCTTTGATATTTCGTCTTCTTCGCCACTAATTCTGTTCATGTTAGCAAACTATGGTGTATTGGGTATGATGTGCATACATTGGAAAGGTCCGCTCAGACTGCAACAGGTATTAGTACTTGAAGATTAACTGAATCGGCATTATGTATCTCATTTTTACAGTGCTATCTGATCATGATGTCAGCACTGATGGCTTTGGTTTTTATCAAGTACCTTCCTGAATGGACAGTTTGGTTTGTCCTCTTTGTAATATCTGTGTGGGATCTCGTAGCGGTGTTAACCCCCAAAGGTCCTCTAAGATATTTAGTCGAAACGGCACAAGAGAGAAATGAACCCATTTTTCCTGCTCTCATCTATTCTTGTAAGATTTTCTTGTATTGTTCACACTGATCCTGATTTTCCAGCCGGATTTCTCTACCCGTATGTCCTTGTCACTGTCGCAGACGATCCTACTGTATTGAATAATCAGAACGATTTGGGCACTGGTACTATTTTCAAAATGTTAAAGTTAAACTGCGAAAAGATGGCTATTTTGCTCCGCTACACGGTCTCCCTTCGAGCGAACGCTCAACGGTTTCATTAGTGCATAAGCAACATTTTGGTAAGAGAAATCTCGCATATTGTTACAAATTCAGTTAAAAATTTCTACTTGGAGTTTTTGGCCTAAATTTTGAGATTTTTGAAACTAGTTTAAAAAATTGCTCAGGAAACTTTTAAGTAGTTTAACATTTGCGCCCTGGGAGACCGTGCGCTAGAGAGAGAGAGAGAGAGAGAGAGAGAGAGAGAAAAATACCGAAATTTTACACAGTGACCGAGGTCCGAGTCTAACGGAGCGGCTTTGTCATTTTTTTGCGGTGCTAATACCTGGAAAACACACATTTTCAGGTGCCAAAAGCAATGAGGAGGAGGTTTCAAATACGAAGAATAAAAGAAAAGTCAAACGTATTGCCCAAAAAACGCAAGTAGAAACTTGTTCTACCTCTCAAAATCAACGCTCAACTCTTGAAACTCCGGTGGAGAGACGCAATCAACCGGTCACAACTGAAGAAATTGTGATTGAAAACGGCGGATACCAAGAAGAAAGTGGGTAATAAAATAGACAGGAACATTAACATAGTCTGACAAAATTGTCGAAATATTAAACTACGGGAGCTAGGTTAGATAGCCAAAATCAGCCGCGTCAAAAGTATACACCTCCAATTTTTAGAAAAAATGCACAAAATTGGCAAAGTGTGTTGTTGAATCTGTGAATGGGATGCTGAAAAAAAACAAAGTTTTTTGTCAAAGCTCGGTGTTATTTAAACGAGTTTCAGCCGATCCGCAGTGTTTTAAAGTTGGCGAACTTCTCTCTCAACGTGAACTAACTTGAATTTTTTTGACAAATTTTACACATTGCGGCTCAGCTGAAACTTGACCAAATAACATCGGATTTTTTTATCACTTCCCTACTTGTGTGAGGTTTAGCCTTTATATTAAGCCTGTTAGACCCCAACAACGAATAGTTTAACAAAAAATGGTCCGACAAGAAATCGGACCATTCTTCCTTCTCGACGAACGCTGCCAAATTGGCTTGAAACCACTGCTTAATGATCTTGACAGTGTGAGCAGGCGTATCATCGTCCCGAAGACGTCGTGTTGTTCTCCGAAGTGTTTGCGAGACCAAAGAATACGTTTCTTTGTTTAAGTCCCATCTACATAACGTACTTTTCTGATGTTGTCACCATGCTCGATGAATACGCGTTGAGACTGGCATGTTCAGCTGATGCGACCAGAAACCATGACACGGACCAGATAATGGCCCTACCGTTTTTTTAGCGCTTTCAGGGACGTCCCAGCAAGCCTCGGCCTTTGCCGAAAACAGTTTTTCGTTTTAAGAAACCGTCTCAAATGGTCTTGGGATTCCGAGCCGTTTCAAACTGTTTAAGAGGCAATGTCTAGGTCGGGAGGAACTTTTTTTGCCAAAGCACAATAACGTCTAGATTCAGAATCAGCAATAAAATCATGGCTATGTAGTTTTAAAATTTTTCAAGACGAGCACATAACTGAAAAATTTTCTGAAAAATGTCATAAAACAATATTTTTCTCCATGAAGGAGAGGTGCTAAATTTTTGGTCCCAACATGAAAAATGCTTAAAAAGATGCGAGAAATCGAATGGCGTTAAGTCTTAGACGCTAGCATTTTGTTGAAATTAGTTACAGTTTCGACCTATTTTGGGATTGTGATCGGACTAGGGACCACGGAGCCGGACCAAAATTTGTCTGATGTATTACTGTTATGTAAGTACCCATTGAACGTACAACTGAAATGTTGGATTTCGCTTGACTACTGCCTCCGATCTCTTTGAAATATTTTGCATCTATCATTCTCAAAAATGTATAGCTTAGCAAAAATGAGCGCAGACACACGATTTGTATTACACGGTCTGTATATAATAAATTTATTTTTGGGCCTTTGTAATTCTGAATCTGACTTGAACCCAACATGGTGCACAACAAAACATGAATTTCAGGAGGAGTCAAACTAGGACTAGGCGATTTCATATTCTATTCAGTACTGCTTGGAAAAGCATCCTCTTACATGGATTGGAACACTACCCTGGCATGTTATGTTGCAATTCTTATCGGTTTATGCTTCACCCTTGTCCTTCTTGCCGTCTTCAAACGTGCTCTCCCAGCACTTCCAATCTCTATATTTTCCGGTTTGATTTTCTATTTTTGTACACGCTGGTTGATTACGCCCTATGTGACAAAATTGACGCACTTGTGCATTTTCTACTAACAGTTACGTTGACCTTTCACCACGTTCTGTAAGTAGACACACTACTGTATTTCACCATGAAAGACTTACATTCCTGCGTTATCACAAAAATTGGCAGCAGCAACTATTTTAAATTTTTTTACACGAATTTTCTGCAAAGTGCAATAACTAGCGATTCAACAATTTTCTAAATTTATGTTTCCCCATGTCGGAAATGTGTTTGTTATTGTCTTTGTTGCTGTTCAAATTTAGGACTGGCCAACAAGCAATCTCTTTCATTAAACGATCTCATTGATTATTTTTTAATGTTAATGAATTTTTCTTTATTTAATGTTATCACCTACAGTAACCTTTGCTAACAGGTATTGCATATTTATGATCAAAAACTTGAAACTTCGAAATCAACTCTTTTCAGATGATGAAAAGTCGTTTGAATTCAGTTTTAAATTTGCATCGGGTAAACAATAGAATTAAATTGGTTAGTTAATGTTTATCGAACCAAGCCAATAAAAACAGAATTGAAGAGAAAAGTAACTACGGAGAATAGCAACAAACAGGATAATTGCTATTTTGATTTGAACAGTTTAATTCAAAACACAAGAGTAACTTTCAAAACAGGATCAGAGCTAGATCAGGAAACTACAGTAAACTCCAAATACGTGGTAATCTTCAAGAAGAGAGAAGTAAAAATTGTTAGAAACGCTCAGGACTCTGGTAAAAACTCATATTCAAAAGGAACCGTTGTCACTCTGTCAGGATCACCAGGATCTCACAATG
The DNA here is from genome assembly GCA_946814055.1 of Caenorhabditis sp. 36 PRJEB53466. Taxonomy (NCBI): domain Eukaryota; kingdom Metazoa; phylum Nematoda; class Chromadorea; order Rhabditida; family Rhabditidae; genus Caenorhabditis; species Caenorhabditis sp. 36 PRJEB53466. Next base: position 104,562 of record CAMPFS010000006.1, on the reverse strand, counting down.
ACTTCAAGTACATGAAAAGTTTGTTTGATGAAAAAAATATAAGGCTTATTTGCACCAACTGGCCCGGATCGGAATTTGTGGAAGGTAAATTGCATTTTTATGTTTGTGCTCATTCTATTGATAAAGGCGGCGTTCACAATGGTTACACAAATCAAGAGAGGAACTCATACATTATATCCCTCATGGAAAACCTGGAACTTAAAAAAGTTAACAAACTCGTTATTATGGGACACTCAAGGGGCGGTGAAAATGCTCTACAATTAGCCAATATTTTATCCGTAAGTTTACTAATTACTGTTTACATAGAAATTCTCTCCAGACTTGCAAAATCTCGGCCCGGAATTCAAAATTTTTCAAAAATTTTTAATGTAACAGCTCTAATGAATTTTCCCTTAAAAGTTGTGCTAGAAAAACACTTGAAAAAGTGAGTTTAGAATAGTTGAAACAAGAAAAAGTAAGTTTAAATACAAATTTCCTCATTTTTCCGGATTTCCAGGCCGAGCGGACCGGGCTTATGACAATGTCCATTTTAGCCCGGACCGGCCTCTTGCAAGTATGCTTCTCTCTATATTAATACAAAATGCAATATTTAGGACGATCGGGGTTGGCCTATAATTGGAGCCGTCATGATCAATTCTCCAGGTTTTTCACCTCATAAAGGTGTTAGTAATCGGTTTGCCTGAACATGCGCATGTGTAAAGTTTTGTGATTCTTCAGAAAGAAGATTATCTCTTCAATTGCATCTCTCATCAAAATGCAGAACGTTTTCGTGAATTCTTTACTATTTCCGCTTTTAAAAAACTGTAAAATTCATGTCCTCAAACTTCAACAATAATCACAAATTCAGTTTACAACAAGATTGTCGGGCTGCGTGTTCCTGACGGAAGAGTAGCTGCATCTTCAATTTTGCCAATGCAGACATTTGCTTTTGAAAAACAAAAGAATTGCATTGATGATTTGAAGAAAAAACCATGGGTACTTAATTCAAATTAATACTGCGACAATATCTGTAATTTTTTAAGGTTCGCGTTTTCTATGCTTACGGTTCGAAAGATTTTCTAATAGAGGAGCATCATTCTGAAGAAGTTGCAATGTATTTTTCTGATAACAATCACTACGTTCGACCCGGCACTCTTCTTATTCAATTGTTTTATTGCAGATAATCCGAGACAAGAGAGAAGCAGACGAAACAATAGAAAGAGTTCGTGCCAATTTGTTCACTGGTCGTAAAAATATAACAGCAAATTTTGTGAACGAAGGACATTTTTTACAAAAAACATATCCTATGTTTATTGTGTCTGTTATTGACTCCATTTTGGACACACATATAACAAGTGAATGAACAATTGTATAATTTTCTTTAAAGTTGGTTTTTCTCAAAATTAATCTCTGAAACACCTCTGAAACATTTCTGAGCATGCCGGTTCAAAGTTCCCTTAAAGCTTGCTTGAAGTGCGCGTGAAGATTGTTGCCAGTTTAAAGTTTCCATTGAGTCTCTACCAAAGTTCGCTTAAACTTTATTCAAGTTTTGTTTAAAAGTTGCCACTTGTTCCAAAGTTTTCTAAAAACTTGTTTTTGGACTAAAATTTTGATAAAAAGTTTACAACTATTGCCGAGTATTATCAGAGAAATTACTTTATCAACATTCGTAATAATGTTCCAAAAAGATATGAACTGTTCCCCGTCTGAAACATTAACGAAAGAACAATAGAACAAAGTTAGCTTTTTTTAGTGCACTATTAATTTTAATGAATTCCATTCGTGTAGTATTGGAAAGAATCATAAAACCGGGTGGTGTAACTATCCCGAGACCCATCCACAAGTGTATCCACAAGCTGCTGGAGCTGTTCGTCTGTGCTACTAACATGAAATCTAGCTTCAAGCGCACGAACTGTTTCAGAACCAGCTCGGAAGCATTGCATTTTTGATCCTTAAAATATGTTATAAATTATTGCTAATTCTCTAAGTACTCACTTGCAGCCATTATTTCAACCAAAGAAACAATGCGTCGGTGGTGTTTTCTAGCGGCCATCAATCCTCGAAGCAACAAACTTTTGAAATAGAGGAACATATCACTGTCAATTCCACCAATCACATCAACTGAAAAATACAATTTAACCAAAGTTTTTTGTGAGGCTCGAACTAGCTGTGGTACTAGAGGTCACGAAAACTTCGGATTTATTTGATTTGTCCCATACTGTTATCAAGACTAAGTCGTCGACCCTGGGGTCATGACAAAATTAATTCTCGAAATGCTTCAAAAAAATCAAGAATGCCTAAAAGTATACGAAAACCACAAATATCGCGATCAGACCCCTTTGAAAATTGAGAAAACGCACTTTTCTCAAGTTCGCGAACACTTTTCCATGCAAAAGTACTACGAATTTTGTGAATTTCGGCCAAAAAACCCCTTGATGTTAATCGGGATCGAGGTGAACTTATTTTTTGCAGAAGCACAAGATTCAGAATCAGCAATAAAATCATGGCTATGTAGTGTTAAAATTTTTCAGGACGAGCAGAACACTGAAAAATTTTCTGAAAAATGTTACAAACCAATTTTTTTCTCTATTAAGGAGGGGTGCCAAATTTTTGGTCCCAACGTGAAACATACTAAAAAAGATGCGAGGAATCCATTGGCGTTGAGTCTGAGACGCTAGCATTTTTTTGAAATTAGTTACAGGTTTGACATATTTTGTGACCGTGATCAGACTAGGGACCACGGAGCCAGACCAAAACTTGTCTGATGTATCACTGTTATGTAAGTACCCAGTGGGTATAATATGGGACAAATCGAAGCATTCTGAATTTTTAGTGACCTGCAGTTTTTGAACTTCTCAGACATTGCCTCTTAAAACGCAAAGTATGCATTATGCAAACACCATGGATATCCGTGGAGGTGCATGCACATAGCATTCACAGCGCATCAAAGTGGGAATGTGCTTCGCGCGTGCATGAAATGTGCGTTCTTTGCATACTCTGTTCCATTCTAGTTTTATTGTTGTTTTGTTGATTCTACATGAAATTGCTCGCTAATCAGTCTTTTTGTGTGGGAAATGAAGGGAACCGGGGCAAAGACGAGAGGGGAGCGGAGGGCGAACAAGGAGAGAGGTGCACACTATGGCGAATGCAGAATATTAGCTCACGCTCTGTGGGCAAAGACCTGAGCACATGGCTCGAGAATCTGAAAACTTTCAAAAAGTGGCTATCCTATTGTCTCCAAATGCATTTTTTCTAATACTGTTCAAATCCCGAGGAAAAAAACGGTGCATTGAATCTCCGCGACACCCGAAAATTCACCGTGAAAATCAACATTTTTGGTTTCCGTCGGTAAGCTCACCTATCTCAGACGTTAACTTGAAAGGAGCAGTTTCAAAACCAAGGTTTCTTGGTGATGAGGAAAGGAGGAACCCATAATCAATGTGAATTAAATGTCCTTCCATGTCCAACAAAATGTTGCCATTGTGTCTGTCTTTCAGTTGTAAATAATAACTGACAAGACTGTATGCAGCAGCACTTTGTATGAAATTTTTTTGAGCACTGAAAAACTTAATTATCGCGGGTTCGATAAATTCATTGTGATACCCGCAGAATTTACCTGTTCGCTGTGGTTTCTTTTTCAACAGAGTCATATTATAGGGGCACCGGACAGAAAAGGCGCGCTGTTCGCAATCTGGCCAAATTTCTAGGCCGCGAAGTAATTTTCCACTGAAAATGTGGCCTAACTTTTCAAACTCGGCCTCGAGGTCGCTCAATTTGCACTGCAAAAAGAGTTTCTCAACAGAGCGTCATTTCTGTGCGGTCCCCCTATAATAAAACATCAATCATTGAAAAAACTTACTTGACGTAAGTTTCGCTGCTGGCTACTCCAAAAACATTTTCGAAATGATGTTTCAGCGTTGGAGTGATTGGATTATTGTTTGCTCGGAAAACGTTCGTCAAATGCCTCTTTATTTGATGAAGAGACAAAGTGTCCAAAATGGGCTCGATGAGGCCAGCGTCAGGGCCAACACATATTATTTTGTACGGGTAAAGATAAAGAGGAATTCCTTCTTCATTCCACAGATCCTGGAAAAAAGAAATAGCAAGATTTGTGTTTATTATGTTTTTTTTTACCTTGAAAGTGAATAAAAGTTGTTGAGCGAATGCTTCTTGTGTCAAATCATCACCGGTTTTGACAATCACCGGAATCAAATCCCATTCGGAAATGTTTCCATTTTTACTAGCTGATCGTATCCTATCCTTTTTGTCAGACCAGGCCTCCGCAAAAACAGCTACTGATGGATCTGTTGTATCATGATATACCTACAATTATAAATATTACAGATTTTCTTAATTTTGCTTTCAACTCTAGTCTTCAGTAAAATGCGATTGTTTTGTCGCTCATTACTATTTGAAACTATTTCAACAGTTTCCCCCATATTTCCATCAATATATTCTGTTGTCGGAGGTACTCGAATAACTTCGGCAAAGAAAAGATAAGGGACCTGAAAATAAATATTTTGTTTTTCCAAAGGTCGCTCCTGTTTGGCGCAAATACGGGAAAAAAGAAGATGAGAAACGGGCTCTACCTTTTTTTATTTTATTTTTTTTATTTCCAAAGGCTACTTACAGGTTTCTTAAAGATTTTCGAAAAATTATCGAACAGACACACTTGTCCTAAAGGTAATCAAAAATAAACAGATTGGGAGCATTTTTGCTCATTTTTTAAAAACGACGCTCCACCTTTTCCTCTTTTGTTTACCTTTAAAATTTGGTTTCCACGTTCTTGTCACGTTATTATGCTTATAGAACTTCTCGGGATCAAAATTGAAAATGAACTGGAATGCACTACCCGCATAATTATTACAATGTGAAAAATCGTGGAAAAATCGTGAAAAATTAACAATGATTCTTGAAACCTGTCTACTTTCGATATTTGCTTCTTGTTCATTTTCAAAGAACCTGTAAGCAGTGTTTGGAACCTGTATATTCAAACAGAGCTGAGTGAAATTTGATTGTGACAAAAGACTTGGCACAAATACATACACACAGTTAGGGTTGCAGAACAGGCGCTTGTTTTCATAGTTGCCACGGGCCGGGCCGGGCCGGGCCGAAATTTCCAAAACTCCGGCCCGGCCCGGCCCGTCGGCCCGGTTGAAAAAGCGGGAATTCAAAATTTGAATTGTTGATCGCATGAAGCCATTTTTTGTAGAATTAGGGGTTTTTTTGCAAGCATCGAACATTGAAAAAAACAAATGTATTTCTCATAAAAAAAATTCATAATAGCAAAAAAACAAAGAAGAAACACTAAAACTTTTAGTTCGAAAAATTTTTTTGTAATAACGAAAAATTTCCGCGAAAATTTGAATTCCCGCCTTTTTGAACCGGGCCGACCGGGCCGGGCCGGGCCGGCACTTCACCGACCTGGCCCGGCCCGACCCGGCCCGGGCCGACCCGGGCCGGCCCGCATGGCCGGCCCGAAATCTGGCAAGTCTGTTTGTTTTCGCCTGTTTTGCAAAATCTCCACGTTAAAATTGCAAAATAGGCAAAAACATGCGCATGTTCTGCAACCCTACACACAGTTTTTCAATCATAATAATTTACCTTTTCTTTGCTATTTAGAACAGCGCTTTCTTCTACGCATATGTTCATTATAGTGTTTTGGAAATCAAATGGAATCCACACAAAATTAGGTAGCATTGTGTTCAACATTTGTAGCTCTAATTGCAGAGCATTTGTTTTTTCTTGCTTTGAGCTTAACAAATGAACCTCTGCCATTTTGACTCCAATGTGCACCAGTCTATTGATGAAAGTTTGTTGGCTAGACAACAAGCGATCCTACAGAAAAAAAACATAAACCCAAAGGTTTTTATGAACAAACCACATAGATAGGTTCACGATTTCTTTCCAAATCAACTTGTGACAACAATATTCCGTGTTCTTTCCTTTTCATGGAAGAACCTTTAAAAAACCATTTTGGAATGTAGCGTTTTACCACTAACTATCCATCCAGTTTGTAGTCTCCAGTTGATCTAACGACAAGGTGATTGAATTTTCTTCTGCTTTTTGTTGAGTTTTTGACTTTTGGTTTGTCAGTAAACTTCTGCCGAAAACATTTTCAAGACAGTCGTTTGAAATGCAATTAGTACCTGAGCATCACTGCATGATTCTCATGCTTGTTAGGATACGTTTCGGTGTAACAGCTGAGGAACCAAATGCATAAGATTGTGAAATGAGCATCGTTTTTGTGCCTGAATTGAAAATACTAAATGATAAAAGTCACGCTAGTAATGCCTTTCTGTCACTGGGAATTCAGATAATTGTTTGTTTTAATTAGAAAAAGAGCCTTTTAAGAGGCAATTTCTGAGAACCTCGAAATTCGCTAATTACACCAGGTCACTAAAAATTCAGAATGCTTCAATTTGTCTCATATTATACCCAATGGGTACTTACATAACAGTGATACATCAGACAAGTTTTGGTCCGGCTCCTTGGTCCCTAGTCCGATCACGGTCACAAAATAGGTCAAACCTGTAACTAATTTCAAAAAAATGGTAGCGTCTCAGACTCAAGACCATTCGACTTCTCGCATCTTTTTAAGCATTTTTCATGTTGGCACCAAAAACTTATCACCTTTCCTTCATGGAGAAATTTCGGATTTTTCGTGAAAAAGTTGAGTTGTTCTGCAGTTTTCCTCCGTGGTGAAAATTTTTTGCACTTCATAGCCACGATTTTATTTCAAATTCATAATCTACGGACAATTTTACGTCGATATACCATACTGTCGCACATTTGCCGATTGACATCAAAGGAGTTTTTTTCAAAAGTTTGATCCGGTCTCAAAAAAAATTTCTGTTCTGCTTTTGGAAAACTTACAGAAACAAGGGAATTCCTGTTTATAGACGTTTTTTATGCTTAAAACTGTAATTCTGTTTGTGTATTCGTCAGGTACAGCTTTGTAAACGTAGTGATTAAAACATGTTGAAATTTTTTGTCAGCCGGATAGATTTTTCGAGATGTGTTCGCTTTTACCCAATATTTTATTCTTTCTCTCGTTTTTATTTTTCAATGTTTATCTAACTTTTTGTGAAGCATTTATTTGGTCGTTCTCCGATTGATTCAAGAACGGTAAACAAGAAGTACATATTATAGGGGCACCGCACAGAAATGGCGCTCTGTTGAGAAACTCTTTTTGCAGTGCAAATTGAGCGACCTCGGGGCCGAGTTTGAAAAAGTTAGGCCACATTTTTCAGTGGAAAATTACTTCGCGGCCTAGCAATTCGGCCAGATTGCGAACAGCGCGCCCTTTCTGTCCGGTGCCCCTATAATACACATGGGGAAACACTCAACAACAAAAAGTACATCAAATAGATATAAAAAGCACAAAGCAAATTTTTGTGTAGCTATTCTTCTTACTATTTTTCAAACTTCTGATATTATTAGATGGTCAATATTACAGATTATAATGAAACTCATTGTTTTTCCTGATTGTACAGTTGCTCTTGCAATGGTCAATTTGTTCCGTCAAGTAATTTGATGTCATTGACTGGAACATACGAGTTCGAACATGCCGGATACACTTCAACTGTGATTGGGTCTATTGATGAAGAACGAAATGCTGTACTGTCGCAGAAGCAGACCAAGTTTTTGGTACTTTCCGGAATGTGCTAAGTCAACTGATTCTCAAAAACACTGCTTGCATTGAAGAAGAAGATGAAAAATGAAGTGGAAAGCGATGAAGTGAGACCGCGGTACGAAGACGCTTTGGGAAAGATATTTACATGCCCAGAGGAAGGATGCTCAGCTACATTTTTTTGAGATATTCAAGCGTGGTCAAGCATGTTGAACGTGGACAACATATAATTCGACCTGAACGGCAGACACTTCGTGATTTTTTTCATTGAAATATTTTTATTCGTGGTTTTGGAAGAAGTGGTCAAAAAGTTGCCCAATAATTTCGGATGCTGTGAAAAAACTGAAGGAAACGAACGAGAAGACGGAATTGGAAGCTAGAAATCCGGACGGTTCTAAGCGGTTTTCAGTGGATCAAAGGAAACCCTTCCGTCACATTGCCGGTTTCTTCTCCCATGAAGCAGCGAAAAGGCAATCAAAAGCAGCACTCGCGACGCGCTCAAGAAATGAAGGATGAATCGTGGAAGGAAGACTATACTATTCCAGAGGAAGAGCATGACGATGCTGGAGTGATCCGATATTTGAAACTTGAAAGCACTTGGACTATCGGTGATTCTTTTTTTATTACGCACTAATAGAATCCAGTGATCCAATTTTTTTGCTATGGAAGAAACTGAAATGTGAAGAAAAATACGCTTTACAATTTTTCCTGTTTTAGGTTTTTTTCTCATGTACTTTTTGTTGTTGAGTGTTGCCCCTTGTGTATGTACTTCTTACCGTTCTTGAATCAATCGGAGAACGACCAAATAAATGCTTCACAAAAAAAGTAAGATGAACATTGAAAAAAATAAAAAAACGACAGAAAGCATAAAATATTGGGTAAAAGCGAACACATCTCGAAAAAAATCTATCCGGCTGACAAAAAAAATTTCAACATGTTTTTAATCGCTACGTTTACAAAGCTGTACCTGACGAATACATAACAGAATTACAGTTTTTTTAGCATGAAAAAAACGTCTATAAACAGGAATTCTTTTTGTTTCTGTAAGTTTTTCCAAAAAGCAGAACAGAAACTTTTTTTGAGACCGGATCAAACTTTTGAAAAAAACTCCTTTGATGTCAATCGGCAAATGTGCGACAGTATGCTATATCGACGTAAAATTGTCCGTAGATTATGAATTTGAAATAAAATCGTGGCTATGAAGTGCAAAAAATTTTCACCACGGAGGAAAACTGCAGAACAACTCAACTTTTTCACTAAAAATCCGAAATTTCTCCATGAAGGAAAGGTGATAAATTTTTGGTGCCAACATGAAAAATGCTTAAAAAGATACGAGAAATCGAATGGCCTTGAGTCTGAGACGCTACCATTTTTTTGAAATTAGTTACAGGTTTGACCTATTTTGTGACCGTGATCGGACTAGGGACCAAGGAGCCGGACCAAAACTTGTCTGATGTATCACTGAGGATCCCCGCTAGAGTATATCCAAATACCAACTAGTAAAGGGGGACTCGGCGTTGCGTGTCCAAGAATAACCGCAGAAATCACTTTCTTAGTGTCCACAATGAAAAAGTTGTGGTCCTCAGACCAGTACATCCAAAGACTGTACCGGGAATATCTGGAGGAAGTGACCCGAATCGAAACGGGCAAAGATCAGGTCACCCTAGGCGACCTGGCGGCCTATCTCAGCAACGAGATACCAATCGATAAAAAGGCGTTCGGTTTCAGTTGTTTCACAAGACTACGCGAAGTATGCAACAGTCTGTGGAAAATCAAGTCCGCTCCTTTGCATAAGGTGAAAATTGTTGAGTTCGAAGGTGAATTGGCAATCTCCGTACAAGCAATCGAGAAAGGCAACGAGAGAATCTTTACCAAAGAGAATGTAAAGAAACTCCAACAACTGCTAAAAGGAGAAGTGAATGACGCTCTCTCTCACAGATTCACGACCGAGAAAGTTGTGAAGAGTGAGGTAGTCCGAGTCATCCAGCAGTATCCTCAGTGCAACAGCTTTGTCAGAAAAGGTGGCAAAGTGAGTCGAGCAGCACACAAATTTGTGCACAGAGCTCGCCTCAACTTGTTGTCGTGCAACTATAACACGTACGACAACACAAAGTCAAAAGAATGCAGAAGATGTCATTATGAGAATGAAACTCAGTGGCACATCCTACAAAGTTGCACTTTCGGACTCCCGAAAAAAATCACTGAAAGACATGATGCAGTGCTCATGAAAGTGAAAAAACTCATCGAAGCTGGTTCAAAGAAAGACTGGAAACTGAAAATAGATCAGGAAATACCAGGATTCACCAGACTTCGACCAGACATCTACATGAGAAGTCCAGATGGAAAAGAAATCATCATGGCCGATGTAGCCTGCCCATATGAGCATGGTGTGGAAGCCATGAAAAGAAGCTGGGACAAAAAGGTTCAGAAGTACTCTGACGGTTTCAGCAATCTCAAGGCTCAGGGCAAAAAAAGCTTACTGTCCTACCAATAATAGTTGGATCTCTCGGAAGTTGGTGGAAGCCCACAACTGACAGTCTGAAAAAGTTGGGAATAGAGGATGCAGTGATCCGTAAAGTGATTCCTGAATTGTGTTCTACAGTATTAGAATACAGCAAGAACGCTTATTGGAACCACATCTTCGGAGACTCCTACACTGAAATTCCACTCAAATTCGGAGACGAGAAACCAAAAGGCAACTCCTGGAAAAAGGAAAGAGCAAAACATGCTCCGACCCTTCCGGGGACGTAGCCGGGTTCGAAGTCAACATGCCAAAAGACCTGGCTCTGAATGGACATGGATAGGACTGAAAACGAGACTGATTAATGGAATGAGTAACCTGAAAAACCAATCCAAATTGATCGATATATCGATATTGTGAATTTCCAGGAGAAATCGCAATAAATTTCTTTCAAATTACCACCTGATTCCCAAAAAGGAACAGACCATAGCCACAAAGATGGCAGCTGACCCTTAAAAGGTGTGATGACAGGATCATAAACACAAGAGTCACAAAAAGGCATCTAACTAGACAAAATAGTTGGGTGCCGATCCCCCCTCTTGAGACTGTGCAAAGAACACAGTCTAGAACAGACAGGAAGACCGATCTAAACGCACAAAGGTGCCAGGTTGGTATTACTGTTTCATGAAGCTTGTTCCCAAAGTTCAGCCTCGCCTTTTTTTCTCTTTAGTACTTCCTAACCGAGTACGTAGGGTAAAAGAAAGGGTCGAACGGGAAGGAACAAAAAGAGCTGATTGATCAGATTCCTCATTCCAATGCGAATGGGATGGCCGTGAGGCTACAGGCGGGTAACTCAGTCAGATGCTAGCGATCTTCGGATCCAACGGCGCTGACACAGCATGAGGAACCCTGGGTTCGTTGGAGATAAAAACTCAAATGGGCTGGAAATGGCTTAATCACAATGGATGACCACTGCCTTGCAACCACTTAAACCAGTGGGCTATGCGGGTGGGTCAATCTGAAATTGTGTGACCATATCCTGACTCGGCAATATCTACTCAAGGCTCTGAGAGCAAGTACATAATGGCCCTTCCCTACTATAAACTCCCAAGCAATTGGTGGCCCCGTTCGGCGGGTAATTACCACTGTTGCGCCCCAGGCTCGCCCTGTTATGTAAGTACCCATTGGGTATAATATGGGACAAATTGAAGCATTCTGAATTTTTAGTGACCTGCAGTTTTTGAACTTCTCAGACATTGCCTCTTAAAAATTACTGCATAGTCTCTTTACCATTTTCCTCTATTCTTCAATGGCCCATGTGGCAGCATTTAAAAAATAGTCAACTTCTCGTTGTTTTCACATTACCTTTTTTCAATATATGCATGTGTTACACTAGCTGCGTCAATTTTTGTTACATAAAGGTAGAGTAATTGTGGTAAGAAAAAATCCAATTCTTCAGCTGGAAATTCAAAAAGTCGTCTTCCTGTAAATCCAGATACAATAAAAAATACATGACTCTTGCTTTTCGAACCAATTAGTGACAAAGATGGTTTATCCTGAACAGTGTTCAAATATTCAACGGCCATTGAAGCATTGAAACTTTCTGAGCAGATCAGGCGATTTGTCCAACTCTGTCGTTCAATATATTTTGGCTGAAAAATGTTTTCAGTTGTAAATACTATTAATTAATCAAATATACATTAAAAATAACTGACCAAGCTTTCTGATTGATTTTTTTTTTCATCATGGTTTTTCTCTAATTCGATTGTACACGAGGAATTATCTTTTTCGGGGCTTATCTTGGTACCATCAACGCTTTTTTCTGGGTAAATGACTTCCGTTATATTAGAAGACATCTGAAATTTTCAGCTTAGAGCTATCGTATTTTGAGGTGCCATTGTGAAACACAGAAAAAAAGTAAACGCGCTCCACTGCAACTGAATAAACGCTCAAGGAAGAAATTGATTGAAGCAAAATTTTACATTTTTATTTAACAAAAATGTTTAAATAAAAAAACTCAAACCGTATTTGCAAATAATTTTATATACTTTGAAGAGACTGAAGACATACTATAATTCAAAGCTGACAACTTATTTTACAAAAAAAGAACAAAACATTCGATTTAAAAAAATGTTCCTCAATTCTTTCTTTCTTTTTACAGAAGACAACAGAATACAGGTAATAATGTCGGATTGCAAGGATCTGACAATGGAAACGCGATTTGAAAATGTAAGGAGAAACTGCTAGAAAGCAACATGAAAAAACTTTTAGGTGCAATACCTTGGTTGTTCACAATTAGTCAATAATGATAGTGATAACGAAATGAAATCGCTGATGAAGGTAAATAATTTGCATATTTATTAAAATTTCATTTTTTAAAGGTGCTGGATGAGCAAACAGGTGCACACTCTGTTGTCGTAACCCTTATCGTTCCGCACATTATAGCTGGCACAGCCAAGTGAATTTCCTAGAACGCAATAAAAATTCATATGTTTTTTGATTTGTCAGATTGATTGATAACCGTGGAAATATCCTTTCATCATTCCCTTTAGTCAACATCAGATTTTGCATCCGTGGCGATAATATAGCATCTCAAAACACTTGTTTTGGAATATCTTTGACACATAGAAGCAATTCTGGGTGAGATTAATAGCTGACACAACAACAAAAACGTCAAATATGTTTTAGAGAATGTAACAATCCTTCAGACACCATTCACCAGTGTCACGTCTTCAGAACTTCTAAATCTGAAACGGTTAGTTAAGTTTTTGCACTTGTTCTTAGCTATGAAAAACAGAAATCTGGACAATATGTCTTATTCCAGGCGGCTAAAGCTTTGTACAGTTTCTCACATGCGTTTTCTAACAAAGACTGTGATCCAGAATTAAATAGATTGCAGTTTCAGTTTGAGAGTACTTTGGAGATACAGGTCAGAATAAAATGAAACTATTCAACCAGAAACAAACATGCTTCTGCAGGAAAACGATGGAACAATGGCGAATCCTAATTGGAAGTTGTGCCCACAACACAATGGAGTTTTCAGAGTGCGAAGAGACAGAGAGAAGAAAATAATAGTTCATCTGAAACAGGTAACATTTGATTCTTTAACCAGGATAACTCCCATATCGATTCAGATCACTGGATTTCTCTTAAACATCAAAAAATGCTTTGGAATGTTGTTAGCAGCTGGGAGAAACTTAAGACACTCCGATCTACAACTTTTGGAGATGGCTAGAAATGAAACAAGTTTCGATTCCGCTGTTTTTCTCATAGAAGCCAACTGGGATCCTCGAGTTCACATGTTTGAAGTTTTGAATACAGAAACACCACGAGGTACCGAGTTTTCACTAACTTCAATCATTATTTTTGTCAAGACACTCGTGTGTTCATGACAGTAGCTGTCGATGTCATTGTGAACGAAATAAACGAGCCTATTCGCTTTTCAATGGAAGCAATGTCAAGAGTGTTTCACGAACACGAACGATTCTACAAAACACCACAAACAATTGTTTCAGAAGAATTCATTCTTGTTTTAGAGGTAAACTTGTATTAATGAGGTGTAACAGTGATGAAAATGTCCTCATATTATAGAAAAACTCAGAAACATATGACTGCGTAGATAACAAGCTGACTTTTATTTCACTGGAATCGGATAGCGACAGGTTTTTCTTGGAAACGTAAGCTATCAAGCAAAAATTGTTACCTTTCAGAAAACGATCACAGCAAAACGTCGGGAAAAGCCCATCAAGAATGCCAACGCAGCTGTTGCACCCTACCGGAGAAGATGAATCAGGTAATACACGAGCAAATTCAAAACATGCCATGCAAACGTTTTCAAGATTGTGACGAGCCTTTGCTTTCCGGGTCCGGAAAAGTTTCACAAGAATGTGGTGAAGAAGCTTTGAAAACATGGATCGAACTTATCGAAAACTGGAATCCTTCTTGCGATAAGTATGTTTTTTATGTTTTCTATTATATTTGTAAAAAATTCTCATCAGACCAGACAAAATATCGGAACTTGTGTTGGACGGTATTCCCGACAAGTTTCGTGGACATGTTTGGCAACTTTTGGCAAACGTGGTATGTGTTTTTACTACTGTCTAGGGCATTTCAAAGTTCATTCATTCTGTTGAGACACACACACCCTAAGTGTTCTCCGGGGCAATATTTTATCCGCAAAAGAAATGTCAATTGTTTTTCATTTGGATTCTGAAAGATATTTTAAATTTGTCTTTTTTTAATTGGCGCCGGCGGAGATCACAATTTCAACAAAGCGAAATCTCTTCGAAATTCCCTGATAGAAAACTACAAAAATTGCAAAATCTTTTTCAGGCTACTGAAGAAGAAGAGCTGATACAAAAATATCGTCGGTACTTGGAAAAACCATGTCCGTCCGAACAAGTCATAATGCGAGATATTCATAGAACTTTTCCGGCTCATGAACATTTCAAAGTTTCTGGTGGCGACGGACAACAATCTTTGTACAGGTTGAGCAAGGTAAAAATAACAAGCAAAATTTTCTTAACAAATAAAATCATAGGTGTATTCTTTATATGATGAAGAAGTATCTTATTGTCAAGGATTATCATTTCTTGCTGCTAGTCTTTTGTTGCATGTAGGTGGCACATTAATGAGTGAATAAAAATCAAAGTAATTTGCAGATGTCCGAAGAATACGCATTTTGCACACTTGTGAAAATAATGTTCAATTATGGTTTGCGCGATTTATTCAAGCTAGGCTTCGACAATCTTCATTTACGTTTCTTTCAATTAACATTTTTGATGAAAGTGAGAAAATATTTCTTACGTCATTCAACTAGACATAATTTAGGATTATCTACCAGATTTATGGAAGCATCTCAATCATATTGGAATAGAAACGCACATGTATGCATCACAGTGGTTCCTAACACTTTTCACCGCAAAGTTTCCTCTACAAATGGTGTTTTTCATTCTAGATTTGTTTTTGAGCAAGGTTAGGTAAAAATGCAAGCAATGACATTATCAAATATCATCAAATTCTAGGGTATGAACACAATTTTTCACATATCACTTGCACTTCTTCAAGATGCAAAAACAGATTTATTGCAGCTGGATTTTGAAGGAACTCTAAAGTTTGTTGTTTTTGTTGGTAACTTCTTAATATGGTTCAAGTCCGTTACAATGGTCCCATGGAATTCCAAGGGTTCCATAGAATTACAATAGTCCTAAATATCAAAAGGATCCCAAGTTTTGGACAAATACTACAAGGATCCAAAAAATTGTCAAATAAACAGATAAGTTTGGAGAAATGGGCAAAATAATACAGGAGTCTCGAGAAATTGTTAATATTCTTTTTGAGACCTGTAATACCTTGAGACACTTGAAATATCTCGATATCTCCGTAATTCTATGGGCCCCGTAATTCGGCACTGCTCTAAAATCTGGAACCGAAGCGAAAAAATTGAGGACCAAAAAGATACCGAGGACCAATAAAAAATCGAGGACGGACAAAAAATCAAGGAGAGAAAAAATCAAGGACCGAACATAGTGGACGTCCACGGCGGCCTTTACAACGGATGCACCTGAACTCATTAAGATTGTAGTTGAACGTTTTTTGGTTTCTCTGTTTATTCACGAGCTATGCTTGTTTCCAAGAAATCACTTTGAAACTGGTATCATCGCATTCAAGAAGTGGTTTTAAATTTTTGATCTCAACATGTAAAATACTCAAAGAAATGTTTAAAATCGAATGCCGTTGAGTCTGAGTTGAACCAATTTTTTCAAACATTTTTTTATGTTGCGTGAATTTTCCGAATGCCTTTCTCTATGACAGGTGAGAAGAACCAGACGAGAAACTTTGATTCGACGCAACATAACAAATGTTTGAAAAAATTGGTTCAACTTAAAACGGCATTCGATTTTATTTATTTTTTTGAGTATTTTACACCGAAAATCTAAAACCACTCCTTGAATGCGATAATACCAGTATAAAAGTGATTTCTTGGAAACTAGCATAGCCAAAAAACGTTAGAGTAGAATCTTCGAGTGCATTCTTTGTCAAGAGTCTGTTCTTCCTGAACAGAGCCGAAGTTCTCCGAGACGTGGAAGTTTCCCGAGAGGTGGAACTAGTCCGGTTCGTGTGTGTCGTGCAGGCAGCCTTGGAGGTCGAGGTAGCCGTGGACGTGGTGCAAGTCTTAGAAAATCGCCTCACATATGTGGAAATACAGTTTGATGGAAAGATTTCCGCTTCTTTAGGGTGGAGAGTTTTAGATGAGGCGGCGGAAAAATAATGGTGTAAAACTGTCAAAAACAGGAAAGAATGGCACGAAAATAAATTTGTAGTTTTTCGGTGAGAATTGGCACGGTTCCCGATTCTGCTATGTCAGGTCCTCGATTTTCCGCTTTGGTGCTCGATTTTAGATCAGTGCTCGTAATTCCCTAGGACCCCTCTCTCGGACTCGAATCTTCTTTTGAAATCGTTTACTATTCCAATAATATTAAGGTATTTTCGCGTTTCTTTGCCTAGACGTTACCGAACGGAAACAGCAACAAAATGCTTGATTCAAAAAGCCGTAAAGTTTAAGATCAACCACAAAAAACTAGAAAAATATGAAAAAGAATACCTACGCATTAAAGAATTGGAAAGAGAAAACGAAGATCCTGTTCTACGAATGGAAGTATGAATTTTCTTTTAATTTCGAAATTGCTTATGAGCTAATCACGAATATTTTAGAAAGAGATAAGTCGACATCTGGCTAATACACTCCGTTTGGAACGTGAAAATGACGATTTAGCTCATGAACTTGTCACCAGCAAGATTGAACTAAGGAAAAAACTAGATGTGGCAGAAGACCAACTCGAAACATATGCAAATTTAATTGAAAGGTTGACAAGACAAAATCAAGACTGCTCGGAAGAAAACAAGAACCTTCTACGTGAATATGAGCAGATAAAAGAAATGTATAGGAACGATGTTGTACGATTAGAAGATAGTAGTTCGAGAGCGGAAAAGCTACTGGCGGAGTACAAGAAATTGTTTTCTGAGAGAAGTAAAAGAGCTGAGAGTGAACGAGAGCATTTTGAAGCTCAAAAAAAATCTATCACCGTGAGTTTAAACGCGTTTCCATTTCGGTACTGCCCCAAATCAGAACCAATTCTCACTGCAAATAATTATGTTCTGGAAATGTTCTAATTTGGGGTATCCCCTTCAAACTTATCACTGCGGCCAAAAACGAATAAAGAGGCATAGCCTAATTGGCACTCTAAAACCAATTTTTGGCGGTAAATTATGAAACTAACACTCATTTTGATTGTTTTTGCTATGACGGAAGACTAGATCACTCAGGCGCAAGTAAATTTCAGAATAATCCCATTTGTACCATATCACACCAGGTAGTTATTTAGTCCAACTTTGTGAGGCCTGGCCTGTGCACGGGCTCCAAATTGGCCCCGTTCTGATCATAATTTATACGTTTTCTCTTTCAATTGTTATTTTTCATCAATATCTAACACAAAAATGGGAAAAAATCCCTGAACCCGTGCCTTTGCCGGGCTCAACGTGCCTTTTTATTCATTAAACTAATGTCATTTGAGGCAAGGATATCCGATTGTGAAAAGTGCTGGTTGTCGATTGTGGAATGGGAAAAAAATCAAAGTCCCATCAACGCCTCAGCTGTTCCAGCAAATCTCGACATAATGGCCAAATTGGAAGAAAGAGAAAATCATATAAAGTTTTAACTTTTGTTTTGATTACGGCAAATATTTTCTTTTAGGTCACTTGAAATTGATTTGGCACAGACAAAACTTTCATTGGTGGAAGCAGAATGCCGAAATCAGGATCTGACGCATCAACTGATGTCTCAGAGTGAAAGTGATGGAAAAAAGTGAAAAATTTTTTCTTTCTTTCATTTACGTGTTCTACTGTTTAGGTGGCTGAAAAAAACGTTAACACAGCTTAAAGAAGTGGGAAGTTCACTAAAACATCACGAGAGATCGACCAGTTCTATGACGCCATAAATAATTATTCATTTGAACTAGGGAAGTAATTTCATTACCATTAAAAAATCTTTTGAGAAAAATTAGGATAATGCACTAAAAATAGTCAAAGTTTTGCTATTTTTCCGGCCTGAAAGGCCGAATGAGGGTCCGCTGCTTCGGTGTCCCGGATTAATTTATTTCTTACTTTGGTAATATAATATTTTTGTCATATTTCGTAGCATCTTCTGAGAATGTTTTCCATAGGAAACGCACTGTATAATATACTATACAGTGCGTTTCCTGTGGAAAAAAACACTGTATATTATAGTACTACTCATCACCTTCAAAAAATTGTCTAATGGTAACCAGTAATATCCCCTAGAGTTTTCACATATACATACGTTCAACTACTTTTAAAATAGCTTTTACATAAATGTTTTCACTTTTTTAAAGAATTTAGCGGCATTTGAGTAAGGCGAGGATTGTATATACATGATTTTGAAATGTTACTTTGTTATCTAAGGCGACTCCTAGGATTTGATAAACTTTTTCTTGGCGATTGGATTGTCGTTGAGGTTTTGTTGGTCACCACTTTGTAAGTTCTGAATTAATTCATACATCGATAACACCGATTTTTTTGACTGATTTCAGCAAAAACGCGGTTGTCAAACAATGGAAATCGGAAAAAACTGGAAGTACTCGCCGACGTCGCTCATTTTCAATTTCCCCAATTTTTGCTGAGAGCAATCTTTCTTATATATAATATAAAACACAAGAGACGTCTGTTTTTTGGATGTACGCTCAGCGCAGCAGAAAGAAAGATGGACCGGACAAACCTGGCCTCGCCTAAAGCCTAAAACCCGGCGTAGCCGGGGGGCAGGATTGTAACAATAAAAAATTTGTTGAATTGTATCTCTTCAGTTATTAGAAACCAATTTTCAATGAATTTAACACTTTTAAACGACAATTATCAAAAAAAGCACCAAATCTAATAATAAAACATGTGAATCTAATAGAGAATAATGCAATCTAAGTAGGTACGAATAAGAACATTATCAACGAAATTTCTTAAGTAGATTAGGAAGTTTTCCTAGGTATTTCAAAATTTTTAAAACCATTTTCAATAGTTTTCTTTTCTTTGAAATGTCCAAACTGTAATCGGGTTCCTTTTCGTTGTCTGCCTTTGAAACAACATCAAATCACTCATAGTGTGTGCTCAACGTGAAAGAATATGCATGAGCGTGTCTGTTGCGTCTCTGAGCTTCTGTGTGTGCACGAGAAGAAAGCAGTGAGCCAGTTTTTACACTTTCAATCGTCACATATCGATTTTCTCTTTTAGTCCGACGCTTAAAACTTGAGGCGGGGAAAATGCGAAATAAATTTTTTAATGATGTATTTTGCCAGAAAACGTTATTCATATTGCAGGTAAATGAATTCCAATAATTTTCTCAAATCTTTCACGGCTGGTTTGAGTACTGGTGATAATTCTGAGCACACATCTAAAAACTCATTATTATTCGACTTGGCCCCAAAAATAGAAGAGGTAACCGTTTTTTTGTTTAGGTGTGTATTTGTTTACAGTGATAGCTATTCCTTTGTTAACTACTTTCAAACTTTATTAACTAACAATCCTGAACCCCAGTTATGCCGGGATCCAGGCTTGGCGACGGACATTGCTGCAAGAAAAAAAATGATTTGAACCCGCGCTCTATATTTCTTTCTGCTGTGCTGAGCGGACATCCAAAAAGACAGACATACACCTCTAGCGTTTCATATACAAGGAAAAGTAGAAAATCATTTTATAGATAAACAGAGACAACAACAACAAACAACACGAGATAAATGACATTCACGATGTATCTGACGAGTTTTGCAACAGCGATGAACAAGTTTCAATTGCAAGCAGCCAGAACTCTTTACAAAATCATCAAGGTATTTGAATGAGCACGGGGACAAAGTCGCGCCAGTTTTCAGTCCCACTGCGAAATTAGTCTCGTAGCGACTCATCAGCAGTGTTGCTGACATGGAAGTCAAATTTGGTCTTAAAGTCACGCGCGTAGCAATGCGTACGAGACTAGAACTCTTCAGTTCTACGGTTTCGCCCCGCTCACCGACTGTTTTTAGTCCCCCTTTTTTTCAAAGTTGAGACGTGAAATCAAAAATCCGATTCTTATAAAACGCATTGTCTCTAAAACTTGAGTTATGAGTGCCCTAGAGAGAGTGAGAGAGAGAGAGAGAGATTTTCAATATAAATATGTATATGGGGACCGAAGTTCCCCATATGCACAATATTGTGTCCCAAAGCCGGGTTATGGTAATTACTCAATTTTTCAAAAAAATTGCGAAAGATTGAAAATGTTTTGACATTGAATACAACTTTCTTATTACCCTCTGATAAACGAATAATCGCATAAAACCAATACACTGATACTTTTTTCAAGGCAGCCAAAATGACGTCACAGCAGGTGAATCTGGTTCAACCTCCTGTTCGGAAGATTCATTCGAAATGCTGAATATGTGCAATGAGCGGAACGAAATTTATGGAGGTAAAAGGTTTCATTAAAACAAAATTTTCATTTGAATTAAGATATGCAACCATGCGCTACGAATGGAAACACAGGATGCAGCTCGGAATGGGCGTCTGAGGGAACATCAGAATATTCAGAAAAGTAAACGTTCATTCACGGTCTCCAGATCTGACAATGGGCGCAAGTGCGCCCCGATCAATAGAGCGATACATTGGAGCGAAATTCAAATTTTAACAGCGAAATTTGTGTTTTTTTCCAGATTAGCCACGAAAAACCGATAATTTCTCATTTGTCTCTCGTTAGACCGATTGTATAGGCTATTACAAATTTTTTAAGCGCAAGAGCGTTAAATTTGGTAGAGTCGCAAATCACATTTATCCGTTTGAAGGTTTTTGGCTAAAACTGCGTGAATTTCAGTTGCTTTTCGATAGTTTTTGCGGTTCGAGCGCTCAAAATGCTTGTATTTACGTGATTCATCATTCTCAAAACCAAATCTGTCTGAAAACGGTCAAGAAAGCGCAAAATGAGAAGTGCGGTTTTGAGGCGGCGATCGGCAGCTATCGGCGGCGAAGGCGAAAAAGCAAAGTCCGCGAAAAATGCGCCAAAACGTCATTAATTCTGAGAATTCGTGTGTTTTCATGTCGATCAATCATTTTTCATCGCCTTTGACCACAAAAATTAGAGAAAACCTGCTCAATTCATGAAAACGCCATTTGGCCGAGGCCACGCCCATATTCTCAGCTCTGGAGACCGTATCATTGAAAATGTCCTTGTCTTAAAACGAATTAATTTCCAGAAACAACCGACTTCGAAAAGTCAATGAATCAATTTCCAGTCAATTAAAACAAATCGATACAGGTTCATTTAAAATCAGTTTTCTTTTGATTTTTTTGCTCAGGTCTAACAAAATTGGATTTTGCAAAAATCGAAGAAGAATTGTCCAATTTAGAAAGCCAGAGAAAATTATTCCGAATGCGGAAAATTCGTGAAACTGTAAGATTGCTCTAATCTTTCCATTTTAACAGATCATGAGAAAATTGCGAAATACTTGATTATCCGGCTGTGTTCGGAAATCGGAGGCCGAACAAAAAATCGGAGGCCAAAAATAAAATCGGAGGTAGACAATACAATCAGAGGCCGAATCTCAAATGAGAGGCCCGATTTTAAAATAAGAAGCCGAGAATAAAATGAGAGGCCGAGTTCAGCTAGCTAACTGTTTACATTTTTCGCCGTTGTTATGTTTTTATGAACCTCTGGAGATTTAGTAGTCAAAAAATTAGTACTTCAGTGATCTCGAAGTTAGTTAACGTTTTCTGAATACTTTTGCTTGAACTTCCCAACAAAATCGTTGAATTTACTCCGAAGCAGTGCAATCAAGAATGTTGAGAAACCACCTCGATATGTTATGGTCCCTTGATAGATTCAAATGATATAGAGACAATTCAGGATAAGCCTCACTAGCCCGCCTATTGGAATACATAACTTATGATCAGCGCTCTTACTTACCCTCAGCGTGGTGAGATGCCTAAAAGCTAGCAAAACCTTTCTAATATTATTCTGGCTAATTATACGGCTAATTATCTCTCATTTTAACTCCGGCCTCCGATTATTTTTTCGGCCTCCGATTTTCGTTTCGACCTCTCATTTCCGAACAGAGCCGATTTTCCTTTTGTTTTACTCAAATTTTCTGTTAGTTTCTTGTAAAAAAAAATCTTTCACGATGAATGTTTAAGAACGCGAACAAGATTGTTGAATACAATTATCGTAAAAAGGAGAAAAAATTGAATCGTACGCAAACAAATCTGGCTGTCCGGATGCAGACCAGTAAAAACCTCAGCGTATGTCTCAACAATAGAACTTTGAAATGCCGGAAAATATTTTTCAGATATGTTTTATGAGCGAACTCAGCGAAACTGAAACAGAGAACGGAGAAGACGACAGTTCCGAGGTCGAAAATTTTTTCAGGAGAAGTCAATCTTTTCCTTTTTTCGAAAGTAATTGTTTCATATTCTTGGCTCCTAATTACCCGCAAATGTTTGATGACGTGTAACTCCAGAACGAAAATTCCGAGAGACATGAGAATCAACAAATATTTCATTCATATGATAACAATGAATGACCACTTAAAAATTGGTACCGTTTTTGCACCTTTTTGACAGCATCTCGGTTAAAGCGAGAAATGGAGATGAGCCCTTTGATACCGTTTCTACCCTTCATGGGACCTTTCAATTTTGTTGTGTTCCTGGCACTGTCTGAAAGACTCATGTCGGTATCACTTTAGGTTCTGGAGAAAAACGCAAAAATAGAGTGTCTTTATGATTGGTCCGCTACCCGTGAAGGAATTTTTTCAGCACTTCCACATTTGTGTGGGGTTTAGCTTTTGTTTTGGTCTGTAAGACCCCAATAACGAATAAGCCAATAAAAAATTGTCCGGCGAGAAATTTGACCATTCTTTCTTCTTGACCCATTGGCCTCAATTCATTGCTTAGTGATCTTGGCAGTGTGAACATGCGCATCTTTCTTCTCGAGCACCCAATGTTGTTTTCCGAAGTGTTTGTGAGACCATAGAATACGTTTCTTTGTTAAAGTCTCATCTACATCAAGTGTTTCGAAATTCAAGGAAGATACACTCCAATCTACACCTACTCTTTGAAAAATTCCGTAAAAATTGGCACCCTTTCAAACAAATTTTGAGCAATTAAGGAGAGAAAAAAAAACGTTTATGTTCAGACACAACAAACATCAATCAACTTGGATCTCAAAGTATACAAAATCTGTATAAACAATTGGATGAAGAATTATGTATAAGTGATTGTAAGTATTGTGTAGTGATAGAATTAAAAACGGGGTGATCATAACTGGGACGGTACAGCAATTTGCTAAGCAAAGTTTATTTGAAAGATGCCTGTAAGTTTATGTAATCTCCACAAACTTGGTTTACGAGATCTGTTTGAAAGTTGCACAAAACCTGTTTAAAGTAAAAAATACTTCAAACAAAATTTAAATAGTCTTCAACAAACAAACCTTGAGCATAGTTTAAACAATGTTTGAGAAATTTTTTAGAAGCGGTATACCGACTGAGGTGAAAAGATCCCTTCTCACCCCAATGTCAGCCTCAGATTTTATGCAATTGCCAGGGTGTGCGACTTGACGCGATTCTCAATGGCGGATCTCGCACGGAGCGAAACTTTTCAAGCTAGAGTTTTGTGCTTTTTAATATAGGTGGGACATGGCTGATCACAATTTTCTCAATTTTCTTACAAAACAAAACCGATTTCGGACGGATTTCTGAAAATAAACGAAAAGAAAATTGCATACCAGCGGTTTTTAGTATATATACGGTTTTGTTTTGTCAGAAAATTGAGAAAATTGTGATCAACCATGTTCCAGTTATATTAAAAAGCACAGAACTCCAGCTTGAAAAGTTTCACTCCGTGCGAGATCAGCTATCAAGAATCGTGCCAAGTCGCACACTATGGCGAATGCATAGTAGAATAAAAAGAGTGTTACAGGTGATCGGTGCAAACTGTTGAAACATGAAACGCTGAAAATCATGCAACTTGCTGCGCGAAAAGCCGACGAAACGCTACAAAACTACAGGAAGTGAGTGATAAAATAGTATAAAATAGTGGATGTTATGCATTCGCCGGGGTGTGCGTTATGCATTCGCCGGGGTGTGCGTTATGCATTCGCCGGGGTGTGTGTGTGCCTTCCTATTACAAATGCTAACAAAACTGACTAAAAACTGTTCGTTTTCAATTTTCTCTTCATTTTTCGTTAAAAATCCGTCTGAATATGGTTCTTTGTCGGAAACAGGAAAAATTGGGGTTTACCGTATCCCCCTCAAAATTTAAACGCAAAATACCATGGTGCGCGAGTTTTGACTTGAAAAACTTCGCGCTGTGCGAGACCCGCCATCGAGAAAGGCGTTAAGTCGCACACTCCGGCGAATACATAATACTGCAGGGGCATTTTAAAATATCAGCGGTTTCTCATATTGGGCGATCTCCGGACAGGCGCCAATAAAAATAGTTTTGCGAGCAAATTCAACAGATCGCGATCAAATTGACATGCCCCGATAGTATGATTTTCAGAGAAAGATCCAAAGCAAGCGAGATACCGCGCCAAGCAAGGCAATATTTGAGCAAGACTAAGCTGAACAATATTTTGGACATTTTTCATCAAATCGAAGAAGCCATAAATCGTTTGTTTTCAAGAAATTTTTTTTTTCGAACTTGACTAGTTTAGGTAAA
The DNA here is from genome assembly GCA_946814055.1 of Caenorhabditis sp. 36 PRJEB53466. Lineage (NCBI taxonomy): Eukaryota > Metazoa > Nematoda > Chromadorea > Rhabditida > Rhabditidae > Caenorhabditis > Caenorhabditis sp. 36 PRJEB53466. Next base: position 79,750 of record CAMPFS010000006.1, on the reverse strand, counting down.
AACAAAGAATTAGTTAATCTATTGATGGAGAGAGACAATTTGCACATGGAAAACGATTCATTGAGAGTTGACATAGATGACTATGCGCATCAAAAATCAAACGTAAGTTTTACAGCAAAACATAGTTGAAGTTGAACAAAACAACTTACTTTTCTGCCGATAATGTTAGTACTATTTTCAGCTCATCTTCCTGGATTTGAAAAAACTTATTCGATTGCAAGAAGAAATGAATTAAAAATCTCGTTGTTTTGTTTTATTCACATTGAATAGCAATGTAGTCTGTTTTCAAAAATAATCAGTTATAATAGCTTTAATGTTCAAAAATAATGTATACAATAATGTATTTGAAGAACTGTAGGCCGATCTGCCTACTTCCCGTTCTTTACAAAGCACTCACCAAGTGCGTGCTCAACAGAATACGGAAAACGCTAGAAGAAGCCCAACCGGTCCAAGCTGGATTCCGTCGATTTTTTTTCAATGATAGACCACATCAACGCCATTCAACAACTTCTCGAGGTTGGCCGCGAGTACCAGATACCGCTCAAATTCGTCTTTGTCGACTTCAAGAAAGCGTTCGACAGTGTGGAGCCAAGAGAAATCTGGGAAAGCCTTCAGACACAGGGAGTAGAACCGGCCTATGTCGGCCTACTCGAACAGCGCTATTCCAACTGCCACACCACCCTCACACCGTTCCACAAACCTGTCAAACCTGTTCTCGACTTGCCTAGAACTGGTTTTCAGTCCAATGTCGTGGTGTCACTTAAAAGGACAAGACTTTTTCAGTTTTTTATAACCAAAATTAAATTAATTTAAATTCTGAAAACAGCGGTAATAATCGCCTTTTGCAATATAATGAAAACAATTTTAAGTAACAGCACTCGATTTTTCAACTTTTTTAATACAACATGCTCATTTTCTGGCTTTTTGCAATGCCGTGTTTGCAAACCTATTGATAACACATTTCTGATAAGAAAAACAATTACGAGACAGTTACTTCTTTTTCCATCCTCGGTTTTGTGCAATTTATGAATTTAACAAATGGTTACGCTTATGTGAGTCTTTTCTTCAGAGAACTATCATTTCTCAGAAATCAACAGGGAAAAAACCATAGAAAAATAGCTTACATTAAAATATTTGAAGTTCGTGCTCAAAAAGCGCTATCTCTGAGACTCGGCTAAATTCCGGTTTCCGGGTTCCATAAAAAATTGTTGGTTCCCATACAATTTTTTCGAGTCCCACAAACTATTTACGGGTCCCAAAAATAAGGGTTGCATCACTCGGGTCTCATAAAATATTCCCGGGTTCCAAAAACATGTATCTATTTTTTTATAGAGTAGTTATTTTTAATGTTTGCATGGTCATTATGTTTTTATGCAAAACAGCAGTTTTTCACCTGATCGATTGAGAACTGCTCTAGCGTCCAACTGCTCAAAAAGTTTATTACAGGGTGGCGTTTAAGTATGAAATGTTTTTATTCGAGATTCCCTTTAGCTTTGTTGATTTTAATATTGAGAACCGATGACAGGGACAAATGAACTTTTAAAAGGCAATGTCTAAGAAGTTCAAAAACTGTAGGTCACTAAAAATTCAGAATGCTTCAATTTGTCTCATATTATACCCAATGGGTACTTACATAACAGTGATACATCAGACAAGTTTTGGCCCGGCTCCGTGGTCCCTAGTCCGATCACGGTCCCAAAATAGGTCAAAACTGTAACTAATTTCAAAAAAATGCTAGCTTCTCAGACTTAACGCCATTGGATTCCTCGCATCTTTTTAAGTATATTTCACGTTGGGACCAAAAATTTAGCATTCCTCATCATGGAGAAAAAAATTGGTTTGTGACATTTTTCAGATAAATTTTCAGCTTTCTTTTTCAAAATTTTAACACTACGTAGCCATGATTTTATTGCTGTTTCTGAATTTAGACGTTATTGTGCTTCGACAAAAAAAAGTTCATCCCGATCCCGATTGACATGCGGGGGTTTTTAGGCCGAAATTCACAAAATTCGGAGTACTTTTGCATGGAAAAATGTTCGCGAACTTGAGAAAAGCGCGTTTTCTCAATTTTCTAAGGGGTCTGATTGCGATTTTTGTTGTTTTCTTATACTTTTAGGCATTCTCGATTTTTTGGAAGCATTTCGAAAAATAAAAAAAATTTGAACAAGTCGTCGACCTGGGGTCACAAAATTTTCGAGAAAAAATTAATTTTCGAAATGCTTCAAAAAAATCGAGAATGTCTAAAAGTATACGAAAACAAGAAATATCGCGATCAGAACCCTAAATTTTTGGGGTCAAGATGAAAAATGCTTAAAAAGATGCGAGAAATCGAATGGCGTTCAGTCTGAGACGATAGCATTTTTTTGAAATTAGTTACAGTTTTGACCTATTTTGGGACTGTGATCGGACTAGGGACCACGGAGCCGGACCAAAACTTGTCTGATGTATCACTGTTATGTAAGTGCCTATTTGGTATAATATGGGACAAATTGAAGCATTCTGAATTTTTAGTGACCTGCAGTATTTGAACTTCTCAGACATTGCCTCTTAATTTTTAGTTGTTTTTTCCTGGAAACGTGGCCGAATTTTTTATTTGTCTTCAAACACAGCTCCGAGGGTATTGCATTTTGCACTCCGAAAATACTTTCTCTACAGAGCGCGATTGCAGTGAAATGCACCCGTAATAGAAACTAAACGTTTCTATGTTTTTGCCAAGAAATGTTTTATCTAGTCTTTTATAGAGATTATTACAACACTGCGGTAACAGCCCGCTCCGCTCGCTCGCTCGCAATTGAATGAGGAGATACATTAGAAGTCCAGGGAACTTTAGTTCCGGTGGCTCAAAACCGGCTTCTTTTTGGTGATAGGCTTTGTATCCATCCGTCGTTTTCCCGACTTTTTTCGATTCGTCGTTTTCCCGAATTTTTACCGGTTTCTCCATAACTTTCTGACTTTATTCCAAAAACGTGCATCTTCTGCACTCACCAGTTAACGATTGGAGTCTGCAAGATGACAACATTATTTTCAATGCTAACGTACTAATTACTGGAATCTGTCGATCGGGCCAGACACGCTGTGCTATAAACTCGAGTGCTCTGATGTAACACTTGCTGGATTCTACTTTTTCATCTCTTGTATTCTTTGTATTCTACTCTTGGCTCTTCGACGTCTTCTCTGAATGACGTTTCACAATCAGTCGTCTTCCGCGTAACTGAATTCGAATCTTTCGCTGCTTCTCTACGATCCACATATCTCGGGACCGGATAATCCGATCGGTCTGAAACTTAAACCCAGAACACTTCAATTCAAGTCCAAAAAGCCTGCAAAGTCTGGATCCGATCGAAAAACTGCAAGCGGTCAAAAGTCTAAGCTTCCGAAAGACTTCAAGAAGGGGGCCGAAATTTGTCCAGCTCTGAGTTGCTGTAAATATTTAGAGAGGCTGAAGGGATGAGACTGAAAGGAAGGTTACGGTTGAAAAGTGGAGTTTGCGTACACCACACCGCAAGAAAAAATCGAAACCATTCACCAAATTTTTAGATCATGATTTCGAAGTGTACATGTTGTTTGTTTTCTTCATTTGTCTAAAATTTCAAACATTTTTCAGAAAAAAACCCTTATCATTTGTATAAACAAAATTTGGTAATTTTTTAGATATTCCATAACCGTTTCAACAGTAGTCCTTGGAGGAAGTGCACAATTTTATAGTTATGGTGTTGTTAACCCTGCTCAAACTGTTATCAGCAATTGGATAAATCAAACATATATCACAAGGTAATTGTTTTTCAGTATTAAGAGGAATGTAATTCAGGTACAACACTCCATTAACAATAACTGTTTCAAATATCCTGTGGTCTTTCATTGTCTCTAGTATTGCTACTGGAGCGATTGTCGGAGCTTCTTTGACGAGGTGTGATTCCCAAAAATTAAGAGTGAAATTCTGAGAGACTGGAGAATGACTGAACTAGGCCTGGCATGAAAAACTCATCGTGCTTCGATTTGATTGATATTGAGCACAGTGAGTACCTGGACTGTTCTAAGATATATGAAATTAGTGTCATCTGGCTCCGCCCCCTTTTACAGGATTACTGTAGTACCGTACCCCCGACCGCTAAAAAATTTCAGCAAAATCCTATCGACTCAAACTCAACGCCATTCGTTCAGGTAGAAAAAAAACTTTTTTTTTTCAAACTTTAGATAATTTTTTCGATTTTTTGGTCATACTGAAAAATTTTAGTACTAACGTGCAAGGAGTTCTTTTCAAATTCGGATTGTACTCTTTGAGACGCGTCGACAAAAAAAATGGAACCAAAATCGGAATGCGCGTCGAAGATCTATACCTGAATTCATTGATTTGGGAGTCATTTTGCATGCGAAAAAGTTTCAGATTTCAATTCTGAAAAAATGTTTTTTGTTCATAACGTTGTACTGCCTCGAATGTGTTTTCCATTTTTTTTTGGCTTATTCACGTCATTTGCCGGTTCTTTGAAAAAATAATTTTTTTTCGACGCGCATTCCGATTTGATAGGGGGTACAGGAAAGTGAACGTTAGAAGTAGAGTTAATATTTGACAATTGAGATATCTACGAGTGACTGGAATTGGGAAGGGGAAAGGAAGGAATTACAGTTTATGACGATAGCATTCCAGAGGGGGACAGTTTTAGGAAAGAAGTTAGGGGGACACATAAGTGAGTAACATGGGGCGTCGCAGTGAGGAGGTAGAACGTAAACATAGCGGAATTTGGGGGAGATAGGCATCGCCTGTTAAGATCTTATAGAGGAGTAGTAGCTGTAATTTGAGTCTGCGCTTGCGAATGGAGAGCATGTTAAGGGTTGCGAGGCGGTCGGGGTAAGAGGAGAACGTGATATTGCAGCGCTGGAGGATGTGGCGCGAGTACCAGCGAAGGGGTTTTTCCAGAGAGGCGGCGAGAAGCGAGCGAGGAGGAGGATAGTAAATCGCCGAGTAGTATTCGAGAAGGGGGAGAACATAGGATTTAAAGAGGAATATATAGAAGGCTGGGGAAGATGATTTGAACGATTTGGCAAGCTGTTTGGCAACGATTTGGCAACGGAGAAGAGCTAGGGAAGCAGTGCGTGATATGTGGCCGCGGTAGGATAAAATGTTATCAGTTACGGCTGAGATCCCTGACTGAGGAGGAGGGTGATATGGGGAGACCGGCAATCGTGTACGTGTGACGGGGGTTCCTGGACCCGAGATGCAGAAGAGCGGTTTTATGATGGGCCAAGGGAAGGGAGTTGGTGTCTGACTATTCGACAATTAGGTCAATAGCACACTGTAAAGCGGAAAGATCATGAGAGAAGATTTTGATGTCGTCGGCGAATGCGGTGAAGTGGACAAGTCCTTCCAGTCTGAGCAGTAGATCATTAATGTAGATGAGGAAGAGGAGGGGACCAGAGACTGTGCCTTGGGAAACACCAGAAGGGATCGGGTGTTTGGATGGGTCGGATGCGGAATTTACTAGAACGGAAAAGGTGCGGCCGGCGAGGAAATGCGAGAACCTGTTGCGGTAGAGGGGGGAGACTCCGAAGAGGCTGAGTTTGGCGATGAGGAGATCGCGAGAGGCTTGGTCAAATGCTTTGGCAAAGTCGAAGAAAATAATGTCGAGAGACTTGTGCTCGCTGAGAATGTGACTGTACAGGGATGTGGAGTGGATGAGAGCTGGGAACGGTTAGATATGAAGCCATGCTGGTAAGGACTGAACTTATGGAAGAGGTCGGATCGTAGACAGTGACAGATTATTCGCTCGAAGACTCTGGCGAAGGAATCGGTAAGAGAAATTGGCCGAAAGTTGGCGAAATTAGCGAGATTTCCCTTCTTGAAGATGGGAATGACCGAGGCGTGCCTCCAAGTGCAGAGCACGGAAGAGGAGGAGAGCGACGAAGAGAAGATTATGGACAGCGGCGCAAGAGGAGTGGAGCAGCGCTTAAGGATCAGAAGGTTTCCAGAGTGAGGGGAAAATCCACATCCTGGGGGGAGTTTTCGGAGGAAGAATTCCACTTCGTATAAAGCGATGAGCGAGTCGGGGGAGGAGGTATGGCAGGGTACAGTAGGATAGCGCGGCGGAGTGTGGTTATTAGCAAAGTTAGACGTGAAGGTGGATGCAAAGATTTTGGCCTTGGCGGCGTCGTCGGTGATGGGAGAACCGTTGAGTTCAAGAAGGGGAATTGCAAGCCGTTTGGAGAGACGTTTGCGGATAAAGTGCCGGGCGAGAAGAGTGGAGTGGGAAGACGTGATACGCTTTTCCTGGCGAAACATTTTAGAGCGGATAGATCTCGCAAGAGCAAGTTCACAATGACGGAGAGTGGAGATCTGGGTGGACAATGAGTTAGGGGTGGGGGAAACGGAGGAGACTGGCTAGGCGGTGTCGGATGCGTTTTAACTGCCGAAAGGAATTCTGGGGACAATAAGTGGTGAGTGGAAGTTGGATAGGGGTGTGACGGTAGATGAGGTTGGCCAGGATGGCAATAAAGCGATCATATTTATCGGAAGGAGAGGAAAAGGCGCTTAGGACATAGGACCAGTCAATCGACGCTAAGTCTGAGTTCAGGATTCGGAAGTTGCATTTTTTGTAATGGAGTCGAGGTCTAATAGGGGGTAAGGCATGGCGATTAGAGGAGGAGCATATTGTGTGGAAGGAAATGGCTAGGTGGTCAGAATTCAGGAGCGGTGGTTGGGGGGACAGATCATGAATTGGAAAATCGGGAGAGGCAATCACTGTGCTCAATATCAATCAAATCGAAGCACGATGAGTTTTTCATGCCAGTCACGGCTGGGCAATTGGCCGGCACGGGCTTTTTGTTGGCCGGCCCTTTTCAGCCCGATCGGATTATTTGGTCCCGAAAAATGTAAATTGGCCGGAAGCCCGGGCTTTTTGGAAAAAATCGGCCAATGATCCATTTATCTCGGGACCCGACGATCCGATCGGGCTGAAACTTGAACCCAATGGCCCTCAATCGAAGTCCAACAATCCTGCAAAGTTTAGGTCTGATCGGAATATTGTAAGTGGTTCAAAAGTCCAGGTCAAGGGCCGGCCAACAAAAAGCCCGTGCCGACCAATTGCCCAGCCCTGATGCCAGGCCTATTTCGGGTCTCTCAGAAATCGCCTCTTAAACCATTAATAGAGCGACAATGATAACTGCGAGAGTAACTGCCTCAAGGTTTTATCAATCACAAATGAATGCAAGCCTTTTTATCGCTAGGGAACTAGAAATGATGACAAATCAATGGCTTGCCGCTAACAGTAGCTAACAGTGCCGCTAACAGTGTAAGTAGATCAAATACTTCTGTAGATTAAAAACAATTGTAAACAATATCTTTTTGTGTTTAGAATCACTTCACACAACAAGTTTTAATCTTGTATTTCAGGGTAGTAGGTGAAAAATGTGGTCGACGAAACGGTTTGATATACAACGGTATTCTGAATACGTTAGCTGCATTTCTTGAGCTCAGCGCCAAATGGCTCAAGTAAGTGCATGGATAACATTTCGACGTTACTGTTCAATACGCATAATTTCAGCTCTCCAGAAGTTTTGATAATCGGCCGTTTTATTTTTGGTATGAATATGGGCTTGTCAAGTGGATTAATTCCGATGTACCTAATGGAAATCACTCCCGCAAAATATAGAGGACCAGCTGGAACGCTCCATCAGGTTGAAGCACTGTACATTTTTTATATTTGATTTTGTAAGTAAAACAGATTGCTGTCGCGTTTTCTGACTGGTTTTCTTTGTTAATTGGACTACCTGAAGTCTTAGGAAGCGCTCAAAACTGGCCACTTGCATTTTCGTTGCCAGGGTTACCAGCACTTGCGCTGGTTTGTATTCTTCCGTTCTGTCCAGAGTCTCCAAAATATACTCTCCGTAACCGACGTGATCGTACAAGAGCGATGAAGGACGTGGAACATCTAGTTGGTGAAGACCAAGCTCCTCATATGTTTGAATCTATTGTTCGCGAAGTAGCACTTGATGAGGTTTGTTTCAAATACATACGTTAACATGCATTTTGAGAAGTGCTGAAACTTTTAATTTCAGGGAGAAGGCACATTTCACGAGTTATTCAGACGGCAAGATCTCAGAATTCCGCTAATAGTGTCAATTGTGGTAATGATTGCTCAACAATTCACTGGATGCACAGCTGTTTTTGCCTACTCTACTGATATGTTTTATAACGCAGGACTGGATCTGTGAGGAATATCCTGAATATTTTGAATGTTTGTTTTTCTGGTGTATTTCAGAGCTCTTGCAAGGTTTAGTACATTAAGCATTGGCATTGTATATTTTTTGTTTGCATGTACATCACCTTATTTGATTCATCAAATAGGTCGACGATCACTTTTACTGTTCCAATTGGCAAGTTGCATGCTGGCACTAATTCTACTATCTTTGTTCACTTACTTGCAAAATTTTCTTCATGTTAGTGTAAAAATTAAAAAATCTCTGGTTGTTTAACTTCAGAGTTTGGTTTTCAGGTTGAGTGGGCTAGATATGGAACCATTTTTTCCTTAGTGCTTTACATGTGCGTTTATGGTGTCGGCTCGCCGATTCCGTGGATCATTGCAAGTGAAATGTTCACACAACAGGTATTATTCGTATGAACTACTATCGGGGCATTTCGAAGGGAATGCGCTCTTTTGCATTTGCGATCTCTAACCTGGCGCCAGTTGAAAACAGAGAAATTCTTCCAGAATTCAAATGGAGAACAACTGAAACTCGTTTCGCAGTAGAAAGCTTAAGCTCCGGAGATCACAAAAAGAGGGGCTTCTCAACAAAGCACATTCACATTGAAATGCCCCGATAGTAGGAGACTTTAATAATAACTCATTTATTCACTTCGACCTCCTAGGAAAGAAAGGGAAGCTAAAAGAGAAAAGAAAAATTTACAGGAGAAGAGAGGGATATAGAGATAGTGGGTGGAGAAGGGAATAATTACTAAAATGACCATTGGCCGGCCATAGCCATAGATCAAGTAGAATACAATATACAAGAGGGAATATTTTCTATGCGCGTCGCAAAAGCCTCAGGAGACAGTTTTGAATTGGAACTAACAAGGAATGCTCACGAAATGTTATATTCGCCAGAAAATGAGACTATGCGGTTTCAATAGACTCTTCAAAAGAACGATTTTCCGCACAGTGAAATTTGTGCCCGGTTCAGAGTTTTTGAGTTATCGTCACTTTTTCAATTTTTTGAATTCAGTCACATTTTTCACTCTGCGATTCTTTAGCTTAGCCATTTCTCATCCAATCAAAATGTGCCTAACTGCAAGGTTGCACAAAAATAGATCACGGAAAACGTTCAATCAGCAGTGAGTGTTGAAAACGTCTCCCTAGTCACGAAATGAGTTTGTCTTGCGTGTAAACCGTCAGAATGGCAAAAACAGCTTTGAAACGTCTTTTTAGAGATGTATAACTTATCTTGTGCTCATAGGCCTCAACCGGATTGGCTGAAAGCCCTATCCTCTGGTGTGGCCTTATAAACAAGCAACGGTTACAAAAGGCCGATTTTCAGTTTTATCAAGGTAGTTCAGCCAGTTTTCGAGGTATCATCACGAAAATCACCAAGTTTGCATAATTTTGTGCTCTGAATTCGATTTTGAAGTTGTCAGGTCAAAAATATTTTTGAGCGCCGCGTGGCAGTGCACAACGGGGGTGGCCTTATACATAAACTTGCCACGCACTGTATACGAAAAATTAGTGCAAAAACATTAAGATCCACCATTTTCAAAATTTTTTTCTAGGTCTCTTCCGTTTTTTTTGATTCAATAAGAGTTTCAGTTTCGAGCCACAGCAGTCACTGCTTCAGTTTTTGTTGCATGGTCGTTTGCATTTGTCATAAGCACATTGTATCTACCTTTTCAACAGGTGTGAAAACTAATAAGTAGTTCAGTGGCAAAAAAAATTTCAGCTTGTCGGAATAACTTTCAGTTATGTCCCATTCATACTTGGACTTGCCATTTCTGGAATTTTTATATACGTACTTCTTCCCGGTCAGTTTTTGCTTCTTCCATCATGGGATGTCAAACTATGAGAAAAAAAACCTTATCCACTGTTTTGTATGCACTTCTCATAAAGTAGCATTTAAGAAACTCGTGATCGACCAATTGTCGAAATTGTAACTGAAGCACATCACCGTACGACATCTCTTTCTGCTGGAAGGCCATGGGATGCAAGTCGACCACCAAGCAGACAAGAAGTTCAACGGCTGGTCGACTCGATTGACCCAAGAACTTACAGTTCTTATGAAAATTCTACAATGATAAGTGACGGAACGTGAGCTTTTATTGAAACATTTAAATGTGTTGATTTTTACTAAACTTGCATTAATAAAAAGAGATCATAAATTACATAAAAAACATTAATTATTTACAGATAACAAATTGGTTAGAGATATTTTATTTCTGTCTTGATATGAAGTTATTGCTACCAAATTTTTAATCTTTTTGCCTTTGACGTTCGACCGCAGCGCGACCGTTATCCGTTCCAAAATTCCACTCCCGCGTTCTATTTCCCGAAAAAAGTTTGAATTTTTGAAACGGGTAGCCACGGGGCGCGGGGTACGTTGAAAATTAAAACTTAAATTCGCGCCAATTTGACTGTCCCATGGCGAAATTCGTTGCATAGCGACTCAATATAGTTATGCACGGAGTGTCGAGCGCGACTGAAATTAGAATTATCGCCAACGCCAATAGATATGCAGGTTATACCGTATCCGCTGCTTAGAGATTCACAAAGCGTTGCGGCGATACAAAATTGAAGCGTTTTTCTATAGGCTGGCATTTTGCTAACCCCTTGCAGTCAAACGTCAGAAGTAAGAACATTAATGGAAATGATAGTAAATGGCTCTCTATGTAGGAAATAGATATATCATGCACACGTATCACCCTCTTGTTTTTTTTTCTCTGACTATGTAGCCGTAAATTTTTCAGTCCTATTCAGTCAGAACTCAACATTTCTAAGTGTGGCAATCGTACTCAACCGCTATCAATGTGAATTTCAGTGATAAAATAGAAAAGTTCGCGGCTTTGAAGTTTTGAATTTTGAAGTGCTAGTAAATAATTTTTTTTTAACTTGTTATTCGGATGGAACTCTATTGAATGAATATTAAGAAGTGGAACAAACAAGGTTGTAGGCCAGGATGGATATATGACGAGTTTTAGCGAAATGTACGGTTTTCTCAGCCTTGCATTTAAGAATATTTAGACTATTAGAATAATGAAAACTATCTCAAAAGGTAATTACAAGGTGCTAAAAAATCTACTCAGACAATTTGTTGAAAATTCCCAACCAAACGGTACATGGAGGTACCTTGTTATAAAACACAAGCCTGCCCCCCGGCTACGCCGGGTTTCAAGCTACTGAAAGCTTTCTTTTTTATCTAGCACTGCTGAGAAACCGGTTTGTAGTTTATTTGTTAAATTTATGAGGCGGGATATAGGGCAGAGCATCACGTGTGAATAAATTCCCTATTTCAAAGATAGGGTGCCAAGAGTTAATCTATTTAAAATTTTAATTTTTTTGTTGAAGATAAATTAAAACCAGAAATCATTATTCGAGAGGCGCCAGCTTTGAGAGTTACTGGTTTGAAAAACGTAACGAAACATTTCCCAAATATTTCTTGAAACATTTTTGAAGATGGAAACTCAGTAATTAACCTAATAATTTAATACAATCATTGCAACCTCAAATTGACTCTATTCATGATTGTATGCATTTTTGCTGGGCCTTCAAAGGGCCAACTCCATTTGTTCACTAATTTGCCATCTGAAACTTCTGATTCAAACCAGTAACATAACCAAAACCACCTGTAATAATTTCGTTTGGATTGATTTTTTTAACCACTTGTTACCAAAGACGACTCAACGGGGCTTGTGTTCTTTCTTCTTTTTTCATTTCAAAGATCTGGTGGTAAGACCAAAAGACGTGACTTGTTAGCCAGTACGCAATCATCACGTCCATAGTGTAATGGCCGCCTGACACTACAAGTGCACCAATTCCCAGAAAAGTGATTGGTGCAGCAATATACCTGGGAAAAGGTATCTGTGAGCAATTTGGTTCTTGAAATTAATTTTTGTTTAATCCACTCGGTAAACATCTTCAACAACGCTTTTTAACAACATTTCAGCAACTTTTGAGCTTACTTTGGGGTGATAGCAGCTTTTAAACAATACTTTAGCAACATTTGAGCAGTAGTCGGGCAAAAGTTGCTAAAGTTCTGCTCAAAAATTGCAGAGGTTTACCGAGCAAAATGAACCTGAGAATAACTAATTTTCTTGGTGTATACTGCAGTTGAACAAAATACATGATTGTGAGAACAACTGTGTGCCCACTGAACATCAAATCTCCGCATAGAATTTTCTCTTGTCCGGATGTCAACCCTAACGTGATTACGTACGTTAAGAACCTGTAACAGAAACATAACTTCTTTGTTTTTTCAAATCAAACCTCGTGGCAATTTCCATTCCGTACATTGCAGTTCTGTTCACTTGTGGTTGGCAAATTTCGTCTCTGTTGTGGAACGAAGGCGGTAAAAAAGTGACTCCCAGGATAACTGCGCGGAGTCCATACATGATTGCTCCCAATATGAATGTGCGGCGGAGAACAATCCAACGTTGGTGATGTAGAAAAATTATTGTAAATGCTACGACAGAGCTATAATAAGAAGAAGTAAAAGAACACTGTTAATATTTTTCCTTTGTTTCTTTTCTGTATAAAATTTTCTGTGAACATGTTCAGTTACGCGCACCTGCAAGCAGCGCATACATTTCTAGGGGTTAGTTACTGATTGTGAAATCTTATGGACCAACTAACTTGGGAAAAACCCCGGTTTATTACGCAAAAACTCGATTCAAATCAGGAAAAAAATAAATGTTTTTTCCTGTTTTGAATTGGGTTTTTTTCCGTCTGGCACATTAACGATTTTGTTGTTGTCTTAACTATTGTGATTTTCACAGTGTGTTATATATGTTATTCATAACAAGACAAGTCTGTCAAGCTACTGCTTAAACTCAGTTGATGATTGAAAGATAGCTAACCTGACTGTGGAAAAAACGTCTCCAACACTCCAGGCCCATCTTTGCTGCGGTATGATCATAAACGTTAAATCGGGAAGAGGTTGTCTTGGCACAACGTCATGAATCACTGTGAGCAAAAAAAAATTCAAAAATGCGGATAACATCAAACAGAGAAACGCTGTGACTGTCTTGAAACCTTCCGAACTTTCATTATGATTGTGAAGTGCGTTTTCGAATGAAAGCTGTATAAAATTTGTTTTTTTTTTCAAATTTACACTAGTAAGCTGTTGTATTTTGCACGTACCTCTTTTCGAATAGGTGTTGGTTCTGGATCAATAGGGTCTATGCTGATAACAATACCATTGCTAACCGAAACATCACGTGATGAAAATACTGGTGTGAAGCCACAATTGTTTTCCATCGGCGGCACCTTTGTCACTACAAAACCACCTTTTCCAGATAAAAACATTCGCAAAAAAATCAGAGTTTGCTGCTTTAGTATGGGAAGTTATATATTCCCGTGTTATTTAAATGAAAAATGTACGTCTGTTCGGTTTGAGCTAAAGCACAGAAGGATTTGTTCAAACAAAATATGCATTCAAAGACAATTGTGATTTAATTTTTTCTTTAGATTGCTAAATAGACAAATAAAGAAAATATGTGTGGGTTGTCGTAGAATTGGTTGCAATTGCGTACACTTCACTACCTCTCTTTTACCGAATGAGTTTCTCAGAGCACTCATTGCATGCTAATTATTGGTTTATGAAATCTAAATTTAACGTTAAATTTTACTATTAGACATGATTGAGCACAATTTTAAACTCCCATTAAGCTATGAAAACATGTACTAAAGTTGAAAAACAGCGTATATTGGTTGGTTCGTTACCGTTTTTCCGATAATCATGAGAATTCTGCGCCTATCACGCTAATAATACTCTTTTGAATGTATGAACAGTTGGAAAAAACACGTTATATAAGAAAAATTTTTTTAGTTGTATGCTGATTTGGAATGGCAGAAGAAGATCGCAAATCTGGAACTAGGTCAGTCAGCGTGGATATATATAAAATATTACGTTGAATTTTCAGAGTTTTCAAAAAAACTAGCCCAAATGGGAAAATTACAACCTATCTGGGTAAAAGAGATTTCATCGACCGCGGAGATTATGTTGACTTGATAGGTAACTTTTTACTTTTTTGCATTGCGCAGCAATGCCCGTAGCGAAGCCTGAAACCCCCAGTCGGAGGTCAGGCTTGTACGCATGTATACGTCGAGATCCAGGCTTGTCTATGCGCATTGCTGCGCAATGCAAAAAAAGCTCGCTTCGCTCAGTTTTCTCAACGCGAACAACAGCGAATTCCCATTTGCACCCGGTGGTCAAGTGAATATCCCTCACATATCCCGGGCAAAGAGTTGCGGGTTTGAAACTCGCGCTCTTCCCTTTTCTCTGCGCCCCTGCTCGAACATCCATAGATATAGACAGACACCTCTTGTATTTTACATTAGCACCTCAAGTTTCTGGCAATGTCAGTCTGCCGAAATCCTACGTGAAAACCTGGTCGCGGGCCGAGATTTTTTTTTTCAATTCAGCATTAAATTCACGCTTAGGGCGATTGGCAAAATTCTGCGGCTGCAATGCAAATCTGATCATTCGGCTTCGGAAAAATAAATAGGCCATAAAATTAACATTTTTTTCAAGCATACGATCATTGTTCTCAGATGGCATGGTGCTTATCGACGAAGAGTATATCAAAGAAAACAAAAAGATTACCGCTCATCTTCTTGCTGCATTCCGCTATGGAAGAGAGGACTTGGACGTACTCGGATTAACATTCAGAAAAGATTTGATTTCGGAAACTTTTCAAGTTTTTCCACAAGTTGAAACCACTCGGCAAAGACCATTATCCAGACTTCAAGAACGTCTAAAACGAAAACTCGGCGCTAACGCTTATCCTTTCTGGTTTGAAGTGGCTCCGAAAAGCGCAAGCAGCGTCACTCTCCAGGTATGGAAAACAAAATTTACGTGTTTCCTCAAATTTTCATGCAGCCGGCACCTGGTGACACAGGAAAACCATGTGGAGTTGACTATGAATTAAAAACGTTCGTTTTGCTCTGTGAAGGTGGTTCTGAGAAACCTAAGAAGAAGTAATTTTCTTGAGTTCACAGTTACGAATAAAATGTTCAACACACTTACAGCGCATTGAGCAATTCTGTTCGCCTTGCTATTCGAAAATTGACCTACGCTCCATTCGAATCAAGACCACAACCTATGGTGGATGTTTCAAAGTATTTCATGATGTCTTCTGGTTTACTTCATATGGAGGTGTCTTTGGACAAAGAGGTTTGTTGAACTGTCATGTTGAGAGAAATTTGTCAACATTTCAGATGTATTATCATGGGGAATCTATTGCAGTTAACGTTCATATACAAAACAATAGCAACAAGACGGTTAAAAAACTGAAAATTTGTATTATTCAAGTTGCAGACATTTGTCTATTCACAACTGCATCTTATTCATGTGAGGTGGCTCGAATAGAAAGCAAGTATGTCGTTCCAATTTTCATTTTATTTTCTGAAGATAATTTTTGTAGCGAAGGATTTCCCATCGGCCCTGGCGCGACTTTGTCAAAAGTGTTCTCAGTATGCCCACTTCTTAGTAACAACAAAGATAAACGAGGACTAGCTTTAGATGGACAGTTGAAGCACGAAGACACAAATCTAGCTTCTAGCACAATGTAAAAATTGTAGATGGCTCGATTCCATTAATTTTTTTAAAAATCGTTTCAGACTAGATGGAAAAGTGTCAAAAGAAAGTTTGGGTATTGTTGTGCAATACAGAGTCAAAGTTCGCGCGGTTTTGGGTCCCCTGAACGGCGAACTTCCTGCCGAACTTCCATTTACTTTGACTCATTCTAAGCCTCCAGAGAGTCCAGAACGAGCGGTTATTACAAACAAATTTCAGAAAAGTCGATTTGTAGAACAGTTGATTTTAGGATCGACTATTATCTTCTACCGACGGCAGAAACGGATCGGAAACCGCTGATGTTGATCTCATTCAATTACATGAAAATCTGTGAGAAATCAGTTTAATAGTTCAAATCTAAAAAGGAATTTGCAGCGAATCGCGTGACGACGATGACCTGATATTTGAAGACTTTGCCAGAATGCGACTGCATGGAACTGATAGCGAAGATCATCCATCACCATGCTCAAACTTGCCTCCAAGTTTATTGTAAATTCATGCCACTGCTTTATTAAAAAAAACAATTAATTACATAAAATCAGTGTTCAAACTTTTCAAACACAGTCTTTGCAAAATATTAAACTGTTTTTAGTACAGATTAGGTATAACATTTATCCAAGAAACCAACATCAAAAATCAAGGTAGCCGGACGTACAAACTTATCGGACCCTCTGCCAATATTCCTTGGAGACGTCAAGGAGTCAAATACACTAACAGCAAAGCATATTTTGATGTCATTGAAGAAATTGACAAAAATCGACCTTCCCTCCAAGTTTATTGTAAATTCATGCAACTGCTTTATTTAAAAAAAAACAATTAATTACATGAAATCTGAGCTCAAACTTGCAATCCCGTTAGTTTCTTTTTTTAAAATTCTCGTTTTTTTCCATTCTTTGTAATTTTATCAATTTGCGTTCTTTGTTCACAAAATTCCATTGATTTTCTTTCTGATAATTTCTGCAAACATCCCAGCACGCTAAATGACGAGCACAGTTGAGATAAGAAGGTCAATACAATGTTCCGTTCTTACACACTCCTTGTTTAGCAATACGCACTTGCCCGACTAACTAGTAGCATCAGCAGACACTGGTCCTTTTCATTGACTAGGAATGTTAAACAGCCTTTTTTTTGTGAATGGCGGCGGGTAAGAATTTTTTATTCATTCTTAATTGAAACTGTATATAAATCTATAAATATAAATATATATGTATATATGTGTACATATATGTATATATCTTATATATACAAGCCTGCTCCCAGCCCTAACGCCGGGTTTTTTGTGTTTAATATATAAGACAGATATTCAGAGACGTTTTGATAGAAAAACACTGGAAATCTGTTATTCATCGATCAATATGCGATTATTTTTTTGATGTTCAGAAAAAAGTGTGTTTGAAAAACGTCGTAGCATACATTATATGAGTATAATCTTTCAGAGTATACAACCTGATAATGTGCCGCCTATAATTTCAACCCCTCATCATTACTTGGTTAACGTGTATCAGAACAACATGTATTTAGTTGCTGTAATTACGATAGAAAGTGAGTATTTCCTCAACAACACTAGTGTAAACTTGATTTTCAGCTCCACCCTTGATGGTCATCGAATTCTTACACCGTGTTGTTCAAACTTTCACACAGTATTTTGACGAATTTTCAGATAGTTCTATAAAAGAGAACTGTGTGATAATTTTTGAGGTTTTTTTTACAATTCAGTCTTTGCAAAACATTAAACTGTTTTTAGTTACTTGATGAAATGCTTGATAACGGGTTTCCTTTAGTCACAGAGATGAATATTCTACAAGATTTGATCAAGCCGCCCAATTTTTTAAGAAATATTGCGAACCAGGTTAGGTATAACATTTATCCAAGAAATCAACATCAAAAATCAAGGTAACCGGACGTACAAACTTATCGGAGACTCTGCCAACTGGACAACTGTCAAATATTCCTTGGAGACGTCAAGGAGTCAAATACACTAACAACGAAGCATATTTTGATGTCATTGAAGAAATCGACGTCATTGTTGACAAACAAGGGTCGACGGTATTTGCAGAAATTCAAGGATACGTATGTTCTTAATTGCTTCTGTTGGTTAAGAACGTGATTAAGATTTCAAAAAAAAATCTGAATTTGACGCGTTAATCGTCGTGAGAATAAGCTAACTTTGACACATTTAATCGTTTTGGATGTTTTTTTGATCATCGTCTGATGTTCTAAAAAAATTGACGCTTCTCCTCCACGGCTAGCTCACTTCGCTATTTTCCTAACCAAAAAAAAAAAAACTGCTACAAGTGCTACAAGTGCGCTCCAAGACTTTTTGCTTCTCAGTAAACCTCTGCAACTTCTGAACAGACTTTCGAATGATAGCATTTTACGAACAACAGTTTACCAACTTCTGAGTATACTCTTGCAATGCGAATTTTTTAAACATTACTTCAGCAGCTTTTGAACAACACCTCAGTAACTTCTGATAGTGAGCAAACATTTTGGCAATAGAAGCTTCTGCGCAGAACTTCATCAATTTTTGCGCAGAACACCAGCAGTTATGCAGCAGAAGTTAGGTGAAAGTTGCTGAAGTTCTGCTGAAAAGTTGCCGAGGTTTACCAAGGTTGTGTTTAAAAATGTTTTAATGTTCGTAGTTTTTCAAGTTTTCGTGAAACCAAATTGTAAACTCGGACTAGGTTAGAGCCCGCTAGTGGGACCGGGTGGGCTGGTTTGGAGACTTTAAAGTTTCGGTCCAGCCCGTCAAAACAATAGAACTATTACCGCTAATTTCTCGAGTTGGCCCGCCATGCAGTGTCAAAAACAAATAAACCAGCCCACTCAAAAGCAGCCCTCGGCAGCTTTCCACTGAAAAGAGGGTTCACTGGATTACTATCTTAGACACGATTTTTGACTTCTACCGGTTAGTAATGTAATTTTAATGAATTATTAGGTTGTTCGGAAAGTTTCAGTCATTTTTGGGTTCAGAAAAATTTATTGTGAAACAAGTCAAAGAGTTATCCGATTAATTAATTTACTGCCCATGTTTTTCGATGACTGTCTGTCAACTTGTGGATATCTTTCTTCCAGAACTCCTACGGCTGGGAGTCGAAAAATGAAGCCAACTCGATTTTGATCTCTTGTCTTCAGTAGAACTTTTTTCCACTGAGATGGCGTTGGAGGTGACTGAAGAGATGGTATTCAGAGGGGGACAGGTCTGTACGGTGGGTGAGACAAGATTGTCCAGCCGTATCCAGCGAGTTCAGCTTTGGTCTTTCTGTCGACATGGGGATGAGCGTTATCATGCTGAAAGTAAACTTTCGCATTTTTCCCCCAATGGAGATCCACATGGAGTCTGAGTTTTCGCAGCTGACCAGTGTAGACATCGTCCGAAACAGTGACGCCGCCATAAAACAGCTTCCAATATTCAACTCCACGGACAGACCATCATATTGATAACAACCCCTGTTTTTCGTGTATTTCATGTTTTGGCCCGTCAGCTGGCTGAGCGTCTTTGTCAACCCACTCGGCACGCCGCTCACTGTTACCATACATAACCCATTTCTCGTCTCCCGTACTGATTTGATCCGACCATCTATGTGTGCGATGCGGAGTGAAAAGATTCAAGCAGGTATCCACAAGTGTATCCAAGTTGTGTTGAATCAAAACATGCGCAACATATCTTCCGAGTTGTTTGACTTTGCCAATTGCTTCGAGTCCATGACTGATTGATGATAGGCTTGCCCCAAGTGTCCTTGATAGTTCACGGACGGATTGAAAAATATTCATCTTGAACTCGCTTTTCAATGCTTCCAAGTCTGAAGTTATCGGTCTTCCTGAACGTGGATGATCATCCATCGAAAATTCTCCTTTTTCGAATCGATGAAACTAAGTGGTAATGGTAGTTCGAGTGGGTGCATCTCTGTTGTAAACCTCCGTGAAACGGCGATCAATGTCGGCAATTTTCAGGTCAGATAGGAATAGAAATAAGATTACATTTCGTAAATGTAAGTTGTTAGGGACGAAAACGTTCGGCATATCTCACTACTCGGGAACAGGAGAATGATATCCGTTGCTGTGTTGACACTTCAATACCCTACCAACATACTGATAAAACGACAACTAACGTGCTTGCTTCCCGATAGAAAAAACAATCTTCAAGAACATACTATGAAAAATGACTGGAACTTTCCGAACAACCTAATATTCAGATGAGATGCAAATTTTGACTAAGTTCTCCATCTATCTATGTGAAAACATCGACATAGAAAACACTCCGTTTCATGGAAGTTTTCATCGTTTCCAAAAGTTATCCATACATCCTCATGTCTCAATTAGGTGGAGAAAAGATACTGAAAACACTAAAATTCAACTTACTTGTGTCACAGATCTTTTTTGTGGCGCTTTTTTTAGAGATAGATAAGCGAATTTCAAAGATAATATGAGAGTTTTTTGATTTCACGTCTTATTTTTGAAAAAAATTGTCAGGAATTAGAAAAAATAGTCGATGAGTGAGGTGATGCCGTGGATGTAGAGTTTTCTAGTCCCGTAGAAAAAACGCCGTGTTGTGGTTAGATTACTTTAACTTTCAGATTCCTGTAGAAATATTTTCAGATTGATGTCTGTTGCAAGCTTTCCGGTATGCCGGATCTCACAATGACACTAATCAATCCTCGTTTACTTGATGATGTTTCATTTCACCCATGCGTACGGTACAAACGCTGGGAAGTGAGTTCATAAATTATGTGGTGGCCCAAATATATATATATGATAACGCTCCGGCGGTCTCAAAAGAATAAAAAGAAAGCCGTAAATTAGAAAAACTTTCTAAAACTCAACCGGGCTACACAAAACCCCAGTCTTCCAATCCGCGAGCCAGTTGATGATTAGCGAGCGTTTCGTACTCTGTCTTTAGAAAACTAGGGTTATTTTCAACATTGTGAGCCTAAAATTGTTATGAAATCTCCGAATTTCCGAATTTCTGCGCCAAATTAGCGACATACATTGGAATTTGAAAGAAAAAACAGTTTTATCTATTCTAGACCTTTTAATTTTCAGTTCTAGTTCGTTTCAACAGGATTTTCCTTTCAGTGAGGAAAAATTTAAATCAATTTCGGATATTTTTTGACGATTAAGCGGTTAAATCAGCTTTCAATTCAGACAATTGCCTCACCGCGACATTTCCACGATGGAAATTTAAAACATTTGATTTCAAGTTAAAATTAGGTTTTTCAATTTTTGGCTTGATAAACATGGAAATGTTTGCTTAAATGTCAAGAAATATGCAAAATTGAGATAGTTGAGCCATTTTGAAGATCGTCGACTAAATGCTGCCTCACTGAAGGGAAAATTCTGTCGAAGTGGACTAAAACCGATAATTTATGAGGTCTAGAATAAAAAATTTATTTTTCTCTTCAAATTCCACTCTTTTTCTCTATTTTAGCGCAGAAATCCAAAAATTAGTCAATTTCGTAACGCTGTGTTAGACTCACCATATTAATGTTCGCACGCAAAACGCGTCAACTGGCTCGCGGATTGGAAGGCTGAGGATCCGTGGGCTAATACTTATTTGCTGATCTGGTTGTACCGGATCGTGTTAAATAATTGAAGCCGCAGCGACATTAATTATCTCGAACTTCTTTCCAGAATGAAAAAGTCTTGTCTTTTGTGCCTCCAGACGGAAGCTTTCGCTTATTATCTTACCACATAGCAGCTCAAAAGTAAGATTTTTATTCAATAATGAATAGTGCACATTTAAGTCACACAGTATGGTGGCTATCCCAATTTACGTTCGTCATAGTATTTTGCTGAAACCAACATGTGGAAAACTCGAACTTACTGTCGGTCCCAAACTGAGTATGGGAAAAATGGTAAGATTACATAATAAACACAAAATAAGAATACTAACTTTTCAGCTTGAAGATGTTGTCCTTGAAATTATGATGCCAAAATGTGTACAAAATTGTAATCTAACTGTGAGCCATGGTAAAATGAGTTTTGATCCAACATCAAAACTACTTCAATGGAATATTGGAAAAGTGGAAGTTGGAAAACCATCCACTCTGAAAGGATCTATTTCTATCACTGGAACTACAATTTTTGAGAGCCCTAGTATTTCTCTGAAGTTCAAAATAAATCAACTCGTTTTATCTGGCTTGAAGGTGAGATAAGACGCGACCCATGCTTAATCTCAACAAAATATTTTAAGGTCAATCGATTAGACATGTATGGAGAGAATTATAAACCTTTCAAAGGAGTGAAGTACATCACTAAATCTGGAAAATTTACTATCAGAACATGATTTACTTTTTCACATTATTTATATAATTTAGTATTGAAACAAATATAAAGTTTCGTTCGAGAAAACATGTTATCTAACATTTCAGCTATGCTTTGAAATTAATTGCAAACCAATATCTTGCCAACTTTCATGTATTTATGTTACTACAGAAATACACAAAATATATATCGTATGATTTTGCGCGGAATATAAAAATGCATAAAAAAACACTATTCGCAAAATTTGCCCAACAATAATCTCGGCATTCCGTAAAAAAGTTCGGCTCTATCTGAGTAATCAGGTCCCAAAGGCAGGATCCAGGCCCCATAATAATAATAATCAAAACCCAAGGCACAGGTCTTACAGGTCATATAATAAAAAATAGGTTCCACGAATATACAGGTCCAAAATATCAAGAATACGCAGGATCCGAAGAATACTCAGGTCCCAGGAATAACCAGGTGCGAAGAATAATCAGGTTCTAAGAATCATCAGGTTCCTAGAATGATCAGGTTCCAAGCCGCTGATAGGAACAAACAGGTCCCAAGCGTTTTCGCTCAATTTTTCCGAGCTTTTACCTACTTTTTCAAGCGGTTTTACGTTCATTCTCATGTTTTGTCAAATTTATTTAAAAGCTAGTTATTAACAAAGTAGTTATTTATTCTCTGTGTTCTTCTTCCTCATTCTCCATGTCCACGGTCTCCAGATCTGACAATGGGCGCAAGTGCGCCCCGCCCAATAGAGCGATACATTGGCGCGGCGAAATTCAAATTTTAACAGCAAAATTGGTGTTTTTTGCCAGATAAGCCACGAAAACCCGATAATTTGTCATTTGTCTCTCGATAGACCGGTTGTATAGGCCATTACAATTTTTTTATGCGTAAGAGCGTTAAATTTTGTCAAGTCGAAAATCATATTTATCCGTTTGAAGGTTTTTGGCTAAAATTGCGTGAATTTCAGTTGCTTTTCGGTAGTTTTCGCGGTTCGAGCGCTGAAAATGCTTGTATTTACGTGATTTATCATTCTCAAAACCAATTCTGTCTGAAAACGGTCAAGATAGCGCAAAATGAGAAGTGCGGTTTTTAGGCGGCGATCGGCGGCTATCGGCGGCAAAGGCGAAAAAGCAAAGTCCGCGAAAAATGCGCCAAAACGTCATTAATTCTGAGAATTAGTGTGTTTTCATGTCGAACAATCATTTTTCATCACTTTTGACCACAAAAATCAGAGAAAACTTGCTCAATTCATGAAAACGCTATTTGGTCGAGGCCACGCCCATATTGTCAGCTCTGGAGACCGTGATGTCGACTTTTTCGATTCCAATCACCTTTTGAACGCGGGTGTACGTGATACGATACAGTACTGGATGATTCGTGATTAGAACTTCTGAAATCTGCTGTGTTTTCATAGGATCCTGCCTATTCTTGATATTTGCGACCTGTAAATTGGTGGGTCCTGATTATTATTATGGGACCTGGATCCTACCTTTGGGACCTGATTACTCAGATAGAGCCAACAGTTTTAGCACATGTTAAGCAACTTTCAAAAAAAAAGTTGTTCAAACTTTGTTTAAACTGCGCTTAAACTTTGCTTGAAGACTGTTGTAATGTTGTTTAAAGTTTGTCTAGCTTTGAACTGACTTCGAGCAACTTTTAAACGAACCGTTGTCACACCAATTTTAAAACAGATTTTAGACGCGGTTTGAGAAAATAATAATTTCTGGCAGCTTTTAAATAAACTTTGATCAAACTTTGCAGCGAATTGCCGAGATATTCCAATGATCAACAGATCGCTTCTATCAGGTGTACTCTTTTTCATTGTTAATTTTGCTCTGGTAATCATTTCATCACAACTTCCTAATTAATTTTTTTTTTTATTTTTAGGCTTATCAGAAAGAGCTTTTTGAAACGCTAAGATTTAAACCAAGTGATATCACAAAAGAAACCATATTAAAACTTCACAACGAGCTGAACGACGAGTTCTACAGCCGCAACAATCGAGAATCAATAGTTCAACTGGTTTATGTAACCCCTGTATGTAATTTCCTGTGAAATGCGTTTTGAAGTTAAATACGAAAAAAACATTATGTGCATAACCACCATTTCAGTGGAACAATCATGGATACACACTAGCAGAGAAAACAGTACATAAATTGACACATATTTCGCCAGTGTGGTTTCAGGTTTTATCAAACAATTTTCATACATCACTTTGTTTTTCCAGGCAAAACCAGATTTCCAAAACAAAGAGTTGATAGGGTGTACAATTGAAGGATCTCATGACATCGACCGTGGTGAGTAACTTAACTTGCCATGAATAATCCACTTTCCGGCTCGGCTACAACAATTGGGCTCTATTCACTAAAAAAATATTGCGAGTTAAAATGTTCGTATAAAACACTTATAAAAATTCTTCTGCCAAAAGTGTTGGCGGAATAATGGGCAAAAGAATTTGCATAATTTTTTTGTTTATGCAATCTAATTAGACACATTTTGCTCAGTCAATCTAATTAAAAAATTTACTAGTATAGTTAATAATAACTCATTTATTCACTTCGGTCACCAGAAAAACTTACAGGAGAAGAGAGGGAAATATAGATAGTGGGTGGAGGAGGGAATAATGACTAAAATGACGATTGGCCGGCAATAGCCATAGTTCAAGTAGAATACAATATACAAGAGGGAATCTTTTCTATGCGCGTCGCAAAAGTCTCAGGAGACAGTCTTTCCGGAAACATTTTGGCCACTCGGTTCCATAAGGCAAGATGGGTATGCAAGAAAGAGTCATTTAGAAGAATTTGCAATCTAATTGCAGTAAATTAGCAATCTAATTGTTGTGTTCTCAGGAAAAACACAAAGCTCTCTAAAGCTATTTATTTTTAAGCTACTTAAGCTACTTAAAAATAACAACAGAATGCTGTGTAAGCTCGGGGAAAATCTATCCAACTGAAATAATGACAATTCAGCTTGATGTGTGAGAAAGTGCTTTCTCAGGCAAATTGTTTGTAATCTAGCTAGGAGATTTCGTAATCTAAACCGAGTTCCGAATCTAGCTAGGTGAAAATGGAATCTAAACTAAACCTAGCTAGATTTGACTGTAAAAACGAAGGCGCGATCTCGGATCGCGCCAGCAGACATAATTGTTAATCTAATTAGAAAAAATCCGAATCTAAAGTGAACCTAATTAGATTGACGGTAATTTGAACAGAGCGTGGGAAGACACACCGTTTTCGATCGATTTTGAACGTTTTTTTAAGCTGTCATACTATTATTTTTACATTTTTGTGCAGAAATGTGTCTGTTTCAGACGGCAATCATGCCACGTGTGAAAATAACAACTCGATCGGTTCTCCGCACGTGCATGAGTGAACCGACAGAATCTTGTGCAGAAACATCGCGCGAAAACATGAATTCTCCGATTCATTCCTCATGTTCATCCGACACTTGGTCCCAACGTTCCGATTCGGGCAGCTATCAGAATTCGAAGAAGACTGCTACACGGAAGGAAAAAATAAGGCGATTATGGACGATACGATGAAATACGACGAGAGAAGCTTGTAGTTTTCTGAACGTTTTTTATTAGCGAAATGAAACTGCGTGTTTTTCAGTGGCATCGTGGACAAAACTGAGTGATGAAGACTTGAGTCGAATGTACTTTCTGCTGTCGACTACCCAATCAAAAAGAGGTTTTTACTTCGATTTCGGAATGCCCGGACTATTTTTTCAGCGAATTCGAGACAGGCGCGTTCGACGACCCGGTCAGTTTGAAAACCCGGATTTCCTCTTCATATTAACGAGTTTGCAGGCTCGAGGAAAAGTTTTTGGCCTCAAAGGTCACTCGTCCAAAGGATCTTGTGCCTCTTGCCTGAACCAAAGTACCAGATGCAAAGGAAATTATGGAAATGTATTAAAAATGCGAATTTTTAGTTGATGAATCGACACAACTGTTGCTGCAAATCTTCCGTCTTGATTTAGACAACTTTCCGACCGGCACAAAGAAATTACTGGATCCGAAAGAACTCATGTACTACTGACGCGAGCACATTTGAACCGCCGAAGTTCAAAATTTCTTTTAATTCATTCATTTTATACTTTATATTCTGTTGAACTGTTATTCGTTGTTGTTTTTCCAATAAATTTGTGGATTTTTAACGAGAAAATTTTGAAAATATGGCCAAATCTAATTAGGAAATATCTGAATCTAGTTAGGAAACTTGTTAATCTAACTAGACGATTTGCAAATCTAATTAGGTGATAATGCAATCTAATTAGGGCCGGTTAGGAATACTCTCGACTCGGTTTAGATTACGAAATCTCCTAGCTAGATTACAAACGCTTTGCCTGAGAGAGAGAGACGCAGAGAACGCGCGCCGTGTGTAAGCTCGCGCCACACAGTTGCTTACGGTTTTAAACTTGTGGGTCTGCACCCAACACTAATTACAGTCGGTTATAAACGAAACAATATCCCCCCTTAAAAAATTTTGAAGCCACGTGGATCAAGTTATCAGAAAAGTTGAGAAACGCACAAAAAACATTAGGAAAATTATCAAAACTGGAAAAGGAAGCAAGTTTTTCCGGTTTTTTTGTCATTCACAATTATTTCCTATGCCAAAGTACACCGAAATTCTCACATTTCGGTTCCTACAGTCCGACCTGGACAATTATTGGCTTCAAACTAAAACGAATTAATCCAAAATTATGAATCTAAATTAAGCACACGTTCAAAACTAAAAATGTTCAGAAAGTGCAAAAATTGAGAAAAATTGTGAAAAATCAATAAAACTAAACTATTCGAGGTGATGAAGAGATGATAACAATTTTTCTGTCCGCACAAAAAATGCTTTAAAAGTTGCCAGGAATCGATTGGCGTCAAGCCTGAGTGTCTAAGAGGTGGGCTCAGGGAGGAAATCACTTGGTCAAGAGTATTTTTTGCGGGTACGATTTGCTAAAAAGAGCGCCGCGTCAATTCACTACTAAATTCACGTAGAGAGAGGCAGAGCGCAATTGCCAGATTTCGGTGACCACAGCAACAAGATGATTAAAAAAAATGGTCAGAAAGCAGAATTGTTGAACACGTTCTCAGCAGCTTTGCAAGGAACTGTGGCAGCAGATTTCGCGTACTTGCTGCTTGAAAGTTTCAACGGTGTGCCAAGTTTATTTCAGATTGGATTGAAAGGCTGCGCAACAAAAATCCAAAGATCAAAATTGTTCCGCGAATTTTGTTTGACGGATGGGGACGCGATGAAATTAACTATTTATTTGTCAATACTCAAAGCGCAAGCAACTGTATCAAAGCAATTATAAACTTCTTCAAGGTTTCTTTTTTTAAATCGTGTCCACATGAACGTTTACAGCGAAATGAATTTGACGGCGGTGTTGTTGAAATGTACATGCAATCTTTAATTGCGTTGCAATCATTAGAAGAAAAGGAGCTTGTAATAGAAACTGTTACTGCATTGTCCGTTAGCATGAAAAAGGCAGGACTGCAATCAATACTAACGGTACCTGCACCATTGGAGTACAATCAGTAGGTGTGAATTGTTTTCTCTAAAACCATATTGTTTTAGTCAGCCAAACAATCTTATCAGCCCAGAAGAATACAAGAAACTTATTGATGCATCCGACTTTGTTCAGGTATTTTTAAATTAAGATGCTTGAATTGTATGCGGTGGTTCGGAGTGTGGGCGAGCCTGGGGTGCAACAGTGGTAATTACCCGCCGAACGGGGCCACCAATTACTTGGAAGTTTATATAAGGGAAAGGGCCATTATATACTTGCTCTCAGAGCTTTGAATATCTTTTGCCGAGTATGGTCACACAACTTCAGATTGACCCACCCGCATACCCCACTGGTTTAGTGGTTGCAAGGCAGTGGTCATCGTGATTCAGCCAGAAAGCGGGTAAGAAAAGTAGAAAAAGAAGCAAAATGGGAGGCCTTGGAGGAGA
The DNA here is from genome assembly GCA_946814055.1 of Caenorhabditis sp. 36 PRJEB53466. Taxonomy (NCBI): domain Eukaryota; kingdom Metazoa; phylum Nematoda; class Chromadorea; order Rhabditida; family Rhabditidae; genus Caenorhabditis; species Caenorhabditis sp. 36 PRJEB53466. Next base: position 51,776 of record CAMPFS010000006.1, on the reverse strand, counting down.
GAGAGAGGGGGGACTGTTTAAACTAAAGAATTGTGACACAGGGGAAGGAATAATCCAAGCAAGTAAAGACAAACATCATGATTGAAACGAATTAGATAAAAGGGAAAAAGAGTATGAATCTCCAAAGAAATTTCATACAGTGCTCGAACTAGGCTGTATACAGAACCGATTTGCAGATTATGACTTATGATTATCGCGGACAAACACCCAAGGGAGTGGCTCCACTTGACTGGGTAAGCCTAGGATCGACTGGGATCTTGTAAATTCTTATTGTAGTTTGAAGACTGCCTGTACTACTTACGTGGTGGAGGCTCAAAGACCATGCTGGGACTAAACTTTTACGGTTACGAGTTTTCGTCAAGAAAACTGAACTCAATTCTTGCTGACAGGTTTTTTAAAAACTATTCAAGCTGAAATTTAATTTTTTGAAGGTTTCTCAAGCAATTGGAAAACACGCAATCGGTTCTAGAATTTGACCAGTCGTCAATGGAACATCGACTTCAAACAAAATCATCGATAATCTATTTCCCTTCTTTGACATCTCTTGAACTCCGACTCAATATGGCTCATCGATATGGAGCTGCAATTGCCATTTGGGAATATGGTCAAGGATTGGATTACTTCACAAACTTACTTGTCTAACTTCTTCTTTTGTCAAATAAATGTTCAAGTTGTAATTAACAAAATTATTTTTATGGGGATATTCAGCGCATGTTTGTTTTCGGTTTTTTTTTTCGTTTTTTTACATCGCTGAATTAGGTTTTTTGACGTAAAAAAACGAAAAAAACTGAAAAAAATCATTTCTTTCACGGCCTGAATCACCCCATTAGTGAGGAAGTATTAAAAATCATACACTAGGACTTTTAAACCATTAAATAACTAGCTAAAAACGCATTTTGCCAAAAAAAAATTACTTTTTAGTGTGAGAGGCTTCTGGCTTTTCGTATATTGATTGAAGAGGAGCGCCGCCTAGCTCCGTTTTCACTTGCCTGCCGCTATACTTCTTGATGTGAATAATGTATAGTTTACCACTATACCGTTACAATTTATGAGAATTTTTGCATGCGGGTCAGCTTTTTAATGATTTCCGTGTTACATTTTAAGATACTTTTGTTCCGTTAAATGTTTTTTTTTTCAAAAATGAAATTCATATCGATCGAAGATAATCGGCATTTTTAAAGTTTGGAGAGTTTAAGCGCATCTTAAACAACGTTTGAATAAAAACTGCTGAAACTTTGTTCAAACTTTATTTTCACTTTGCTTGAAGTCTCCTTTAACGTTGTTTAAAGTTTTCCCAGACTTTAAACAGACTTCAAGCAACTTTTAAACAATCCTCATCAGTTTTTAAAAAAATCTAAAGCAAAGTTTAAGCAAATTTTAAGCGGAGTTTACGCAAACTTTCAGGCAAGCTTATTAAACTAGCGAATTGCCGAGTAGTTTAAACACAACCGATTTGGATCAAATTTGTGCGATAATTAACTTTATGAAACATTTTTAATTGAAGTTACAGAATGTAGAACGTGAATTAATTGTTGGGTTATAGGAGTATATAATAAGAACAATGATCAGTGTGACAGTGGCAGCACAAGGAAAACCGAAACGTTTGTTTGGTGGCAATTTGAAAGTAAAATTTGTTTTGATTCATACATTTAACATACATGATTGGAGGCTTATGGAAGCGGCCGCATTTCCATGTTCGAATTGCAGAAAGAAATGAAGAAAGTAAAAGATGATCAAAGGTAATTTGAAAGGATTAATAGATATACCGAAAAATTATTTCCAGTCAGAACGTTGCTGTTGTTGCAAAAGTAAAACTTCTCCGCCTGGCTGAAAAATTATTCCATTTCTTTACTGCTATTTTAAACATCTGGTTTCCGTATCTGATGCCTGAAAAAAAACAACAGGAGTTTGTGATAAACAAAGTGGATAAAACTTCCAAGTTAAATTTTTCTGTAAGTTTTCAGGAGTGTCTATTCAATATCTAAAGTTTAGGAATTAGATGGGGATCTGTTGGTGAACATTTTTTCACACTTGCATTCCCGTGATGTTTTGAAATGTAAATTAGTCTGTAAGCAATGGAATACCGTTGCTTGTGATAACTTGAATAAACTGATTCAAATTCACACTGACCAGGTACATAGTGAGGGTAGTTCAAAACCCGTCTCATTTCAGATACGAATTCTGTTCGATGAAGGAGAAATTGTCTTTTATCCATTAGACGAGAAAAAGTGTCCATCTCGTCATCAACTTCCTTCTTTGCAGGTGACATTTCTCAAATATATATTTTTTTAATTATTAACTTTCTTGCAAATCTAATCTTCTGCGGTAGCCATGACATTACAGCAGTCCTATAATATTACAGGGTTTTCAAAGTATTACTAGGTCCGAAGAAATAGGCAAAACAATACAGAGGCTCTACGAAATATAACAAGAAATTTATAAGAGTCCTAAGAGACAACCAACGTTATAGGTGTGAAACCTAATCGAGACTACCTCAAATCATGACGCTTTTTTTCTAAGATGATTAAAGTCAAGTTACCAAAGAAAAACAGTTTGAATAAAAATTTCACGATATCAGAACTACCCCCAAGGAGAACTATTCCACAGCAGAACTGTCTGCAGTGACAGTGTATACCTTCACTGGGATTTTTCAACCCTTCCTGGTCCCGAGCAAAGCCACAGGATGCAATCCGGGTGCATTCCTTGTAATAAAACTTCACAAGGAATGCTCACGGAATGTTATAGCTGCCAGAAACTGAGACTATGCGGGTTTGAAAGACCCTTCTCATGTAAGATTAACCGCAAACTAAAACTCGTGCCCGGTTTAGAGCTTTTTGAGATATCGTTACTTTAAAAAATTTTTGAATTCAGTCATATTTCCCACTTTGCAATTTTTTATCTCCGCCATTTCTGGTCCAATCAAATTTTCTGACTCAGCGACTTCAAAAATTTCTGACTCAGCGACTTCAAAATCGGATTCAGGGCACAAAGTTATGTATTCATAAATTTGTGATTTTGGTGACGATACCTCAAAAAGGGCACGAATTTTAGGTTGCGGTTAATCTTACATGAGAAGGGTCTATCAAACCCGCATAGTCTCAGTTACTGGCAAATATAACATTTTGTCAACATTCCTTGTCAGATTCTTCGGAATAATCTGCGGCATATGACAACACAATCATTGTTTGTACGAGGTCTGATTCCAGTGGAATCAGAGCCTGTTTTGCAAATGCTTCTTGAACTTTCTTTGCAACCGCAGCAAATCTACTTTATTTGGAGCAAATTTTCGCCAGATAGTATACCTTTGGTAAAGTTTCACATAATTCAATGGTACAGTGTTTCTTTGTAGTTGGAACGTTTGATAGCACAATTTTCTGATACAATTACTGATTTTGGCCTGGAAGAATGCTCACCGCCCCAATTTTTCACCGATCAATTGTTTATGCCTATTAAAAGCAGTATGATAATATTTTTACTTTTCGGATAATAAGTAATTTTCAGAATTAACTTCTCTTAGGCTTTGGAATAATGGAAAAGGTTCTCATTACGGTGTGACAGATTTAACACTTTCTGGCATAAGCAAGTAAGAAGCTGAAAATCAAAAATAGTATTTTTTTTTTCCTGGTCGATTGGATATGGAGTTCCTGTAGAAACCATTGATCTTGGAACTTGCTTCTTATCGAGCGAATGTGTTGCATCCGTTGTCAAGAATTGGAAAGAAGCAGCAACTTGTGATTTGGCCATTGTTTTAACTAATTGCCTCCCCGTGAACAAGTCAGAACTTTTGGGAGTGAGAACGGAATTCTCAGTTCAAAATTTTGCAGGACTGAAGTTCTTCGTCAGCTGTCATTTTACAACATAACACTGCAAAACAATCGAAAACTACATTCCCGGACGTATACTTTAACGTTCATTTGCTGAAAACTCATGTTTTCGAACATATTCTTGAATAATCGCGCTAATAGAAGAAACAATTTTGAACCAATTCTCGCTGACAACTTCCACAATTTTATTTCAATAAACAGTTTAAAAAATAATTTGGCACTGTTGTAGAATCGTGGATCATTTGGAAAAATCGTGGACCGAAAAAAAAATCGGGGACCCAAAAAAACGTGGACCGAAATGTTGTTTGCTCAGAAAGTATTCACTTTTGCCGAGTTGTCGAATCAAACTATTTATTATTAAAAATTTCAAATTAAAACTTCACATGTAATTATTTTCCTGTTTTCAAATCTCGATACTCCAGTTTCTTACCATATTTCGAATAAAATGTTACTGTGCATTTTGTTTTTTTTCCGGTTCTCTGAAAATCATTCATCATTCTAAGAGAAAATTTCTTATATCGACTTCATCGAATGCATGGCAAGTATTGTAAGGCGGGATGTACAGATGCAGAGAAACGGCCCCATTTGAGTGACTTTGGTTTTCCATTCTGTGTAATCCAAGCTCATCTGGAACAAAAAAAGAAATCGCTGAGAGTCGGTGAGTTATTTCAACTAGCCATTCATATAAGAAACTCCATCAACATTGTAGGTCGTATTTTCATGAACGGCGAGTGGTACGTGTCTTTTCCGTGGCCAAGCATATTTAGTTTCTGTGAGAGTCCCGTCAAGGATTTTTACAAAGCAGTGAGCATCAGTATGATCATGGACACTGAAGAACAATAGGAAAACATGAAATAGTTAGCACTATTGACTACCTGCTTGCCATTCCAGGTCCCCAGCATAAAATCATCAAATTGTACTTTCCGTTCCCAACATCTACTAAATTTCTAGTATATCTAAATAGAGCTTTTCAAAAAAAGTAATTGAATAAGTGATCTCACTTGTTCATATCAAAAATGGCAAATCGTCTCCACTCATTTATTTTGCTTTTGTATGATTCCATAACTTGCATGACTTCATCAACATCTACAAGCTTTTGAGAAAAGATTTCTCGAATCTTTACCACCAGTTGCACAAAGGTGACCATAACTCCTGGAAGATTTTTGCAATGGAACAAATAGTGATAATTGGCAAAAATTGATGGAACTGGAAACATGGAAAAAAAGTGTTGAGACCGGAACACGCAAGACTTAAGTAGGACGACTTTAGGAATGCTCAAGTTTAGAGAATCTTCAACGAGTGTAACTTTTCACAGGGCTAATCCTTGTCAAGCGTAAGAAACACAATTTTTAGGAATTCGGATCGCTCAATAAATTAACAAGATAAGATCGTGTGACGCCGACGCTCGCTCGCCACGTGAGATTCTGGTTTTTCTTCTTTTATGTCGTTTTTCTCTATTACCATCTGCATCAACAACAGTTTGGTTCGCGTGAATCACAAAAGAAGTTGGTTTGGGTGAATCAACTGGTTTTTTAAATCAAAGAATCGCAAACTCATAAATAGGGTCCGCAGTGTGTTTTCTGACGTTCAATATTTCTCCAGTCCACTGATAAAAATAGATTCCCTTATCGATAGCTCCCGAATTGTTTTTTCGGAAGTTTTCAGTATTTCTAGAATAACAGCATCTTTTGATCAAAATAATTTCTACTGAAAATTTCATCGGAAATTCAATGGACAATTTAGGGCGTCCAGCGGTGTTAAAAATGATTTTCAGACAACGACCCAAGAGAGTTTTTTGATCGCGCTGAAATTTTGTGTCGATCATGCAAAAGCAAATAAAAGGAAGAAGAAATCTCGATTTTTCAAGCCAATTCGATAGAAAACTGTATGCTGACTTAAATGTCGTCATCAAAGCTTATGACTGGGATCTGCTTCATGCTGAAAATTTCTAAAAACTGTAAATCTCGTAAATTGTAGTTGCTTCAACCGCTCCAGAAACTGTAATTATTGCCCAAATGACATAAATTTTTGCACAGGACCTTCAAATAGGGGTACTCAAAACACATTTCTGAAATAAAAAATGGGGGTCATCATTGAAAATTGTTCCCTGTGATAACTGGTAGTTTGACGGATTGAGGACACAGTATAAGTCGATTTTTACTTTAGTTACTTTCTTCTGAAGTGCACCACGTGATTTTTAAGATTTCGGTGAAAACATTTGTCCTCCTGTGTAACGTAAATTGCGCTTCATATACATCAAACAGCAGAATGCTTGAAGTGCTATAAAAGAGAAAATCAGAATAAACTACACATTTACTTATTTACAGACATTTTTCATTATTTTTTTTAATTGATGACAGTTTTCAAAAAATGGATCAGTTTTTTACAAGATTAAAAGTTAAATAAGAGTTTTAACTATCAGTGTTTAGAAGTCACAGTAAGGATGCTTCGATGTGCGCCAAGCTCTTGAGTTTGCATTTATTGTACTTCGTTGCAATTGTGATGATCTTACCAAATATGACATAGTACCGTCTTTTGACAGACAGCAGGAATTTAATGCAATGGCATCGTGATGCTGAAAAATGTTATCCTTTACTATTCTTCACAAATTCTTTCTACTGACGGTGATCAAACATCTTGTTTTAAATTGAGTAAGGTTCTTCATAGCATGAATTCGTACGCTCCCATCGTTCAGTAGCACCACAATAAAGGATTCAAATGAATTAGAGCCTGAAAATCAGCGAAACATAAAACTAATATGAAAACTCACTTTTTTTGGAAACAATTCTGGAAACACTTCCATTTTTGATTTTCAATCCTTCTAATGCTGTCACTTTGTAACTGTCTTGCTTCCTCATTGGCAGACAACTATATACTCTCACTTGCTCATCAGTCATTACTACTATATTTGTAGTTGCAGAAAACTGAAATTAATTTAATTTAAAAGTACTTCACGCGAAGACATTACGTAAAGGTCTTCGTTAGTTATATCAATATTTAAAATGGGCTGCTTAACATGAACTGAGAGTATCGTTACTTCTTCCGCTTTGTAGCTGATTTGTAATTCAATATCATGTTCGCTTATTGCATAAAATAGTACTACACCATCACTCAAACCGACTGCAATCACGTCGTCAATATTTTTTTCGTCAAGAAGGGGAAATCGCATTGCTTTCAGGCAGGTTACTGCTCTTGATAATCCTGAAGTAAAACATTATTTCCCTTTGTCTTTTTTGTTTCACATTTTTCAAGATGTCAAAACGTTTCTGACGTAAAATGTAACGATAAGTTGAGAGAAAAGGCAAGAAACTTACGCGCGGGATGTTTTCGGTCTAACTCTTCATCCGGTGTCTCGATTTTTCTTTCAACAAAAATTGCTTCGTCTTCAATTTTCCTCTCTTCGTCTTTAGCGAGATTCTTGTCACTATCAGCTTCCAACGCTTTTTTTTTTCGACGGAAAGTTCGTCTAAGCGACTTTTTCAGGCTTTTGAAACGCTGGAGCCTGTTTCCATCACAGTCTCCTATTCGATCTAGAAAATTTTGAGATAAGTGTACAAAATACATAGATTACTACTCTTCACATACTTTCTAATTTTTCATAGCAGTTTTTTTGCACGACACCACCACATTTGATATCAAGGAATATGGTTCCCAAGTTTGTCCCAATGACTAAGCAATTGTATTTATGAACATACGCGATATTCAATGTCTGATAACAACGTGGCACTAGAAATACAAGTCTGAAATACCGCGACTATTTGGTAGTTTCAAACATCTCCACGGAACGTTCTTTGAAAAGCTAATTTTTCAAAAACTCACGGTGTTTCACTTCCGCTTGTTTTTCGTGGTTGATATCCCGAAATGTAATCAACGCTTTCTTTTCGTGGTTTCAAGTTTTGCTGACAAGATTGGATAGTGTCTTGAAAACTAGCTATCACAGGTTCATATGTAGAAAGTGTCTGTGACTCTTCACAAAGTTCGTACATTAGCACGTATCCTCCTCTATTCGTTGCAAGGATCATGCCTGACTTTGAATCAAAACAAACTCTAGTTATGCACATTTCTTCATCATCATCAAATGGGTCGTATAAGCCAATCTAAAAAAAGTGAATATTTTATTGAAACGTATCTTTGAAATGCTCACCCTGCGAACTGTGTTCTTCGTCGTCTCTTCCAAATCATCACTGTCATTCTGAAACATGCATTTTTAAATGCATCGTTTTTTCTGTCTCTGTCTGTTTGTGTACTGAAGTCTAATTTTTTTTTGAACATTTGGCTTCAGTTTGTGAACATTGCGAAATCAGAAAACTGGAAGAACTGTACTTGAAAAGTGGATCCACACTCAAACTCCAACGAAGTTTTTATGATCAACGACAGCGCCATATTGACACCTCCAGTTGTCCACACACATATATTTCCATTTGAATGCCCTGACAAATAAACTTGACGGAATGCGGCCCTTTGTGAGTTCGCATCTGTCACAGTCTCCTTTTGAGAGTATAGCGGCCAACTTCGAGAAGAAAAATTATTCGCTTCCCAAAATTTTTTACTTGCCTGTAAAATGGAAAATCAGGTAACGTGAGCTTGAAAATAATTCAAAAAGACTCACAAAGAATGCTTTCGTAATGTATTCCCTAATTTTTAACGAGACTATGGGAATCGACAGACTTTTGAGAAGTAAGAATGACTATCATTTTTAAACGGGTCAAAATTTTTCGAGAAATCATCACTTTTTCAACGATTAAATCACTTTCTAACCTTCGACCTATTGTATCTCTGTCAGTTTTTGCGCAATTTAAATATGCCTAACTGCAAAGTTGTGCAATAAGACATAATTAAAATGATCGCGTTGCTGGCAATTGTTAGAAACGTTTACGGAATTTTTTATTTAAAAGTATGGCAGTCAGAAACTATCTCGAAATCTGACCGCTAACTTTTTTTTAAACAGTGACCATCTGGATTCAGCGCAACGTTTTTAGCACATTTTATCTATGCTAGTGCATGTACAGGATGGCGCTTATTTACCCGCAAAAAAGTTTGACGCTACGGTGGTGCATACCTGCGCGGCTCCGGTGCTCATGGTAAATTTTTTTATGGACATGTTTTTACTATTTTGCCGAGTTCCAAATCAAACGGATTCGTTTTAGGCAAATAGCACTGATCAGTCTGCACCCCGACAAACGATTATGAAACGGCTTGGTATCCCAAGCAAAACTGCTTGTACTACAATCTAAAGTTTCTCGGTCGTGTTTCTAACCTAATCTAGTTAGATTGCTACCGAAATCTGAATCTAGCTAGATGATTTTGCAATATTAACATGATCTAGCTAGGTGCAGCCGAAGTGTTAATCTAATTAGCTGAATTTTTGAATCTGTTATATGTGTTTTGCAATCTAATTTGCTTGTTCAGTCTAATTAAAAAAATGTATTAGTCTAGTCAGTAGAATCAGCAATCTAATCGCAGTAAACTAGCAATCTACTCGGTAAACCTCGGAAACTTTTGAGCAAAACTTCAGCAACCTTCATCTAACTTCTGCTCAATAGCTGCTGGTGTTCTGCGCAAAGGTTGCTTAAGTTCTGTGCAGAATTTTCTATTGCCATAATGTTTGTTCAGAAGTTCATGAAGTGTTGCTCAAAACTTCGCCGATCGTTTGCTCAAAAGTTGTTGGAATGTAACTAAAAATAATGCTTATCACAAAAGTTTGCTCAAAAGTTACTAAACTGTTGCTCAAAAGCTACTGTCACCCCAAAGTCTGCTCAGAAGTTGCAGAGGTTTACCGAATAACAAGGTTCGCTTAGAAACGCAAATTGGTTAACTAGATTAATAGCAATTTACCTGAGGAGTAGATTCTTTACGTAAAATTTTTGAAGAATGAACTAAAAATGAATAACAATCTTACGGTTTCGAGTCGATTCCAAACGTTTTCTTCAATTTCAATTGTTTTTGCGTGCGTGGTAGGAGTGCTGTTATTGATAGAAATGAAATGCCGAGGTTGCAACATATTAAAAAATTCAGTTTTCAGATCGATGCCAATTATTTCGCACTTTGTGCAAATCAAAATAATCCCAGCATTTTTGTTATCATCTGTTGAAAAAAGGAATTGACAAAAATTATTTTGCTCTTGCTAACCGTAAGATCCATCAACAGTTGCAATTCCAACTACTTCTGACGACACTTCTAATTTTTCTGAATGCTGGTTGACTCTCAATGTAATAAGGTCTCTGTCATCGTATTTTCCAGAGCTCTTTCCGCCTTGATAAATCAAAATATCTGTTCCGTCACTTCTGTAAAAAATATTTCAATTGCCGTGCATTCCGTTTTCTTAAAATAAAATGTGCCTATTTAAAGTGTCTTACTGATTGCTTGTGGCAACGTTGAAATGTTTTATCTGATGACATGGGTATGGGCCGAACAGTTTTGAATCGTAGATGCTAATCTCAGTCGTTCTCACATAATCGTCCTTTCCGAGAGTGAATTTCCATTTTGTATATGTATGATTGCTCGAGATACCGTATGCAATGTTTTCAGTTGAACTCCAGAACAGTTGCTGGAAAACTGCCATTTTGGAAAGATTAGTCTTTTGATTTTAGGGAATATTTTTAGAAAATGAAGGTGGTTTCACAAAATATGATGAAAATTTTCAGAAATTTAACATTTGGAAAACTGTTTCTGTCAAACTTTTGCTGTTTTAATACTTCAAATTGCTGTTTTGGCATGTTAGGGGGACCTTACTTGGTTTCGTCTGCTCTCCCTTTCTTTCTGCCGCGCTATACGGACATTCAAAAAAACAGACAGATAGGCGGACACCACTCTTATTTTGTACATAAAAATTTAACAGGGTGGCAATTGAGTATGCAACGTTCTCATATTGCTTCTATTGGGCCAGATAAATTTAGATAATTGCGCCCATTGCGGAAAAATGTTGATAATGGTTCAAATATTTAGTTTATGAACGATTTGAGTGTTAGCGGTTGTCATTTGTATTTTTGTGCCAATATTTGAATATTGCCAAACAGTCGCCTGCGGCGCAAGTTTCACTCACTTTCAGGACCCGCGAAAAAATTGGGAATTCTTTTTTAGTTGCCAAAAAATGGTGAAGGATGGACAATACCATTAGGGTTAAGGAAAAAAGTTGTATACTTAATTGCCACTCTGTAAAGTGCATGTCATATCTTTAAGACCACTCAATTTTGGACTCCTGGACCAAGCCAAAAAAGGTATTAAAAATCTGTTAATGCCATTCGATTTGGCATAAAAGTCACCTCCGGAGGCAAATTTTCATGGTCATAACTCGTTTCACACCCACACACCATCAGAAAGTCGGGGTTTTGGACATGTCATATCTATAAGACCATCTGGCAATTTTTAAGTGCCAGCACCGTTTTTCAAGATTTTCCATCCGAAACCCCAATGTTCCATTATTTGTTATCATTTGGACATATCAATGTTATTGGTGACGTTTTGTCCAAGTCTGGTGAGAAACAAAGAAGTTTCAACAAAGTTATGCTCGTTGAAACTCGATTTGCTCCAATATTCACTGTTTTTGGACCAACCACAAAAATCGGTACACAAAAAATAAGCACCAGTAAGTTCCAGATGTAGGGATAATGTCAAAATGCATGTTTCTGCAGTTCTAACAATTCTGCAATACGTTTTGACTCTCAAATCGCCAGTTTTCCAAAAAACTTTGTCATTTTTGAGGGCCTCCTAAACTTATTTCGCGGCCGAAACTCAGTTTTTTATGGTGCGTGAGCATGAAATGTTTTTAGATGGGTCCAAATCGGCCGCGGGGGTTACTTTGTATGCCAAATCGATTGGCATTAACAGATTTTTGATATCTTCTTTGGTTTGCTCCCGGAGTCCAAAATTGAGGGGGTCTAAAAGATATGACATGCATTGTAGTCAGTTTGAGATCTTGTCGAGGAAGAGTAAATATTAACTGGTAATTATTAATTGGTTTTTTCCTTCCTGAACTAATTCATGGGAATTTTGATAATTTTTGGGGTTAGGTTATAATTATGTCTAATTTTCAGGTGTAATTTTCAACAAATTTGACTTTCACTTTAAAATATTCAACTGCGTTCTCCGGTTTTTTCTATAATTTTTCTATGTTGAGATCTTAAAGTTCTCCATGATTTTTCTCGAGAGATTCTCTAATGGTGTTCAGAGGACTCCCCTAGTTAGAGTTTTCAGCGAAGAATTTTCAATTGCTTTACTCACTAGAATCGGGTCATCTTCGAAGTTTTTCATTTCCAGTTTCATCGAAATTTGTTGTTCTTTGAAAACCAGGATAGTTCCATCAGCTGTGCAAAACAACAGAATACGCGGGTTTTCTGGTAAGTGAGTGATATGTGTTATTTCAGTTTCTTGAGCAATCCAGTTCTCGAGATGATCTTTGTCTACCAACGTCTGAGTGTCGGGTTTGTTCTGATATAGTTGGAAAACTTGGTTGTCCATGTCTAAAAAACTCTACAATGTTCTAAGGTTGTTTTTGAATTATTTAATTTAATCACTCAAAACATTGATTTTCCTTTTTAATCAACGTGTTTTGTGTGTTTTGTGTTAATACCCCATAAACCCTTAACACAAAACCGCGATTGGAAAGTGAGCTTATCGTAGCTCGGCACGGGTTCAAAGAGTCAAAGTTAGAAAGGATTTGTTCGTGCTTTTTCGTAGAAATTTGGAATATCACGTACGAGGCTTTTTGGGTCGCAGTTTACGAATTGCTCATTGAAAAATCAAAAAAAAATCATTTTTTTCACAGCCTGAATAACCCCATTAGTATTTCGAATAATCGAAGATCTTGGCCAGTGTTTGATAAAAGAGTGGAAGGCTTCCCTCACAAGGATCGAAGGCTTCCCTCACAAGGATCGAAGGCTTCCCTCACAAGGATCGGCGTTTACACTTGGGAGTTTTTAAAAACCTGAACATCTCAAGCTCACTTCCCAACAGCGGTTTTGTGGTAAGGGGTCATAAGATACTCAAACGAAAAATTTCAAATCAATTGGAAACACTCCAGGAAATCTGAGATTTTCTCAAAAATGTTCAACTCCGAATATGATCTTTTTAGAAATGGTCCCATGAATCACCTTTGAGAAAAAATGGTCATTATATCATCACAATAAATTTTTTAAATAAATTTTTTAATATTTTTACCTTATGTCCATACTACCCAAGATTTGGGCTAAATCAACCAAGAAGAAAATCAGAAGCAGTTTTTGGCTATCAATATTTTTCTTTCATTTGTGCTCCTGTCTCGAAAATAAATACCCGGACTCCAAAGACAACTACTTCTTCGATAAAAATTTCTCCCGCTTCAAAAACATCATTTTTCGAAAGCAAACATATTTTTTTCAAAAGTGGCCCAAGAGACCACTATCTTTCGGAGAGATTATTGTTGAACTTTCAAACTACTTGGCCCACGAAAACTAACAAAATACTAGCGCCTCGAACTTTTTCCGGATAAATGTGCAATTCCATTTGAACGCATAGTTTTCGCTGTAGCACAGATTCCTGCTCAACAAGATAATTCCATCTGGGAAATGGCAATATACAATATTCTTTTCAATTGCATTCTTACCTTTTATTTCGAGGCATGTGATAAATGGACCACGGCACAAAACAAAGAGCTTATCCTTGGAAACAAAATGAATTTTCACAATGTTCACAACGTCAACATTAGTAGTAACTGTCTTGTTCAAGTCGATTGACCAAGATGCACCTTTGTACCCGTAGAAGCTAACTTCCCCGCTCAATGTTCCAATTGCAATGACTCCATTTTCGTAATCAAACGCAACTACATTCGAAGGAAACCCTCCTCGGTTACCCTGCGACAGCTAATGTTTAAAAAAATTATGCAAACCTTACTTCATCAAAAACAGCGTAATTTCCTATTTGATCGCTGTCACTCGGTTGGTTAAATCGCGTTCTGAGAAACTTCAACACCCTTTCCATTACTTCAGCCTGAAAAAATTTATACGGCAACGCTCATGATATAAAGCACGGAATACGGTTCATTGCTATCGAGAAATAACACACACACCAACAACACACACATCCTTTGGAAGTAGAGTAAATGCGCCCAATTCTACTATGACAATAGAAAATTGTTGAGAAAATACCGTGTACCATTTTATCTTATCTGATAATATTTTGTGAATTAACAAAACATGGAACTTCACAACTTATATATTGTGATAATATTGGGTCGTTATCAGTCTAGTTTTATTAGGAAAATTTCAAACTCTGCTATATCACATAATCACACAAAGTGCAAGATGAATCTGAAAAGATACAAACATGTGTGAAAATGTAAACACATATTGAGACGTCAAAACTATATATTTTTGTGGTTTCTATGAAAGTGAAAAATCACAAGGAACTCAGCCATGTTTCTTTTTAATATCTCGAACCTACAGTCCGTTTCATAAGTATAGGGCCACCCCTAAAATTGAATATATCGTCTTTCCCAAACAAAATACCACTCCAAGACCTTGAAAATCGAAATCAGCATCACAAATAACCCTCGGGAAACAATTTTGAGAGCAGCGTATAGGATAGGTGGGGAATGGTGCTGAAATATCTGAAAATGTTGCAACTGCAAGCGTTTCATAAGTATAGGGCCACCCCTGAAAACACTCTGGAATCGTCTTAAACTGATAGAAATGATCCTGAATGGGGTTTTTTGCACATTTAGGATGTCCAAAAAGCCTTTTTGAAATCATGTGCAATGACCCCGACGCCAACAAATATTTTTCAGTACATTTCTGTTGGTTTTCTTCACTTCAACAATCGGGAGCTCATAACTCGGTTGAAACTGAATCGATTGACACCAAACTCAAAAATGTCATGTTTCAAAAGTTCCCGTTCCATAAGTGTGCAATGTCAGCCTGGAGTTTGACGCTCAAGCCAGTCTGATCCTTGTTGGGCCTGGTTTCATTTTGGTCAAAAATCTGATATCACGTGCTAGAGATTCGGCATGCTTAAACAAAATTGACTTGAAAATGCTCAAAAAACTAGTTTCAAACAAGATTTGACTCATTTGAGATCATCGGAGTCCCCCGGCTCCACTCCGGAGCTTCACACAGAACATTAGGCTAAACCCGGGAGAGTGGCCCTAGGTGGCGTCGGCGTCAGTGCACATGATTTCAAAAATACTTTTTGGACATCTTAAAAGTGCAAAAAACCCAACTCAAGATTATGTTTATCAGTATAAGAGACTTCCAGAGTGTTTTCAGGAGTGGCCCTATACTTATGAAACGCTTGCAGCTACAACATTTTCAGATATTTCAGCATCATTCCCCAACTATCCTATGCACTGCTCTCAAAATTGTATCCCGGGGGTTATTTGTGATGCTGATTTCGATTTTCAAGGTCCTGGAGTGGTATTTTGTTTGGGAAAGAGAATATATTCAATTTTAGGGGTGACCCTATACTTAGGAAACGCACTGTACAAGTTAATACGAAACATAACTTTTTCGTTTTTTTTGTTATGTTATGATGTTTCTTGCACCTCAAGTTTTAGTGTCTGTGCATTGCAATATCATACGTTGAAAATCGTTTTTAAATGATTATATTTCTAAAGGAAAATCGAAACGATGATAGCATGTTTGATTTTATTTTAATCAGCATTACACGGGTTCTGATAAGAAGTTTAGACTTTCTTTTTGCCGGCAGAGGGCACTACATGAAGTCCTTGTTGTACGTTTTACTACCTATAGTGGTACAGTCGGCATTGCCACCTTTTTTTATTGGAAAACCTACCACCGACACAATTTTAAAGTAAGTGTCAAATCGGTCTAAAGTAAAATAAAAGTAAAAATTCAGTTATCGCCTATCCAAACAGTTTCTGAGAACAGGAGCAAGTGTGACTGATGATTATCCATACTTACAAGTTCATAACTTTACGCAAAAACTGGACCATTTTGATCCTTATAATACCGTAACTTGGAATCAAGTAAAAACCCTTTTTGTCAACACCCATACTATCTCATCCCAGAAATATTACTACAACCCCTCTTATTCGAGAAATAACTCAATTATTTTCTTAATGATTGGTGGCGAAGGTCCAGAAAGTGGTCATTGGGCTGCATATCCAGAAGTGCAATACTTGCAATGGGCTCAAGAATTTGGAGCTGATGTTTTTGATTTGGAGCATAGATTTTTTGGTGTAAGTCAGCCGACTGGGTTAGTTTCAAGAGATGAATAAAAGTTAAAACAAGAACTACTAGTTAAGAAATATGAACACTTCTTCTCTGCGCCTGCTGACAACACAACAAGCATTAGCAGACCTTGCTTATTTTATTGAATCGATGAATCAACAGCATCAGTTTAAGAAACCCCGTTGGATTACCTTTGGTGGAAGTTATCCTGGATCTCTTTCCGCTTGGTTCAGACAAAAATATCCAGAGCTCACAGTTGGATCAGTAGCAAGCAGTGCACCACTTAATTTAAAGCTGGATTTCTACGGTAGTCTCGTTTGCATACTTCTTTTCAACAATGTTTCCAGAATATGCAATGGTTGTTGAAACTGATCTCAAGGTTACCGATCCTGCGTGTGCTACTGCTGTCAAACAGGCTTTTGACCAAATACAGCAGCTTTCGCTAACATTAGAGGGAAGAGACAGCTTGAGTACCACTTTCAAGTGAGAGACGTTTATATACCGTAAATACATTTTTCACGGAGTCGTGGAGGGTACCTAAATAGAAACGCGCTCTGATGAAATTTTCAAAAATTTCGTTTTGGCCTAGGGGCGCTACGCAATCGACCGTTGGTGGAAATTCAAATTAGAAGTTTCAATGTTCCCGCCACGACCTCGTGTTTTACAATGTGAAAAAATTGTTTTTTTTCGGGGGAAGACAAAGAGCTAAAATTTTGGTACTAACACAAAAAAATGCCTAAAAAGATGGGTTAAATTTATTTCCGCTGGGAGCGAATTTCCGAACGGGGTTATGCAACTGTTTGAATAAAACTGCTAATTAACCAACAAAAGGGGCTGAGCCAGGAAATGGTAATTTTGAAAAACTTCTATTGTAAAACATTTCCTATAGTCATAATATAGACCAAAAATACCAATCCCGAATTTTTTGTGTCAACGGGGCTTCAGGTTTTCCAAGTAACTTGTCTTAGAACCATTTGAAAATCGATTAAAAACTGCTCTAGCTCACCTTGCTAGGTGCCTTTTCTATTAGAGGCGCTCTTCTAATCCAGTATTCAGCTTTTCACGTTGTTTTGATAATTCTTACAAAAACAAAAAAATGGTGAAAAACAACAGGGCCTAAGATGTGGTTTTTATCTCAACTAGACATTTTAGTTTGGTTCCCAAGTTTGATTCAAATACGACCAAGCTGGATATAAGTAATTTCTTTGGAAATTTGTTTAACACGTTTCAAGGAATGACACAGTACACATATGATGGACAGGTGAGTTTTTAAACTTTTTGTTTTAAGAAATTCTATTAATGGAATTAATAATTTTTGTTTAATAGAGCGATAGAACTCATTCAAACATGACTGTTAGAAAAATGTGTGACATCATGACAAACCAAACGGTGACCAGTCTTGTGCAACGAACACGAAACCTATTTTTGTGGTACAATATGTTTGATCCAGCAGGACCAGATCTTTCTATCATGCCAAACAGTTATTATGATGTGATTCAACAACTGAGTAACGGGGATTTGCAAATTCTAGGAGAGGATGGAGGTTAGACTTTTCAATAATCAATCGAAAAATGTGTTTGCAGCTGCTGCGCGAGGTTGGATGTGGTTGTGTTGCAATGAAATAGGATTTCTCCAAACGACAAACCAAGGATCGAATGTTTTTGGATCAAATGTGCCGTTAAAGTTTGCCATTTGAATATTTCACAATATTCTCAGCATTCTTTTGAGTTTGTTCGTTGATATGTGCACCGACATGTTTGGGCCGGATATCAAAATTACGCAAATTCGCAATCGAAACACAAAATCACAAACATACTATGGCGGAGCTGATTTTTACGAAGTGAGTTAGATGTTTTGATTAAGCTGCTTCAATGCGTTTGTATTACAGGCAACAAATGTGGTTCTTCCACACGGGTCACTTGATCCTTGGCATTCCTTGGGAACATACAAAACCAAACAAAATCAAGCAAAACTACCATACTTGATAAACGGAACAGCACATTGCTCAGATATGTATCCGTCTTATGAGGGAGAGCCTGCAGCTCTGCCAGCTGCGCGAGCATTCATAAAGGAAAACGTCAAACAGTTCATTAGTGAGTTAACTAGACATTACCAATTGTTTTTCACTGATTTATATTCGCCATGCAAAAAATTATTCATTATTGCAGATTATGATCCGAACGTGGACGGACCAGATTCTTCCACTTTTAACATGAGATATTGCTTAATTATAATGCTTTCGTTCATAAATGCCTTAATTTAAAAATGAAATTATGTGTTTATCAGGGCGAGACTTGAGGCTTTCTTTATTAACTAGTAAACATTTTACAGTTTTTTCGCGTCTCTAAATTTTAGTGCTGTTAGTACTGTGGGCTACAGTCGGAAAATTTTGCTCATGTGACATGCCGGCAAGAAAATCGTTTTTAAACATTCTGATAAATGCATAATAGTTTTCAGGTCACTTGCATGCATTTTTTTATATGTTTTATCGTCCAATAAAAAATACAGTTAACGTTGAAAATTGTGCAAATTTAGCAAACATTAAGTTTCTCTTTCAAAGTTGGTTCTGTTTGTTGTGGACATTTCTAGGGTTCGAAAATTAAAAATCGAGCTATTTGCATTGCGCAATACATAAATTGTATATATATATAATGATACATATATGTATAATACATGTATATACCCCTTTTGGAGAAAACCCAAAAACGGGAACTTGAACCCGAGGATGATTGCACGACAGACAGGCGCGCTAGCTACTACGCCAAGTGGAGTGAATGGTCTAATTGCGTTTAAAGCAAGCGGGCGACCCTAGCAAGACTTTAGCCCGGCATAGCAGAGACGATCAAGCTTGCTAAAAATAACGGTTCTGATGAAATGTCTAAAACTAAATTAAACTCAGCGTTGCATTAATTCAGGCGCACATTTTTTGTGAGTGATCGGTGGAGCGCACTTGCATCGTTCTCATGGAGTGTTGTTGATATACGTCTTCGTTAACGGAGTTCCCGTTTTACATTTTGTGCGTTTTGTCTAAAGAAAAACATTCATGTGCCTAATTTTCATTCAGATTCTCAAAAATTATTTGTGAGAATGGATTTAGTTTTATCGAGCCGAAAACTAATATCTGATATGGTCGAACTCGCGGGTACTCAGATGAAAGTTTTGCTGATGGATTCCGAAACAGTCAGTTGTACTTGTTAAAACATACAGAAATGATTTTTTTAATTCAGACTCCTATCATATCATGCGCATTTGCTCAATCAGAAGTTATGCAAAAAGAAGTGTTTTTATTTGAACGAATTGACAATGGGAGATCGATTGAAAATATGAAAAATTTAAAGTGCATTGTTTTTGTCCGACCTACTTCAGATAACATTCAACGAATAATGCAAGAATTACAAGAGCCAAGATTCAGTCAGTACTACCTTCGTGAGTTATTTTCAATGGTTTCGAATACGGATAGATTGCATTCGTATAATACCACGGGGCGTCAAGCACGACATCGCTGCATTTGCATCAACATTGCGAAAAAACTTGGCGACGCCGTATCGCCGCAACGCTTTTTGAATCGCTACCCAGCAAATTACGGTACAACCTACTTATCTAACCCGTTGGCGGTGATTCAAATTTTTTTAATCGCCGCCGTCGCTCTCAACACCACGTGTAATACGATAGAATCTGTTTGCGGATCCCAAATATTGTTTTTTCAGCTTGCGGACTAATTTATTTCTTTAGCTTCATTGGCTCCGATATCTGTTTCCCTGTCAAATTTTTTTTTCAGATTTTTCCAATGCCATAAGTAAGAACGAAGTAAAACGCTTGGCCGAGTCAGACAAAACCGAAACGGTAGAATTTTTTTGTTTATGGAGTCTATAATTTTTGGAAAAAGTGTTGATGCGCTTCAAACGCTCTGAAGTTTCAGGTTCGCGAAGTTCAAGAAGTATTTTTGGATGGCATCCCACTCAGAAAAGATTTGTTCACGCTCAATATCAACCACATTTATGACACCGAGTTCTCCATTAAAGAAGAAGCAATTAATAGAATTAAACATGGGATTGTTTCACTTATATTGCAACTAAAAAAGAAACCAGCTGTCCGGTTAGTGTTTGTAGAGAGTAACCAAAACAAAAGCTGTTAGTGCTAACTGAAATTCTGAATTATGAGGTCCATATTAATTCAGCAAGAGTTTGTTACTCCACGTCCATTTACAGGCAAAATATGGATTACGGGTGCTAAGAAATTGATTGGCGTTGAGTCTGTGTTTCTAGGATTTGAAAGCTAGGAACAAGAGAAAAACAGAAAATATGTGAGGATTTTCAGTTTCGTAGTACCCAAAATGATAATTTTTTGAATAGAACAAGTTTTGAGGTGCAACTTCGAAACTTCGACTTTGGAAAGAAACTGCTTTGAATTAGAATTTCCCCGAAATGAAACTTCTTTGAAATGGAACTAATAGCGACAAAAAAAAATATCTAAAAAAAATTGGGATGAGTTAACTTCTTTTTAGGTATCAGAAAAATTCTACAAACTGCAAGACGATCGCTGAAGAGGTTTCGCAGTTTTTCCGTCGGGAGAATTTGTTATTTGAGAATGCTAAGAGTGATACCGTTCTTCTTGTTATAGAACGATCACAAGATATTGTGACCCCTCTTCTCAACCAATGGACTTATGAAGCCATGATCCATGAGCTGTTGAATATAAAAAACAATAGATGTTCATGCAGTGAACAGATAATTGTTCTGAGTGAACAACACGATGAATTTTTTGCGCAGGTAATCTTATGACATTATCCTCATTGACATACAAAAACGGTTTTTAGAACATTACATCTAATTTTGGAGAAATTGGACAGAATATCAAAACTTTGATCAATAAATTTCAACAACAAAAGAATATCAACAAAAATCTCGAATCAATTCAGGATATGAAGAAATTTGTTGAAGACTATCCACAGTTCAAAAAAATTAGCGGAACTGTTTCAAAGCACGTCAGCCTCGTTGGGGAACTTAGTAAATTTGTTCAAGAATATAATTTACTGGAAATTTCCGAGGCAAAGTGTATTATTATTTTTCTGAGCCTTTTTCTATTTTACAGGTAGAGCAAGCAATTGTTTCCGAAGGCGACCACAGTAAATGTATTGATCGAGTTAGGGGACTTATGAAAAAACCTGGCACAAGATCATTGGTATGTGATTGTCATATTGTTCACAACTCAAAAAAAAGTGTTTATGTACGTTAACATGTTTTCATTGTGAAAATAAAATCTAAACAATAAAATCCTCCTGTATCTTCTTGACCATATCTAGTGGCCTCTACACAGAGCCTCAGCAGGGCGTAAAACCGTAATCTTTACTTTCGTAAAAACCGTGAAGTTTTCCTGTTATATGGATTTTCCTTAAAAAAGTGCGGACAGAATTTGGTATGACATACCACCGACGTGGTAATTTTAAGAGAGATAAAATTTAACAAATTCGGTAAAACACAAAAAAAAATTGCTTCTGTAATAACTTTTTTGAAATATCGTCTTGCAGGATGCTGCTCGCCTTGTGCTGTTATACGCGATTCGTTTTGAAAAGTTTCCGGGTAATGAAACTGCTATGCTTATCAACCAGCTAAAACAACATGTACGTTTGAATTGAAAGTTTAGCGAATCAATAGCTTTCTCATTAGGACAGTAAATTACCAAACATTGTCATGAGAGCATTGACGTATGGAGGATCAACGAAAAGACCAACTGATTTGTTTGGAGGGCAATCTACTATGGACATCACAAAACGGTGCGTCGAATACTTCAAGCATAATAAATACACGGATTGGCTTTTAAGGTTTATAAAAGGTCTAAAAGGTGTTGAAAATATTTACACACAACATTCTCCATATTTGCAAAACATAATCGAGCATTGTCAACGCGGACGTTTTGAAAACTTTTCACTCATCGGATTGGACTGGTGAAACTTGACTTTTACTCAGTTGATGACGCGTCTTACTGAATTTACAGCGAACGAATGGACAACCTTATCGTTTTCATAATTGGTGGAGCCACCTATGAAGAAGCAGCAATTGTGCGCTATTCAAACCAGAGAAGAATGCAAGGTCATGGTGGTCCTGCCATAGTTCTTGCAGGAAATTGTATGCTAAACACAGAAAGGTAGGAAATATGAAAACGCGGGAAGTACAATTTATTAATTACTTTCAGCTTCCTCGAAGAGTTTAAAACGTTTGCTTAATTTTTTATTGTGTTAATTTGAGTTCTCAAACTTAATTATGTATGAAAAGTTGTATTTGTACAGTGGTTTTTACAAAGAATGCACAGGGTGGAATTTAGCTACCAGATGCAACATAAGGAATCCAAACCAAAATGTGAATCAACAAAATGCATAAAATCAACAAAATACAAGAATATAATTTACTGGAAATTTCCGAGGCAAAGTGTATTATTTTTTTCTGAGCCATTTTCTATTTTACAGGTAGAGCAAGCAAATGTTTCCGAAGGCGACCACAATAAATGTATTGATCGAGTTAGGGAACTTATGAAAAAACATGGCACAAGATTTTTGGTATGTGATTGTCATGTTGTTCACGAACCAAGATGTGAATCAACAAAATACATATCAGATAGTTGAAAAATAGTTGCTTTGCAGACAGTACTACAGTGGACGTGTCTTATCAGATTAAAATCTCTACATTCGGGAATACTGGAGTTGTACTTAAAAGTTGGAGTGACTGTTCAGAATATTTCCGATTTTTGGGAATGTTTTCAGAATTTTCCAGATTGGTAACATCAGACACTTCCCTTGTCCCTCTTTTCTCAAAGTTTTTCTAGTATGAAGTATGAACATCCACAGGAATTTTTAACGGCAATGGAAAATTGATTGAAATTGACAGGATTTGGATCCCTGAGTATTAACACGTTTTGTTTAGAGGTAACGTGCGAAAAAAGTATTCGACAGATTGCTAACCACACCATGCTGCGTCTCCGAATTTGTACACCTCTAAGTACTGTAATTCGAAACTTTTCTCGTTGAGCAGAGTTGTTATATTGCCAAAGTGGCTAATTGTCTCAAAGAAGCTGTACAACGCACGTTCGTGTTTTGAATTATATCAGAAATTCTTCATAAAATAACAAAAATTACTAATGAATTATATTTTTTGGATAAGGGAACGCAACATTTCCACATTAGTTTTTTCAGCAATCTCTTGGTCCTATCATATTCTATTTAATTGTATCTTAATAGTATGTAATCAGTTAATCCTATGTGAGCGGGCGCATGAATTTCTAATTACATCGCGCTTCCGTGGGAAAAGTTGCGTAGTTTTGTGGTCTGCGTATATCCTCGTTAAAAGTAGAAACTGCTTTCTGACTTTTGATATTCGTAAGCCGGGAAATATAAATCATCTCTTCCATAGTAAAATTCAAAATTTATTTCAATTTACAAAAGTTACTGCTGAAACGTTTGTAATTATTTTACTGTATGAAGTCAATTGAAGGGTTTTTCAAATAATTGATGCAGAGTTAAAACCATTGTATACTCAGCGTGTCTGGAACAAATGCTGTGCTTGACTTATAAAGACCTGAATCCAAGTAGTTTGCATTAACGTTGGTTGTTCTGTTTCTCGACAACCAAACTCTTAATCCGTGATGCTACGAAAAGAACGTGATTTGTTGCTATGGTCACTGCCTTTCTATCTCGCCACCTATTTCTTCTTCCGGAGATTTTCTCTCATATCAGTGCCTTTTTGAGCTTATTCCAGACCAAATGTATACTAGTTTTTGGCACGTTTAAGCACAGTTTAAAATATTCGTTATCATTAAAAAAACAAATAGTTTTCATATAAAAAGAAGATTAACTTATGTATATTTCAGAAGCTTTTCAAATGTAATTGTAAAAAAACACAAAAACTGAAAAAATAATTGAATATTATGATATAATTGAATAAGAAAACTGAAAGCAACACAATTTTTTGAAGCGTACTCGGTTTCCTTTCAAATAAAAATACCAGAACTTAAATGCAAAATTCAGAGTTTCGTGTGTATTTTCACTGATTCCATAGCTGCAAGAATGGGAAAAACCAACAGTAAGTTGAAATCGACACAGATTCGGGAATTGGCGGAGCAAACATACTGTTAGTGATAATGAAGAATATTCGGATATTTTTTTTATTACAGTTACGGAAAAAGAAATCAAACAATGGTACAAAGGATTTGTACGCGACTGCCCAAACGGAATGCTAACAGAGGCGGTAAGCATACGCTATTATTTCACATTTTGATACAAATTAATGGTCAATTTTTGCATTAGAAAAGTAATTTAAGTTTTCAGGGTTTTCAAAAGATATACAAGCAGTTTTTCCCTCAGGGTGACCCCTCTGATTTTGCTTCATTTGTTTTCAAAGTATTTGATGAAAACAAAGTGAGCATATATATTTTTTAATACTTGAAGGAAATACGTTTATAGGACGGCGCAATTGAATTTCACGAATTTATACGTGCTTTATCAATAACATCACGTGGAAATTTAGATGAGAAACTGCACTGTGAGGCAGATAACATATTAGCTCGACATAAGTGAAATTGTTCAGGGGCCTTCCGGTTGTATGATCTCGATCAAGATGGATTTATTACAAGAAACGAAATGTTGTCCATAGTTGATTCGATATACAAAATGGTTGGAAATAGTGTTACTCTCCCTGAAGATGAGAATACGCCTGAAAAAAGAGTTGATAGAATATTCCGCATGATGGACAAAGTTGGTTTTTATTGGGTGGAAATTTGATAAACGTGGATTTCTTCAGAACAATGATGCTCAACTCACACTGGAAGAATTTAAAGAAGGCGCTAAAGCTGATCCTTCCATTGTTCATGCTCTCTCTTTATACGAGGGCTTGTCAACATGATTATTTCGCTTTTTACTGGAACGCTCCTATAATTTTTCATTCGGAGAAATAGCAGTGAACCATAAGCCTAGCCTAACACGTTCTTTAACAAAACAACAATGTGAACTTACATTAGCAACAAAAAATCAAATTGACTTTTCACATTTCAGTTTCATACATGTTAGTAGTTCCAACAAGATTTATTGGACTTGTCCGCGAAGAAAAACATGAGATCATCCGTATTATAGGGGCGCCGGACAGAAAGGGCGCGCTGTTCGCAATCTGGCAGAATTTCTAGGCCGCGAAGTAATTTTCCACTGAAAACCTGTTAAGAACATTTTTTGGTCGAGTTGTAACAGAAAAACTTTACATTTTGCATGATTTTTGGAGAAAACTAAAAATTAAGGGCCTTAGTAAGAGGCTCCGGAGAAAACGATCTACTACACAAAGGTGTATTTTCATCTTAGCTTTCGACAAAAAAAAAATCCGAGTCATTTCGACTTGCAGCAGATGCCGAAAAGTTGAATTGTTTGTGAGCGACTTCTACCTTTTCCCTCGTAAGAGCATTGTATTCCATCGGAAATCAATGCGAAGCTGCAGAAATCAGTTTGTATGAACACAAAATTGTTTTTTTAAGGGTTTTTTTGAAAAAGTTTTTACGTTACTTATTTTTGAAAAATCAAAACTCAGAAGTGCATTTTTGTCTTATAACTGTTTTTTTATTCTAAAAAAACAGCGACATCGTGTTGCTGAACCCTAGTTTTTTCACTTTTTTTCCATTTTTATTTATTTATTTCTCTTTTTTTTCAAATATTCGTTCATTTATTCAACTTTATTCATGATTATTTTCATCTTGAAGAGTTAAAGGACCAGGGAACGTTCCGAGTTTATGTGTCTGACTGAATTGCTTCTTATTGCCACATTCACTGTCCGAGCCCCAACTTTCAGAAATAACTGTGAATGGAACAGCGCTTTGGTCAAAGTTGTGGCCGTGGCCCAGAAAAGTTCTAGGCCTTGTGATCTTTTTCGGATTTTTTCTTGCGTTCGGCACAATCTTCATACCTTGCAAAACATTCACACAAATCAGCATCCATACAGAGTGGAAGAGCATCAAACTACTCACAGGGAAGAGTTTTCACACCGGAGTTTCCTAGGCCACGGCCACAACTTCAACTGCACGCCGTTTCGTTCATTGGCATTTCTGAGTGTCAACATTTCACCAGTGTATGAGGCAATAAGAGACAATTCAAACATACACAAAAAAAAATTTCACAAAAAAGTAAAAACATTTGAGGGTTCCCTGGTCCTTTAAATTTATTTCAGAATGACTTAATAATTTCAAACAACGAATAAGTCATTTTTTTCTTTTTCTATTAGACAAACAATATTCTCGAAATCACTATTTTCTTCACTGTTCTCATCGTAAACGTTCTCCGTCTCATCTAGTTCACTTGCGACGGAGCACGAAATGGAATTAAGGAAGCAATCGAAAAGAGAGACTTCTGGTGAATTATTGAAATTAATGTTGAAAGAGATGAACTCTAAAGAATACGACGACTCCGGTGTGAAAACTCTTCCCTGTGAGTAGTTTGATGCTCTTCCACTCTGTATGAAAAATTTCAGCCTGCTACGATTTTTTTGAAAAAATTCGAGTTGTGCACCTTTGAGCACCTACCGTACTACCGTAACCCGGAGCTGGGACCCAATATTGTGCATATAGGGCACACTAGTCCCCATATACATGCTCACATAAAAATCTTTCCCTATGTCCCTCATTGCTCGAGTCTTACAGAGAATGCGTTATATACAGCAGAAAGTCGGAGTCAAAACGCCGGAGAGAACCCACTGTTCTTCAGACATAACACTGTTGTCAGTCTGTCCGAGAAAAAGATGCAAATCAATTTGAAACATAGTTTTCCACGTTATGCTCAGCTGCAGCTCTGTACACACCGTAACTAGGGAACTATTTTTCTCCGTTTGGGAATTTTCTGAGAAGAATCAGGATGACACTATAAAATATGGAGAAAATTTTGAGATCTTAACATCCTGCTAAATGATTCTAGGAATTTATAGAAAATTCGTCAAGCATTTGCTATTTTTCCACATGTAACTTCTGTTTTGGCTGGCAGCAAAGTCCTCCGAAATGTGTTCCCGAATGTGTCACTTTTGAAAATGTTGGCCGGTGACTCAACGGGAAAGGGGCAGGGTTCCAAACTGGGGTCCTCGGGTTTGGTTCCTGGTTGGTAGTTTCTTTTTTTTTCAAACTTTGCAAGGTATTTTAAAGGTGTCGTAAGGTCTTCTGAAAGGTTTTTTGAACGTTTTGAAAATGTTCTAGCTACTAATCTGGACAGTCCCAAGTATTTTTGCCAAAAAAAATAGATGATAAAATTCTAACTTATTTAAGAGAAAGATTTTCCTCAAATTTCGAAATTTTAAAATCGTTTGAAACGTCCGCACAACACTTCGGGAGTGTTCCTTGTCAGAATATTACCAAGCGAAAAAAAATACTTCCTAGTAAGTTATTTTCTGGTTTCTTGACTTGTAAAATGTCCAGAAAAACATTTTGTGGACGGAAACTTGAACTTCCAGCGTTCAAACAAACTACTAGAGCGATAGCCACGCCACAGTGGCCATTCGAAGAGACTGGTGTAATTTTGTAAACAACAAGGAGGCCCGCGCATCTATTTAGTTTATGAACGATTTGAGTGTTCGCGATTGTCATCTGAATTTTTGTGTCAACATTAGAATCTTGCCAAAAAGTCGCCTGTGGCGCAAGTTTCTCTCACCTTTCAGGACCCGCGAAAAAATTGAGAATTCTTTTCTAGTAACCAAAAAAAATGGTAAGATATAGACAATACCATTAGGGTTGAGGAAAAAATTCCGAAGAGTCACGGATAACTAGTCGCTCAAAACTAAATCATCGAATTAAAGCCACTCCTTGCCGTTCCTACAAAGTAGGGTCAAAGGCAGTAATCAGAATTTCGTCAAAGAATTTTTTTAATCCCCGTATGTTGAACCTTGTTCATAACATAGATTTAACTTAATTTGGACACCGGAGTACCAGTTTCCGAGCTGTGAGATGCTCTGAGCCTCTTTCAAAATCAAAAATAAACTGAAATCACCTGCGCCGTCCGTGATTTCTTGTTTGAACTGTTCAAAATAAATGGAACATTGGAATGGAAAATTTGTAGATGAACTTTTCTTACTTGTAAATGTCCGTTAATGAGTTTTAGTAATACAGCTTGTACTGATTTTGCAGTAATCTGAATTCCAGTCATGTTTTTCCATGCCTCTCTACTGTAAAAACGAACAAAGTCAGAGCAATTCATGAACAAAAACTATGTACCGTCAACAAAAAAATTACTAGCTGTCTGAGATTTTGAAGACGTTTGGAATAACTGCCAATCTATCGTATTTCACCGTCCGTTGTTATTATTTTGACTACTTGGACGTTAGCGTGCTCCAAACAAAAGTGTTGTATTTTTAATTGCCAGTGGCAACTTGCCACCCTGTATTGTATGCAATTTCAAACAGGACTTTAAAAATCGACTCTCACTCTGCGCTTTCCCTTGTTTCGAGAGTCAATTCGTGCTTCGGAGGTGTGTTTATTGTTTCGCGGACGATCGAAAGAGTGGAGTATAGCTCTGAGAAACGGTGGTCATTTATTTGTTCATCAGCTTTAGTCACATTGTTTTACGAAACTACCTTTCGGAAAGCGGTCACTTTCCACACGCTTTATTTGACCATTTGCTGATTCTCGCTTCAAATCTACACAGTTACTTGTGGAGAACTCATCTCATTATTGTAAGTTTCTGAATTTACAAAAGTTCCCAAGACAGAGGATTTCACTACTGCTCTTTTCACTTTGAGATTTTATAGAGGTATTTCACCGTAAACCATTTTCGTAGTGAACTCCGGGGACGAGTTTTCCCTCCGCAAAACAAATTAAATAGTTCTCCCAGTAAAAATAGTCTAATCTTCTGATTGCTCCTTTTTCGGCAATAGAACTCGTCCCCGAGATTATTTCAGTTTTGCACTATACATAGAAAGAGTTTCTTAACAGAGCACAGTCGAATAGAAAAATCAAGGACCAAACAATTCAAGAACCAAAAAATCGAAGACTGAAACAAAAATTGAGGATCAAAATAAAAATCGAGGACCAAAAAAATAGGAGGTCAAACATGCTATCGGTGCATTTCGATGTGAATACGCTTTGTTGAGAAACCCCGTTTCTTGGGATCTCCGGAGCCTAATTTTCAGCAGTGAAACGAGTCTCAGTTGTTTTCCATCTGAATTCTGAAGAACTTGCTCGGTTTTGAATTGGCACCAGGCCGGCGATCACAATTGCAACAGGTTTTTTGCCTGCTCCTCGGTTTTTTTTCGGTTTTCGATTTTTCGGTCCTCTATTTTAAAACCAGTGCCGGTTTCCTACTAGTGTTATTTCTCAATTCAGCTGTTTAAATGGACCCCGCAGATGAGGTCTCCCAAAGGAGTAGAACAACATTATTATCATCATGAACATCTCAGTTTTGAGTGCTTGGGATAAACTTACATTTATAACATTTCCTTAAGTTTGTCAGTTACCATTGTTTTCAATTTTTATAGGAGTGGTGTAAGCTGGAACAGAAGTTCTGTTTAAGATGTATCATATGGTGTATGTATGTGCATTAGTAAAATGTCGAAGCTCAAATAATTTTCTAATTTTCTAACAAAAAAGAAATAAAAACACCGGGGGGTTCAAGCAAGGGGTGGTTTTCTAGATCATCGCCACCGAAATCCGCCAAGATTCGAAAAATTTGTGCAGTTTCGAAATTAATTTTGCAGGTTCATCGCCCATCTGAAGACGGGTTCGAACTGAGAAACTGAAAAAATCAATCAGATTCCGCGAAAAAGTCAATGACTGCGTGTAGTTTTCATGATGCCATTCTTTTTTTTTGTTGGAAAATCTAGGCACAATCTCAAAAAATTATTCAAGCTTCGGCATTTTATTGATGAAATTCTTCCACCATAAGGTAGATTCTAGACACAACTTGTATTCCACTTTGTACCACTCCTTCAAGATACTGAAACTTGAATGATGTAATGATTGACGCAAGGATATCTTTGATTTCAAAAAGAATTTACTATAACTTGGGTTCCCGGATTAATTACGGTCCCCTTTGAGAGAAAACTATATAACACTAAGGCAAGAGTAAATTTGTTAATGTGATAACTTAACAAGCATTATTTCTGGTTAAGTCAAACCGTTTGGGGTTTTGCGTAAGATGTGCAAAAAGATAATTATCTTTCTTGGCAGCCATAGCCAATTGAAACGCAGGAGATAGAGAGTACAGTGCGCGAAATAAGTTTAGGACCCCCTAAATTTTGAACGTTCTGACGAAACGAGAAGAGATTTCGAAAATCTGTTAATGCCATTTGATTTGGAATACGAAAAAACCCCCGGAGCCAATTTGGGCCCATTTGAAAAACTTCGTACTCACATACCATTAAAAAAACGTTTTTTCGGCCTGGAAATAAATTTAGGACCCCCTCAAAATGATAACCTTTTCCAGAAAACTGGCGATTTGAGAGTCAAAACGTATTGCAGAATTGTTGAAACTACAGAAAAAACATTTAGACATCATCCGGCTATCTGGCAATTGCTGGAATTTTCGTTTTGTAAACCCTATTTTCTTGATTGGTGCAAAACAGTGAATTATGAAGCAAATCGACTTTCATAACCTTGTTGAAACTTCTTCATTTCTCACTAGACTCGGACAAAATGTCATCAATAACATTGCTAATAAGGAAAACAATTTTTGTGTCTGGGCTCTTAGAATAAAATCCTTGGGGTTCTACGAGCTGGTCACTGTGAAATACTGGAAATGAGGTCTACAAAATAATGACTCCAACAGTACAGATATGCCCAGATGATGTCAATATTCTATTTTTAGTTATTTCACATAACACTGATAACAATTTGGCCCATGATTTGACCATTTTTGCATTTTTCCATGAGTAGCCCTAAACTAATTTCGCGGCCAAAAAAACGTGTTTTTTACGGTGTAGGAGTACAAAACGTTTTCGGATAGAACCAAATTGGCTTTGGGGGGGGGGGGTTATTTTGTATCTTGCCAAAAAGTCGCCTGTGGCGCAAGTTTCTCTCACCTTTCAGGACCCGCAAAAAAATTGGAAATTTTTTTCTAGTAACCAAAAAAAAATGGTAAGATATAGACAATACCATTAGGGTTGAGGAAAAAATTCCGAAGAGTCACGGATAACTAGTCGCTCAAAACTAAATCATCGAATTAAAGCCACTCCTTGCCGTTCCTACAAAGTAGGGTCAAAGGCAGTAATCAGAATTTCGTCAAAGAATTTTTTTAATCCCCGTATGTTGAACCTTGTTCATAACATAGATTTAACTTAATTTGGACACCGGAGTACCAGTTTCCGAGCTGTGAGATGCTCTGAGCCTCTTTCAAAATCAAAAATCAACTGAAATCACCTGCTCCGTCAGTGATTTCTCGTTTTAACTGTTCAAAATAAATGGAACATTGGAATAGAGAAGTTGTAGATGAACTTTTCTTACTTGTGAATGCCCGTTAATGAGTTTTGGGAATACAGCTCGTACTGATTTTGCAGTAATCTGAATTCCAGTCATGTTTTCCCATGCCGCTCTACTGTAAAAACGAACAAAGTCAGAGCAATTCATGAACAAGAATCAATATACCGTCAACAAAAAAATTACTAGTTGTCTGAGATTTTGAACACGTTTGGAAGAACTGCCAATCTATCGTATATCACCGTCAGTTATTATTATTTTGACTACTTGGACGTTAGCGAGCTCCAAACAAAAACGTTGTATTCTTAATTGCCACATTGTAAAAAATAATTTTGTAATTCCGGTTGTAAATTTTTTCTTTGAAATTGAGAACTTTAAGTACGCATTGCTTTGAATTAACCCATTAGTTCTCTGTTCTGAAACACTGTACGTTTTTTTTGACGTGTCTCACAAAAATATGTGTCATATGTCTGGTTCAGCAAACTTTGTCTAAGCATAGGTCAATAGTGTTTACTCAAACTGGCCAATGGCTATAAGGACTACTTACCGATCACTCGGACTATTTGACTTCTACTTCTACACAATATAACTTTAGCCCAATACAACTGAACGTTTGCAGAATAGTTATATAATTTTAATAATTTAGTAAGTTGATTTTCAATTTGATATACTTTTTTCTCTACTCGAATTGACAACATTTTTCAAGCAAATGATGTCTTGCAATCCCAAACCGCAAGATAAGCTTTACTAGTTTGTGGAATAAATAAAAATTTCGTTCAACTTCTGCAAAGCAATTAGAACAATGTTGCTTTGTATACTTTGTGTCGCTCTGCGTTCCTGTAGCGCGCACGTATAATTATCGTCTTATAATTTGCTGGCTGCAGGAATATTGCCACAGGACGAGAAATATCTTGACAGGTGGTAGACACAAAATGTTCACAAAATGTAGAAATTGGGCTAATTTTTTTGATTGCCACACTTTTGAATGTTTCTTCACTTCCATTTTCGACTGTCTTTTTTTGCATGAACACTTTCAAAACTAAAAGTTTCCCACATTTTCATGCTTGAATGAGTAGCACTTTTCGTCTGAACTTGAATAATTGTGGTTTAAATTGTCGAAAATAAAATGCTTAAAAAAAATTTTGGTAGTGTCTGTAATCAACATGAATTGCGGCAAAACCCACAACTCAATTCCTTAGACTTGAAGTGAGGAACATCCAGAAGTTTTTTTTGCAGAGTTATCGCCAAATAAAACCAATGCGTATTCATATATTGTATTTAATTGCTTTTCTAAATAAATTATCATGTGAAGGTAATCTGATTATTCAAAAAAAAAACATTCAAAGAGATTTTAGGAGACGCCAACGTTTTTTTGGAACAACCATCCACAGAGCCTTACTATATACGCGAAGGAGACAGAGGATTAACTTTGCCTTGTGCATTTAACCATCAACTTTTGAATCGCGGTAAATATGAAATAAATTGGGCACACTACAATAATGGGAAATTAAGGTGAGTCGTCTGAATTCGGAAAACCAATGAGTAAGAAACCATAAACGAACTGTGAGATTTCAGAATAATATCAAAAAATGAAAAACTTCTTGTTAAAAAATCATCTGAATTCACATTAGACTCGGATCTTCAAACAGGGAAATACAATCTCATCATCACGACCGTTGACACAAAAAACGTCGAAGGAACATATTATTGCAATGCTATTTCAACTGATGCATCCGATGTACAGCATTCAACGTTTGCTAACGTTATTGTTCTAGGTTAGTATCAGGCAACATTTTAACACGATTCTACAAAAACGCATTCATTGCAGTTCCGCCCGGAAATCCTGTAATAAATATAAATCCATCTGAAAATGTGATTGAAGGGGATTTAATAACATCCAAATGCGTTTCGATTGGTGGAAGTCCACCTCCGTCTTTCCAGTGGACGCTTCCCAACAAAACTTTGGCTAGTTCCACAAGTTTTTCAACTTATTCTAGAGATGGTGCAACTGAAAGCTTGTTACAGTAAGTTTTTTTTTGTGTCATTAAAAAAAAAATTTTTAGCTTTCGCGTCATTGCTGATGATAACGGAAAAGAAATTCAGTGTAATGTTACAAATAAAGCATTGAGCGAAGTAGAGAGGAAAGGAGTGAAGAGTGCAACATTGAACGTTTTGTATAAACCAATTGTTTCTGTATCTCCGTCTGAAAATGTTACACATTTGTCAGTTGAAGAAGGAACATATGTTAATTTGACATGTGAAGGAGTGTCAAACCCACCCATTCATAGCTACGAATGGTTTGATGAAAACATTTGAAAAAAATCTAAGGGAATTTTCAGGAAACACTTGCCAACAGGTGAGCGCTACCAAGGAAAAATCTGGTCTGTCCAGATGAATGTCTCAGTTTACGGAGGTTTTGAATGCAAAGCAATAAATGAAGTTGGAGAAACAACTGCATTATTGAACGTGGTTGTACAGAACACTCCAAGAGTGACTGTTCCGGTAATTTTCACTTGCGCTTTAAAAAAGTGAGTATATTTATAGGTGTCAGTGAGTCCTCATGAAAAAGAAGACGTTTCCGTCAAGTGTGAAGTCTTAGCAATTCCAAAAGCGGTAGATATCAAGTGGTTTGGACCAAACAATTTTCGACAGAATGGGTCTGAATTAATCTTGAAATCTATTTCTACGTGAGTGCATTTTGTAAGACAAATCAAATAAAAATATTAGATCTCAAACGGGCAACTACACCTGCATGGCTACTAATTTCTTGACAGTTTATGGCCAATCAGGCTCGCAGCAACGAGTTGGTGCGGGAACAACTTTAATTAATGTGAAACGAAAGCCTGGAACTGCACATATCACTGGGAACATTGAAGTAGACGTCGGAGAAATGATTGAACTTAACTGTCATGCTGAAGACTCCGGAAATCCTAAAGCCTTTTACTCGGTCTGTGCACATTTTCATCTTGGTTTCAGATTCTTTGTCTAAGACCACAATGATGATGCAGCAAAAATTAATTTTTTGAGAAAAAGTTGAGACACCTCGGTAGACTTCTGCAACTTCTCAGCAAACGTTGGGGTGATAGCAGCTTTAGAACAAAAGTTCATTGACTTTCGAGCAAACGTTTGGGACTAGAAGTTTTAAGCAAAACTTCAGCATTTTCTGAGAAAACTTTCAGCGCCATTAACTTTTCAACAACACTTTAGCAGCTTTTTAAGGAAGCGTCAGGTGAAAAAAATTTTTGGACAGACGGACGGACGCCTCTTGTCTTTAATTTATAAGGAAGACAAATTTCAAAATCAAGTCAAAATGCTTTTTTCGGAAAATATTTTGCGGACTGTGTTAGTTTTTACAAATTTCTAGTTTCAGTGGTCGTCTCCTTCCTCGAGTGGAATCTATGGCTTGGAAGGTCACAATAATCAAATTTTTATGCTAAAAAATGCGCAACTTGCTGACAATGGAATGTACTATTGTAAACTTTACAACAATATTGGAGAAGGAAAAATTGCTTCTGTTAACATTACTGTACGTTTTTAAGAACAACAGAATGTCGAAAAAAGAATTTGCAGGTGATTGAAAAAGCAAAGATTTCTAGCCCGTTGACGACTGAGCACATTTTTACGACAAACGAGCAAAACAAGATGCTTCAATGTGAAGCGCAAGGATACCCGATGCCAAAAATTATATGGTTGAAAAATGGAAAAACTATTGAACCAAATGAGTACACGGTGGCGGAGAATTCAAATTCTAAATGCGATTCAAACGATTTCTGCGTTCAAACAATTTCGAGTACTCTCAACCTTCCAGACCCTTTGAAGTGGTGCGATAAAGGAAATTTCACTTGTTTCGCTGAGAACGGTTCATCGAAAAGAGACAAAAACTACAGTTCATGGACTATAGTTCGTCTTATACATAAACCAGTTATTCTGAAGAAAACATTCGATGGGAAATCTCTTTTTGGAGCGGAAGTTGGTTCTCAAGCTGTATTGAAGTGTAAAGCATCTGCTCGACCAAAACCAGAGTTTCGCTGGTTTTACAAAGGTTCCGAGTTGATTGAAAATGATAAGCATTCAATGCAAGTAAAAACATTCGATGATGTTCCTGATGAGTATGAAATATCACTCCGCATTGAGAATATCGAAGAAAATGATTTTGGCAGTTATGTTTGCCACGTCACAAATGGCAACGGAGAAGATAAAAATACAATTGAGCTACTTCAAACAAGCTCACCACAAAGTCCATTAGATTTCAACAAATTTGCTGTTTCTTCAAATTCGGTAGAATTGGTTTGGATTCCGCAATTCGATGGCGGACTAAATCAGAGTTTCGTCGTGGAACTCAAAAAATTTGATCCGCTAACAGGGGAAATCGATAAGAACATCTTTTTAACAACAAGAACGATCAATGAGGTACATCGCCATTCAAAACAAGAAGTTTGTCATAAAAAATAAGTTATCACAATCTTAATTTTTCTAGCTTGACGGAACGATTAATTCAAAATGCTATTTTAATCTTTCTGGTCTCACACCTTTGACAACTTACTTTGGGCGCATACAAGCAAAAAATGACAGAGGAGCGTCAGACTTTTCTCCTGCGCTTGTTTTTTCAACGGAAGATGTATCAGAAGATTTGCACATGATGCCACCCAGTCGTCTTGTATATAACAAAAATGCCCAAACATTAAACGTAGAGGTAATTCTATTAAAATTCTCCGCTTCTCTTCATTTATTCTATATTCAGCCTCAAAAACCTGTTGATGCTTGTACACTTCTCTATGTTCGAACAAACGAAAAATGGAGAATTCTTGACTGCTACAGCGATAGTAGTGAAATTTTGAACATTGCAGCTGGCAAAGAATATAAAGCTCGCTTTTGTTCAATCTCTAATCATCTGAAATGTTCACCACTGTCACTAACAATCAGTATGTTTCTAGTTTTAAAACACGTTTAAAAACACAGTTTCTTGATTCAGTCGTATTGAAATTTTTATTTTCAGCGAGTGGTTCAAAGAGCATATGGAAAATCGAAGTGCTGTCATTTATTTTTTTCTTGTTTATTTTTCTTTCGTCGTGCATTTTTCTCTTTGTTTGCTGCAAAACTAGAACAACTAAAAAATCGTCTAATTTATCGTAAGTTGAACGTATATGTGAAATTCAAAATCAATACTTTTAGACCAATAATTTTATCACTGACAAGTGACCCCACGGAGAAAAAGGTTGACGTTGGATCATTAACCTCAAATGAATTGGACGTAAACTACGAAACAAAGTTGAGCTTGAAGTATGCTATCAAAATGTCTGTCTTTTTCCACATTGTTTTCAGAATGCACAGAGATATTCAGATGCCAAATGACATTGAGGAAATTAGAAATATTGAACAATCAGACTGTTATTATCAAGAGAAATCTCACACTCTAAAAAGTTTCCTAAAATTCACAATTTCCAAATATGTTTCCATTCAGATTCTATACTTTGTACATTCTCAAAACGAAATAGCGTCGAGGATATTGAAGGAGACAGCACATTTGAAAAACCGCGAATTGTTAAAGAGATGATTGTATAAGATTTTCTACTAAACAAACTTTACTCGTTTTCTATCAAGATTTAATTAACGTTGTTCCAAGGTCGGGTTTACTGCTTCTATTACAATGCTCATTTGATATAAATAAAAACAATTTTTGTCCAATACGTGTCAATACTTTTCAAAAAATGTTAATGTTTTTAAGTTTAAAAATGGCGCTCGAGAATATTTCTGATTCGGCAACTTCAAAATCGGATTCAGAGAACAAAGTTACGATTTTCGTGAAGATACTTGAAAAACTGTTCGAACTGTCTTGATAAAACTGAAAATAGGAATCTTGCAACCGTTGCAAAATAATACGGCCACTCCAGCGAATTATGCGTTTTCACTGTCTTGTCGGTAACTTTCGGTTAATGCCGCCATCTTCTGAGCAAACTTCCTTCTGCAAGAGTGATGACTCATTTGGCGACGACGGAGTAGGGCGATTTACTGTGCGCAAAACACTAAGAAACACGAGTGCCGGGTTATATAAGTTTTATCAAAATGGGAGGTGTTGCGAAGCCCCAGCCCTTCGTACAACTCTGTACGAACAGATCGGTTTCGCATCTTCTTTCATTCCGGTGCCACCGGAGAATCCTCGTTTTCCACCGGCCGATGAACCGAGCGCTCAATAAATAGTCGATTTATTCTCTCTAAATCTCCCTTTATTTATGTCTTTCTCTTTCTTTCACACTAATTCAATAATTTTGTATCCTTTTATCACTTCTCTCCGGCGAATTCGCCCTCCAAATAATCGATCCAGCTTATAGTGCGTGTTGTGCGTGTTCTCGACGCTCCCAAACGCGCCGCGCCCGGCGACATTCGTCCGCGCGCGCGGCTATCGTGGCGAGACCCGCGACCCAAAATTCCTACTGGTTTTTCGATAATTAATTCACTAACAAAAATTTTTTTTCCAGCTAATTGCTGCCTTTTTTCCGTCAAAACTTGACGTTTTTACCTCACATTTTTTCCGGTTCTGTTCCGCTAAACCTTCCGCCTTTTTGTGACTCCTTTTGCCGCGTTTTGGGCTTGTTTACGGCTCAGAACTCTCTCTGTGCCCAGGCCCACGGTCTCCACGGTCGGGACGCCACGGGTCGTCATTACGGGCCATGTCAGCTGCGAACAAACCGTCTATGCATTTTCTTTGAGGTTTTTCCCCTGTTTCCAACAAGTTTCCTCACCGTCGCTCGTCGACCACGTGTCGGCCACGGCCCAGAGGATTTTTGCCCTACGGGGCTTTTTGCCTCTTATACTTTCGACTTAAATAAATTTGAATTCTTTATTAACTTGTGTTATGTTTCGCCACGCTCATCTTATACAATTTTTACTCGTTTTCTTTCCCTCTTTCGCAAGCAGTCCATCAGACCCAAGACTATCAGAGTCTTTCGGGACCGTCGTTCCGACCTGTTAAACCGGAGGCTCAACAGGAGGATCGTATACAGAATCAAGGTGGGATAAGGATGCTATTCAATATCAAAATTCAAAAGTTTGACGAATTGTCTGGAAGCTTCCAGAAGCACTTAGCCGAATATTAAGATCTCAAAATAATCCCCATACTTTATAGTACCACACTGCTTTATTTTCAGAATTTTCCAGATGGGAGAAAAAGGACTTCGCTAGTGAGATAGCTTTCGAAAATTTCACGCGTTTAACGTCTGGTAGAATTACACTTGTATGAATGAGACTTGAAAAACGTAGATACCAAACAACCGTTTTTCTGCCTAGTCCCCTAAAACGTTGGACTTCAACAGAATTCTTCCTTGTTTCGTCGTTTTCTCGCTCACTTTCCTCACTTCTTTCTCATTCTGTTTCTCCATGCTCTTGCTCTTTTCTCTCTTTCTCTGAAGCTTAGTGTTTTTGCGAGATATTGTGTGCAACAGCCGATATTATGCGAGGTTCACGCACATAACTCAGATTTACTAATGTTTGCCATTCCTTTATATTACATGAATACCATTCAAACAAGTTCATGAATAACGTCAAATATTTTACGTAACAACAAGTATGGAGCATACACAAACTTTGCTTATATATATTTCTGTCATGTTAAATCATTGAAATCAAATGTATCAAAAAAGGCTTCGGACTTGAACATGGACTTTAAAAAAATTGTTTTATTTTTAGTTAGAAAGTTCACGTTTTTACTTATCAATTTCTACTTTTTAAAATTTTATGTAGAAATAAAAAAAGTTAGGACGTGAGTACAGACAAAGAATAAACGTACAAACAAACGGAAATACCTCCCAAGACTTTCATTCATAATAATTATCACTCTCGATTTATTTTTGCAGGTCATTGCACTGGAAACATGAGCTCACAAAAAAAATGTTGTGTTCCTAATGATCTTCGACCAATACTGGAAGCATTAGCCCGTGAAGTGCTACGAAATCAACCATCCGATGTAGCTTATTTCGGACATATCTTTTTTGATCAATTTTTGAAACACCGCGATGGTAAATTCCTTATTTTTACCCAGAAAATCTCAAACTTCTATGAGTACGTGCTCAATTGTGTTTTCAGGCTTAAGCTAGATTAAATTCATCACGAGTACATATTTCAGAGAACAAAGACATTTTGAACGACCAGGCTGCTTACGAGGTGTTCAGAGCCGATGTTCAGAGAAAGGTTACATTTTTACGATAATTCTACGATAAATTCTCAATTATGACCACATCAACTGATCATTAGAATGATTTCTGAATACAATTTTGTGAATACAGATAAGCCTATTGATGGCACAAGACCGATCTTCTAGCCCACTTGATTCAGCAGCCACTAAGATTCAAGCAGTGTTCAAAGGACATTTGGTATTTAAAAGGCAATGTCTGAGAACCTCGAAATTCGCTAATTACACCAGGTCACTAAAAATTCAGAATGCTTCAATTTGCCCCATATTATACCCAATGGGTACTTACATAGCAGTGATACATCAGACAAGTTTTGGTCCGGCTCCGTGGTCCCTAGTCCGAACACATAGCAGTGATACATCAGACAAGTTTTGGTCCGGCTCCGTAGTCCCTAGTCCGAACACGGTCCCAAAATAGATCAAAACTGTAACCTATTTCAAAAAATCCAAGCGACTCAAATCAACGCCATTGGATTCCTCGCATCTTTTTGAGTGTGTTTCACGTTGGGACCGAAAATTTAGCACCCCTCATTCATGGAGAAAAAAATTGGTTTGTGACATTTTTCAGATAAATTTTCAGCTTTCTTTTTCAAAATTTTAACACTACATAGCTATGATTTTATCGCTGATTCTGAATTTAGACGTTATTGTGCTTCGACAAAAAAAAGTGTTTTTAAAGGTCTTGGAAATGTTTGAAGCATTCTTAATTTTTAGTGATCTGCTGTTTTTGAACTTCTCAGACATTGCGTTTTAACACCTACTTATCTCAATCTCTCTAATGCTTTCATAGGTCCGTTCAAATCCCGAAAAGTATGGAATGTCTATCAGAACTTCGTCTTCCGAAAAATTAGACGCGTCGAACAACAAAAAGGATCAAAAGTGAGTCGGGACCCAAAAACAACTTGATAGAAAATAATTCAGAAGACACTCGGTTGGTGGTTATTCAATAGAGAAGGATACTCCTGAAGATCGAGCGGCAACAAAGATTCAATCTGAAATCCGCGGATTCCTCACACGCAAACATGTTGAGAAAATAAAAAAAGAAGATACTAATGCCGCTACCAAAATTCAAGCTCACATTAGGTTGAAATTTCACTATTTCTGTAAAGCATTTAACATTTCAGAGGCTTCCTGACACGCAAACATTTAGATGAACAAGGACTTTCACCATCAAGAAGTCACTCTTCTCTTCACTCAAATCAGTCCGATGACCATTAACATATTTTTCAACCTTTGCCGGAACTGGACTATAGCTCTTTAATTATTTAGATCATGAGAGTATATTTGCAATTGTTTCGCGTCAATGAAAAACTGATTACTTATTTACTTACTAGGATACTTGGAGTCCGTTTGATCAAGCGATGTGATTGCTGTCGTCAGTTTAATGCGGACAATCGCCGGCGTAGGAGAACCACGTGAGAACCTCCACTTTTCCTTCTTGGGACCACTTTTCCGGGTTTTGCCAAGTCGTCGATGTGTCCCTTCAGAGAGTCTCGCACGTCATCAGACAATCGTTGCTTAGGCCGTCCTCTGCCCCTTTGGTCATCTGTTGGTTGCCAATCGGTTGCGGCCTCGGACTATCGCAACTTTCTAATCACTCTTCTCAGCCTTAATCATCGTTAATCAGTCGTAATCAATTTTAAGAGTGAAATTCTAAGAGACAAAATTCTGAGAGATGGAGAAATGAAATTCTGAGAGATGGAGAATGACTGAAAAGGCCTGGCATGAAAAACTCATTGTGCTTCGATTTGATTGATATTGAGCACAGTGAGAACCTGGACTGTTCTAAGATATATGAAATTAGTGTCATCTGGCTCCGCCTTCTTTTACAGGATTACTGTAGAACCGTACCCCCGGACGCTAAAAAATCTCAGAAAAATCCTACCGACTCAAACTCAACTCCATTCGATTCCCCGCATCTTTTCGAGCATGTTTTATATTGACATCAAAATTCTAGCCTCCCTCCTTCAGGTAGAAAAATTTCTTTTTTTTCAAATTTTAGGTCATACTGAAAAATTTTAGTACTAACGTGCAAGGAGTTCTTTTCAAATTCGGTAGGATTTTTCTGAAATTTTTTTTAGCGTTTGGGGGTACGGTACTACAGTAATCCTGTAAAAGGGGGCGGAGCCAGATGATACTAATTTCATATATCTTAGAACAGTCCAGGTACTCACTGTACTCAATATCAATCAAATCGAAGCACGATGAGTTTTTCATGCCAGGCCATCTCGGGTCTCTCAGAAATCGCCTCTTAATCAGTCTTAATCGGTAGTTATTGCATTTTCACAACTTTTTTGTCTCATTTTCACGTTTCACACATGGAAGCAAAGCTCAGCGAACCTTAAGTTCGCTAGTAGGTTTTCAGGAAAGGCTTGGAGGAGACCGTGATACATGTTCAAAAATTATGTTAGCGATGAGGCGTATGTGTCGTGTAGCTCACAGAATAAATAAAAATAGATAATTTATTCCGGAATCATAACACACACACTATATTGTTGTTTTCTTGACAATTTTGTACATCATCATTATGTTACTATCATAAGTTGTGACTGCTATAGAACTTCCACGTCCATTCGTAAACTGAGCTCCAACAATTGGTGAAGCGGGGTCACATTCCGAATACCGCCACTCTACCTTAATGAGTCATTACTTCTAAACATAAGTGTTGCCTGACAAACTTGATACGCATGTGGTTTTCTGGTATGAAGTTTAGATACGATGAACGTGCCGTCTTCGGAGGATGTCAGCACATACGCGCTTTCAGGAGCGACAGAAACACTATTGATAGGTCTTGAATGAGCGTTAACCTAGAAATGTTTTTTTTCAATTTTAGTTTATTGAATTTGAAGCGTCATTTTACCTGGCACATCAAATCGCCGGTTGTGATTGAATAGTACTGTACAAGCCCTCTCAAAGTTCCAACGATTATTTGTTTCCGCAAAACGTTTATAACGTTAATACTTTGCCTTTAAAAGTTTCTCACGTGCTGTTTTTTTTTTCATCGTTATTTTCTTACTTCGTTGTTATCCTTGAATTAACTCCTTTCACTGGTTTTTGCCATATGATAAGTTCTCCACGCGAATCTGCGCTGACGGTGATTTCATCATACCGGCAAGTTGAAATATCTGTTATTGCGTTTTTGTGTTCCTGAAAAAACTGTTTAAATTAATGTGCGCACGTTTTCACGTTTTGAAAACCTTCAGATTCTTTCGATCCGTAAAATTAGAGTCCCCATTGCACATCAGCACAACTATTTCTCCGGAGTATGTACCTGAAACCAACGAATAATGAAAAAGTTGTGTTTTTCGAATTGGGTTTTCCCGTTCTGAGAGTGATCCTACGATTAG
The DNA here is from genome assembly GCA_946814055.1 of Caenorhabditis sp. 36 PRJEB53466. Classification (NCBI taxonomy): domain Eukaryota; kingdom Metazoa; phylum Nematoda; class Chromadorea; order Rhabditida; family Rhabditidae; genus Caenorhabditis; species Caenorhabditis sp. 36 PRJEB53466. Next base: position 8,848 of record CAMPFS010000006.1, on the reverse strand, counting down.
TTTTCAATGATCGCTGTCTCTTTAGTAGCTCCTCACTGACTTTTCACTGGGGTTTATATTTGGTGCTTTTGGTGACGATAACTGAAAAACTGTTCGAACAATCTTTAAAAAACTGAAAATAGACCCCTTGCAACCTCGTTAAATGCCGGCATCTTCTGAGCAGCAAAGATTTTTTAAGGGCATTCAGATAAACTTGTCTTGTAATTAACAGTCCGCTAGAATTATCTGACACCCCTACGTAGTTGATTTGGTTTTAATCGATGCCGTCATTTGACTTTGGTGGCAGTGATGGGAAACCTTTTGGCACAAACATCCCGTTTCCACGTTGGCCCGGCCTTTCTAAATTATTATTTTAGGCTGGGACTGGACACGAAATAAAATTGAAGAACTTTAGATGACAACTGATCACTCGGTTCGACCATCCAGCCGTTTTGAACGCCGAGGTAGAGATTTTTCCGACATCCGTAGGAAAATGCCACATGGCATGTCATACGAGAAGTTGTAAACCGTCATAATAACAAAATAGCTCTAAAACGTCTTTTCTAAAATATTAAACTCATTTTTTAATGAAAGGTCCAAACAGTGAAAACGCATAATTCGCTGGGGTGGCCGTATAATTTTGCAAAGGTTGCAAGAGGAATATATTCAGTTTTATCAAGACAGTCCGAACAGTTTTTGAAGTATCGGTACGAAAATTTTCGAATGTACGTAACTGTGTGCCCTGAATCCGATAATGAAGTCGCCGAATCAGAAATATTTTCGAGCGCCAGGTGGCAATACAACGGGGGTGGCCGTATAATTTTGCAACGCACTGTATAAGAAAGACCGTGATGCTTCATTCAAAACTTTAAATAATCCTCAGTAAATAAGATCGTAGCGCAAACTCACCAACGAGGACTGTGTTATCATTGCAAGAAACACCTCTGCAGTATGGTCCTACATCTATTCCAACAGTCGGTACGAAATCTTTGAGCGCAGTTCCAAGTGTTATAGAAAAAAGTGGTTTCTGTTGCGTTTTCCTTACATCATAAATTTGAATGAATCTTGAAGATCCAACAACAACGATAGGAAAGTTTCTAGCGTTGGGGTGAACAAGTCCTACCTATATTACAGAACGTTAAAAATGAAATCTGCTGAATTTGTTCACCGTTGTCACGTCAATAATTCGGTCATTAGCAGTTGGCTCGGCAGTAACAATTGTTTCCCATATTACTTCCGACTCAATTTTGTTGTCCCAGTTGCCGATATGTATCTGAAGCTGTTTATGTTTCTTCCAAGCCTGATAATGCCGAAAAACACGTTTTGCAATATTCTTTACACCATTTTTACAATAAAAGACCAGTAAAATAGACAATACAGTTATGTAATTCAATCTGTATCTATTCTAAAATTTCGATTGACAGAGAATATTCATTGATTCTGTTCGCATCATGTAAAACCTTCACTGATGATGATGAAATGGACTCCAAGTATCCAAGGGAGATTAATAACTAATGAATGACACTCACATTATTTGATTGTATGATGGCAACATAAGTTATATTTCTTGTATCTAGCCAGCATACGGCAAGATTTGATGGCCAAGGAGAAACTGTTCCTTGTGGGAGAGAAACGTCTTTTAATTTTTCGAACATTGTTTAGTATTGAGAATATGACGAATAAACGTAATACCCGATTCGAATATAATTTTCGTTGTCATGGTGATAAAATATAAACAAGAGAATGAGGGAGGTTGGCTGAATTGCTTTCTCACACGCCCTAGCTTTATTATTTTAATTCCAAGTCGTATTGGACAAAGGCGAAAAAGTTGCAACAAGTTAACCTGAAAAGCGTCGCAAACGACGAGCAGCTGTCACAAGAAAGGAAATAAACCGTGATCAAAGCAGAGCAGTTTCAAAAAACCCGCAAATGGCGTGAATAAGTCAGAAAAGCATAGGAACACATATTCAACGCAATATAACGTCATGAGCAAAAATCAGCGTTAATCAGTCGTAATCAGTTTTAAGAGTGAAATTCTGAGAGACGAAATTCTGAGAGATGGATAAATGAAAATCTGAGAGATGGAGAATGACTGAACAAGGCCTGGCATGAAAAACTCATTGTGCTTCGATTTGATTGATATTGAGCACAGTGAGAACCTGGACTGTTCTAAGATATATGAAATTAGTGTCATCTGGCTCCGCCCCCTTTTACAGGATTACTGTAGAACCGTACCCCCGAACGCTAAAAATCTCTGAAAAATCCTATCGACTCAAACTTAACGCTATTCGATTCTTTGCATCTTCTTGAGCATGTTTTATGTTGATATCACAATTCTAGATCCCCTCCTTCGGTAGAAAAAAAATTTTTTTTTCGATTTTTTGGTCATACTGAAAAATTTTAGTACTTACGTATAAGAAGTTTTTTCAAATTCGGATTGTACTCATCGAGACGCGTCGACAAAAAAATTGGACCAAAATCGGCCTGAATTCATGGATTTGGGAGTCATTTTGCATGCGAAAAAGTAAGCAGCACTAACTTTTTTTTACTGTTTGTCCTGCATGTTGATTGAACTTTATTTAAAAAAATGTTCAATTATTACTAACATAGCTTCTAATCGAGCTTTTATTAAATTAGCACTAACTATTGTTACATTGTTGTTATTTGATTTGTTAATTCTTTTATCATGTCATTCTTTTGCTCTCCTAAAGCGATGCAATAAATGACTCATTCATGGTGTCTCTTGTCATTTTTTTTGCCAGCACTTTCGAGAAGATTTAGGTGTGACCACTCTCTCTTTTTCCTTCAGATCTCTCAATTTGTGACACCTTCACCCTGGCAGTTTCTCTTTCTCTTTTTGTGACCTTCTTTTCTCTGCCTCACTGTGACCAAGCACAATCACATTTGCTCCAGTTGAACTAGGCGCACGCGACGCGACACGCAAACGCGTTGGGCTAGAGTGGAAGGGGGATGAGAGTGACGCGTCTGTGAGCAGAGACGCAGAGGAGGGTGAGAAACTGCCAACATCGCATTCTTCCATTAACTTTTGCGAATAGAAAAGAGACTTCCTTTCTTCTGTAGTTCGCGTTAACAATAACTCATTTATTCGAGATATAAATAGTGGGTGGAGGAGGGAATAATGACTAAAATGACCATTGGCCGGCAATAGCCATAGGTCAAGTAGAATACAATATACAAGAGGGAATCTTTTCTATGCGCGTCGCAAAAGCCTCAGGAGACAGTCTTTCGGGAAACATTCTGGCCACTCGGTTCCATAAGGCAAGATGGGTATGCAAGAAAGAGTCAGGGGGTAGGCCTAGATGCGTCTGGCGAAATTATTCCATACAGGATATCGAGCACGTCTTCAATTCGCGATAACGCTGCAGCTTCCTCACGGTTTGCCTGAGGACCTATATAACAAAATTAATACAAGTCATTAATTAAAATAAGAAATTTTAAAAAAACATTCTAAAAATATATTTTAAAAATACCCAGATGAGTGACGTCTGCGAGAACAGAAGCAGCGTCCACTTGTTTGCTAAGCCTCATCAAGTATGCGTCTTTTGAAGAGCGCTAAACACAATATTTAGTTATTAAATGATTATGTATACATTTTCGTATATATTAGTCCAATATTATAATTTATAGTTGACAGAATAATAAAAATAAACATACAGAGTGCACTTCCGGAGTAACAATCGATGGATCTTGATGACCACGAACTAAATGCAAAATCTTTTTTATGATTCCAGGAAAAGTTTCAAATTTATCAAATAAGAATATTGTATTTGAAGTTGTTATAAAAAAGCAAAAAGCTTAGAGGTTTTGCATACCTGATGGGTTCAGCAGCAATCGAGTGATTTCCCCGACGTACTGGTAGAGTGCGTCGTTCACCACATCCAACGAGTCTCTATCCATGGCTCCGTACCTAAGGCATATAAATTTAATAATAAAACAAAAAAAATAATTAGAAATCATTTTCTCACCTTTCGTTTACAAACAGACGGAAATCGCGGAACTTCCTTTGAAATCTACGGGCTTGATCCTGAAGTTAAACGTTCGTTTAATGTATAGCATACAAGAAGAAGAAGAAAATTAAAGTTTAACTTACGGAGATGAATTGTCGCGACATGTTGAGACCAAGTTAGGCTCTCTGCAAAAAATACCTAGAATATATAAAATAAATAAACCAAAATGATGTGACGCCGTTCTCGTCCTCTGCGTCTCTGCTCACGCGTCACTCTCATCACCCTTCCACTCTAGCCCAACGCGTTTGCGTGTCGCGTCGCGTGCGCCTAGTTCAATTGGAGGAAATGTGTGATTGTGATCGGCCACAGTGAGGATGGGAAAAGAAGCTCACATTGGTGGAGCAAGTGCCGGATTTCTTCTTTCTTTCCCTCTTGTTAAAAATATTCGTGTTGAATAATGGGAACGCCGTTTGATTTTTATTGCTTCAGCTTCTTTTTGTCTCCTTATTTTAATTTCTATTTTCATTTTATCACTGAATAGAAATATCATTCAGTCTTCGTGCGCATAACTGTTTTCAGTCTTTTCCGTTTTTTTTTCAGCATTCTCTGTTTCCTCCATAGTGAGTCCCTTTTTTTCCCATGTTTTCTGATAAACATATTTTTCCGATGAACGTGTTTTTTCCGATGAACGTATTTTTTCCGATGAACGTATTTTTTCCGATGAACGTTTTTTTTCCGATGAACGTGTTTTTTTCGATGAACGTACGTGAACGGGCTTCGTACGTGAACGGGCTTATACCATTCGAAAGCTCGTCAAATTTCACGATTTTTAGCTTTGCCAGATTTTTGATAACGGGCTCGGCTCGGGAGTTATGCTCATCTTCAGACAAATCTGGAAATCACAAAAAACGTCATAACTCGGCTCAAACTTAACCGTCAGCGAGCGAATTTCGATGGTAGGTGTGGCCAACAAAGGCGCACCCGCCCATATTTTTTCCGGAATTTTGCCACTTCACGCAACTTGACAATATCGATTCGAAATTTTGACCTGCTGCAGCTTTTTTTCCATCTATACGTTTATTCTGAAAAAATTTGGGACTAGGTTTCCCAACGAATATGGAAGATAAAAAATTTTTTAACTTTCAAAATTTTCTATGACGTCACACGTACAAGCTACACGTTTGTCGTCAACTACAAATTTGTAGACCCCGTCGAGATGTATGTACACAAATTTTTTCAGAATTTTAGCTCAACGCTAAACACGCTTGCCCCACGTTGCCGTTTTTGAGGTGCTCTTAGCGATGCACAGGTAATTCGAGACTAAAATGCATAAAAAAGCAGACCATCTGGTGAGTAACATATCAAAAATTTAAAAAAACTATCCGATTTTTTTTCGAGAAAAAATTCATTGAAGTTTTAGACCATTTCAGATCAAGTCCACATCGGCCACCCGGCTCATGATGGATCAATAATTCGGAAAAAAATGTTTTCAGGTGTAACTCGCCGAGTTCTACAACTTTGTAGTACATCACAAAGCCGTATCTGTTGGATGAAGCACGATAAAAATGTTTTTGTGTTTTCCGGTTATCGATCCACTTTGCAGACGCGCCGACGATTCGAACTCTAATGGCTCAATAATTTTGGAAAAATTAAAAGTGATAGATCTCGACGAGCTCTACAACTTTGTAGTACATCACAAAACGGTAACTGTTGGTATAAATTTTTTAAAAATGTTTTTGTGTTTTTTGTTTTCTATAGTCGTGTAGCGTTCAAACAGTAATGAATCAATAATTTTGGAAAAATTCAAAATGATAGATTTTGACGAGCTCTACAACTTTGTAATAGATCACAAAGCGGTAACTGTTGATTTAAATTTTTTTAAAATGTTTTTTTATTTACATGTTTTCTAAGTCGTGTTCTGTTTGAGCACTAATGCCTCAATAAATTTGGAAAAATGTTTATTGACAGATTTCTTGAGTTCTACAATTTTTGTAGTATATTGCTAAGCTGTAACTGTTGGTTTAAATTTTTTTAAAATGTTTTTGTGTTTTTTGTTTTCTATAGTCGTGTTGCGTTCAAACAGTAATGAATCAATAATTTTGAAAAAATCCAAAATGATAGATCTCAACAAGCTCTACAACTTTGTAAAAGATCACAAAGCTGTAACTGCTGATTTAAATTTTTTAAAAATGTTTTTTTATTTACATGTTTTCTAAGTCGTGTTCTGTTTGAGCACTAATGCCTCAATAAATTTGGAAAAATGTTTATTGACAGATTTCGACCAGTTCTACAATTGTTGTAGTACATTGCTAAGCTGTAACTGTTGATTTAAATTTTTTTAAAAAATGTTTTTGTGTTTCGAGATCGGCTCTACCCAGTGGATGCTTCTGTTTCAACTCCTTCAGATACTTCTGCCATACTTTCTCATAAGTGTCCACACCATACCGATTGAGGATGACGTCCTCAACACGCCACGGAACGAAAACAATAACGAGACGGCGAAAATACTCGTCAGTTCGCTCCGATCCCGGCTTGCCCATTGGCGTCATGTGAAAGCGTCCCAACTGAAATGATAATGATGATGGTAAACAAGGAAAAAAAAAGAAACCAAAAAAACGGTTGATGAACAAACCTTTTGTTTAACTTTTCGCATAAATTTGAGCCGACACTGTGGAATCGGAATTTTGTCGCCTGCCTTTATTTCCGGATGACAATAGAACGGGCTCCCTTTATCATAGTAGTGGTAGCGTTGCCGCGTCCTCGAGTGCCGATCAGTTCCCTCCTTTCCACCATCGCCTGTCGACAACACATCATCGTCGTTTTCGCTCCACAATTGTGTCATCCCCATTCCGTCACTATGTTCTTCGTCTTCATCCTCATGGCTCGACAACCGATTGCGTCGAGTAGTTGACTCTGAAAAAAACAATTATATATATATATATATAATGAAAAAAATATTAACGACAAATACCTTTCTTACACGTAACAATCTCAAAGTTGGTCATCATGTTATAGAGCGAAAATTCTTCGAACTGCCGTGGACGATGTGGAATGTAATCGTCCAACCAGTTACTTTCCGTTAGTCGACCACGACTTTTGCCAAGTCGTTCTTGTGGAATAAGCACACGTAGTCTATCACTACTCGGATCATTCGGAATAAAGACGTGAGCACAATCCGAAACAAACAGTGGATGCGACAAAAGATCATCCATTATCTCAAGCATTCCGAGTTCTCTCTACTCGAGCATATAGTAAGCGATCTTCCAGACGAGGTCCGACTGCTTCATGCCTTCCATCGCCATCCGTGTTATCGATTTGTCCTCGGCCCGCTTTGCCTTCTCACCCTTTCTCGTGTAACCAGTAGTATAGGACAAGATATTTTTGATTCCTTCGGGAATAAACTGTACATCCACGTTTCCGTCCCACGTGAGAACCATTCCCGGCGAGTAATCATTTATCATCGTTTCTTCCTTCTTCCTCGCCAAATGGTAGGCTCTATCACGCAGTTCACATCCCATCTTCTTTACCGTTCGATCACCAACAAAAAATATTGTTCGTCGGCATACTGCAAAACGAAAAACAAAATTAATAGACTCATTTTCAAACTAACCCAATCTTGGGAATCCGAACCGGCACACTTCTGTCGTCCAACGACCTTTGATTTTCCGACGTCGCCGGCTCGTCTTCGAGTGCGTCGGCCAGTGCATCTGGTTATTCTTGACAGCCGCATAAAGCTCGGGTTCCGTTTTCGCGTCCGGCATACGACAAGTCACATATTTGTCGAGAAACGCCTCCACTTCGGCAGCACTTGCATCAGCTTGTGGTCGATCTTTTGTCCAAAACAGACAATGCACATGCTGAGTGCCGCGATGTTGATATTCGACGCGATAGAAGTAATGCGTGACTACACCGAGTTGCATACATTTCTGTCTGGCTAATGATTCAATCTCATTGTTATAATGGTAAAAAGCCAAGTTGTTACCAGCAGAAGAACTCATTTCGCGACCAGCTAGATGGCGAATGAGACGAATGAATGAATGAGCGGAAGACGAGGTCCTACGTTACTTTAGGCTCCGCCCTAAACGATGATGAGGCTCCGCCCTAAGTGATGATTAGGCTCCGCCCTGCTGTAAACTTTATGGCCATTGGGAGAAGATGACCCAAGTCGGAGGGTCCTTTGAAGATCTCGACTGCGTTTGAATATAGAAGACGTTGTTTCGCGTATGGAAGGAGGCAGAAAGGGAAGTGATGAGACAACACACAAGTTATTTAATGTTAATTAATTCAAATTTAAAAGATATGAATTAACAACAAAATGATCCGGTCCCTAAATTCCCAGAGAACCCCAAACAACAAGAAACCAAGTTTAGAAGAAAAAGGTTTATTGAAGGAAAAAACGTAGTGGTGTTGAAGAAAAGACCTGAAAAAGAAAGTATGTGTTTGGAAATAGGTCACCGTTAAATGTTCTATTTCCTCCACGGTCGGCTCCGCATCATCCATGGTGTTCGGATGTTCCTCGATGACCTCGATCGAGAAAAAATTCATTGAAGTTTTGGACCATTTCAGACCAAGTCCATATCGGCCACCCGGTTCATGATGGATCAGTAATTCGGAAAAAAATGTTTTCAGGTGTAACTCGCCTTATCGTAACTCGCCTAAATTTAAATCAACAGTTACAGCTTTGTGATCTTTTACAAAGTTGTAGAGCTTGTTGAGATCTATCATTTTGGATTTTTCCAAAATTATTGATTCATTACTGTTTGAACGCAACACGACTATAGAAAACAAAAAACACAAAAACATTTTTAAAAAATTTAAACCAACAGTTACAGCTTAGCAATGTACTACAAAAATTGTAAAACTCAAGAAATCTGTCAATAAACATTTTTCCAAATTTATTG